>OY728130.1:621926687-623176687 GCA_963277665.1 Viscum album | reverse complement strand
AATCTCATCGCCTATGCGGAGACAGTAATCTGTACGTACGCACGAGTGACAATATCATTATTTTGATTTATAAATGTATGTAAATAGATGGTATATCATATATAAAGAACCATTAAAATGTTAAATTAATTATTTACATCAAGTGTACATCATTATTATACCCATCCAAATAATATTGTATTTGAATAACAACTACACCACAACATAGAGATGGTAAGTTGTATGGGCGCACGTATGGTGACATGTCATTCATAGGATGGATAGAATAATGAATATGGTTGTACCATATTTATAATAACATCATAGTATATAGAATATACTTGAGTTATTATTTTATAATGGAAACAACAAAGAAAGAGGAAGTGGAAGAAGAAAAGAACTTAAAAGAGGGTGGTGAAAATATTACCTCTTCTTCGGGTTCTTTCTTTTGATTTGATCAAAAGGGATTCATAGGTTGGGTTTTTGACTAATTTAAGGCATCTATAATGAAGTGAGGCATGTTGGGAGGATATTTTGGAAGGGTGTTTATGATCCAAAGGTCTGATAAGTGTGAGAAATGGGTAGGAAGTGAGAGGTTTTTATAAGGGAGAGGAGGGGCTCTTTGGAAATGTTTGAAACAATTATTTTATTATAACCTCATCATCTGTTTAAAAAGGTAAAATATTTGTTAATAAAAAATTAAAGATGACTAATTGTCGAAATAAAATAATCCAATAAGAATTGTGCAGGTTTTGAATATTTTTTTAAAATTTATAATCTCATTTATTTAAATTATTTATTAATGAGGTCAATATTGCATCATTATTGTGTCATATATAATTTAATTTATTTGATGTTAAAAAATTATAAAAAAATACCATGATGTTGTAAATCTTCTTAGATTTACCAATAATATTTATAGTCTAATATATAACTTATATGACCCCATGTAAAATTTTATTTACTAAAATATATATTCTTTATGTCATTTTTGTCTTTACTTTAAATTAATTAATATAAAATGTCATTATTCCTCCCATGTGGCTATATGGGGTCCAAAATTCAACCCAAGGATGACCCTGGTTGGATATGTATCATCCAATAAGATTAGAACACATTTTAGGGTAATTTAATATTATTATAATATTATATCTTACACTTATTTATTATATTTACCCTTTAATCATGGTAAATAAAATATTTTCTGAAGTAAATATTTAAAATGTATAAAATTAAAAGTAATAAATTTACAAAATTTGGACCTACTGATTCCAAATATGGAATCCATTTTTCCAAATTCAAAACACAGAAGTGGCAGAAATTAATTTAGAATTATTTCCCGCTGTCAAAATAAAAAGCATGTTTTAAAGAAATCATAACGATCAAAATTTTGACACGTGTTTATGTACAGTTTAAATGTGAGATTACATCCAATGACCAAAATTAGATTAAATGGTAAAAATATAATCTAATTATACTTTAAAACCACTCAAATGTGTAATTTAACACTAGAAATTATTTTGATTAAAAAAGTGGCTTTTAATTAAAATTTTGTATTTTTCAATATTCATAAATATATGAATGTTATGAGAAAAGTGCAAAAAATTAACCCTCAGAAAATTTCGATATTCCAAATCAAAAAATTATGTCCATTTTTAAAGATAATATTTATAAAATTTTGAAAAGTCTGTATTACTATTCATAACGGCTACCTTGATTAATCACGGTGTGTAAGAATCTCAAAGTTGCGTACAATGCAAGATATTACATTATTCAAAGGGAAACGTACCATGGAAGATTGGGGTGTTACATTCTCCCCTCCTTCAATAAATTGTGTCCTTACAATTTGAAATTGTTCTTTGAAAATAAAAGGTTGAAAATAGAAAATACCTTTGTGGAAAACCCACATTGGAAATAGAGTTAATAAAATTTAGACTTAATAAGATGAAAGAGAAATGAAAATTTCACCAACAAATTATGATCTATAATAGAAGATCATTGGTGGAAATTACAGATATATAATTAGAGGAAAAATGTAAATATTTATAGGGAGTGATTGAGGTTATCAATCACAAACTAGTGTACACTTGAGGGCATCAAAGCCATCAATCTATGATGATTTAAAATATCAACAGTTGAACAAAACATACGGTATTAGAATAACACATTTTTTGTTTTAATTTCCCTTCCCTAATGTTTAAGAATTAATTTCTTCATATAATAAGATATATATATATATATATATACTTGACAAGTAGAGTTTCATCCATCAACTAATTTCTAGAACAAACTCATCTTTCACTCCAAAAGATAATAGAACTCAAAAATATTATATTTATCCTAATCATATAAGGTTACAAATATTAACACATACCATTTAAATGAAGAAAAATATTTTGTAATAACTAGGGACTTTTGACGGCTAGTGGTAGGTAATAAAGACATGTTGCACTAAGGTTGTGGGTTCGATTCCTACAACTTTGTCCAACGTGACGGTTTATCACCCGACCAACAGGTTTTCCTTTTCCTAAAACTATAATATTATAATATATTCTAAAAATAATCATAATAAATGTTTTAACCATAAATAATACTATCGAAAGTTCAACTTAATCCATTCCAACCTTTATATTTATCCAAAATACCTCTGTCTAAACTCTCTGTAAAAGGTATCTAAATTCCAAAATCAATTGTAACATCATATTCCCCCAAAAAACTAAATATTATCTTATTGTCACATAATGAAAATATGAATACCATAGTCATATTAAAACTTTAATGAAAACAACAAGTATTTTAGTACAATCCTTATATATATATCACATTATTCTTATAACCAGAATATAATCATTCAGTCCAAAAATGCAAATACATTAATTATTTCACTTCAACTATAGTACCAACATATGCGTGGCCTTGATCTCTTGATCTTTTTTGAGGTAGGTTTCCCTGATTCTTAGGACATTCATTTTCATAATGCCATATTTCTCTACAATTGTATAATTCAACATTGAAAGCCTCTTTCTTTCCTTTGAAATCACGAACCTGTTTACCTTTTTCTACACATTTTTAACAAACTCCCATTCCTTTTAGGCAAGTACTGGGGTGTTTCTTCCCACAATTATCACATAATGGAAAATACTTATTTCCCTTTTTTCCGTTTATATGTCTCTAGCTCTATTGTTCTCTTCTTATCCTGCTTTACTTTATTGTTATAAGATTTAGAGAATTCCTTTTCTATCATGATAGAATATAAGACTATATTATCTTATATTAAGAAGGATTGTGAGACTAATTCTTGGTGGAGAAATGGTTTTAACTGATCAAAGAAACAATCAATATTACTCCTTGGGTTACGTATATAAACTTCTTCATGCCTTGCTAACCTTGTAAAGTTAGCCTCATACTTTGTGACATTCTCATCTTATTTTTTCATCAAACTCAGAAATTGCCTTTCCATATCCTCTCAATGGTCAATATGAAATTATTTTTCTAAGAAAATATCTTTAAACTATCTCTATTCCATACTAGATACGTTTTCATCCTCCTTTGTGTTTTGAATCAATAACCACCATTGATCTCCATTCCTGTAAGGTGATAAACCGCCATGACAACCTTTTCCCTTTCGCTACACCCCAAAGCATGAAATATTTTTCTCTATGAAATTTATCCATTTCTCAGCTACTAATGGATTTTTAATCCCATTGAATGTTGGTGGTTGTTTTTTGATGAAGTGATCTAACATTGATCCTCCGTGTTGTGGATCAAGGAGATCCATACAGGTAAGGTTATTATTCATAACCTGAGTGAGTTATCCTAGCATGGTGATAAGATGATCAACACCAGTTGCATCACTAGCTCCTCTATAATTATCATGAGTAGGAGGGAAATCCCAAAATGGATTACATGCATTGATACATTTTCCATTCCTTCCACTAGGTGCCATTTCTAAATATTGGCATAAACTAAATTAGTTTATGAATTGAAATACATAATTACATACTTTTAAAACACTGAACATAAATTTAATAGTTTATGGATATTATCAATAATCATAAAAAGGTTCTCTTTGAGAAAATATATACTCAGAAACACTTCATTATGGTTTGTATAGAAAATGAGAATTATCTTAAGCATATCCCCTGGGAGTGTCGTAACCAAGAGTGCAGTATAGCCCATTATCGTGCACCAGTTCCCATTTGATTCTAGCTTAGAGTGGTGTTTTCGGGTTTTACCCCTAGGTACATCTGTGCCAGAGCCAGCTCTACCTGCTTGTATCTAGACAGGGATGTATTCCTTGGAAAACATACAAAATCTATACATTACCAAAACACTAGGAATTTCTTCTATACTAATCCTCAATGACAATCTTAGGGCAATGTTCTCTAATAAGAGTTTATCTAAATCTAGTTTCCATGGTTTTTACTAAACATCCCCTGATACCAACTGTAATGCCCTAACCCCAGTTACCTAGATTCGGTGCATTAATACATAACATTGGAATGATCCCAAGGAAATCTTGTCCCGAAAGACTGATCAATTTAGTATTATTGGAAACAAGATTCATACATAAGTTCAACTTTACAACATAAAAAGAAATAATACACTAATTTATTCCATTAGAAAAATCCAAGCCACCTAGATTATGCTTGAAAGACACTCATTACAAAGTTATTTATATCCTTGTAAAATGAAAAATAAGAAAGTGGTGAGGCCAAACTCTCAACACCGGTAAGAAATATAGAGGAAGATAACATAAATATTAGGCATGGTGAATAATTGAAAACACATGCCTTTACAAATAATAAACCTGAACACTTTTATGGTAGGAATATGAGCTGAGAAAATAATTCCATAATAAAACATAGTCATGGTTATTCTACTAGTCAAATAACCACATGATCCATCAATATTATTTTCTTAGTGAGGGAATGTATAACGCCAGACATTCTGAAACATCTTGTCAAGGCCTCGTCTAAGATGTATAAAAATGATTAAGACCTCGGCCAAAACCTTATATCAATTTGGGAAAGGCCTCGACCAATTCCATGTCTAGTTGTATCATGAGACCTACAGATTCACTGGGGAGCTATAGCAGGCTCCACCCATCACATACTATGTCCAATAAATTCCTTAAATGAAAAGGTTGAAACATAACATAAACATTTGTATTAAAACTAGAATACGAAATTTCAAAACTTTAACCATAAACCATGAATGGTATATATAAAAATACCACATCTATAGTCAAACATATCACACAACATTCAATAAAATATAGAAAATTAGTATCATAATTAATTGACTTCAAACAAGTATAAAATCAATCAAAAGATGTTGATGTAGATGAAATAAAAAATATTTGACAAAAATATCTCTTTATCGTTGAAATAATTTAAAGTCACATAATTATAAAACAAATAATTTTTTTTAAAATATTACAATAAGATATTAATGGAATCTTAAACGATGTTATAACAACAGAGAATAACCACACCCGCCGTATAAGTAAAAAAACATTCCTACCTTAATTATTTCGAAAATGTCCTATAGTACCTTGTTTGGAAAATGACGAAAAGATTTATTTCAAAATATATCAGATAAAATAGGGGTATAAATGACATTAACCCATAGTTTAGTAAATAGTAAAAATGTTTGGAAATAAATTTTTAAGAAAACACAGATGTGGATGATAAAGAGTTCCCAGTAGATACTCCCGTATAAAACAACCTCAGATAATAAAGAGATTGTGAAATTAATCCTTAGCTTGTTCTTTTCCTTAGTTGAGGGTAGGTTAAACTAATTTATAATTGTGAAATAATTGTTATTAAATTATAACAGAACCATATACATTAATATGATATCATATATGATCTTCTAATATTGCTTTGATAATGATATTTCAGTAGTGTCATAATTTCAGGTGTTAACTGATTCGTTTCCCTTTATATGTTTTGATACATAAGCCATATTTGTTTTATGGATAGGATGTATTTGATTCATATCCAGAATGATATTATGTTCTTAATCATTATTTTTAATAAATTAAAATTATTATTGAATGGTTACGATGGGGAAATGAATTTCATCGCTTTTGTTGAGACGGAAATCCGTACGTACGCACGAGCGACAATATCATTATTTTGATTTAAAAATGTGTGTAAATAGATGTTATATCATATATAAAGAATAATTAACATTTTAAATTTATTATTTACATCAATTATACAACATTATTATACCCATCCAAATAATAGTGTATTTGAATGCCAACAACACCACGACATGGAGATGGTAAGCCGTACGTACGCATGTATGGTGACATGTCATTCATAGGATGGATAAAATAATGAATATGGTTGTACCATATTTATACAAACATCCCAATATATAAAAGATACTGGAGTTATTATTTTAGAATGGAAACAACAAAGAAAGAGGAAGTGGAAGAAGAAAAGAACTTGAAAGATGGTGGTGAAATTATTACTTCTTCTTCGGGTTCTTCCTTTTGAATTGATCAAAAGGGCTCCATAGGTTTGCTTTATGACTAATGTAAGTCCTATAGAATGAAGTGAGGGATGTTGGGATGATATTTGGGCAGGGTTTTTAGGAGCCAAAGGCTTTAGAAGTGTGAGAAATGGGTAGGAAGTGATGGTTGTTTATAAGGGAGAGGAGGGGTTCTTTAGGAAAGTTTGAAAGAATATAGTTTATTATAACCTCATCTTTAGTTTCAAAAGGATAAATATTCATTAATAATAATGCTAAGATGACTTATGGTCGAAATAAAATAATAAAATAATAATTGGATAGGTTTTGGATATTTTTTTAATATTTATAATCTCATTTATTTAAATCATTTATTAATGAGGTAAATATTGCATCCTAATTGTGTCATAAATAATTTAATTTATCTTATGTCCACAAATTATAAAAAAATACCATGATTTAGGAAATATTTTTATATTTTCAAAGAATATTTATAGTCAATAATATAACTTATATAACCCAATGTAAAAATTTATTTACTAAACGATATTTGTTTATGTCATTTTTGTCTTTACTTTACATTAATTAATACAAATTGTCATTATTACTCTAATGTGGCTTCATGGGGTCCCAAATTCAACCCAAGGATACCTGTGGTCAGATATTTATATTAAAATAGTATTAGGACACATTTTAGGGTAATTTAATACTATTATAATATTATATTTGACCCTTATTTATTATATTTACCCTTTAATCCTGGTAAATAAAATATTTACTGAAATAAATATTTAAAATGTCTAAAAATAAAAGTTACCTATTTAAACAATCTGGACCTACAGATTAAAAATATGGAATCCATTTTTACAAATTCTAAATATAGAACTGGTAGAAATTAATTTAAAATTAATTCCCGCTGTCAAAATAAAAAGCGTGTTTTTAAGAAATAATAACTATCAAAATATTGACACTTGTTTATATACAGTTTAAATGTGAAATGACATCCAATGACCAAAATTATATTAAATTGTAAAAATATAATCAAATTATACTTTAAAACAACTAAAATTTATAATTTAACACTATAAATTATTTTGATTAAAAAATTTGTTTTTAATTAAAATTTAGTATTTTTCACTATTCATAAAAATAAGAATGTTATCAGAAAATTTCCAAAAATTCACCCTAAGCTAATTTTGATATTTTCAATCCAAAAATGAAGTCAATCTTGAAAGATAAAATATATAATATTTCAAAAAGTAGTTATTACTATTTATAACGGCTACCTTGATTTGTCGCGGTGTGTTAGAATCTCGAAGTTGCGTACATTACAATCTATTACATTATTCAAAGGGAAACTTACCATTGAAGCTTTTCGTGTTACAAGGATGATTAGGGAATTCAGAATAATGTATAAACTATCAAAAAAGGTAAATCCTAGGAGTTCAATGCTAATGAAGAATTAATTGTGACAATTGGAAAAGGCTACGTGTTCCATCAAATCCGGAGCTGGAGAAGGAACTTTTGGATGATTCACATAGTTCAAATTTATCCATTAACCCCAGAAACTCAAAGATATATCGAGATATTTGAGAACATTAATGGTGGGATAACATGAAGAAGGAGATCTCTGAATATACATCAAATTGTCTGGTATGTCTACCAGGGAAGGCTAAGAGGTAGAAGTCTATGGGGATAATGCAACCATTACCCATACCAACATGGAAATAGAAGAACATCACCAAGGAATATGTCACTGGACTTATGAATAAATCCAAATGAAACAATGGTATCTGGGTTATTGTGGATCGTCTTACTAAGAATGCTCACTTCATTGAGATTCCATAGGATTTCTCACTGGATCAACTAGCATAGATATACATCAGAGACATGGTAAGGCTATATGGAGTACAACTATTTATTTTATCAAATCCAGATCCAAGATTCACCTCTATGTTTTGGAAGAGTATTAACCATGCTTTGAATACTGAGATGAACATCAATACAACTTATGATCCTCAAACTGATGGCTAATCCTAGAAGAATATCTAAAACCTTTAGGTCATGTTTAGAGCATGATAAATGGACTTCAAAGGAGGATGGGATCAACATGTTCCTCTTGTTGAGTTCTCATACAATAATAGTTTCCACACAAGCATCCAAATGGCTCCTTATGAAGCCCTATATGGGAAGAGGTGTAGAACACTAGAATTTTGGGATGAAGTTGGGGAGGGAAAACTCTTAGGTATAGAAATGGTCAAATAAATGGGGGAGAAGGTTAAGACGATCCAACAACACAATAAATCTACTCAGAGTCGACAAAAGAGATATGTTGATAATAGTCGACGAGACATAGAGTTTGTGTTTATCTACATGTTATTCCTCTACATATCATAGTGGAAGAGAGTTATTATATTTGGGAAGAAGGTAAAGCTTTGTCAAAGGTACATTAGACCTTTTGAGATCTTTGATCACATTGGAGCAGTGGCCTATGGACTAGAACTCTCACTGAACCTATCTCAAGTACATGATGTATTCCATGTATCACTATTGAGGAAGTACATACCTAAACCATCACATGTACTAAATACAGCGGTGGTACCATTGTAGAATTACCTCTCCGTTGAAGAGAATCCAGTGAAGATCATAGATCGTAAGGGAAAAGTTCTAAGAAATAAGGCAATGCCCCTCATCAAGGTGTTATGGAATAACCACAAGTTTGAAGAAGCGATGTGGGAATCAGAGGAAGTGATGAAGCAGAGTTACTTTAATCAGCTTTAGTGTGGTAAAAGGGAACTTCAATGGTGAAATTTCTTAACGGGGGAATTTTGTAACGACCCGAACTTTTATCAATGGAAATTCCTCTTGATCCAATTAAATGTCTTGTTATGTAAAATGGTTTTATAAAATGAAAACTTATTTGGTTTTATTTTGTTGGATTTAAAAATAACTTTAATAATTGTTATCATTGCTAATATAGTTTTTGAATAGTGATCTCTTGATTAGTATAAACATTAGGCTTTAACAAATCCAATTTACACAGACAAGGGAAGTTATGGCCTCATCTAGTATAATTTCTCCATAAAAATCCTATTTGTTAGAGATCTAAAAGGAGGTTGGGTCATTAGGATTTTTATTTGAACAATCCCATACCGAGATTCAACACGTTAAGCTCAAGCGGAACCACCTATGGGAGAAGTGGAAGTTGATAGAGATTACCACCTGAGCGATGTTATCTGAGCCACCACAAAAGTCTGTCACCTTCACACACCTTATCATTTGGTCTTATGTAGGTCTTATCAAGGGTTATGTAATGAGACTCTTGTACTATGATTATTTATTTTATTTTTGTATAAAGAATATACTTTCGTTATTTTGTTGTTACTTTGTAAATAGTTCTTAAAGCAAAAATAACATTTTTAGTGAATTAAGAAATCTATTTTCATGAATTAATGGATTTTTGAAATAAATAATATTTTAATTAAATATTATTTCTAAATTACTTTTTATATAATATAAATTACTATATAATTATTATGAATATGATTGTGATTTTTATTATGGGTTGAAAACTATTTTTGTCAAAACGCATGAATTTTCGATAAGTGTCGGTTTTTATTTTAAAAGTAAAAATTCAAATATTTAGAAAACAATATATATAAAATGAATATTATTTTTGGAATTAAGATGTTGAAATTATACAATGGTGGTCTTTGTAATGACCGAGACCCTGCTAGCCACCCGAATAGTGCCAAATGGGTCGAGTGTCACTACCTTAGGCGCACCTCCCGAAACGCCAAAGGCTGCCGACTAGCAGCGAGGGTCTGTTAGGTATAATGGGGAGGCTATAACCTCTCGGTGGATCATAATAAGAGTACTGGTACAAGAATAATAATAATGATGTAGCAGAAGAAATACTCAGCAGACTCGAACCAGACCCACAGAGCGGAAGCATAATCAATATAGATAAACATCGGAAGAAGTAAATATAACAACTGCAGTGGAAATAAACCCAACAGAATGCTAATAACATGTAACTACAACTGAACAGTAAAACATGCATCCAGAGCAGGTCATACACAACTAAATATAAAAGGACGTCAATGGATAACCAATAGTAGTTACAACAAGTAAGCATGCCGATACTAAAAAGGAAACAAAACAAGTAAACCCCAACTAGGCATGACCTCAAGGTCCATACCATCTCCATGCAATATCTAACGCAGCCCAGCTCCTGAAGCTGGCCTCTTTCCTACACATAAATCCATAAAGTCTACACGCGTCCCGAAGGGCCCGTGCAGGGTGTGAGACAAATCTCAGTAGGATACCACCCAATGGTGCGTACCAAATATATGTGTTTAAGCAGTCATGCATTTACAAGGAAAGAAGTAAACAGTATAGTGCACAAGTAACACAAACTCCACTGGTGCTCAATAGACACCATGGAGTATCACCTGCTTTGGCCAATGCCAGAATCTCTGTCGTGTAACCCGACACCATGTGCCACCTGACACCACATGTCTCAAGTACCGACGTCCAGAAGAAACGCCCAAGAATAGTAACTAGACACCATCTGCCTCTTGACACCTTGTGTGTCCAGTACCGATGTCTTGGAGGCATTCCCATTCCCTGAAGGCTCCTCACCTCCCATGTGGCTTTCTAAGTAAATCACACCCAACCCAAATACCTAACCGCAACTACGTGGGCCTCTACCCACACGAGTGGTCAAATCCAGCTCATCACAAAGTATCTCTGTGTGCACACTACTCAAAGTTCTGAGTGTACGGTAATCACCAAAATAGTACCTAAGCCACCAACACATCTGACGCCTCATGTCCCTCCGACCATGTCGCTCAAGTCCGATGGTGTCGCCATCCTAGTAACCCGGGCCATCCCCAACCTGACAGTCGTACTGCCTCAAGCCGATGTCCATGACGCCCAATCCCGTGGTCAAAACCACCCAAAGTAACCCGGGAAAAGCCCCAACTTGTTATCAGCGTCACTCAAGCATAACCGGGCCAAGCCCAACACAACCCAAAAGGTCCAGCAGATGCAATTCAGCAATTGCATATATACATATGTAAATAGGAAACCTAACCAGGAAAAACAAACTAAATAGTTGAATTGCACTATGCAAGTTGTTGTCCCATACTAGAACTAAGGTCTTAAATGCCTCTAACAATTATAACATGCTTTAATAAATTAAACTAAACTGTTTAAGATTTTAATATTTCCATTAAAATCATTTTGGTGTTCCCCGGCCAAAATGCCCCGATGAGCGACGACCCCTCACCTGGCCCGCTCTCCCAAACTGGCAACATGGCATACCCAAAGGCATCCCATAGGTCCAATAAACAATTCAGTATGAAAAAGAAGATAAAACGAGTCCCGCTCAAAATAACCGAAAATGCGTCGAAGGCCACGTCACCCAAACAACCACGAAAACAAAAAATGAAGTATGCACCACCTACCTGAGACTCGCATGATGCTACTCCTCTAGTAACACCCACCAATTCATTCTAAAACACGGTAAATCTACAAATGATTCCATACCGTTCAAATGCCTATAAATCATTCCAGAACGAAAATCAGACAAAATGGCCAAGGATTAATTGAGGCCTTATGGAGGGGGTTCCAATGCATCCAACCGAGATCTGATCTGACTTCGGACGAAGAATCGGGAAGCAATTGAAGGTTCAGCCAATTTGAGTGATGAGGTTCTATCTAGAACCTCAAAACAAGACTACTTCCCGTTTTAAGCGAAAAAAGGAAATTGCATGGTGTGTACTTTAGGACTACACAGCGTGTATAGTTCATCTAACTGTTCATAAGACGACATGATTCCGTCGACTTACTTTATGAACCTGCTGACATGAGTACACGACATGTACCTAGGGGTACACGACGTGTACCTGGTTCCACTTCCTTTCCTCGCCGACGTACTCACATGCCATGTGTTTCCCCTATACACTGCTAGACTACACGGTGTGTCCAAAGGGAACATGGCGTGCCCCTGGTTCTACCCGGCCAACAGGCCTACAATCCCTGTATGGCCTCACACGGTCGTGGGTATACACAACATGTTCAAAACTACACACCGTGTAGTAAGAAACTACTACACGGTCATCACACGACATGTATGCGGTGAGCACACTGCCGATCACTCGCCTACACATACACAGTTTGTACTTAAAGTACACGGCGTGTAGTCTGGAAATTTCCAGAAACATCGCATTTTCTCTAGTTTCATTAGAAACCAGTCAAAAATTCAAACAGGGTTGGGATTTTGACCTATTCTAAAAACCCAGGTTCTTACAAACTCCCCACCTTAACGTAGCTCGTCCCCGAGCTACTGAACAAAACCTGAAGATGGCACCGTACATAACACACCGATCAAAGTAACCTGAACTGACCCTATCTCAGAGGTCTCGGCTAAATTCCTCAAGGGGGGGGGATCCCCACCTTATGAATCACCTAACTCGGTCTCAAGCCAACAAAATGTAATGAAAACAAGGTTTACTAACCTGTTTTCCGGATGCATAGTCCTCCCGTGATGCATCGTCACCCCTGCGCCCCATTGGTTCTCTTGTGTCACTTCCGACGCCCAACGTAACCCGCACCACATCGGTGTCCACCTCCACGAGGTCCTGGTGCCTAGCACCTCAAGTAACCCACATCCTTGATGCCCCGATGCCTAAGGCACCTCAAGTAACCTGCACCCGCGATGCCCTGACGCCCACGACACCTCAAGTAACCCACATCCTTGATGCTTGATGCTACGCATCTCATACATATATATAGAATATATCACACACCCGATATGGTGTCAATCCCACTGACTAGAATCTAGTCAGTCCACAAAGATCCTGTGCACCACGTGCACTCAAAATAGACATGCCTCTACTGGTCATGCCAAAAAGGAAACATGGAGATCACGACCACACCGCGGTGTACCTCTAACCGTCGTAGGCTCATCAGCCTGCTCAGCCTCTGGCAGCTCCATAGCATGCACCTGGCCTGAAACACGACTGCCTGACACCTGAACTCCCTGCGATGCTACTCCAGTCACCGGCCAATGACCCCTCAGCTGGGTCCCACTGTCTCTTTCATGACCTCCACGCATAGCTGAACCTCGACAACCTTCGCCGGGTACCAAACCTGAACCATCTCTAGACACTACAGTCTGTCCTGGTCCCTACCTGCTGGCAATCTAAGAAGGCTGCCTACAAAACCTCTCCAGATGCCCGTCCTGTCCACATGCCCTAAACTCCTTCAGAGGCCTATCACACTGATCCCGAACATGTACCGACTGTCCACACTGAAAGCAAATCACTGAATAACTACCACGAGGTGGTCTAGCTGAATCCCTGGCCTGACTGCCCTGCTGGAACTCATCCCTTCCTCACTTCCTATTGTCTGAACCATCACTTGAAACTGTCACCCATCCCAAGCGAGACTTCTCTCTCTCTTTGCCCTCGGCTATGAGTTCCTGGCTCACTGCCTCAGTGAAAGAACCTAGTTGGAAGATATTCACTTGGACACGAATGGCGTGTCGTAAGACATCCTCGAAGCGCCTCACCCTAGCTGTGTCATCGCTTACCATACCAGGGGAAAGGCGAGACAACTCTGTGAAGGAAGCTGCATAGTCCATGAAAAACATATCTCCATGTTGAAGACTCGAGAACTCCTGAGCTCTCTCGGCCCTCAGTGTCTCTGGATAGAAGTGATCAAAGAACCTGTCCTCGAATTCCTTCCATGCTAGTCCCTCGTGCCTACGTGCCTGTACCTATACATCCCACCAACGCTTCGCTAGTCCTCTCAGCATGTATGTCGCCAGCTTGACCCTCAAACCTGGAGGCGTCTCTAGCTGCTCGAAGATCATCTGCATACTCTCTATCTAGTTCTCAGCCACCTGTGGACCACACTCACCCTGAAAAAGTGGCGGGTGCTGTGACTGGAACTCCCGCCTCAGATATTCCATAGAAGGCTCTGTACCCTACGCGCCTCTGTCAATCCCCTGCAAGACACGTACCAGGCTAGCTTGGAGCTTCTCGTCGACCCACAACCCAAACGATGCCAAACCCGGCTGCTATCCTGCCTGCACTGGATCCTGAACCTGCTCCAGTCCCTGAGCCTGTACCTGTGGCTCGTGCTACGCCTGTACCAAATTCTGACCTTGATCCTACGACACTGTATCATCTCCTGCCTGACGCTCCATCGAGACGTGAAGGATTAACCCGCTGAATACCATAAATGGTCAGAAAACCCATATATATATATAACAATACATTATACGTAGATAAGGAAAGCAGTAAAAGGCAGTGCATAACAACTACCCTTACTCCCCCTCACCGCAACCCATGCCCCACGACATCCCAGCCTCATGGCCTCATTATCCACCCTCAACAGAGCCAAGTATCAAAAGTAACTCGGGCCATGCCCGTCCCAACAACTCACGTTGCCTCAGACCGATGACCGAGTCGCCTAATCCTGACAGTTACACTACCTCAGCCATAGTACCTATCTACTATTATAAGAGTCAGACCCAAATATCATACAACATGCAATTATACAAAATATAAAGCATGGCATACACATTTTCACAACTAGCAGTTCTATCAAGAATTTCACCAATTCAAAATTTAAAGCATATAAAACACGGCATTTGATATTTACTTCATATGGAATTATCACTTCACAAAGCATATGTGCAATTATGAAATTAGAAAACCCTAAAATGTGCCTTTCAAAAGCCAAGTAACCCAGCCTTGCCATACCATGCCAAGGTCCAATTCTCCCTTACCACACTGGGTCAAGGGTCACATATCACAATCAACAACATCACACATCAAGTGAGCCACCAAGGTGGAAATCATATCAACTGTAATTTGAGAAAAAAAAAACAACAGTTCCCACCCGCGGAAACTTGGTCCATCCCTCGTACCTGGGGCTGCCGACACCCAAGCACAATCTAAAAACCCAGTCCCTGTAACAAACTACCTCCCGTCTACCATATCCCAAAATAGTAAAACCAGCAGAAAGAAACGAGAAGCCTCAAACACATTAGCAGCCAGTATAACGCTGCTACTAAATCCCTGTCAATAACTCCTCTGATACCACATTGTAACGACCTGGACCCGGCCAGCCACTCGAATAGTGCCAAACAGGTCGAGTGCCACTACCCTAGGCGCACCTCCCCGAACGCCAAATGCTGCCGACTAGCAGCGAGGGTCTGTTAGGTATAGTGGTGAGGATATACCCTCTCGCAGGATCATAATAAGTGTACTGGTCCGAGAATAATAATAAAGAAGCAGTGGAAGAAAGACTCAGCAGACTCAAACCAAACCCACAGAGCGGAAGCATAATCAATATAGATAAATAGCAGAAGCAGTAAATATAACAACAACAGTATAAATAAACACAACAGCATGCTAATAACAAGTTACTACAACTTAACAGTAAAACATGCATCCAGAGAAGGTCATACACAACTAAATATAAATGGGAATCAATGGCTATCCCATAGTAGCTACAACAAGTAATCATGCCGATACTAAAAAGAAAAAAAAACAGGTAAACCCCAGCTAGGCATTACCTCACGGTCCATACCATTTCCATGAAATATCTAATGTAGCCCAGCTCCTGAAGCTGGCCTCTGTCCTACACGTAAATCCATAAAGTCTACACGTGTCCCGAAGGGCCCGTGCAGGGTGTGAGACAAATCCCAGTAGGATACCACATAACGGTGCATACCAAATATATATGTTTAAGCAGTCATGCATTTACAAGGAAAGCATTAAACAGTATAGCGCACTTGTAACACAAACTCCACTGGTGATCAACAACCACCATGGAGTATCACCTACTTCGGCCAACGCCGGAATCTCTATCGTGTAACCCGGCACCATGTGCCACCTGACACCACATGTCTCAAGTACCGACGTTTCGATGGCATGCCCAAGAATAGTAACCCGGTACCACATGCCTCCTGACACCTTGTGTCTCCAGTACCGACGTCCCGAAGGCACACCCATTCCTTGAAGGCTCCTCACCTCCCATGTTGCCTTCTACGGCAAGCACCCCCAACCAAAATACCTAAATTCAACTACGAGGGCCTCTCCCCACACGAGTGGTCAAAACCACCTCATCATGGAGTATCTCTATGTGCACACTACTCAATGTTCCGGGTGAGCGGTAATCACCAGAATAGTACCTAAGCCACCAACACATCTGACACCTCGTGTCCTTGAAACCATGTCGCTCAAGTCCAATGGCATCACCATCCTAGTAACCCAGGCCATGCCGAACCTGGCAGTCGTACTGCCTCACGCCGACATCCATGATGCCCAATCCTGTAGTCAAAACCACCCAATGTAACCCGGGAAAAGCCCCAACCTGTGATCAGTGTCACTCAATCATAACTGGGCCAAGCCCAACACAACCCAAAGGGTCTATCAGATTCAATTTAGCAATTGCATATATACATATGTAAACAAGAAACATAACCAGGAAAAACAAACAAAACAGTTGAATTGCACTATGCAAGGTGTTGTCCCGTACCAGCACTGAGGTCTTAAATGCCTCTAACAATTATAACAGGCTTTAATAAATTAAACTAAATAGTTTAACACTTCAATATTTCAATTAAAACCATTTTGGTATTACCCGGCCAAAATACCCCGATGAGCCACGGCCACTCACCCTGCCCGCTCGCCCAAACTGGTAACATGGCATGCCCAAAGGCATCCCATAGGTCCAATAAACAATTCAGTATGAAAAATCAGATAAAACGGGTCCCTCTCAAAATACCCTAACATGTGCCGAAGTCCGCATCACCCAAACAACCTTCAAAACACAAAATGAAGTATGCACCACCTACCTGAGACTCGCACGATGCTACTCCTATGGTAACACCCACCAATTCGGTCTAAAACACGGTAAATCTACAAAAGATTCCATACCTTTCAAACACATATAACTCATTCTAGAACGAAAACCAGACAAAACGGACAAAGGGGAATTACGACCTTACTGAGGGGGTTCCAATGCATCCAACCGAGATTAGTTCTGACTTCAGATAAAGAACCGGGAAGAAATTGAATGTTCAACCAATTTGAGGGAAGAGGTTCTCTCTAGAACCTCAAAACGAGGCTACTGCCCATTTTAAGAGAAAAAAGGAAAGTACACGGCGTGTACTTTAGGACTACACACCGTTTATAGTTCATTTAACTGTTCATAAGACGAGAGGATTCTGCCAAATTACTTTTTGAACCTGCCGACATGATTACACGGTGTGTACCTAGGGGTACACGGCGTGTACTTGGTTCCTCTTCCTTTCCTCGCCGATGTACTCACACACCATGTGTTTCCCCTATACACAGCTAGACTACACGGTGTGTCCAAAGGGAACACAGTGTGACCCTGGTTCTACCCGGCCAACAGGCCTACACGCCATGTATGGCCTCACACGGTCAAGGGGTATACACGGCATGTTCAAAACTACACGCCGTGTAGTAAGAAACTACTACACGGTCATCACACGACATGTACTCGACGAGCACATGGCCGGTCACTCACCTACACATACACGGTGTGTACTTAAAGTACACGGTGTGTAGTCTAGAAATTTCCAGAAACTTCGCATTTTCTCCAGTTTCCTCAGAAACCAGTCAAAAATTAAAATAGGGTCGAGATTTTGACCCGTAATAAAAACCCGGGTTCTTACAATTTTTTCATAATTTTTTGAGACAGTCATATTTTGGAGAAAAAATTAAATACCATTTAAATATATAATGTGTTTTATGACATAATAATGACCCAATACTGATGTAAGAAAATAATAAAACATTATTTTAGGCAAATATATGTTTTAAAAATAATATAATCTTATTTTAGTTTTTATTGATTTTTTACAATGCATTACTGGACCCTTCAATATTTATATTACATTTGATCTTTTAAAATTGATTTCCTTGAGAGTGTGACTCCCATACCCATAAGAAACCCTTTTATTTTAAGATGTTCAGAAATTGACCATATAAAATAATTTTTTCCACTCCAATTTGGAAAAAACCAAGGGCCAAAACCATGAGTTGGTTTATGGTTCTGATTAGTTTAATGTTTGATGTCCCAAACCTAAATAATAAAGAATTACCTCTCCTTTCATATATAAACCTAACCAACCTCCCACTTCATCTTCACTCAAAGCATTTAAAGTTCGTCCGACCACTTCCCTCCTCTCAGTATAATCCTACCATGGTGCTCCAACCTCCCAAGAAGCCTCTTTCAAGCCCCACCCAAGCCTTTTACATAACCTATCAAAGTAAGGGATTTCTTCCTTTCTCATTTTGTTCAATTTTAATTAAGTTGTTATGCCCTTTTATTTTCAATTAAAATTGTTTTGTTATTATTTCAAACCTCCCCCATATTTCTCTCCTTATGTTTTAATTATGATATACCCATTTCTCTCTCGTCAATCATTTTTATGAATTCTTATGTCACGCCGTTATGCTGCAGAAATTGCACCGTGATTTTCGAAGCCATGGTCATTGTGTCGTGAATACCTATCCCACTTCTCTACCCAGGGTATTAACTATTATGCACATTTACTTATTTATTATAGAGTTTCATTTATTAATTCCACATTCCTTTATCATGTTACAATATATGATCCTTAAGTATTTCATGTTGTATGATCCATGTGGAACACTTATACATGAAAGGAAATGTTTTAAGAAGGGTGCTCCCTGATAGCGCTCCGATGCATTGGGTAAAGATTTGTATCATGGTACGTCAAGTGAAATGAGGGTTTACTCATGCTCCATGTGCAATGTTCCTTGGATCATGCTAAAATCATGTTAAATGTTATTGCCACATTTCCCTGTTATGATAATCATGATATGACCTGCATTTATATTCATTTTACTTTTTGTCTCTGTTGATATTCCTATTGTCTAACATGTTTTGTATACTTCATGTGATTCCTTTTTTACTCGCTTATTTGTCTTTATAGCTCACCCTTTTGTTATAAATTTCCTTAGGTTATCCCATACAATGCTTAGTATGAGAGAATGGAGTGGTCATGTAAAGGATGTTTTCAATAAAGATGTTGTGTTTCAGGTTTCAAGTCATTATTTAATGTTCCTAATCCACAAATACACTAGAACACTTAATATTTCATGTTGTATCAATTCAAGAGTTTATGTAATAAATCATTTCTAAGTGTTTAATAAAGAGAATGGTTGTTATAAGTTCTATTCTAGGCATAATATAAACCATAACCCTATAAGAA
Source organism: Viscum album (assembly GCA_963277665.1). Lineage (NCBI taxonomy): Eukaryota > Viridiplantae > Streptophyta > Magnoliopsida > Santalales > Viscaceae > Viscum > Viscum album. Next base: position 623,156,931 of record OY728130.1, on the reverse strand, counting down.
TGTCCAGGGAGAACCTCTCAATAACCTATGTATCACTGTCAGTGTGTTATAACATCACTTCCACTTGAGTTCATATTTGGATGTCCACCAAATGATCATAAGTATCACCCATGAAATATTAATTAATGGACTTTGAATCCATCCAGGGAATTCCCATATGAATCCATGTATCACTCAGAATATAATGTTTAGCCCCATGGAGTTCGACCTTGCATGTCCTTATCAGGAGTCCGAGTGTTACTCGAGCATAATTTAAGGTCCATGATAAATGATTCCATCCATTTAATTTATCTTTAAAATCCATTTTTCACCCAAGTCCTATCCATTATCATTGAAAAATATATTTTAATCAATTTCATTTAACATGCCAGGGTCAAAACCATGAACATTATAATTCATCTCACCTCAAAAGGTGACATAAATATTGGAAAATCTTAGAAGGCCTATATTATGAATACTCATATGTGTAATACTTTATAATATTTTTCTCAAGCCTAAAAAATCTATACAAAGAATAACATCTATTAAACTCACAATGACATATCAAAATAAAGAGTAATTCACTCTTACCTAAGCATTTAAATATTATGGGCTAATGGACTTAGTCATATATCAATTACAAATAATCAATTCAATATGAAAATCAAATTCCACATTATAATATAATTCACAATTCATTTCATAAACAATTTCATCAATTTAATTTATAAATAAATTTGAAATTCACATGCCAAGGCAAGGGGTAATAGAGGCACACCCATGGAGTCCATTTACAAGAGCCACCAATGGTCATCTAATAATATAACTAACACACCCTAAGGGGTGGATCCATTTAATTCAAGTTACTCATCCTAAAAAAAAATCCTTAATAAGAATTAATAATTACATAGTCCATCCATAGTAAATCAAGTAATTAATTTCATTCAAGGTGTTGCTTGGAATTTGGGAACACGACACAAAAAAATATATAAACTATTAGAATAAAATGAATGGAACGATACCACATAACATAGGTCTGTAGTTGATAACTTGTCCAGTATGTGCTCCTAATTCGACTTAAATTAGGAGAATTTAGAAAAATAGAAGAAGGACCTATAAATAGGGAACATGAGCCCGCCTCTAAACAGACCATCCCATATATAGAAGAACGGAAAAAATTTAGAAATGAATCATGATCTTACTGATGCAGATTTGATGAGACAGATAATGTTTGAATTAGGTACCATATAGAGGCTCAACGAAAAAAATCCTAGATTAAGAACAAAGGGATCTCAAACATGGATAGACCTTGCTGTTATTGAGGTAGGGTTAAATTAGTTTTAGGTTTAATAGAATTTTATGGGAAAATGTAATTTTTACCTAAAATATATGGGTCAAATGATCTACACACACAATTTGAAAAACCATGTTTCAACCATGAATGGTTTACTGTAGAAAGGGGAATAACGCATGGTTTACCAACAGAGGTTGGATAACCATGAGAAAACCTTGAAATTCTCCACTATAAATTTTTAGAGGTTTTAATATGGTCATACATACCATTTCTCATAGTATGGCCAAAACAAGTGGAATTTACACTACCTCTTCCCATTCCATTCATGGTCTATCACGCCATGGGGTCTTCTCCAGACGATTTGATCTAAACACACACTAGGCATTTTTCTTCCTCAAACTCAGGTTATGGTCTCTGTACCGACACCAGACACACCTAATACCTTTACACCCTCTAAGGTAACTCATATTAGGCCATATTTGAACATATAAAATGAGAATTGATGCAAGATAATGGTTTTATACCTCAAAGAAGAAACAATTTTTTACAATCTTTTCCTTAATGAAATTCATCCTTGGATTTCCCTTCTCAGGGTGGTGTAGCATGATCTATGAATAATTGTATCCACTATGATTATACCTCATCCTTACACTCTAAGGTGTCATCCTTCACATGATCTTGCTACCATAACACATATACTAAAAGAATGGAACATCCACAGAGAACCTTCATTCAATGATACACGATACATATAGGATGCCCCTCAAGGGATACATCTACCTGTAACTCAACCCCATTGGGATAAATGGAATGAGATAGGTTTGAATAGTAAGATCACAACTCAAATAGTTGGAGAGATAATTTATATCTTGATACCTCTGTGGTAACTGAAACTGATTGGATACCAAATCAAATCTCTTCAGCTTCGTGAATGGCCCTATAAACAATGGTGAGAGATTAACTGGTCTTGTGATTATCCTATGTAACAGCCTTGGTGAAACATGTAAGAGATCCCTATCCCTAACATCAATATCCATAGGTCATCTAGAATGATCAAAATATGTTTCTTGATAAGACTGCATATTGTCCATCTAATTTTGAATCAACTCCAACCACTCTATGGTCTTCTGAACTAAACGAGGTCCTAGCAGAGCTACCTCTCCTACCTCTAACGAACATAGGGGTGATCATCATGAACTAACATATAAATCCTCATAAAGAGAAATATAAAGTGTATAGTGAATGATGTTTTTAGTAGAATTCAAACATGGGTATATTCCTCTCCCATGATCCCCCAAAATTTAATAGGCATGATTATATTATGTCCTCAAGCACCTAAATCATGTCCTCTGACTGGCCATATATATAGGGGTGGAATGATATGATGAAAATAAGCTATGTACCCAACTCCCTTTAAATTCCTTGCCAGAACTGTGACATTAACCAGGTAACAATATCTGAAATGATATTATACAGGACTCCATAAAGATTTACTATCTTAGGGATATAAAAGCTTCTAAGATCATACAAATGGAGGTTTACCTGACTGTCAGGAAATGTGAAAACTTCATGAGCTTGTCCAAAACTAGCCATACAACATCATTACATAATGGAAACCTCGGTAAAATTGTCACAAAATCCATCGCGACATTGTTCCATTTACATTTGAGAATGGTTTTCTAATGTAAAATTCCATTTGGTCTCTAGTGTTCTTCCTTTACCTACTGATTGGTGGCACACCTCATAAAAAATCTATCTAAATATCTTTTCATACTTGGGCACTAATACTAAGGATGAAAATCCGAATACATCTTCGTAATTCCAGGATGTACTACCCATGCTGAAGCATGAAAATTCTTCCTTATCTCCTCATGCATGTCTGCAGAAACCCATATGCGATCATGGAATCACCAAACATCATCCTCACATATAGTCCAACCAGGAGAAGTGTCCTCACCTTCCACACTCTCCCATGGAATAAGGCCCTCAAGAATATGATAGCTTCCACTTTCTCATTCTATCTAGTAGTGTAGAGTTAATACAAATTAATGATATAAAAGTCTATCCCTGACCCTCATGCACCTCTATGTGAATCTTAGAGGAAAAATCCATGAACTGTCAGTCACAACTAGCCTACTACCCTAAATGTATTTAATCCCTCCTACCCAGTTCAATGAACACTACATTGACTTTAATAGGAGTTTAGGTCTTACAACCAAAGCTTTTCGTACATGGAAATTACATTACACAAACAGATGCCCAAAGACCATATTAGTTTAGTGAATCTAGAAACATGGAACATATTCTTCTAATTTTGAAAAATATCTTGAAAATATCTTATAAAGATATCCCCATTTTTTTTTTACCAAAAAAATTTCATTATATCATGGGTAAAATAAAACATATGAAAAGGGTGAGCTTAGATTCTCAATAACGGTAAACATAGAAAATATCAAACAAAGCATGAACATTAGAATGTAAAAACAAGAATATAAATTTTGAAAACCATACCACATATAACATATATCAAAATCACGCGTCATGAAATAAATCTTGGTAATTCATAAGGAATAAATCATATAGGAACATGATCCCTGATAATATAGAATTGGAATTAAACATGGAATTTTGGAAAACACATGAGCTAAGAAAATTATTTCAATATTAGCCAAGGCTAACTTGAAAGACCATCATAGTGGAAAAATCCTTTAACTAAACTAAGATCACTCCTCATTCCATCCCAATATTATTGAATCATGTTTACTTACTGTTCTTACCTTGTATTACCGAAACAAGACAAATTCCTATTCCATCCCCAAATTATGAACATATATTATTTCTCATTCCAGTCCTATCTATCTCATGAGATATGAATATTTACTCAATTCATTGGAGGGAGATATAGGTCCCACCAATCTCATAATGAAATCATTCTTATGTGTTCCACAAAAACGTAAATCATTCATCAAAGTATAACCCATGGAATAAAAACAGGATTCATTAACATCATTCAATCATAACATAATCCATGTAAAAAAATAGATTTCATAAATATCAATCCATTATAAACATAATAAACCATAAGAATAAAAGGGATAGTATACTTATGACATATACCCTAAAAATGTCTTCTTATGTGGAAAATAAATTTGATAGAACATTTGTAATTAATTTTTTAGGAAAATATCATTTCATCTTCAAAAACATTTTATTTTCTCAAAATTACACAAAATTTTAATAGAAAAGAATTTATTTTAAAATAAACATAAAATATTGTAAAATAATCTTTATGTAAATAAGGTTTTATGAAAATGTAAAAATCCATTCATTCCCTATATGTTGTAAGAAAACATTCTTCTCGTATATATTTTAGATAAGTAAAAAGTTCCTCGCATAAAAAATGAACAAATATTCCTTTAATTCCATTTAATAAAAATTTAAAAATGATTAAAATTGAATTTAGAAAATTTCAGAATAATATAATGAATATTTTGGAATATATATATAGGAATCATGGAAATGGATGAAAAATATACCATAGTAAATATTTAGGTATAAACAATCTCAGATAATAATGAGATTGCAAAATTATCCCTTACCTTAGGTCTGATTTCCTTTGTATGTATCTAAAAATCCTATATAATAATTTAGATAATGTCATTTACTTATTCAATAATAATATTAATTTTTTATGATATCATAATTGATCATATTATTACCCATTTATTAATAACATTATTACTCGTCTATCAAGTATTAACTACTTTATTTTTTTACACCTGTTTGGTCTGATAAGTTTATGTTCCTCTTCTTAGGCTATAATTATATCATTTCCAAAATGATATTATTATAACATATAACATATTTATTCATTAAAAAGATTTATATAGTCATTATTTAATGACGATCATGTATAGTGAATCACATCTCATCTTAGAGATGGTAGGTCGTACATACACATGAGCGATGATATAATTCCCGTAATTGTGGAATTTTCTGGAAGTGGATGGTATATATACTATTATAGAATCATAATAATGTAATAAAAATCATATATAGTTATTATTTACATCATTATACCCTTCCATTTAAGGTTATAGTGAAAAACAGAACACATCATGACATGGTGATGATAAGTCGTACGTACGCCCACATGATGATTTCATTTTTCATTGGATGAATAAAAGGTGTAATATGGTTGTTCCATAATCCTAATAATATATCAATATTTAAAAGATACTATATTTATTAAATTATAATGGAAAAAACTCATTAATAGGAAGTATAAGATGAAATAAGTTTGAATGAATTGGCAGAAGAGATTACCACTTTTTCGACAGGCACACTCTAAATCACCTCTTAAAGTATTGGAGTTAGAATTTGGAGAAGAACATAACCTAAAGTATGTCATTAGAGATGTTTATAATGGTAAAGGTAAGGGGATATCTGAGCTTCAAGTCTCAATGAGTTTTGAAGAAGGGTGGTAGGAGGTTCTTGTTAATAATTAATGTGATGGGAATTTTTGGAATCTAAAAAAATATTAATTTATAATAAAATTAAACCACATCCAAAAACCTTGAAATGTCCATGTTTTTAATATTATATTATATAAGGTTATAATATTATAAACCAATAAATTTTATAAAAATATTTATGTCTATTTAAACTTAATCATTTTAATTAACACTTAGTATTAATATTTTATTTTAACTAAGGCAAAAAACATTAAAATATTAAAAGGGTGAAATATTTTATTATTTGATGTCAATTAGACCATAAATGAATAAGTTATAACATTTTATACCATTTAATAATAATTATAAATATTTAATACTTTTTATGATTTGTAAATAATGTAATAGTTTATTATTCTGACAAACAAACAATTGTGTCAATTTTGACACTATTCTATTCATTGATTTTTAAAAAATTTAAGATAAAAATTTAACTTCAAAAAAATATATTTTATTATATTAATATGAGGTCAAGGTTATCTATAAAATTAATTGGATATATTAATTATCTAAAATGTTATTTATTTTAATATTTTCAATAACATTTATTTGATATCTCCATTAATAAAATAATTACTACATTAAATTTTTATAATTATTTAATATACTTATTTGTTGAATAAAAATTAAAAATAAAATACTATGATAAAAATAAATAATATATATTTCACAATAATACTTGTAGTCAAACATATCTTTTACATAATCTTAAATAAAAAATATTATATATATTAAAACAAGAATGTGACAAATCTTAGTTCACTTTAAATAAAATATTATAAGTGTTGTAATCTTTTATATATGAATCTAAATGGAAAATAACTAAAATATTTTATTATTATGGTAATGATATAGAAAACCAATAAGATTTGGTGAAGTGTTTTTGGTATTTTAATGGTTATTATCATTTTAATAAAAATTATTTTATTGTTTTTTTATTAATTAAATAATTTCTGCATCATTAATGTATAAGGATTTGTGTGTATTATTTATTTCATAAAAAAAATTAACATGATAATGAAAAAAAATTATATTTCAAATGAGTATTTATAGTATAAATTATGTTCTTTATAACCTTATATTAAAAATGATATAGTTTTTAAAATTTGAGTAAGACATATTTAAATTTTCAGTAGATAAAATTTATTAACTGTGGTAATCACAACCAAGTGTCTTTCAAAGGATTCCATTTTGACCAAAAGATAATTTAGTTCAAAAAAACTCATACAATGGTATGAGGACAACTATTAGTGTAATTTTATACTATTACATTTTCCCTTAATTACCACATTTTTCTTTTTACCATATTAATTTCTTTTACTAATTTTCCTATTCATAGCACTGAAAAAAAAGATATTTACATAAATTAGAACAATTTAATAAAAATATGGTATCAATTTTTAAAAATTCAAAACACCAAAGTTGCGGTAATTAATTTAAAAGAAATCTCATTTTTTGGAATGAGAAAATATGTTTTAAAAGATAAAAAATTGAAAACAATTGAAATGTTTATTTATCTAAAATTAATGTAAAATTAGTGAAATGACCTAAATTAAATTAACTAATAATTATTTTATATTAATACTTTAAAACCATTCAATAATATAATTTATTCTTACAAATTTTCAGATGAAAACGTTTTTTTACTTAAAATCTTGTGAATTTTAATTATTCATCAAAACTTGAATATTATCGAAGAAATATAAAAAATTAATCCTATGTAAAATTTTATATTTCTTTTACAAATAGGAGGTTTATGTTGTCAAACATAATATTAAAATCCATTAAAACATGATTTAAAATGGGTGTTCCATCAATAAGCGGAAAAACTGTATTTCTTTGAAAAATACTTCTTTTATTTGAAATATAGAATTTTTTCATATATTATGTTTAGAAAACCTGTAAGATGAATTTCAAACATTATAATGAACATATTACATATATTTTTCATTAATAAAATGCATTATGAGTGATTTTATTATTTTATAAACTCACTTATTTTCATTTAAATAGTTTTTTAGAAAAATATATTTTTTATTTAAAAAATTATTTATTTTATTTATAATTAATTTCTCTCCAAAGAATTATATATATATATATATATATACATTTTCAAATTATATTACCACAATTTAGTTAATACTATTCATATCCACCATTATAATGGCTAGGTTATAAGGTAACATAATAATATTTGGTTGTTCTCTTAAACTTGGTTTTACATGAAATGAATTCTATCAAAAGAACTTGAAATTTTATGTAACTCAATCTATGCATAGTATTGTGTATCCTGCAAACTAAGCTAGTGTTTCATGTTTTATAAGGTTATATTGGTGTACCTTACAATACATCAAATAATCTAAAAACATAAATAAATAAATAAAATAAAATAAAATAATATGACTCATAATAATATAAGCATGTTACATTCTACCCCCTTAAAATGAATTTCAACCTTGAAATTTTTCTATGTTACAAAATGATTAATACATGAAAGGTTATTTTCTAGAAACACAGAAAAAAATGAATAAAAAAACTTCCTTTTAAAATGTAACATGAGAAACATAATGGCTACTCAATGTTACTCATAACTAGGTTTCCACATAGGAGAAAATATGTGTAAAGTGAAAACATGGATATTGAATTGAAATCTTACTATCATGTTCTGATGGAGTGTGATGGATAACATGGTTAAAAGAATGTAACAAATAAAAAAACCATAAATATATGATGGTTTTAGGGGCTATTTGGTTCATCAGTAAAGAAGGTACTAGGATAACATTCTTGGTTCCAAGATCCATTCAATAGAGTTGAAGAATGAAAAGAAATAATTACTCTATTAAGTATAATCTCACACTTTCATTATTTATTGATCAAATTACACTTCGCCTCTCATTCCATGAAATGATGGTGAATTTTTAATTCCTTAATCATTAGAAGATCATGATATCCACAAATAGAATAACAGGTCATTCCATATGTGTTTATCACAAAACATGTTAGAACAAGTTATCAAATATGCATAAATCCACCTATGGAAAGATAATAAATTATTATCAAAAACATCATCTGATGTTTAACATAAAATTTACATAGATTTAAATTATTACAAACATTCTAAAAGATGAAAATATAAAACTTTATAAAGTGGTTTACTAACGTGGATTAACATTTATCCCCCATAGATCATTAGTTATCTCTTCATGGTCACATTCCAAACACATGAACACCTTCATCTTGTATTATCTTGAGTCATTATAATAACCTTAATTACAATACATAACTATTGAAAACATGCATGTTTTCTTTATTGCAAATCTAGTTGAATATATTCCTTAAGTCACAAAAGATGTATACTTCACCCATGATTTCTTACTTATCCTAGAAACAAATCCATAATTAGTTCCCAAAAAAACTATTATCTTCCAATTTACTTATTTATATTCAACATATCTTTATCCAAACAGAATTATATTAACATAAGGGAAATATTATGTGTCACGACCCGTCCTAGTGGGGCCCATGCTGCAACTCCCCAAGCCCGCCTCCAATAGGCCAGGGGCTGGTGACTAGCACCGTGTAGGCATGCTACTAACATGGGAGGCATTGCCTATAAACCTATACACATGCACACACATCTCCAAGCCCACAAAGCTGAAAAGTAAAAAAAAACTACAAAAAAGAAAAGATGCATGCATACACTAAAACCCAACCACAGAGTATGACAGGGAAGTAAAGTACAGTAATCTAAAACCCTGGGCCAAAAGTACAAGCCCACAAAAAAGGAAGTCTGCAACAAAGTCCAACCTCTAGAAAAAGGTACTGAGACTACAACTTGTCACCGAAGGAACACACCACGGCCTGTCTGATCTCACTGAACATCATCCGGTCCTGGACTGCCTATAATCCTGTCAATGGCTCACTCATCTACAGAAGACATGACACGTGCGGGAAAAGCCCATGCAGGGGTGAGTATAACAATACCAAGTAAGACACCCTGAAAACCACAAAGGAAATACAACAAAGTAAAAATACCACAAAGAAAGGTACATTCATCTCTACACAGTATATGTCTACGGACCATATAACATGAATATCTAGATATACTCATACACAAACGACCATCGCGAAAACCGCCACTAGGATCCAGCTCTAAGATTCCACTAAGTATACGATCGGGATGACATACTCCTAGGTCTGAAGAGAGAGGCATGAAGTAATCGTTCCGGGAGAACAAACTCTACAAGTACCTTGGGAACAAGATGCTCAGATGAGGATCACAGCCAAGTCATGGGGTGATTCCGACAACTCAATCTGAGCTAATCCGCTAAGCAGAGGATCGGCGCCCGGGTAAAGTTGGTCACATCGATACCAAGAACTCTACCTAGGGTTCTAGGAATGAATAGAGGATCCGGATCTATGTCTCACAGATGGGATTCCAACAACTATATTCAGGGAGTTCTGCTGAAGGGATCATACTCCTGTATAAAGGAATTGATACCATAACCTTCAGGGGATTACCAAGGGTACGAACCCTAAGAACTAGTCCAAGTCACAGAAGACAAGTGGCTCAAGCCATGAAGAAAAGTTACACGGCGTGTAGTATGGTTACACGCCGTGTTCCTTGACCCTAGGTACTGCCCGTGTAAACGGCCCGTGTCCTTCGTTCAAGCCATGCAAAACCAAACTACAGGGTGTGTAGTAAAGTACATGCCGTGTTCCTTGACACCGGGTATTTCCCGTGTAAACGGCTAGTGTCCCTCAGCTTGTCAGATTGAAAAAAACTACACAACGTGTAAAAGAAATCACACGCCATGTTCGAGCACCTGCGCTCGCTCCATGTACACTGGTCATGTGCCCATACATGGTCTATGCCCGTGTCTGTGTCGCCTGCCCGTGTACTGGTACACGGGGTACCCTTTGTATCTAGCAGGGTCTGGCCGGGGAGGGGTATACATGACGTGTCCATGGTCATGTGCCCTGCTCGTGTCCGTGTACTCCCAGAGTACACACCGGGTAACCCTACAGATGAACACACGCCGTTTATCCTATACTACATGGCGTGCAGTCGGGAAAATTTCCAAAACCGCGTCTTCCTCCGCGCGCCTCAGCCGATCTTCCGGATCTCGATTCTGTCATCCGTTTGCCGCGAAACTCTAGATACCGAGTCGCCTTGTCTTCGTGAAGACGAAACCATGGGTTTCAGGTCTTCAATCAACTCCAAAATCTGATTCCATCCATCCGAGCAGAAATCGTCTGAAGAATGATTTCTTCCGATCCGATTCGATCTGTCCGCCGAAACCGTTGTCGCATCACTTCAAGACTACTGCGGTGTTGATTCTTCAATTTGGGATCGTTGCATCACAGAACAGATGTGCAACGATCCGTTGTTCATCACCCCACAAAGAACGCAAAGAACCCTCACGATGAACGTGAAAATTTGGGGAAGAACACACAATAAATCGAGAGGGATGAACCTCGATCGATGTTCGTGTCGATTTTGGTTCTTCACCATTTGAAGGATGAACTAAGCCAAAGAAATAACCAGAATCAAATCCCCAAAAATCCCCGCAAAATCCCATCCCGCAAGAATGATCGATCCGCGGGCTAATCTGTTCGTGGATTAGTCCACGTTCATCGTGGAAATAAAAGACGGGGAAGAATTAAAATCACAACAACATACTACCTAGATTCGCTAGGTTTTCCAGTAAAGATCCACTCGCCACATCGTTATTGCCGTCGAAATCTGTTAAGAACGTCGTCGCCGCTGTGTTGGGGGTTTCCTCCATAGTCGCCAAGGGTTTTCCGAGTTATGGGGTTTCTAACCCTGGACCCCGGCGCAAGCCTTTATTTAAAGAGGATAAAAGAAAAAAAGATTTAAAAGATCTCACTACAAAAATAAAATATTTTTTTTAAATAATTTATTACAGTTGCGGCCAAAAACTAGATTTCACCACCGACCTGCGCTGGCTGAAGTTAGGCCTTGCCTAAGGTAAAATCATTGTTCTGAATGCAACAGTTCCCTCAGATTTCTAATCTGATCACCCATTCCTGAGTTATCCACTTTTTCAAAAAATTCGCATGCACGTGTAATTTAATAATTAAATTAAATTCAAACATTTGTGCCGGGCTCACTGGGCCTTGGAACTACACGCCATCTCAGAGCCTGGTCTTGAAATAATTCCCATATAATATTGAAAATAATACATGGAAAAAATCATAGACATTACATCACACCCACCTTAGGGATTTTAAATCCCCAAAAAGCCAAAACAAGGGCTACTCAAAAAAGGTGTGGGTACTGCACACGAATCTGAGCCTCATGCTCCCACGTGCTCTCCTAGAGATTCATGTGCTGCCATTGGACACACACCAAGGGAATAGCTCGTCAACAAATGATCTTCTCCTCCCGATCCTCGATCTCCACTTGGTACTCAGCAAAGGTCACCCCATTGTTGATGTCCAGCTCACCCCAGTCGATGACGTGCGATGGATCATGCACGTACCTCCGTAGCTGCGACACATGGAAGATGTGGTGTACCCGGTCCATCTGAGGAGGTAGATCCAAGTGATACACCACATCGCTAACTCTACTCAGAATCTGAAAAGGGCCAACGAACCTCGGAGATAGCTTGTTGCCCCGTCTAAATCTCTATAATCCCCATCACGGTGAGACCCTAAGGAACACATGGTCTCCCTTCTCAAACTCCAAATGCCTCCGCCTCCGGTCAGCATAAGTCTTTTTCCGACTCTGTGCAATCTTCATTCGCTCCTGGATGACATGTACCTTCTCTGTAGTAGCCCTCACCATCTCTAGGCCCATAAGTGCTGACTCTCCCAGGTCAGTCTAGCAAAGTGGCGACCTAAAAGGTTGCCCGTATAGAGCCTCTAATGGTGTCATACCAATAGTGGAATGATAACTGTTGTTAGAATAAAATTCCACTAGTGGTAGGTGATCCTCCCAGCTTCGACCGAAGTCTAGTATGCAAGATTGTAGCATATCCTCCAGGACCTAGATGGTCCGCTCTATCTGACCATCAGTCTGGGGATGAAACGCTATGCTCAAGCGTAATTGAGTCCCAAAAGCTTCCTACAATCCCTTCCACAACCAGGATGTGAAATGAGAATCACGATCTCAGACGATCGTGGATGGTACTCCATGATGCCGAACTATCTCTTGCACATAGAGGTGTCCCAATCCCTCTACCGAACTCTTCTTTCATATGGCTAGGAAGTGGTCCGACTTGGTGAGTCGATCAAAGATCACCCAGATGGCATCGTGTCCCCTAGACGTGCGTGGTAAACCTGTCATGAAGTCCATGGATATCCCATACCACTTCCACTCTGGCACCTCAAGGGGCTGAGCCAAACATGTTGGCACCTTGTGCTCAGCCTTTACTTGCTGACAAGTAAGGCACCAAGAAACAAACTCTGCCACACTCTTCTTCGTCCCTGGCCACCAAAACTGACGTTGGAGGTCCTGGTACATATTTTCCATGCCTGGATGCACCGCCAAAGGGGATGTATGGATGTCCCTTAGAACCTCCTCCCGCAACGTCACTAGTACTACCGTGCATCCTCTAAAAAGGACAACGTGCTCCCCTCCTTCTGAATATCCATCAGCCGCATTAGCTGTGGATATTTGAGCACGTAGAGTCTCACAACTAGAATCCTCGCGTTGTGCTTCCCTGACTCGCTGTAAGAGTTGAGGGGTAACCACCATCGACTGAAGGTAATATACCTCATCTCCATCCATGAAGGACAACTGCAAAGAGGCCAACTGCCTTTTCGCCTCATCCAGCAACTGTGAACTGGATTTCCTACTAAGAGTATCTGCCACCATGTTCCCCTTCCCAGGAGTATAAACGATCTCAAAGTCGTAATCCTGGAGGAACCCAAGCCATCACCTCTGTCTCAAATTCAGATCCTTCTGAGAAAAGATATATCTGAGACTCTTGTGATCAGATTAGATGGTAAATAGCTCGCCTATTAGGTAGTGCCACCACATCTTCAATGCGAAGACTACCACTGCCACCTCAAGATCATGGGTCGCGTAGTTCTGCTCGTGTGGCCTCAACTGACGTGAGCAATAAGCAATAACCACTTGCCTCTGCATCAGGACACAACCCAGACCAGTTCCTGATGCGTCGCAGAACACTATGTACTCGACACCCTCCTCTCGTAATCTCAAGATCGGGGAAATCGTCAGACTCTGTCTCAACTGATGGAAAGCCTGCTGGCATTTCTCGGTCCATACAAAAGGCTATCCCTTTTGGGTAAAAGCTGTCATGGGTGCTGCAATCCTGGAGAAATCATGGATAAATCTCCGATAGTAGCCCGCCAACCCAAGGAAACTCCGCACCTCCGTCAGACTTCGGGGTGGCTCTCATGCAAGCACTGCCTCCACCTTTTCTGGGTCCACTACTACACCATCCGCTAAGATAACATTTTCTTGAAAGTGGACTTTCTGTAACCAGAACTGACACTTTGAGAGTTTCCCATACAACTGGTGCTCTCGGAGTGTGTCCAGAACCATCCTTAGGTGTCTCGCGTGCTCCTCCTCGGAAGCGGATTACACAAGGATATCATAGATGAAGACCACCACAAACCGGTCTAGATGAGGCTAAAAGATCCGGTTCATGAGTCCCATGAACACTGCCATGGTGTTCGTCATGCCGAAGGGCATCACCAAGTACTCATAGTGACCGTAGCGACATCTGAAAGCCATCCTCGGTATATCATCTTCCCGTAATCGGTACTGGTGATAGCCTGATCGTAGATCAACCTTTAAGAACCATCATGCCCCTCTCAACTGGTCGAAGAGGTCATAGATCCTCAGTAGTGGATTCCGGTTCTTCACGGTCACCTGATTCAAGCACCGGTAATCCACCCACAACCACAAGTTCCCGTCTGCCTTCTTGGAAAACTGCACTGGGGATTCCCAGGGTGAAACGTTGGGTCTCACAAAGCCCTTCTCATGCAAGTCGTCCAGCTGCATCCTCAGCTCACGAAGCTCTGTAGGAGCCATCCGATAAGATGATGCTGATATTGGGGTCATCCTGGGTTGCAACTCAATGTATAAATCTATCTCCTGAGGAGGAGGTAGCCTGGGGAAATCCTCTGAAAAGACGTCCTCGTACTCAGCCACCACTGCTGGAAACTGGAAACTCATAACATCTATCACGCCAAGGGCTAGGCTAGACAACTGATGTGAAATCGGCTGTGCCCTCCTATGCACAAGTCCATCCTGCACTTCCTGGGTCTCTCTTTCACTGAAAAAATAGAACCTCATTCCATTAATGTGGACACTCCGCACCCTTCGCCTAAAATAATCAATCTAGGCATGAACTGCGGATAACCAATCCATGCCAAGAATGACATCGTAAGGCCTCGACGCTACTACCAAGAGGTTCCAACCGAAACTCTCGCCTCCAAGGGTCAGGTCACACTGCCTGCAAAGTTGTGTGATCTCTGAATCTTCTCTGGTCGGTGATTCTAAGTGTAAGGGTCGATTCAAGGGCTCAACTAGAATCTAAAGGTCTCGAATAAGATAAGCAGCCAGAAAGGAATGACTAGCACCCGTGTCTATCAAAACAACAGACAAGGTAGAAAAGACACAGATAGTACATCTAATCATTCCAGGAGTACTTGGGTCATAAGCCTCTACTGCCTGTAGCTGTCCCTGCCTCTATCCACCTACTCCCTGAGCCTGGGGTGGACCTCCTGGGGGTGGTGGTGGTAAAGGGTCGAAACGCCGACCACCTCCAACTACTCTACCAACTCCTCTACCACGTCATCCACCTCGCGGATCTGCCTTCTCCACATGTTGCCTTTGCCTCGGTGGTCCATCCACTGCTCTCGGGTCAGTAGTACGGAGGGTCGGACAATCTCGAGCGAGATGTCCCATGCCGTCACATGAGTAACATCGCCTCTCTCGAGGCTGGCTGGATGCGCCCTGTGAACCCTATACAGCTGATTCTCTGTCCTGGGATCTCCTCTGGAAACGTCTCCCACGCCTGGGTCTCGGATGTCGGCTCCCTACCGCTGAGGTCTCTTCTTCAGGTCACCCACTACTGACAACTGTTAGTTGTCCCTACTCCACCAGGAATCTCTCGACCACCAAAGCCCGCTTGAGCACCCCAGCATAAGTAGGAATGCTCATAGGGATGATGCTAGCTCGGATATCTCTACGCAAGCCCCATTCAAAAGTCCAAGCTCTGAAGTACTGATCTCTGACCATATCCATCAAGTACCGTGAGAGGTCAGTAAATCTCGATGAATAGTCAGCCACCGTCATGGTTCCCTACTGGAGCTGAAGAAGCTCCAGTATACGTACTGCTCTCAGGGTAATCAGTGAAAGCTCTTCTCTGAAGAGATACTCAAACTCCGACCATGCAAGAGTCGCATCTTAGTGAGTCTGGATGAACAAACTCCACCATCACCCTACCGAGCCTTGCAGAAGGCTCGCGGCCAGGATCACCATCTGGTCTGCTGGTGTCCTGACCAAACAGAAGACTCTGGTCACCGCCTCAATCCAGTCCTCTGTTTCCTGAGTGTCAGGATCACCTCGAAACCTAAGGGGTCTTTGTATCTGAAACCCATGGAGGGCGCTCAGCCTGCGCTCCTCCTCCACTGGTACAGCAGGCGCTAAACACTTCTCCACAGGGGGCAGGATAACTGGCATGCCACCTGGTGGTAGAACTGGGGGATCTGGTCCCTGTATTGAAGCTTCATCACTGAGGTGGTCATCCTCGTGATTGAGCTTCTGGATCCTAGCAGGTGCACGTCACGGAGGCATCCTATTTAAGAAACATGATTTATGACAGACAATGAGTATATCTGGAGAGATGACTCAAGAAAGACATGGAAACCACAACCCATTCCCATATGATGCATGTACCATTATTTTTCCCCTTTTAACAAGTGTTTTCATGTTCCGAGTTGAAAATAAAGTTATCAGAGTCCTGGTGTATAGATACATTGGCTGCCACACCAACACTGGGGTCCCTGGCCTAAGAGCCGAACTCGAAACACTTAACACTGTTGCCCTAAACCAACTCATATACTCTCGGTCCTAAGGTAGAACCGACCTTCCTCTTATACCACTCTGTCACGACCCATCCCAATGGGGCCCAAGCTGCAACTCCCCAAGCCCACCTCCAATAGGCCAGGGGCTGGTGACTAGCACCGAGTAGGCATGCTACTAACATTAGAGGCATTGCCTATAAACCTGTACACACGCACACACATCTCCATGCCCACAAAGATGACAAAAAAAACTAAAAAAAAGAAAAGATGCATGAATACACTAAGAACCCAACCACAGAGTACGATAGGGAAGTAATTTACAATAAAGTAAATCCCTGGGCGAAAAGTACAAGCCCACCAAAAAGGAAGTCTGCAACAAAGTCCAATCTGTAGAAAAAGGTACTGAGACTGCATCCCGTCGCCGAAGGAACACACCTCAGACTGTCTGATCTCACTGAACACCGTCCGGTCCTGGTCCACCTAGAATCCTGTCAAAGGCTCGCTCGTCTACACAAGACACGACACGTGCTGGCAAAGCCCATGTAGGGGTGAGTATAACAATACCCAGTAGGACACCCCAAAAACTACAAAGTAAATACAACAAAGGAAAAATACCACAAAGAAAGGTACAATTATCTCTACACAGTATATGTCTACAGAACATATAACAAGAATATCCAGATATACTCATACACAAGCGACCATATTGAAAACCGCCACTAGGATCGAGCTTGAAGATTCCACTAAGCATAACATCGGCAGGACATACGCCTAGGTCTGAAGAGAGAGGCATGAAGTACTCGTTCCAGGAGAACACACTCCACAAGTACCTTGAGAACAAGATTCTCAGATGAGGATCACAGCCAAGTCATGGGGTGATTCCAACAACTCAATAGGAGCTAATCCTCTAAGCAGAGGATCAACGCCCAGGTAAAGTTGGTCACGTCGATACCAATTACTGTACCTAGGGTTCCAGGAATGAATAGAGGATATAGCTCTAAGTCTCACAGAGGGGATTCAAACAACTCTATTCAGGGAGTTCTGCTGAAGGAATCATACTCCTATATAAAGGAATTGATACCGGAACCTTCAGGGGATTACCAAGGGTACGAACCCTAAGAACTAGTCCAAGTCACAAAAGGAAAGTGGCTCAAGCCATGATGAAAAGTTACACGGAGTGTAGTACGGTTACACACCATGTTCCGTGACCCTGGGTACTGCCCATGTAAACGGCCCATGTCCTTCGTTCATGCTGTGCAAAACCAAACTACACGGCGTGTAGTGAAGTACACGCCGTGTTTCTTGACACCGGTTATTGCCCGTGTAAATGGCCCATGTCCCTCAACTTCTCAGATAGAAAACAACTACAACGAGTGTAGAATAAATCACACGCCATGTTCGAGCACCTAGGCTCACTCCGTGTACGCTGGCCATGTGCTCGTACATGGTCTCTGCCCGTGTCAGTGTCACCTGCCCGTGTACCAGTACACGGGGTACCCCGTGTATCTAGCCAGGTCTGGACGAGGAGGGGTATACATGGCGTGTCCATGACCGTGTGCCCTGCCCATGTCTGTGTACTCCCAGAGTACACGCCAGGTAACCCTACCGATGAACACACGCCGTGTAGCCCATACTACACGGCGTGTAGTCGGGAAAATTTCCAGAACTACGTCTTCCTCTGCGAGCCTCAGCCGATCTTCCGGATCTCGATTCTATCATCTTTTCTCCGCGAAACTCTAGATACCGGGTCGCCTCGTCTCCGTAAAGCCAAATCTGTGGGTTCCGGGTCTTCAATCGGCTCCAAAATCTGATTCCGGACATCTGAGCAGAAATCGTCTGAAGAACGATTTCTTCCGATCCGCATCGATCCATCCGCCGAAACCATCGTCGCATCTCCACAAGACTACTATGGTGTTGATCCTTTAATTTGGGATCGTTCCTTCATAGAACAGATGCGCAACGATCCGTTGTTCATTGCCCCGAAAAGAACGCGAAGAACGCTCATGAAGAACGGAAAAATTTGGGGAAGAACACACAATAAATCGAGAGGGATGAACCTCGATCGATGTTTGTGTTGATCTTGGTTTGTCACCTAGAAGGTTGAATGAAACCAAACAAATAACTAGAACCAAATCCCCAAAAATCACCATAAAAGCTCATCCCGCAAGAACGATCGATCCATGGGCTAATCTGTTCGTGGATTAGTCCGCGTTCATCATGGAAATCAAAGACGAGGAAGAATTAAAATCACAACAACATCCTACCTAGATTCTCTGTGTTTGCCAGTGAAGATCCGCTCCCCGCGTCGTCGTCATCGTCGAAATCCATTAAGAACATCGTTGCCACCGCGTTGGGGGTTTCCTTCAGAGCCGCCAAGGGTTTTCCGAGTTATGGGGTTTGTAACCCTGGACCCAGGCACAAGCCTCTATTTAAATATGATAAAAGAAAAAAATAATTAAAAGATATCACTACAGAAATAAAATATTTTTATTAAATATTTTATTACCGTTGCGTCCAAAAACTAGATTTCACCACCGACCCGCACCGGCTGAAGTTAGGCCTCGCCTAAGGTAAAATCGATGTTCTGAACGCAACAGTGCCCTCAGATTTCTGATGCGAGCACCCGTTTCTGGAGTTATCCACTTTTTCAGGAAAACCACACGTGCAGATAATTTAATTATTAAATTAAATTCATACATTTGTTCCGGGCTCACTGGGCCTCAAAACTGCACGCCGTCTCAGAGCCTGGTCTCTAAATAATTCCCATATAATTTTGAAAATAATACATGGAAACAATTCGGGACATTACATTAAGGGTTATCATTACCTTAATCCCATGTTATCCGAATATACCACCTTACCCTTAAATCACTTTTCATAGTCTTTAGAACTACACCATACATCATTTCCAGTTCTTAATGGAAAAATTATACTAAAACACTTATATATTTCATGATTTTTATAATATAATATTTTAATTATGAAACATATACACCTCAAAAATCCAAATATATTCTTAAACCATTACTTAGGATCCATCATCTTAGTATTTTCTAAAATATGAATCTTTTATTAATGTTCCTCAACCTTAATCAAACCAAGCTTATTAGGTTTAACGTAGACAATAATGCTAATACATTCCATAATATTCACATGTTTCTTACAATATCTTTATACTCAGCAGTATAACCAATATTCAAACCACCTTCAAGATTCTATTCATGGGATTTCTACTAAGGAATTCGATTTTCATAATTCCCATATATTCCACTTCTAAAACATTAAATGTTAACCTTGTTTTATATACTTCCATCTATTGACTAAGACCAGAAAGAAAATTGTGAGAAATAATTATCATAGATTAAAATCACGTAACCATGAGAAATTACTTGTAATACATCAATTTATTACACCTTAGGTTTAATCAAAGGTCATTTGTGACTGTTATCAAAAATCAAGGATTATAACATATACTTGGACATATCATTAGTGATATCCCTAGACATATCCGTAAATACATATTTAGAGATCTCACAAATGTTTTTGCATCATAGTTTCCAAAGGTTATCGAAACCATCACTCTGATACTAGATCTAACAACCCAATCTTGTAGTATATAGGCATTACATTAATTTGGAGAAATACATAAAACATTACACAAACTAACACTGAAAGATTGTGTTAGTTTATTTCCTTTAGAATCATGGAATACATTATAATAATTTTGTGAAATATCTTCCATATCTCCCCAAAAGATCTTCCCCTTTGGTTTTCATATGCAATACCTTTCTTTATATCATGGGGACTAAACATGAAAAGGGTGACCTCAGATGCTCTATAAATGTAAATAAACAAAATATCAAACAAAAAAATGAACATAAGAATTTAAAAACAAGAGATTAACATTTTAAAAACATACCATATATAACATATATCAAAATATTGAGTCATGAAATTAATTATAGAAATTCATAAGGCTTAAATAATAAAGTAACGTGATCCATGAGAAAATAGCATTAACATAAAACATGGAATTGTGGAAAACACATGAGCATGGAAAATCATTTCCTTATTTGCCAAGGAAAATTTCAAAGATCATCATAGTAGAAAACGTCCTCTACTGAAATGAGTTTACTCATCATTCCATTCCTGTATTATTGAATGAGGTTTATTTAAAATTCTAAATGTGTACTACTGAACCAAGATTTTTTATTTTTATAGCATTATATTATTAAACTGAGATCATTTCCCTTTCCGGTCCTTTCAAACTCATGAGACATAAATATTTAACCAATGTATTGGAGAGAGATATAGGTCCCAATAATCTCATAATGAAATAATTCTTATGTGTTCCCTAAAAACATAAATCATTCATCATAATATAACCCATTGAATAAAAAATGGGTTTTTTAAAAATCATTCCATCATAAAAAAATCTTGTAAAACAAATGTATTTCATAAATAGAATTCCATCATTAAAATAATCAATAATAAGAATAGTAGTGATAGTATGATTAAAAAATATCCATATTAAAAATGTACTTTTATATGGAAAATAATTTTCATAAAACATTTGAAATTAATTATTAATGAAAATATGATTTGTTCATAAAATGTTTTTCCCAACATTCCGTTCAATTTTAAAAGGAATGTTTTTATATGAAAATAAACTTGAAATATTATAATGGATGATTTATAGAATTTAGGAATTATGAAAATGTAAAAATCGATTCATGTCGTTTATGTTAATAGAAAATGTTTTTGTCATACATTTTTCGGATAATTAAAAAATTAACTTTTATAAAAAATGACAAAAGATTCATTTGATAACAATTAATAAAATAGAAAATTGGTAAAATTCAATTTACAAAATTTTAGAATAATTGAAAGAATATTTTTTAATACTTATTTAGGAAACATGGAAATATATGACAAATATACCCCGGTAAATACTTACATATAAACAATCTTGGGTAAATTGAGATTGCGAAATTATCCATTAGATTAGGTCCAATATACATTATATGTATCAAAAACTCCTATATAATTATTTAAATAGTTTCATTCACTTATTCCATAATCATATTCATTTTTATGTTCTCATAAGTGGTCTTATTATTACCCTTTTGTTAATAACATGATTACTCTTCCTTTGGGTATTAACTGCTTTATTTTATTACGCTCGTTTTGTCAGATCAGTTATTATTCTATTTATAAGGTTATAGTTATATCATTTTAAAAATTATATAAATATAATAAATATCATATTTATTCATTATAAACATTTATATAATCATTATTTAGTGAATACCATTAGAATTAATCACATCTCATCATGGAGATGGTAGGCCGTACGTACACACAAGCGACGATATCATTCCATTAATTGGGGAATGATATGGAAATGGATGGAACATATAATGTTCTAAAATATGAATCTCTTTATAGTAAAAATATATAGTTATTATTTACATCATTATACACATCCATATAAGGGAGTGGTGAAAAATAGATTACACCACGGCGTGCGGATGGTAAGGCATACACGCACACACATGCTGATTTTGTTTTTTGTAAGTTGGATAGTAGGTGAAATATGGTTATTAAATAATCATAACAAAATATTAGTATTTGAGTGATACCATATTTATTAAGTCATAATGGAAAAAAATCAGGAATAGGACGTATAAGAATAAAATAGTTTGAAATAATCGCTAGTAGAGATTACATCTTCTTTGATGTGCTATGTCTAAATATCCTCTCAATGAACTAGAGTTGGTATATTGAAAAGAGCAGAACCACTATTATTTTACTAGGGAATTTTAGAATGTAATAGGGAAGGGTATATCCAAGAATGAAGGCTAAATGATTTTGGATGAAATTAGGGAGGATGTTCTATTTTATAATTATGGTGAGGGACACTTTTAAAATCTCCAGAAATATTAATTTATAATAAAATTAAACCAAATTCAAAAACCACCAAAATTTAATTTTATCAAATATTATATGAAATAATGTTTTAATATCATCAACCAATAAATTTGATATAAAAATTTCAATCAATTCAAACCATATCATTTTAAATAACACATTTTAATCTTATTTAATTTTAACAAAGGTAACAAATATTTCAATATTAAAATGGTGAAATATTTATTTATTTGATGTCAATTAGACAATTAATGAATAAATGAGATCATTTAAGACCATATAATAAATATAATATATTTTTAATATTGGTTTATGATTATTAAATAATTTCATAATACAAAATTTTGATAACCAAACAATAGTGCTAATTTTGACATTATTCAATTTAGTGATTTTCAATGATTTTAAGATTATAATTTAAAGTTGAAAAATATATTTTAATATATAAATATGAGGTCAGATTCATCTATAAAAATATTTTTTTAGTTATAGAAAATTTTATTTATTTTAATAATTTCAATAACATTTTTATGTTATCTCTATTTATATTTTAATTACAACATCAATTGTGTATATTTATTTAACATAATTATTTATTGAAAAAATAACTAGAAATAAGATACCATTATAAAGATAAATACTATATATTTCATAAGAGTACTTATAGTCAGACATATATTCAATAAATTCAAACATTAAAATGCTATATGAATTAAAATATGATTGTGACAACATTAACAACACTTTAAATAAAATATTATAAGTGTCAAAATCTTTTCCATATGTCTCCAAATGGTAAATAAATAGACTCATGGATGATTAAGTTTGATAGATACACGAAAAATAAGAATGGTCAGGTATTTGTGTTTTTAAAAGTTATTATCCTTTTAATATAAATTGTTTTATTGATTTTGAGTCAATTAAATAATTTCTTCATCAACAATATTCAAGCCTTTATGCTCATTATTTCTTTCCTAAAAAAATATTAATAAATTACCATTATAAATAAAAACATTTTATACTTAAATGTGTATTTATTGTCAAAATTATATTCTTTCTAAAATTATATTAAAAATTAAATAATTTTTAAAATTTGAGTAAGAAATATTTAAATTTTCTTGAAATAAAATATATTAAATTTTCTAATCTCATCCATGTGTATTACATAGGATACTATTTAGACCCAAGGAAGATCTATAATAATGAAAAATTATAAAATGATATTAGGAAAAGTGTTAGGGTAATTTTATAATATTATTTTTCCCTTAATTACCCAATTTAGCATTTTACCGTAACAAATTACTAATGATACTATTCATAATCCACAAAAATAAAAGAAATATATTTAAATTTTTTTTACTAAATTATTCCAAATATGGAATATTTTTTAATAAATTTAAAAAATATAATTTTTAGTAATTAATTTAAAATAACACTCATTGTTAGAATGGAAAAACGAGTTTTAAAAGTTTAAACATTGAAAAAGATTGAAATGTATTTACATCTAAATTCAATGTAAAATTATTTATAATGACCTATATTGTATTAAATGATAAAAATATATCTTATTTATAATTTAAAATCATTATATAACATAATTTAACCATATAATTTATTTTTTTGAAAGAAATTAATTTCACTTAAAATTTAGTGTATTTTTACTATTAATCACAACATTAATGTTAATTGAAAAATTTAAAAAATTCATCGAAAGAAATTTATTATAAGATTATTCCCAATAAGAGGTTTATGTTGTCAAATATAATATAATAATGTGTTACAAACTTGATTTAAAATTGGTGTGTCATCAAGAGGCGGCAAAATTGTAATTTTTTTGAAAATTTTTTATTTTTTCTAAAAAATAGAATTTTTTATTATATCATGTTTAAAAAAATTAGATGAATTTTAAACAATATATTAAATATATTTCATATATATTTAATTAATAAAATCAATCAATAGTGGTTTTATTATTTTATAAACTCACTTATTTTCATTTTACTAGTTATTCAAAAAAACATTTTCTTTTATTTAAAAAGTGTTTTATTATTATTTATAATTAATTTCTCACAAAATAATTAATTATATATTTACATTTGTAAAGTATATTTTTATAATTCAGTTAATACTGGTCATACCCATAATTATAATGGCTAGTTTATATGGAAACATAATAATATTTTGTTATTCACTTAAACTCGGTCCTGCATGAAATGAATTATATCAAAATAAAATGAAACTGTGTGTATCAAAAGTCATAAATAGTATTTCATATACTACAAAATAATATGGTTATGTGTGTAACACAAAGTTATCTTGGTGTACCATACAACACAAGACATCAAATAATTTTGAAAACATAAATAAATAAATAAATAAAATATATCTCATAAAAATATTGGGGAGTTACAATACGCAAGATTGATGTCAAAATACTGAAGGTACTCAAACCCCATTTGATACCTCAAATTCAGATCACACTATTTAATTATGTAGTTGAGTCATTTTTGGTGAAGATACACCAAAAAACCCTCTCTAATTAAGTAATATCTCCAACAGTGCAATGCATGAACAACTATAGCATAATAAATATCGTGTGCTATGTAATTCCTCTAATGTGGACTCAATATCTGAGACCCATATGCCACAAATCTGTCTCCACACATAAGAATTTCCGCAAGCCTGATACATAGTGCATCGTAGTAAACCATGTAACTCCTGTCTCGCTCTGGTAAAATAAGTATCGACACTGAATTCAATCTCTCATTCAGCTCTCAATGGCCATCTCATATGTATCTTACCATACAAACTTCACACCCTTCTTAGATAAGCCCAAAAAAGAACTGATTTGTGTGAGAAGTCCTATATAAAATGCTTTTAGTAAACATCCAACCCTAAGAGACTCCGTACCTCAAAGAGGTTCTTGGGATGATCCTAGTAAAATAGAGCTCTCACTTTCTCTAGGTCAATTGATACTCCTGTTTACAAGATAATGTGACCTTTGAAGTGAATCTAATCTATCAAGAAGTGACACTTGGGGACCATAGCATATAAATATTTTTATCTCCGTGAATTCAATATGATCTCAACTTGTTTATCATGGTCATGTTGATTATGAGAAAACACCAAGAAATTACCCATGAAAACAACCACAAATGAATCATGGTAATGATGGAACACTAGGTTCATAGTTGCTCTGGTCTAGCTTGGATCACATGGACATGTCATTCTACTTTATGAATAAACTCATCACCATATAGTGATGTGAAAGTCTCCCTTAAGGGACCAAAATCAATGAAGGCATAAAATGAAACTGAAAAATCCATCTTAAGAATTAAAATAAATTAGTCATCTCAAGGACATAGAGGTTGTAATGACCTGAAAATTACATGTAATTTTTTTTATTATATGGGAATTTTTTGAGTCCATGAAAATTGAAAACGCGTGATTCCAAGGCCTGGGGTGCCCATAATGAATATCTGAATATTTCTTCGGGTACGTTTAGTAAATGTACGAGCGAGTTTTTATAACTTTTTCACCAGTGCTCCGAATGGAAATCTCAGGCACCATTAATCTCACAGCAGCAGTATTTGCATACGGAGACTTTCACCTCGATGATAGTTGGTTGAGAGTGAAAGATAATTTTTGGGTTTTTGATGAAAGAATAAAATAAAATAAAAGTTGGGCAACGTTTTCTTTTAATTTTATTAGGATCTCCCATGTGGATGTTGAGAGGTGGGGACCACCTGAAACTAAAACTCCCCTTGAGGTTATGGTGGCGGGGACAACCGAACCTAAAACCTCCCATAAAAGGTTATGGAAGTGGGCCCCACCTAAGATTAAACCCCTTTGAACCTCCAACTTAAATGTGGGGAAGTCTCTTGAACTTCTCCTTGACTAATTATTCCACCCCCATAAT
Organism: Viscum album; assembly: GCA_963277665.1. NCBI lineage: Eukaryota > Viridiplantae > Streptophyta > Magnoliopsida > Santalales > Viscaceae > Viscum > Viscum album. Next base: position 623,130,266 of record OY728130.1, on the reverse strand, counting down.
TAATTTTGCCAACCACTATGTAATTAATTAATCAAATTTGAAATTGTGCCAACAATAAAAATTGGGGAAACATATTGTAAGTTGGATACATTGCAATTTGGTGGATTTTGGGGAGAAGAGAAATATTGGAAGGATTACACTTCTCCAACAAAGAACACCATTGAAGGAATTTATTCAGAAATCAAGGAAGAGGATGAAGAGCGGGCCCGACATCAAAGCATGGTTTCAGAAGTGACGATCATTGGCATTCTCATCACCTTTTTTGACTTCCTTCTCGTGCCAATGTCAATGAAAAATCGATGGTAGGGGTTTAGTTCCCTTGTTCTTCCCTTCTATTTTTTTCTTTTGCGGGGATGAGAATAGTGATTGACGAAGGTTTTGGGGATTGATGTTATTAAATATCTTCCATATGCATTCTTGATTCAAAAATGGTGAACCACTTTCTATCTGTCTAACGTAGAGGGGGTGGGCCAAACAAACATGGCCCGACCCCTCCGCCATTCTTCATTATTGTGTTATTAGCGATGGAAGTAGGTGGCTTACACCACGACGAAGAATGAAGAGATAGGCTATCTGAACCAGCCACCATTGAAAGCATGGAACCCCACTGCCCCGCAGCTCCACTATCCGCGACCTCCATGCCTCCTAGCTGAGCTGCTGCACACGACCTCGCTGCCTGAGCCGCCACCGTCATCTGTAGCCGAGCCACATCCTTGTCCTGAGGCACCGCCGTCCGCGGACCTACCGCGTCGCCCGCGCCCTCACGACACCTCCAGGCTGAAACACCTCGGGACGGGGCAAGATTCCCCACACCCACGCGGAAGCCCCTGGCCAAGCCTCCCCGTACCCTTCACCCTCTCGGCTGAGCCGGCCCGAGGTGGGCCAAGCCGCCCCGGGCCCTCGCAACAACCTCCCGGCCAAGTCGTGGGCTTGGCAGCCTTACAGATCCCATAACCTCTACGGCCCCTCATGGCCTACCGGACCGCCCAGTGGGTCGGGCCGCCCAGTGGGTCAGGCCACACCATGGGCCGGGTCGACCTCGGCTGGTCCGACCAGGTCAGACTGGACCCAGACCCACATTGACCCATTTATGCATTTTCGACCATAACTTTGGCACTGGGCGTCAGATTGATGAACCTTCAGTGGCGATGGAAATCATGGAGTGAAAAAATTACTTTTGTAAACCCCACTAGAGTTTTTGATAATGTTGGGGAATGGTCGGGTTGGATCGTGCATGAATCCAACTGAGTCTTCAGGATAAAAAGGCTAATAACTCATAGACCGGGTGTCCGATTGACACACTGTCTATTGAATTGATACCCATATGATGTGGCAGAACATTGAGATAATTCTACATGCTACTTCATGGAAGTTGGAATATCGACCAGTGGCTTGTGGAGCGGACCCTCCCAGAGACAAGCGAGTATAGTGCGGGAACCAAGTTACTTGCTGTGACGTGAAGATATACTAGGATCCTGTATGGGTCTGACAAAGTACTGGAGATGTACTAGGATGCAGTGTGGGTTTGACGACGTACTGGAGATGTACTAGGATACTGTGTGGGTCTGACGATATACTGAGTGATCCTATGTGGGTTAGCACATAGCGATCCTGTGTGGGTCAGCTCCAAGCGATCCTGTGTGGGTCAGCTCCTAGAGATCCTGTGTGGGTCAGCACCTAGCGATCCTATGTGGGTCAGCTCATAGCCATCCTGTGTGGGTTAGCACCTAGTGATCCATTATGGGTCATCTCCTAGGGATCCTGTGTGGGTCAGCACCTAGCGATCTTGTGTGGGCCAGCCCCTAGCGATCCTGTGTGGGTCAACTTCTTTACAGAGTAAGATGATTCAGTAGTTACATATAATCATCTCTACTATTATACTTATGTTATACCTGGTGTGAGATGAGTTTGTACCGGTGTGGTAATTTTCTTCATGGTAGTACCTTGATGGTATTCTTCTGTGTGGCATACCTGTGGGGTACTTTCCTTTGTGGTTTTTACTTCCTTTGAGGAAGAGTTGAGCTTTGAGATTTTGGGTTGGACCCTATGTTTCCTCTTGATTGAGATAGATATACTTGATAAATATGGTATATATATGGGTGTATACCTAAGTAGGGATGACAGTTGATTTCATGCTTTGTGGATTATCCTTTTTTGGTTTTGTGAGACCTTGTTGGTCTCGGGGTCCCCACTGTCACTACGGCAAAAAAGGCATTTAGCGGCGGTTTAAACCGCCGCTAAATCGATTGGCGGCGGTTTTCAAAAACCGCCGCTAAGTCGTGCATCGGGAAACTATTCGCGGCGGTTTTCAAAACCGTCGGAACGTTTCGTGGCGGTTTTTTAGCGGCGGTTTAAACCGCCGCTAAATGATTCAGCGGAGGTTTTTTTTTTAAATTTTTTTAATTTTATATTTATTTTTTTTATTTTTTTTATTTTTTTTATTTGTTTTATTTGTTTTATTTGTTTTATTTTTTTTTATTTGTTTTATTTTTTTTTTATTTTTTTTATTTTTTTTATTTTTTTTATTTTATATTTATTTTATATTTATTTTATATTTATTTTATTTATTTTATTTTTTTATTTATTTTATTTCGTATTTATTTCGTATTTATTTTATTTATTTTATTTATTTTATTTATCTTATTTATTTTATTTATTTATTTATCCATGCATGCAGCTCCCATGCCCATGCACATGCATGCCCATGCACATGCATGCCCATGCAATATAAATAAATCCTGCGTCTAGTGAGATTTGAACCCCTAACCTCTTGCATATTTTTCAAAGACTTTACCACTCCAGCAAGCTCGCCTTGTGGTTAATAAACAGAAATTAATATACTTATATATATTAATTGAAAAAACAAATAATACATAAATAATAGATATAAACTCGATAATAATAAATAATAAATAATAAATAATAAATAATAAATAATAAATAAGAAATAAGAAATAAGAAATAAGAAATAAGAAATAATAAATAATAAATAAATTTAAACAATAAATAATAAATAATAAATAAATATAAACAATGAAAAATAAATATAGATAAATAATAAATAATAAAGAATAAAGAATAAAGAATAAATAATAAATAATAAATAATAAACAATAAACAATAAACAATAAATAATAAATAATAAATAATAAATAATAAATAATAAATAATAAATAATAAACAATAAATAATAAATAATAAATAATAAATAATAAATAATAAATAATAAATAATAAATAATAAATAAATTTAAACAATAAATAATAAATAATAAATAATAAATAATAATTAATAATTAATAATTAATAAATAATAAATAAATATAAATAATAAATAATAAGTAAATATAAATAATAAATAAAAATTAATAAATAATAAATAATAAATAATAAATAATAAATAATAAATAAAGATAAATAATAAATAATAAATAATAAATAATAAATAATAAATAATAAATAATAAAAAAAATAAAAAAAAAATAAATAAAAAAAAATAGTAAATAATAAATAATAAATAATAAATAATAAATAATAAATAATAAATAATAAATAATAAATAATAAATAAAGATAAATAATAAATAATAAATAATAAATAATAAATAATAAATAATAAATAATAAATAATAAATAATAAATTGTAAATTAGAAATAATAAATAATAAATAATAAATAATAAATAATAAATAATAAATAATAAATAACAAATAATAAATAATAAATAATAAATAATAAACAATAAATAATAAATAATTAATAATTAATAATAAATAATAAATAATAAATAATAAATAACAAATAATAAATAATAAATAATAAATAACAAATAATAAATAACAAATAATAATAAAAGATAAATAATAAATAATAAATAATAAATAATAAATAATAAATAATAAATAATAAATAATAAATAATAAATAATAAATAATAAATAGTAAATAATAAATAATAAATAATAAATAATAAATAATAAATAATAAATAATAAATAATAAATAATAAATAAAGATAAATAATAAATAATAAATAATAAATAATAAATAATAAATAATAAATAATAAATTGTAAATTATAAATAATAAATAACAAATAATAAATAACAAATAATAAATAATAAATAATAAATAACAAATAATAAATAATAAATAATAAATAATAAATATATATAAATATAAATAATAAATAATAAATAATTATAAATAATAAATAAATAGAAATAATAAATAATAAATAATAAATAATTATAAATAAGAAATAAATATAAATATAAACAATAAATAATAAATAATAAATAATAAATAATAAATAACAAATAATACATAATAAATAATAAATAATAAATAATAAATAATAAATAATAAATAATAAATAAATATAAATAACAAATAATAGATAAATATAAATAATAAATAATAAATAAATATAAACAGTAAATAATAAATAAATATAAATAATAAATAATAAATAATAAATAATAAATAAATATAAATGATAAATAAATATAAATAAGAAATAATAAATAAGAAATAAGAAATAAGAAATAAGAAATAAGAAATAATAAATAAATATAAACAATAAACAATAAATAATAAATAATAAATAATAAATAATAAATAATAAATAAATATAAATTATAAATAAATATAAATAATAAATAATAAATAATAAATAAATAAATATAAATGATAAATAAATATAAATAATAAATAATAAATAATAAATAATAAATAATAAATAATAAATAAATATAAATATAAATAATAAATAATAAAAAATAAAAAATAAATAATAAATAATAAATAACCAGTCACAAATAATATATAATAAATAAATTAAAGTATATTATAAATAATAAATAATAAATAATAAAGGAAACACATGAAAAAGTATGAAAAGACGTGATAAGGGATGAAAAATCATGAAAATGCATGAAAAAGGATGGAGAAGCATATGAAGAATGAGGTATTAGAAAGAATGAGAACGCATGAAAACTCGTGACAACTCTGGAAAACTCTTTAATAATTCAACATAATCATCATAATAACCCACAAAAACCATTGATAAAGATAACAAGTCATGGAAACCCAAATAAATAGTAATAAATGGAGCTATAGTTAAAACGCGTCAAAACGGTCATAAAGAGACAAAAACATTGGACTCACATTAACGGAGATAACTTAAGATCTGAGAGTCCGTTTTAGATCTGCGACCTGTCAAATCAAAGATCCCGAAACGATCTTAAACCTGAAAGGTGAAAGAGTCCGAATGGACAGGCGGATCGGAAGTTACGACCATTTAAAAAAAAGCTGACGGGGAACGGGTGCTAGAAACGAAGCATTGAAAAACATAACAAACCCGATACCCACTAAAAAGGCCATAACATATGATCTATGAGTGCATGTGGGCGCCGCAACCAGTCAAACTGAAGCTCATGAAACGAGCTATGTTCTGGCAGGTGGAGGAGGCCGAATTGACACGCAGATCGAAAGTTAGGTCCGTTTGAAGACAAGTTCAACGGGACACCAGTGACAGAAATAGGGTTTTGGAGGCCTTCGGAGGGGTTTTGGGGGTCAAAAAACCCGACAGAAGCCTGCTTGTGTTGCACCAGTGTGTAGCTCTCTTCGCTGGCTTTGATTTGATATGTGGTAGAGCCCAAACGGACACCCGGAGCGAAAGTTATGGCCATTTGAAGTTGGAGAACTTTTTTCAACTTTTTTATAACTCTAATATCGTCCACACCTTAGAACGTCTCACAGTTTTGATTATATGTGCCTCTATATCTCTTCATGAGCTTCGATTTGACTGGTCGTGGCGCTTCAACGGACGCCCGGATCAAAAGTTATGATCGTTTTAGTGTTTTCGGGGTTTCTCACGTTTTTTTATTTTTTTCATTTTATTTCATGGCGGTTTTACCGAAACCGCCGCTATTTTGCGGCGGTTTTTTAAAAAACCGCCGCTAATCCTTGAATAAAATTAAAAAAAAATAAAAAAAATAATTTAAAAAAAATAAATTTTTTTGCCGTTTGGCGGCGGTTTTTAAAACCGCCGCGAAATGCCAGCCCGAAACGCATTTCGCGGCGGTTTTAAAAACCGCCGCGAAACAACCGCTGCTAAACGGCGGTTTTCTCGTACTGTGTGTATCTTTATACTCACACCTGCTTGGGCTATGCCCACACCTTGTTGTGTTTGGTGTAGATGATAGACATCATTGATCAAGACTGAGGGTACAAAGACTGGACAGTGCTCGGGGGAAGAACATATGAAAAGTCGGTACATAGAGTTTACAGATAGACGTGGAGTGATGAGTAGGTAATCTGTACCTACCCTTCAGGTAGGAACCTCGGAGGACGACCTAGTAGCTGTATACCTTTTTGCTCCTGTTTACTTGTAAATTCAGTTTCTCATACTTTCCAGTTGGGCTTGTATTCTGACCCATTTTACTTACTGTACTCAATCTATTTACTATTAAATTTAATGTTGTTTGTATCTTTTTGTGTGCTTGGTTGCATGTGATTATAGGTTATAAAGGAAATGCCTTCCCAGTTTTAGGGATTATGCCTTTTAGTGCTTGTCGCCAGGCTCTGGCCTATGGAAGGCGGGATTGGGGTAATCACGACATGGGCCCCAGGGGATGGGTTGTGAAAAATTGGTATGAGAGGAGTTAGTTCTATCGTATAACATTAGACTCTGAAATTTCTTTTAACGACAACAGTGTTAAGTGTTATGAGTCTGGTTATCAGTTTAGGGAATCTTGTGTCTGTGCGACAGCCAACGTATCCATACACCAGGACCCTGAATTCTGATTTTTGACTAAGTGCATGAAAACACTGATTGCGTGTGTGTTTTAAAGAGTCTTCTTTGTAAATTCTTTGAGTCAGCTCTCCAGGTATAACTTATTGACCATGGTGCACCTGTTTCTTTTCAGGATGCAACCATGTAGACAGCCAGCTAGGGTTCTGAGAGTAGCAAGCACATATAGCCAACTGAGCAATGAGGCCTCGGTGTAGGTCCCTCTTCCAATGGAGGCACCAAAAATACCATTACTCATTGGCACACCGATTCCACCTGCCCCAGTAGTAGAGGTTGCATGCCGCTTGAGAACTTTGCATGAGTTTTAGCGCTAAAGTCCACCCAGGTTCAGGGGAGAGACAGACCTGCAGGCGGCTGAGGATTGGTTGGAGGCTATAGTGAGAGTCTTCCAATTTGTAGGGACACCAGATCTCATGGTGATCCTTGCCGCCAGCCTTCTATAGGTAGTAGCAGGAAGATGGTGGAGATTGATGCTCCAGGATCATGACATGGAGACACTTCTCTGGGAAGACTTTGAGAGACTTTTTCGGGTAGAGATTGTTCCAGTGACACTTTGCACATTGCGCATACCTGAGCTACTTAATCTACAATAGGGCACCTTGATTGTGGCTCAGTAGTAAGTGAGGTTCACTGATCTCTCACGCTACTCCACAGATATGGTGCAGGACCCATTCATCAGGGCTTGGACTTTCGAGCAGGGACTAAGGTGGGAGATCAAGGCTTCGATGATCTCACTCAGCATCCCGCTGTAGGAAGGGGTGTTAGAGTGAGCCCTCTTAGTGGAGAGTTTTCTTGCTGAGCAGTCGCCAGTAGTGAGACCCACCACTATTCTTCCTGTCGCAGAGTCTTCTGTAGCTAGTAGCACATAGATGTCGTAGATTCCCAAGAGGACCAAACCTACTGGTGGACGACCACATGATTCAAGGTCGGTTGTGTGGGGAACACGAGACCGAGCCAGTAATGCTAGGAGCAGATAGTGTTATGCATGCGGCGGGTATGGTCAAATGGCTCATGAATGTCCGACTCACCATACGGATGATCGGAAAATGGTCGAAGTACCACCCAACCAGAGACAGAGGATCAACCAAGGAGGTCTATATGGAGTATGCTGATGTTCCAGAGGAGATTTCTATGCAGCTGTTAGTGTGTGATGATTTGAGATGTTACCACCACCACCACCCGGAGGTCCACCCCGATAGCTGGGAGTAGGTGGACAGGGGCAAGCTCAGCTCTAGGAAGATGAGGCCTATGATCATGGTTCTCCAGATATTATACGTGGTTCAATCGGTGTCTACTCCACCTTAGCGATAGTACTTATAGACACAGGCGCCAGTCATTCTTTTACTTCCACTACCCTTATTCAGAGCTCGAATATTTTGATGGAGTGGTTAGATCAATTCTTACGGCTAAAGACTCCTACGACAGTGGATTTGATGATTATGCACTGGTTCTGTTAGTGTGAGATTACTCTAGTAGGCGAGAGATTTGGCTGGGATCTCCTAGTAGCAGCGCCAAGGCCTTACAACGTCATCTTGGGTATGGAGTTGTTATCTACAGTCCTTGCTCAGATTGACTGTATTAGGTGAAAAGTGAAGTGTGTCCACACAGATGGGACCAGGTTTACCTTCACTTGCGAGAAGGGAGAATTTGTAGCACATGATGGAATTACCCCGAGGTGAGTGCATCTGATCACTCATCAGTTGTCTAGCCTTACCCTCAGAGTTGTTGATGTAGAGAGTCCAAGTTATCCTGTTGTGGTGGACCAGTACACAGATGTCTTCCCTGATGATGTTTCGGGTCTACATCCTCACAGAGAGGTGGAATTTTACATTAACTTGTACCCTAGGACAACACTGATATCTACACTAGCGTATCAGATGGATCCTGCGGAGCTTCGTGAGCTATGGGTACAACTACAGGACTTGCAAGGGAAGGGATTCATTCAGCCTAGTGTATCCCCTTAGGTAGCCCCAATTTTGTTTTCCGAGAAGGATGATGGGGATTGAGGCTTTGTGGTGACTATTAGTGCCTGAACTAGGTGACCCTGAAGAATAAGTACCCACATTTGAGGATTGACGGCCGCTTTGATCAGATGAAGGGAGCACAGTGGTTCTCAAAGATAGATCTTAGATCCGGCTATCACCAGCTCAGAGTGAGAGATGAGGATATAGAGAAGACGACTTTCAGATGTTGGTAAGACCCTTACGAGTTCTTGGTTATGCCATTTGGCGTAACCAATGCTCGAGTAGTGTTCATGTGACTCATGAATATGATCTTTTATCCATACCTTGATCGCTTTGTAGTAGTCTTCATCGACGACATTATAATCTATTTGGCTACTAAGGAGGAGGATGCTTATCATTTCAGGTAGTACTGGATACACTCCGAGAGCACTAGGTTTATGGTAAGCTCTCGAAGTGGTAGTTTTGGATCCGAGAGTTTCACTTTCTAGGACATTTCATATCGGAGGATGGAGTTGCAGTGGATCCAGCAAATATTGAGGCGGTACTTTCTTGAGAGCCACCCATGAGTGTGACCGAGGTGCATAGTTTCTTGGGTTTTGATGGATACTACCAGAGGTTTGTGCCAGATTTTTCTAGATTTTTAGCACCTCTATCAACGTTTAGAAAGAAGGGTCAACCCTTCATGTGGTTGGAGAGATGCCAGTAGAGTTTTCTGGAGCTGAGGTAGAGGCTGACTAGTGCCCCCATCTTGAGGCTACCAGTGGAGGACGTAGGGTACACAGTATACTATGATGCATCAAGGACAAGACTCGGATGAGTCCTGATGTAGGAGCGACCAATTATCATATATGGTTATCGACGACTAAGACAACATGTGAAGAACTACACTACCCATGACCTAGAGGTAGCAGTAGTGGTCCTCTCCTTGAAGATGTGGTGGCACTATCTGATGGGAGATCATTTTACAGTCTACCCAGATCACAAGAGTCTTAGATATATATTCTCTCAGAAGGGCCTGAACCTGATATAGTGACGTTGGCTTGAGATCCTCTAGGACTATGACTTCGAGATAGTCTATACTTCTGTGAAGGGGAATGTTGTAGTAGATGCACTCAGCATGAGGACTAGTATAAAACTTCTAGGAGAGGTGACTAATCAGCTGGCCGCTTTGCAGATATCATTTGTGGATCAGGATGGAGCAACTTTTTTTCAGTCTCTTACATTAATTACCCAATTCTTCAGTGAGTCAGGGAGTCACATGATGCGGACGCTGACTACGGGGATCTACGTGCTAAGATATCCACATGGCAGGCACCTAATGGATGTTCTGATGGTTGGGTGCACTTCATCCTCTTTAGAAGACGTACTATGGTACCTGTGTCACTTCAAGAGGATGTGTTGTGGGAGTTCCACTCATCCCCTCTAGCGGTACATCCAAGAGTGGAGAAGATGTACCAGGATCTACAAAGACAACACTAGTGGTCGGGAATAAAGAAATCAGTAGCAGAGTTTGTCTCTCGATGCCTCACTTTTTAGAAATTGAAGGTGGAGCATCAGGTACCATCAGACCTGGTTCAGCATTTAGTGGTCCCAGAGAGGAATTTGGATGGGATATCCATGGAATTTGTGGCAGGACTTCCATGTACATCCAGAGGACATGAATCGATTTGGGTGATCATTGACTGACTCACCAAGTCGGCTCACTTCCTACTGATCACAGAGAAGGGTTTAGTAGAGAGCATGGGACACCTCTATGTTCAAGAGATTTTGCAGTTACATAGAGTACCCTCAATGATTGTCTCTAATAATGATGCATATTTTAACTCCCAACTACGGAAGGGGTTGCATGAGGCTTTTGGGACACAACTTCGTTTGAGAACCGCCTTCCATCCACAAAGGGATGGATAGACAAAGTTGACCATTAAAACTCTTGAAGAAATGTTTCATGTTTGGGTCCTCGATTTTAGTCGCAACTAGGAGGATCACTTACCATTGGTGGAGTTTTCAAAGAAAAATATTTATCACTCCACAGCTTGAAGATCACCATTGTGCTAGACCATCCCAGGGGAAATAACACTCGTGGGACAAGAGATGGTTCAGGATACCACAGAAAAAGTGCAAATCACCCAGGAGTGGATAAAGACTACATAGAGCAGGAATATGTCGTATGTTTATAGGAGATGGAGACCTCTGGAGTTCACGGATGGTGGCCGCATATTTCTAAAAGTCTGAACCTGACGAGTTTTTCAGAGATTTGGCCAATTTGGAAATTTGTCTCTAAGGTTCATCAAACCTTCTTTGGTCCTCAGTAGAGTTGGCGAGGTGGCATACCACTTAGCTCTTCCACCTCAGTTTCACTAGGTGCATGAAATCTTCCATTTATCCCAGCTGAGGAGATATATGCACGACCCTTCCCACATCATCGACCACGGAGAGCTGGACATCGACGACAGGATGACTTTTACGGAAGTTCTAGTGGAGATTGAGGATCAACATGATCAGATACTTTGTGGGCGGTCAATACCTCTGTTACACATTCGTTGGCAGCATGGGAACCTCCAGGAGAGCACATGGGAGCGGGAGGCTCAGATTCATCCTCAGTAACGCCACTTGTTTTCATAGTTTGAGTTTTGTCATATGGGGATGAAAATCTCCGAGGTGGGGAGAATTTAATGATCTGTAAATTCTGTGAATTTTTTCAATTAAATGGAAATTTTATGAGAATGCAAAATTTGACGGTGCGCGATTCTAAGGCCTAGTGTTCCGGAATGAATTTCTAAACTTTTCATCATTTACTTTTAGTAAATGTACGAGTGGGTTTTATAACTTTTGAACTGGTGCTCGGAATTAATATCTGAGGGCACCGTTGAACTCCCAGCACCGATATTCACTTAAGGAGACTTTCACCTCAATGGTAGTTGGTCGAGAGTGAAATATAATTTTTGGGTTTTCGTGAAATAAAAAAATAAAATAAATGTTCGGTAACATTTTATTTCATTTTCTTTAGGATCTCCCCAGTGGATGTTGAGAGGTGGGAAACACCTAAAGGTAAACCTCCCCTTGAGGTTATGGATGTGTGGACTACTGAACCCAAAACCTCCCATGAGAGGTTATGGTGGTGGGGACCACCCAAGATTAAACCCCTTTCAACCTCCTACTTGAATGTGGAGAAGTCTCTTGAACGTCCCCTTATAAAATTATCACACCCCCTTAATCAATTATGCCAACCACTATGTAATTTATTAATCCAATTTGAAATTGAACCAAAAATTAAAATTGGGGAAACATATCATAAGTTGTCTACTTTTCATTTTGTTGGATTTTGGAGAGAAGAGATATATTTGGAGGATTACACTACTCCATCGAAGAACACCATCGAAGAACGTTCTTCACAAATCAAGGAAGAGGAAGAAGAACGAGCCTAATATCAAAGCGTGGTTTTGGAAGCGATGATCATTATAACTCTCTTCACCTTCTTCAACTTCCATCTCATGCCAACTTCAATGAACTGTCCAAGGTAGGGGTTTAGTTCCCATGTTCTTCCCTTCTATTTTTCGTTTTGTGGGGTTGGGTATAGTGATTGAAAAAGGTTGTGGGAATTAATGTTATTAAATATCTTCCATACATGTTCCTGATTAAAAAATGGTAAACCACTCTATCCATCTCTAATGCGGAGGGGGCGAACCAAACAAACATGGCCCGAGCCCTCCATCGTTCTTCCATATTGTGCTCTTTGCAATGGAAGAAGGCAGCTTACACCTCGATGACGAACGAAGAGTGAGGCTGGTTAAACCAGTCTTCAGAAAAGGCATGGAACCCCACCACCCAGCGACTCCTCCTTGAGTGACCTCCATGCCTCCCGATCAAGTCGTCGCCTGACCCTATGCCGCCATCCATGGCCGAGCTACCGCTCGTGGCCTCGGCCGATGAGCCCCTGTCGCCGTCTGCGACTATGCCACGCCACCCTGCGGATCTGCCGTCCACAGCCCCACCGCGCTGCCTGCCCCCTCGTGGCCCCTCTCAGATGATCCACACCAGTCTGGGCTGAGCCACACCATGCCCTCACGGCACCCCCCGACTGAGTCACCCCGTGGCCTCTGCCCTCCCGGCCGAGCCACCCCGGTCTAGGCTGAGCCGCCACACACTATCACGGAACCCTCCCAGTTGAGCCACCCCAGCCGATCCGACCCATGGCCTTCGCCGCCACATATAACCCATATCCTCTGCTGCACCTTGTGGTCCTCGCGGTCTGCCAGACCACCAAATTGGGTCATCTGCCCAGCGAGCCGGGCCACACCATGGGCCAGGACGGTCCGACCAGGTCGGACTGGACCCAGACCCACTTCGACCCATTTATGCATTTTCGGCCACATGTTTCATACCAGATGTCCAGTAGATGAATCTCCATCGGTGATGGAAATCATGGAGCTATATGGTCCCTTTGGTATACCCCACTAGAGTTTTGGATAAAGTTGGAGAATGATCAGGTTGGATCAAGCACGAATCCAAACAGGCCCTCGGGACAAAAAGGCTAATAACTCACAGACCGGACGTCTGATTGACGTGCCGTCTGTTGCATTGAGACCCCTATGACGTGATAGAACTTTGAGATACTTATTCATGGGACTTCGTGGTAGTTGGAGTATCAAACAGTGGATTGTGGAGTGGACCCTCTCAGAGACAAGCAAGCATAGTGCGGGAACCTTATAGCTAGCTCTGACATGAAGATGTACTAGGATCCTGCATGGGTTTGACGATGTACTGGAGATATACTAAGATCCTGTGTGGGTTTTATGATGTACTGGACATGTACTAGGATCCTGTGTGGGTATAACAATGTAATGGAGATGTACTAGGATCCTGTATGGTTCTGACGACATACCGAGCGATCTTGTGTGGGTCAACACCTAGCAATCCTATGTGTGTCATCTCCTATCGATCCTGTGTGGGTCAGATCCTAGCGATCCTGTGTGGGTCAACTCCTAGAGATCCTATGTGGGTCAGCACCTAGAGATCCTATGTGGGTCAGCTCCTAGTGATCCTGTGTGGGTCAACACTTAGCGATCCTATGTGGGTCATCTCCTAGCGATCATGTGTGGGTCAGCACCTTGCAATCATGTGTGGGGCAACTCCTAGTGATCATGTCTGGGTCAGATTCTTTACAGAGTAATATGATTCAGTCATTATATCTAATATTCTCTACTACTGTACATAAGTTATACCTGAGGTGAGCTATTTCCGTACCTGTGTTGTACTTTTCTTTATGGTAATACCTTGATATTATTCTTCTGTGTGGTGTACCTGTGCGGTACTTGCCTTTGTAGTTTTTCCTTACTTTGTGGAATAGTTGAGCTTTGGTCTATTGGGTTGGACCCTGTGTTTCCTCATTATTGAGATGGGTACACTTGATAACTTAGGTATATGTATGGAAATATACCTAAGTAGGGTTGATAGTTGATTTCTTGCTTTGTGGATTATCCTTTGGGCGTTTTGTGAGACCCTGAGGGTATTGGGGTCCCTAATAAGTATCGTTATACTCACCCCTGCATAGGCGATTCTCACACTTTGCTGTGTTTTGTGTAGACGACGCACAAAATTGATCGAGACTGTGGATACCGGGATTAGATGGTGCCTGGAGGAGGACCTTACGACGAGTCAGTACATGGAGGAGACAGATAGATGTGGAGTGATGAAGAGGCACTATGTACCTACCCTTTAGGTAGGAACCTCAGAGGACAACCCAATAGTTGTCATCCTTTTTTCTCCAGTTTAATTGTACTTTCAGTTTCTCGTACTTTTCAGTTGGGATTGTATTCTGGCCCATTTTACTTACTGTACTCACATTGTTTACTATTCAGTTTACATGTGGTCATATCTTCTTGTGTGCTTGGTTGCGTGTGATTATAGGTTATAAAGTCAATGAATTCACAGTTTTAGGGATTACGCCTTTCGGTGCTAGTTGCCAGCCCCTGGACTATGGAAGGCAGTCTTGGGGTACTCACGGAACGGGTCCCAGGGGATAGGTCGTGATAGAAGTCCCATACAAAGTGACACTCATAATTCTAAAGGGGAACTCCTTAAACCAATGTGCATCCTCTATTATAATATCCAACATAGTGTTAAGAATCATAACATCATCAGAGTTCCAAACACTAAGATGAAGAATCTCCACAACATGCACAAATATATAGATATGAGAAGCCCATATATCAAAAATTGCATAATCTAAACTTGAGGCAGCTAGAATAGTACCCCTGAGAGTAGAAGATCTACAATCCTGATCCTCAAGGGTCTGTTGCATTGTTTATATATTGCATGAACCGTGACCCATATGATACTGACTGGATACCTCGAGGCGATAAAACCAATGATCTCTATAAAATTGGGGTCAAACTGTCATTTCCACGACCACCACATTAGCCTGATCGGCCAACTGTACTCCAGCACCAAGCATGATGAGAAGCTACTGACCCAATTCCTAAAAAAAGAGTCTATACAGAACATCTCTCACTAGATTCAGGAGGAAATGTTTTTTATATGCATTGTCTATGGGCCATCTTTCTGCAAGATCAGCACTCAACTGGGTCTCTCAAACACTATTGCATCATTTTTCTTGGAATAATGCACTGGTATCACCTCACATAACTACCTGAGTATGTTCTTTAGATACTGGTATCACCATAGGGAAGCTTCAGATGACACTTTCTTCTACCAGTTGATGTAGTACCAGATCTCGGTACCGAATCTCCCTAGGTCACACCTCTTTCCTCTCTCTAGTTATGGTATGTGACAAGTCCATGATTCACTATTCCAGAAAAAAGGGTCGCCTATAATATATTCACCTATGATTATATTTCATACCTAAGACCATCCTCAAATAGACTAGCTTCAGATATATCACCACCCATTATAATTTGTGTGAAGTTCTAGAGATTAGTGAAATTGGATGAGTAATCCTTAACTAAAAATGTTCCCTGCTCTAGGTGTAATAAGTAATGGGACGTATAGACCCTCAATATATCAAGATAAAAGTATTCATATAAGGTCTTGTGAAAATCCATCAAGTCCATCTCCTGATGAAAATTATTCTGAGTGAAAAAATCCCACCATCTCTTGGCGGAATCACACAACATATACGTAATGAGCTTTAGCCTCCTCTCATGAGGCATCTCTAGTTGCTCGAAGGTAGATACAATAGAATTTATCCATGAATGTATAACATGTGGTTTTACATCCCTCAAAAAAAGAGGGGGAACAATTCTCCGAAAACTCTTGCATCAACTCTTCCATAATGGGGGTAGGTCATGGTGTTCCCTTAACGTTCTTCATGAAGTGAATGAACCAATCATTGAACTATGATTCAACACCTGTATTTGGTACAATGACTGGAATTATGGGATTCTCCACTAGTATACCATGGAACACCACCTTTAGAGCGGGGTCATCTACACCCTTTTGGTGTATGATTGGAGGTTTTCAAGGTGGCATGCCTAAAAAATTCCAAACACACAACTCAAGTCAAGATCATTATTAATATTTGAAGTTCAAGGTGTAGATATTTAAAAAGGATAGGTAAAATCATTCCTCTATAAGAACACACCCCTCTGCCTGCCCCCTGATTCAGGTATGAGAATTATACTAATTAGGTATAATTGAGGGACACTGCCAATTTACCGCTACTAGGGCCAGGTATGGTCAAGTTCCCTACTATAATCAACTCATAATTTCAATTATTTTTTTCATATTCAATATCACTTAATTAAAATTCATTTCATACTTCATTATCTTTTACTTTATATAGTTTGAACCAAATGGTTTGCCAGATTTCGATCCATGAGTGACCATAATCCAAAAGAACCAAAGCATGGTGTCTACTTTCTTAACACAATCACACAACATAAATACATATCAAAATAGTAGGTATATATATCACAAAACCTATCACGACATCATTAAACATGTAATGAATCCAAAATGGCATGCCGTATTGTATGGCTTGTGAAATATAGTAGGTGACTAAGATAATGCATGAGATGGAATAACCTCATCTTATTGTTGAGATGGTTTGGGAGTATCATATACTCTATAATACCAAATGTAGGATCAAATATGTAATGAGATGCTCAAATACAAGAGGGGGGGGGGGTTGAATTGTACTTTTAAAAACTCCTTTGAAACTTTTAAAGATGGTAATTTTTAACACGGTTAAATAAGATAATTCACAAAACCTCTAAGTTCTAAACACTCTCTTAATTCAGGAAATATGATTCCGAGAAAGAAATTACGGAAAAGTCATTCCAGAAATGAAACTTAATGAAAGTTTACAAAGATGAAGATTCAACCTTAAAGCATATAAAATCTAACTAAATCAGAGTACAAGTATAAGGAAGTATAAGATAGTTATACGTTCTTCAATAATACAAATACAGTGGAAAACTGGTAACAAAACAAGAAACAAGTAGTAAATATTTTTACCCAAAGTGGAGGGTATCCAACAACCTTGGATAAAGGTCTCTTGATTTATACTTTCAAGAAAGTATATCTTACCCACACCAGGGTAAGCACTCAATATGACGATTAGAGTCTATCTTGGTATCCTTGCAAGACCTCAACTTCTATGGAGTCATCACCTCTATCTTCCTGTCCCTGGAAGCCCTCGATTGTACACAGCAACAATCAGAGCCCCACAAAGAAAATCTTCAAAATGAAAAGTTTGAAAAAGCCGTACAATCTTTCTCTATGAAGCTTGAGAGTTTATAAGAGTCTCTCTCTCTAGAAATTACTTTAATAGAATCTAGGCACAATTTTCCAAATTCCAGAAGTTTTGAACTCTTTAAAATGAGATCTTATTTATAGGTAAAGCTCCAACCGTCGGCTCCCTCCCCCAATATTCATATTCATCCTTGAATTTCAGAGGGACCTATACACGTTTCACTCAAACAACAATTAGTTGATAACTAAAAGCACAAAATCATTTTATAACTGAAAAAATGTAAGTATGACAAAATTAAAATATTCAGAATGTGTGAAAATGATAGTTCAGATTCTCAACAATATTGAATTCAAAGTCTATTATACAAGGTTATTCAGATTATATTGTGTAGGAATTTGGAACCTGAAATATATAGAATTTCAAAGTCTGAATTTCAAAGAAATTTGGAATCTGGATTTACAAGAATTTGGAGCCTGAACTTAAGAATTTCAGAGTCTGAGTTCATGAGAATTCGGAATCAGAACTTGGAGAAGTTCGTATCCAGAATTTGTATTCAGAATTGGGAGTCAGAATTCAGGAGATTTCATAACTAGAATTCTAATTCAGAATTCAGAGTCAGAAATATGAAGAGTTCGTAGCCAGAATTATGATTCAGAATTTGGAGTCATAACTTTGAAGAGTTTGTATCCAGAATTGAAATTCAGAATTCAGAGTCAGAACTCAGAAGACATCATAACCAGAATTCAGATTCAGAATTCGTAGTCAGAACTCTAAAGAGTTTGTAACCAGAATTCAGATTCAGAATTCGGATTCAAAACTCTGAATATTTCATATTTAGAATTCTGAGAATTTAGATCCTAAAACAAAATGCCTCATATCTAGGTAATTATAAGATTCTGAGGTTTTTGGTTACAAACCGAATTTTACACTTCAGAAAAATATTGATATACACAATGAAACCTAGGTAAGGGTAATTTTCCTTTGGGAAGGGCATTTTATTTATAGAATTAAAACAAGGGGTAAAATGAGTTTTTCCTTGAAATAAAGTGTTTGTGATTTTCCAAACAAGAAGAAATGGTAAATTTATAATGATACATTATTGACTTAACAATCTCCCCAAGTATTAAAGAATGGAAAAGTCATAATGAAAACCTTATTGACTCAACAATCTCCCCCTTATTGGAAAGCACAAACATTTGTATGAAAAAGAATGTAAGGACTTGGAAAAACTTTTCTTGACTTAGAAAATAAAACATATCTCCCTTTTTACATTGGAAAACATGAATACGACTAACTCCCCTTAGGCTTTGGAACACCAAGGATCATATTCTTGATTTCTGAAATGGGATTTTCATTATCCTGGGTATTTAAATCTTTGTAATGATCACTCCCCCTTACATAAGGATATATCTTTATATACGTGGAATTATTTTTCCTTCTCCCCCTTTGTGATTTTGAAAAAGAGTTTAAGGGAATGGAAAAAAATATGGTACTTGAAATATTAGTATAGACATCCAAACAAAACATGAAACCATAATTTCATTATGATTTTATGATTTAGTACAAGAAAAAAAATACAACAAAAGATTGGGTTTGGTCCTATTTTGCTTCTTTTTCCTTGGGCATCAGCTTCTTCATAATTATTTTCAGTATTTTAAGCTCTTTGTGATCCTCCTCTACTTGTTTTTCTAAGGATGTGATCCAACCCTCTTGAGACTTTAGGGTCTCTGCCTGAGTCTTCAGCAAGTCATCTCTCTTCACTAATTTTTCTTCCATCTCAATCTGGATATCCCCCTCTGTTTTCCAATTTTGGACAACATAATTCAACTTTCCATTCAGATCTTTGACATCTTGAATCCAAGAATTTTGTTCAAGATTTAGATTTTCCAAAAATGTATTTGTAAGATCCTTGATTTTGGTGTCTTCAGTATCAATAGCTTCTTTGACATCTTCTTGAAACTGATAAATCTCTCTCAATTATTCAACAATTTTCATCAACAAGATAGTCATTTTCTTGCGATATTTTTTGTGGGTTTCATAGTTTTTAAGGAAATTCTTGTGTTCGGCCTGAATCATCACACACTTCTCCATCACATTGGATACAGAGTATGATTTTTGAATAATGCTATGCTGGAGCATCCGGAATCTGGATTCAATTGAAGGAAAGATAGGAATTGTGACTACTAGCTTCTGTAGGGACTGAATGACAAATTCATGTCCTAAAGATGATGACTCTGAATCTGATATTTTTATTGGAGATGGTTCTTCCTCTAGCTCTACCAGCTTGCTCTTAGAGTATCCTCCACCTTCTTTATTCCTTAGAATATCTTTGGTTGGGGTATCGACAACCACTTGTTTTCCCTTTGTTGACTTTCAGAATGGCCTCTTTATCAGGGGATTCATGCTCACTTCTGGATAGCTGTAGAATCTTATCCCCATCAATCTTCTCTTTTTCAGATCCTGCCTCAATTTCTTCAGGAAGAATGAATTCATGATTATGAATCTCTTCCTCATATAACTTGATTACTGCCTCTTCACCCATCTCATCTACACCATGAGTAGCGAGTTTTGAAGATCCATCTTGAGAAGTCCAGATTGACAGTTTTCTCGAAGCACTTTCCTTTTCATGAAAGTATTCTACTTGATTTATCATATCAGATATATCTTCAGTGCATTGATCTTCCTGATCTTCTTCTATAGCTTCCTTTTCCACATCCTTTTCTTGGGATTTTTGCAGAGACATAAACCTTTTCCCCTGTGTCCCTAGTAAAGGTTCAAATAGGAAATATTTCAGTATGTGAATGTTCTCAGATGAAATTTTAGTATCCCTCAAAAGGGATTGAAAAATTTCAGCCTCTGACATTTTCATATTTTTCTTCTTCTCTTTGGCTTGTTTCTCAATCTCTTCAGCAGCTTTCTCCTTCAGTGCTTTGGCCTCTGTAGGATCTAGGCCAAATTGTGGTTCCCCTTCCTTCTGAGTCTTTTGATCCTCTCTCCATTTGGCAACAACGTCATCCAGATATGATTTCTGCTTTTTGGGCTTTGGAGGTGCGGATTGAGATTATTCGGCATTAGGGGTCTTCTCTGTTACTTCCACTTCCTTTAGTTTTATCTTCTTTCCAATTTCTTTGATGGTTCATCTTCTTCAACATTCATCGGAATGGATTATGCCTCATCCTCAGGTAGATCATAAAACTCACCTGACACCTTAGAAAAACCGACTTTCATCCTATTGAGGGTATCATCATTGATTAACATTACTTTGCAATTCCTCAGCTTCAAAATGTAGGGGATTTTGAAAGATTCAAGTCACCAAACTATTAGTTTGGAGAGTAAAGTAGGATACATGATTATCTTTGCTCTTAGATTCCCATTATTGATATTCTCTATCGTAATGAGAATGATCTTAATAAGATTGACCTTCTTTAGGTTTAGCAAAAAATACAAGATGTACATCTCACTTTTCTTAAGAGTGTCCTTGTCACCCTTTCTCAGTACGATAAGGCCCTGAACCCATATCTGTAGGATCTGATTTTTGGTAGACAGATGAGAAATATTTGCATTCTTGACATCAGTAAGTCCAAGGAATTACATAACCTTCACCTTTACAAAACTAACTTGAAAATCTCAGAGCTTGTGAGAAAAAAATTCGGTCTCCCCTACATAAGATATCCCCACCAAGATAGCAGCCTTGGTATAAGAAATTGCATATGTTTTTCTATAACTCTTGAAGGAATACTTTTCTCTGCCATCTTCTTTGAAAAAGAAAACTGATTCATAAAATTCTATAAGTAGATCTGAATATACTACATCCTGAGCTCCTATCTTCAAAATAGATATACTCTCCCACCCATTAAGCCTGATATTCATTATGATAATGGAGTCATACTTATTAAATATGTTCAGATGTACCAACCTCTCCCTATAAATTTTACACTCCAAAATCAGATTGACAGAAGAAATTTCTTGAGAAGGAATTTCAGATGACATTTGGACTTGTGAAAAATATGAAAATCCAGAATGGGCTTTTGTAGTTGGGAAGGGCTTCGACACACAAATAATTTGAAAACAGATGTGAGACAACCATTGGGGATTCCCTTTTTATAGGAGTTGAAGCAACGATTCATCTCCCCATTTCAATCCAAAGTTTGAGAATTCTTCTAATTTGATCTGACGGTTGAAGTGACAGCCGCAAGTAAAATTCGGTGGGATCGGATCTTTTGAGGTTTTAGAAAATTCAGATTTAAGGAAACTAGAATCCAAGAAATTTTAAAAACAAAAGAAACTACCATCAAGTAAAAGGTAATTATGAAAACTTAATAAAGAATCATACCTTTCGGATTATCAAGAGAATTATTCGTATTGAGGAAAATTCTTCTTGAAGGACATTAAATTCAAAAAAAAAATTGAGTATGAAAAATGTTGAGTACACAGATGTTCATTACAAAAATATTCATTAAAAAAATTAATTACGAGAATCTCAAGTACCAAGAATTCATTACAAAAAAATTTGAAGTATCAAAATATGAAAAACTTCATTACGAAAAATATGAAAAACATAATTACGAAAAATATGAAAGTCTTCATTATAAAAAATATGAAAGACTTCATTACGAAAATATGAAAAACCTAATTACGAAAAATATGAAATACATAATTACAAAAAATTTGACAAACTTTATTACGAAAAATATGAAAAACATCATTACGAAAAATATGACAAAAATTATTACGAAAAATATGTAAAACTTCATTATGAAAGGTAATCCCTCTATAAAAAGGAGTTTATTATTGTAAACAGAATGGTTCAAAAAGAAGTTATTGAGGATAATTACCTAACAATCATCATTCCTAAATTCTGTTTAATATATTCAAAACTATCAGAGGGTAAATATTTTGTGAAAATATCAGCGAGTTGATCTTGTGTTATGATAAATTGAAATATGATATCTCCTTTTTGTGTGTGATCCCTAAGAATGTGATACCTAATATCTATGTTCTTTTCATGAGACGGATGTGCGGGTTTTTTGGTAAGGGCAATGGCACTTGTGTTATCACACATAATTTGAGTCTTAGTAAAACTTATGCCATAGTCTATGAGTGTGTGTTGCTTCCACAACACTGGTGCACAATAACTTCCAACTGCTACATATTCAGCTTCATCAGTGGAGAGTGCTACTAAGTATTTCTTTTTACACTACTAAGAAACTAATGAATATCCTAATAAATGAAATGTTCCAGATGTACTATTTCTATCCATTCTACACCCACCGAAGTTAGCATCTGAAAAACTTTTTAGAATAAAATCATTTCAGAAGTATAAAAAAATTTAAATCCATGGTTCCCTTTAAGTAGCGAAAAATTATTTTCACTGCCTTTAAATGAGATTCCTTGGGATTGGATTGATATCTTGCACATAAGCATACTGAAAACATTAAGTCTGGAGGACTAGCTATCAAGTAATGTAAGATTCCTATCATACCTCTAAAATATGTTTGATCTACTAGTTTCCCAACTTCATCAAGATGAATTGTGTTTGAGGTACCAATGAGAGTATTTATACTTTTAGTGTTTTGATATCCATACTTTTTAAGAATATATTTAATATACTTATTTTGTGATATACATATTCCTTCTGGTTTTTGAAAAATTTGAAAACCAAAGAAAAATGTTAACTCACCCATCATACTCATTTCAAACTCATATTTCATTAGATCTGCCAAGGATTCGGTTAAATATTGCTAAGTTGAACTAAATATAATGTCATCAACATAAATTTGAACAATCAACACATTTTTCTTATCTTTCTTTATAAAAAGGGTTGGATCTGCATTTCCCTTAACATAATTATTTTGAAGCAAAAATCATGTAAGTATATCATACTAGGCTCTAGGGGCTTGTTTAAGTCTATATAGAGCTTTGGTAAGTCTAAAAACATAATCAGGATGTTTTGTATCTTCAAATCCAAAAGGTTGTTAAAAAAAACTTCCTCTTGTACATAATCATTAAGGAAAGAACATTTCACATCCTTTTGAAAAAGTATGAAATTGAAGAATTCTGCAAAGGCAAGTAAAATACAAATAGATTCAAGTCTAGCTACTGGAGCCTAGGTTTCTTCATATTCTATTACTTCTTGTTGATTATATCCTTTAGAAACTAATCTGGCTTTCTTTCTAACAATGATTCCATTTTCATAACACTTATTTCTGAAGACCCATTTTACCCCAATAACAAGAGTTTCCTTCGGTCTTTCAAAAAAGGTCCAGACTTTATTGATTATGAATTCATTTAGTTCATCTTGCATGGCTTTAATCCAATCATCATCACTTAAAGATTCATTAGTGCTTTCTGGTTCTAATTGGGAAAGGAATGCTAGATGTTCTACTTCAGTTATTAAGGAACTTCTAGTCCTTAATGGTTGATTCACATCACCAATGATACTATCATTGGGATGATTCTTAAGAAATGACTAATTTTGTTTTTGTGAAACCTGTACATAAACCTAGGGTAGTTAATCTTCTTGGGTAAATTTCTCTGAAGTATATTCTTGAACATTTTCCTTATCATAAAGATCTTCTATAAAAGGATGATAATCAGTTTTTGAGACTTCACCGACTGATTTAAACTTAATTTATGTTTCTTTCCATATTGAAAAGGGTCCCAGACATTTGAATAATCAAATCTAAGCTCCGTTAGATCCTTAACTAATCTTTTTTTTGAATGTTTTCATAAGTTCCAAAGGTTACAGTGTCCTGACCTTCTATGCCATAACCAAGAATGATCTTCAATTGCACTAAGGCAAGGTAAGTCTTGGATTCTATGGTCTTCACTGTTTATTGTGTAAACATTATCTTGCCTATGGGTAAAAAGAATAAACTCATCCTTGGAATTGTGTACTATGCACTTGTAATTCCTAAAATTCATAATGTAACCTTCATCACATAATTTTCTTATGCTAATGAGGTTGTTCTTAAGACCCTTTACAAATAAAACATTTGAAATCAATGTTTTTCCAAGAAGAATGTTGTTACCTATACCAATAATTTCTCCCTGAGCATTATCTTCGAAAGTTACTTTTCCTCCTTTCGTCTTGATAATCATTTCAAAATAGTTTTTGTTACCAGTCATATGTCGGGAAAATCCACTATCCATGTACCAGGTATTATTGTTGGCACCTTCCCTATTTTCTTGAAAATAAGAAAAAGTTAGGTTTTCAGAATCCAAACTTGCTTGGATCTAGAAATCTCAGAATGTAAAATTTTAGGTTCCCACATCTTTTTAGAAAAATTGGCTTTATGAAATCATAATGACTGGGTTTTGTTTAAGGAACAATTTTTTCCTAATGTCCACCACACTGAAAATTAGTACAAAATAGAGCACTTTGAGGAACAAAATAATTTTTACTAAAAATTAGTTTAGAACCAGTATAACCAAAACCAAAACTATTCCATAGAGGTTGGATTTGTGAATAAATTTTACCAAAATTTTCTTTACATAAGGTAAAGTTTGACAAACACTTCCTCAAGGAAAATATTTCGGATTTGAGTTTGATAACTAAGTCATTTTTTTTCAAAAACATTTGATTTTGAACTAGATCTAGGCTCGTAAACATTTTTATTAGAAATTACATTTTATAGATATTTGGAAAGTTTATTCTTCTTAGAATTTACTTCCTCATGATTTTTTGAAATACATTCAAAATCAAAAATTTTCTTATCATCATCTTTAGAAAGATACAATATTTCCTTAGAAAGAATAGTATTCCTAGAATTTTCCTTGTCAAGTTTTTTCATGAGTTTTGAATTCTCAATCTCATGAATTTTGGCAAACCTAGAAACTTCTTCATAGGAATGTAAAGTATTATCTTTATTAGAAGAAGATTAATCATCAGAAGTGTTATAGTATTTATCATTACTATAATTTTCATTTAATGAAACATTGGTCATTGATTCAGCAATGTGTACCTTAGTAATCAAACAATGATTTTTAATAGCTAGTCTAGCTATTAGACCGAGATTCTTTTTCCAGAAGATTCATAATATGAAGATTCATCTGAAGAGTCTCCACCACTGGCACTCCAGGTGTCAATAGATTTCAAGACATTCTTATCTTTGGCCTTATAATATTTCTATCTGTTTCTCTCTGAATGTCTTTCCTTACTTTCTTTTCTCTTAAACATAGGACAATCTGGTCTTATATGTCTAGCTTTCTTGCATTCAAAACATTTGACTTCTGAATCATTCTTATCTTTCCTTTACATTTTCTAATATATGGATTGAATGTTCCTCTGTCCACCTATCTTGTTCATCCTTAGACCAAGATTTGATAATTCATTTTCTTAGGATTCAATTCTACTAGATTCGGATTGGATAACAACTTTCTTAGATTTGGATCTAGTAACTCTCTCAGGAGTCTTGACTTTAATAAGATTAGAAGTTGTAGTAAAAGCAACGCTGCCATTTCCATTCTTCTTCTTTAAATTATCAGCATCTCTCTTTATTCTAGTCACATGCCGAAGAAGAGATCCAAACAACTTATCTAACGAAATCTATGTAATATTTTTATTCTCATCAATAACAGTCCTTTTGGATTCCCATTCATTCGGCATGAGGTCTATGATCTTATTAACAAGATCTTAATCATCTAATCCTTTCTCACCCATGGATTGTAAACTATTCACAATAGTCATGAATCTTTGTTGCACCTTACATATGGGTCCTCCATAAGGAAAGAAAATGCCATGACATTCACCTTTGAGCATGGATATTCTTGTTTCAATTACTTTAGAAGTTCCAAAGTGAGTAACTTCGAGTTTCTTCCATATACAATTTGCTGCTTCATAAGATGAAATCTGGCTATATATGTTTCTAGTCATGGAAAAAAGAAAATTATTTCATACCTTATAACTCAGTTGATATTCATGCTTTATTTGATTGGTAATGGTACTAACTTCTTTGTCAGGAATTTTATAACCTATAGTAAGCATAAAAAAAATTTCTACACCAGTATTGATAATGATATTCTTCGTGCGATCTCTCCAATATTCATAATCATTTCCTTCAACGATAAGTAGTCTAGTTAGATTGAGATTGTCTGTTGAACAAACAATGATTCCTTCTGTAGAGACCCAAAGCTTGAAATACATGGACATTACATTACTTTTGTGGAATACTTAATACATAACAAAAACAGACACCAAAGGACCGTAATAGTTTAGTGTCTTTGGAAACTGAGAACATAATATTCTAATTGTGGTGAAAGATCTTCAACATCTCCCATAAAGATCTTCCCATTTGGTTTTCTTACCTAAAACCTTTATTTACATCCTAGGGAAAAGAAAACATAAAAAGGGTGAGCTCAAATTCTTAGTAAGGGAAAGCATAGAGAACATAAAACAATCCATAAACATTTGAATGCAAAAACATGAACATAAAATCTAAACATCAAAATCTTGAGAAAAGAAATAAACCGTGGATGTACCTAAGGAATATATCATAAAGGAACATCAAACATGATAAAATAGCATGGGAATAAAACTTTTAATTGTGGAAAAACCATTAAGCACATGATATGATTTCCATATTAGCCAAGGCATTGCTACCAAGACTATCATAGTGGACAAAGTCCCTTTCTGAATCAAGTTCACCTCTCATTCCAGTCCTGTATCACTGAACCAGATTAACTTACCATTACAGACATGTCTATCTCATGAGATATAAATCTTTACCCAATGCATTGGAGGGGGATATAGGTCCCACCCATCTCATAATGAAATCATTCTTTCGTGTGCCACAAAATCATAAATCATATATCACAGCATAACCCATGTAATAGAATGGGATTCTTAAACATCATGCCATCATAACGTAATCCATATAAAAAAATGGATATCATTTAAACATAATAATAATCAAACCATGTAAATAATTGGGACATTAAACTCTAATCATAAACATATTAAATAATGTCATTTTATATGGAAAATAGTTTTGATAAAACGCTTGAAATGAATTCTTGAGGAAAATATCATGTCTTCTTCAAAATCATTTTGTTTTCACAAAATGCCATGAAATTTTAAAAGAAATGGATTTTATTGAAAATAACCATGAAATCTTGTAGATTAACTTCATGAAAATAAGGTGTTATGAAACCGTAAAAATCCATTCATGCCGTATAAGTTAAAAATAACATTCTCCTCGTACTTTTGTCGGAAAAGTCAAAAAGTTTTTTGTGTGGTAATCAAAAGTATGATTCCTTCCATAACATGTGGTAAAATTAAAAAATGGGTAAAAATTCCATTAAACATACATGAAATCATTTTTATAAAACAAGGAAATGGATGATAACAAAACCCCCAGTAAATACTTACGAATAAACAATCTCGGATAAGAGCGAGATTGGAATCGTTATCCCTTACCTTATGCCTGATATGCTTCGTATGTATCCGAACTTCATATATAATGATTTAAATAATGTCCTTGAATTATTACAGAATCATATTAGTTGTTACAATATCATATATGGTTTACTTATGACTTTATATTACCCGTTCTTTTGTAAATTCGATGTAAACACAATGATTTGGGTAAAATCGTTTCATTTGTTGTACGTGTTTTAACTTGTTGTTCTTGATATTATTAGTTATAAACTGATTTACTTAATTCCATAATGTAAAAAAATGATTTATATATACTATATAATCAGCATATACATATATATATATATATATATGATAGATCGATAAATGGAATGAAATACACCATTCATGGAGACGGTAGGCCGTACGTACGCATAAACGCTGTTTTCATTTCTTATTGAATTGAATGGAATTAAGTAGATGAAATATATATATATATATATATACACACACATAAATCTAGTATAATTATTATGTCATATATTTCATTATTATTCATTATATATACTTTATACTCATTCATGAATGGTTGACATTGAGAATGAATCTCATCGCGTCGTGGAGACGGTTGTCCGTACGTCCGCACGAGCGATGATATCATTCTCATGATCGTGGAATTGTATTGAAGCATATGTATAATATTTCAGAATCAATATCAATTTACAATAATCATATATCATTATTTATTTACACCATTAAATCCATCCAAGTAAGGTGGTGGTCGAAAATAGATTACACCACGGCGTGGAGACGGTATTCTGTACGTACGCACGTGTGGTGATTTAGTTTTCCATAGGATAGATAGAAGGTGAAATAGGGTTGTTTCATATTTATAATAACATATAAGTATATAATTAATACTTATGTTATTACTTTATTATGAAACAACTAAAGAAGAGGAAGTAGAAGAGGAAAGAAACTTGAGAGAATCGGAAGAAGATATTACCTCTTCTTCGACGCACCTCCTTTATGAATCCTCTTATGAAAGTAGAGTTGGTATTTTGAGAAGAAAAGAACCTCCATAATGTTTCTAGGGAATTGTAGAAGAGAAATGGGTAGGGGTTTACCGAGCATCGAGGCTCAATAGGATGTGAAGAGAAGAGGGAAGGGGTGCCCTTTTTATAAGGGAGGAGAGGGGCACCTTAAAAAAACATAAAATATTATTTTATAATAAAGTCATATTCGGTTTTTAATAGCTTAAAATTGAATTATTTAGAAGATAATGTGGGGATGGTTATAAATCCTCACAACCAATATATTTTAGACAAGTTTAGGTTATTAGTTTATCCTTATCATTTAGATTTAACTCTATGTTAAATAATTTAACTTTTATCATGTCTTTTTGTTTTCTTACAGTATATGGTTAATGAACTTACTATAACAAGCCAAAAGAAACCCAAGTGGATCATTATTAATATATATACCCATATCTAAGTAATTTGGCCGAACCATATATTTTTAGGAATAAAATAACAATTAATAATATAATATTTGTTTTAAACATTATTTTATGTCAATTTTGACACTATTTGGTACTTGATTGTTGTGAAACTCATAACATCATGATTAGTTCAAAAAAATTTATTTAAAGCAATAAAAACATTTCATATTAACCATGAAAATTATTGTAATTAATAAAAAGTCTAAAAATACAATTATTTGGTTATTTATAACATCAATTATGTTAATATTTTATTAATAAGGTAAGTACTGCATCATCATTGTGTCATAAATAAATTAAATTATTTAATGTCTAAAAATTATAAATAAACTACCATTAGGTAGGAGATTTATTTTTTTTTCTAATGAATATTTACAGTCAAATTTATCTTATGTATAACCCTTTATTAAAAATGTAATAGTGATTAAACTTTGATTTTTAGCATTTTAACTCTTCTTTAAATAAAATAATAATAACTGTCTTAATCTAATCCATGTGGACCTAAAGGGTAAATTTTTTTCCTAAGTTTGTTTTTGGTCGAATTTCACTTATCCAATAGAATTAGGTTATGTGTTATGGTAATAATAATATCATTTTTACCCTTAATTACCATGTTTACTTTTTACTGTGGTAAATAAAAGTAAAAAGTTACAATTCACCAAAAATTATTTTTATCTTATTGAACCACATTTTACTCCTTTATATTAACTGTGTCTCTCAGATTTTCAAAATTCCACTCACAGAAGTGGTAAAATTTTGTTTTATGTAAATTTTCAAATTCTCCTAGGAGGAGGGTAAAAGACGGTGAAAAGTTCAATAAAATTTCTATATATCTAAAGTTATTATAAAATGACTCAAATAAATAACATTGATCTTATATAGGTATTATGTATCAATTTTGAACTAAAATAAATTTAAATAAAATAAATAATTATTTAAATAAAAAGGCAGTTTTTAAATAGTATCCTAGTGTTTTCACTATTCATCAAAAATTGAATGTTTTTAGAAAAATACCAAAAATTCACCCGAGGCTAATTTCAATGTTCCGAATTAAAAAAAAGCCCATTTTGAAAGATAAAATTGCTAAAATTTTATAAAGTGGGTATTAATATTCATAACGACTAGTTCATAATAATATTATAATAAAATCTCATTTAGTGAAACTCAGTATTGCTTACTACACACTCTATCGAGGAAGGTCTTGATTGCGTGTGATGAAAGCCAAGTCAAGGCTGCATGTAGTGAAAGCTCCATTTGGTTTTTCATATAACATAATCAAAACTTATTTCATTTATACATTAAACAAAATCTAAACTTAATGTTGCGTAAAATAATTTCCACAAAATGAACTTGAAATTGTGTGTAACAAGAGCCAAGAATAGTGTTGCGTATACTGCAAGCTAATATGGTGTTGTGCATAGTGCAAGCTAATTTTGGTGTAGCGTACAACACAAGAAAACAATGAAATTAAAAAGAATAAATATCATAAAATCTCAGGTTGTTACATTCTACCACCCTTAAAATGAATTTCGGCCTCGAAATTCGTACGAGTTATAAATGGTTTACTACTTGAAAGTTTCTTTCATAGAAACCCACATCGTAAAAGGGAATACAAAAACTGAACTTTAAAAACTAAATTATGAAACGTAATGGTTACCCAAATTAACTAATCACTGGGTTTCCACATAGGAGAACATAGGTGAAAATATGGACATGGAAGAAAAATATAACCATCATGTTCAGATGGAGAGTGGTAGAGAACATGGCTATGAAAAATCCAATAATCAAAAAGCCATAAATTTGTGGTGATCTAAGGTACCATCTGATTCATCGGATATAAGGACACTAAGACATCAATTTTTTGTTTTCAAGATCATTTCCCTAAATTTTAAGAATTGTTGAATTAAAAGAAATATTTACTTGATTTTGTTACAATATTACTTTTGTTTGTGCCTTGAACAATTTCCCCTTCATCTCTTAAAAAAATGATGTTGAATTTGTCTTCCGTGAAGTGTTATCAGATCATGCGATAGAATGATAGGTCATTCCATCTATCTCAAACAAAATGACAAAAAAAGTTATTAAATATACATAAGTCCATCTATAGTGATATTGGACTTATACTTCATATATCATACCGCTTTATATAATAAAACTAGTTTCTACTAACTAGGGACTTTTTGTAGGCCAGAGGAAGGTGATAAAGGCCTGTCACACTTTGGTTGTGGGTTCGATTCCCACAGCCTTGTCCGACGCGATGGGTTGTCGGCCGTCCTTTGGGTTGTCCTTTTTCTAAAACTACACTATTATAACATTCCATAAATAGTATCAAAAGAAGTTCTAGCCTTAAAAAATTCTATCTGATGTCCAACTTAATCCATTCCAACCTTTATACTTATTGAAAATACTTCTGTCCAATCTTATAGCATAAAGAAAACGATTACTAGAAATGTCATCAACCAAGCATGTGAATACCATCATTTATCCCCCATATAAGATATATCTTGTTGGTCACATTCCAAACTTGTGAATACCTTAATCATGTATTCTCTTGAAAAATGAATACCCATTAAACCTTAGTGAAAACATGAATGCTGTCAAAAGTTAACTCTTTCCACATACAAAAATCCTAAAATTTCGATATACTCAAACCATGATATCACATTGGCCTTATATCAGCCATGAGCTCATCAATACTATAAAACATATCATTATCTCCTTATCCCTTCATTATGCGCAAATCATCTACTTTCCAAAAATATATTAATTAACCTTTCATGGTTACTAGTACCATTCATCATATACTTTCAAATACTTTAGGAAAAACAATAGTGTAACAATCCTTAGATGAGTCATTATTCCATAGCACCATTACCTATACAACATAACTCTTGATAAACATACAATCATTCCAATACCTTCTTAAACCATTGACCAAGATTCAACACTTCTTTTATATCATATATCATTTGTAGTCTCCTCATCATCATCCACATAAATACTTCCCATATGACCATTCTAATTCTCTTCATGAGATTTTCCCTTAGGTCATTGGTTTGCATAATACCAATACATTCCACATTTGAAACATCTAATCATTGTTGATGTCGTAGCAATACAATTATCCTTCTCCATGGTGTTAACTGAACATTTTCCTTTGCACTTACTGGATTTGTGTCCTTCTTTTCCGAACCCAAATCATCTTCCAGTTCCTTTGAAGTATACTCCTTGATGCCTCTTCCCACATGATTTACATGATGTAAATTGAACTTCCTTTCCTCTATGATCATCATGAAACTCAATCTTTCTCTTATTAGATGAGTCAGGATACTTACCAAAGTTGAGATTATTGATCATATTATGAGATTGATGATTAGGCATAACAACGATGTTTGGATTTCCAAATCCCATTTCATTCAGTTGCTCATGAAGAATATCATTTCATTGTCCGTAATATCCTCCATTATCGTGAATCTTCCTACTTTCAGCCCTTTTCTAAAACCCAAAAAGAATAGTGTGAGAGGAAAAAATAATAATCAAGGGGTGTTACCTTTAATATCTAACATCTTAGGTTTAATTCTAATATTGTTTCTGTAATTCTTGGACTATAACCTATTCTTATACTTAACCTTAGGTACATCCCTAGACATACTATAGAAATATCTCTAGGGATATCACTAAAGATCTCGCATCCTAGTTTCCAAAGGTTAACTAAACCTTTCCTCTGATACAAACTGTAGAGCCCCAAATCTTGACATACGTGGACATTACATTACTTTTGTGGAATACTTAATACATAACAAAAAAAGATACCAAAGGACCGTAATAGTTTAGTGTCTTTGGAAACTCAGAACATAATCTTCTAATCATGGTGAAAGATCCTCAACATCTCCCATAAAGATCTTCCCCTTTCATTTTCTTACCTAAAACCTTTCTTTATATCTTGGGGAAAAGAAAATATATAAAGGGTGAGCTCAAATGCTCAGTAAGGGAATGCATAGAGAACATAAAACAATCCATAAACATTTTAATGCAAAAACTTGAACATAAAATCTAAACATCAAAATCTTGAGCAAAGACATAAATCTTGGAAGTACGTAAGGAATATATCATAAAGGAACATAAATCCTGATAAAATAGGATGGGAATAAAAATTTTAATTGTGGAAAAACCATTAAGCACATGATATGATTTTTATAGTAGCCAAGGCATTGCTACCAAGACTATCTTAGTGGACAAAGTCCCTTTCTGAATCAAGTTCACTCCTCATTCCAGTCCTGTATCACTGAACTAGATTAACTTACCATTCCAGCCATGTATATCTCATGAGATATAAATCTTTACCAAATGCATTGGAGGGAGATATAGGTCCCATCCATCTCATAATGAAAACATTCTTTCATGTGCCATAAAATCATAAATCATACATCATAGCATAACCCACGTAATAGAATGGGATTCTTAAACATCATGCCATCATAACATAATCCATATAAAAAAATGGTTATCATTTCATCATAAGAAGAATAAAACCATGTAAATAATGGAGACATTATACTTGAAACATAAACATATTAAATAATGTCATTTTATATGGAAAATAGTTTTGATAAAACACTTGAAATGAATTCTTGAAAAAAATATCCTTTACTCTTAAAAATCATATTCTTTTCACAA
Source organism: Viscum album (assembly GCA_963277665.1). Lineage (NCBI taxonomy): Eukaryota > Viridiplantae > Streptophyta > Magnoliopsida > Santalales > Viscaceae > Viscum > Viscum album. The sequence goes on along the minus strand of OY728130.1, from coordinate 623,096,241 downwards.
AATGCCATGAAAATTTAAAAGAAATGGATTTTATTGAAAATAAACATGAAATCTTGTAGATTAAATTCATGAAAATAAGGCGTTATGAAACCGTAAAAATCCGTTCACGCCATAAAAGTTAAAAATAACATTCTCGTCGTAATTTTGTCGAAAAAGTCAAAAAGTTAATCATGTGGTAAACAAAAGTAAGATTTCATTCATAACATGTGGTAAAATTCAAAAATCGGTAAAAAGGCCATTAAACATACATGAAAACATTTTTAGAAAATAAGGATATGGATGATAACAAACACCCCAGTAAATTATTACGAATAAACAATATCAGATAAGAGCGAGATTGGAATAGTTATCTCTTACCTTATGTTCGATATGCTTCATATGTATCGGAACCTCCGGTATAATGATTTATGTAACACCTCGAGCATCCACGATATGCTTCTCTTTCAATAATGCAATAGCTTGCATTGTACGCAAGTTCGAGATTCTAACACACCGCGACCAATCAAAATAGCCATTATGAATAGTAATACCCAGTTTTTGAAATTATATATATTTTATATTTCAAGATGGACTTCATTTTTGGATTCAGAATATCGAAATTATCCTAAGTTGAATTTTTGGTATTTTTCTGAGAACTTCCAATTTTTTATGAATAGTCAAAAATACTTACAAAAAACTTTTTTAATCAAAATAATTTATAGTGATAAATTATACTATTGAGTGGTTTTAAAGTATAATTAGAATATATTTTTACCATTTTATCCAATGGTGTTCATTAGAATTAATTTCACTTTGAAATTGGACATAAACAATTCTCAATCTTCTGATATATGTTGTTTCATAAAAACACGCTATTTGTTGTGACATCAGGAATTAATTATAAAATTAATTAATTAAAATTTTATGTTTGGAATTTTTTAAAATAGACATCATTTTTGAATTCGGAATATCAATTATAGCTTAGGGTGAAATTTTGGCATTGTTCTGAAAAACATCAATTTTTGATGAATAGTGAAACCACTAAGTGGTAGTTAAAAAACTGATTTTTAATTTAAATGAAACATTTCCACTTCTGTGATTTTATTTCCAAAAATCCAAAATACATGGTTGTCATTATAATGTAAAATGTGGTTCAATGTTATTAAAATAATTTTTTGGTGAATAGTAACTTTTAAGTTTAATTAATCACGATTAAAGGTAATTAGTGAAATTCAAGGTAAAAATGATATTATAATAATATGAAAATACCTTTACACATTTCCTACCCTTATTTTATGAGTCATGGCCGACCAAGACAATCCATGGGTCAACTTGGGGACCCCATGGATCCGCTTGTGTAAGAAAATGACATTAATAACTTTTTATTTAAAGTAAAAATAAAATTGTCACAAACAAGTGTTGTTTTACTAAAACAATTATTACATGGGGTTATATAAGTTAACTTTTCAACTATAAATATTAATTGGAAATATAAAAATATTTCCTACATCATGGTAATTTTTTTATAATTTGTAGACATTAAATTAATTAAATTTTTTATGACACAATGATGATGTAGCGATTACCTCATTAATTAACAATTTAAATAAAATGAAAAGATAATGTAAAATATAAGACTCACACTTGTCAAAAACCTATTGGATGATTATATTTCGAACCCTTATCACCTTATCCTCTAAATATATAATTTTGGGACCTTTAAAATCCGAAAACCATTTCATAATAATGTAACATTTCATGACTTTCCATGAGTGGCCCTCCTCTCCTCTTATAAAAGCCCCCCACCACTACCACCTTATTCACACCATCCAAGCCATTTGGCTCGGCCAAACTCTGCCCAAATATTCTCTAAACTTCCCTATCTTACTCCTAGAAGCCTCACTTTGGGCATAAGTCTCCCCAAGGAAGCCTTTGGCTCAAATAAAAAAGAGTTACCCGATTTTAAGGTAATGTCTTCTTTTATGTTATTTTGATTTATTTTGCTTCTCCAACCCCCAAAACTCTTTGTATTCCTTTATTTTGTAACAACTACAGTATCTTCAATATACTAGTATGGGTTAATGATAAGTATTCGATCTACACTTACACACACCTCAATCTAATGGTTAAAGAACATACTGTTTCTGTGGATGGCGAATTACTACCTCACGAAACAATGATTGTTCTATCTTCTCCTACCACATATCATGGTGGCCACTATGATGGAAATATATTTATTTATGATATATATTATATTTATTTCCACTCTATTATTCTTTATTTTACATTTAAAACATATCTTTATGCTTTTCATGTTGTGCAAATGCGATAATTTCATTTGAGGATGTGTGGACTAACGCCCCCTCAAAGTGATTTGAATCGTTAATGCCATACATGGGATGTATAAAGGATAGAGTATGTGATATTATATATGATATTATACTGGAATTATAATATAACTTTATATCATTATGTTTCATTCCATTAAAATACGAAATAGAAATGAAAGTAGCGGTCATGCGTACGTGCAGCTTACCGTCTCCATGAACAGTGCATTTCATTTCTTAACTCTAAATGTTTTGTAATATTATAAAGGCAAGTATATACTGGATATATTATATATATATGATATCTACATCATGATTATAATTCTGGATATAATAGATATTTTACCACATGAACAACATGTAATTATAAGATGTTTATTTTTTACTCAAGTGCCAAAGACCCACAGAATGAATGTTATTAACATAAATAATTACATAATGTTCATAACATGGTAATAAGTGATATAAAAGGAATAATAAACTTGAAAAAGGTTCTTAAGATATTATAAATTAACTCTAGTTTATTATTCAGTGGGTTAAAGAACGGTCGAGTCAAGTCGGACACGATGTGAGGGAACTTCTTAACCCAATTTCCGTTCTTTGGGTTAATCTCCTACTTTCAAATTATGTCATGATATTATTATGTCCTATCTTGTATTTTTACTTTCTTTATGTGTACTTATAGTGAATACACATAATAGATATATTTTATTTAAAAAATTATCTTTGTAAGGGACTTGGTATCAATCTCCATTCATTGGGGCATATTTTGTTTTATACATAAATTTTTTTATATGGTGTATAAACCCCTTTGACTTTTACGTTTATTCAAAAGGAATATTTTTTACATGAATCATTTTACTAAATGAAAAATGGGAATGTTTTTTTTGCCATACGTTTGGGTCGACAATGACTTCTCCGCCTCCATGACCAATATTTGAGTTTCGGCTTCCTCTACAAGCTATAACTTTTTTTAAATGAAAAATAAATACCAAGTTTTAATTTTCTTTTATTTTGGTATTGAAAATGGTTTTGAATGTTTTTTTATTATATCAATGTTTTGTGTTGATATCTTGTGATTGAAATGTGGAAATGTTATGTTTCCAATATGCATGTTTTATGTGATACGATTATGTTATGGTTTGTGATATGTTTAAACCTGTTCATATACGGAATGCATTGGAATTAATGAGTGACAGGTGGAGCCCTCTATAGCTCCTCGATGCATAGAAAAGTCTCTTGAGACAAACTGGTGTCTTGGAATGAGGCCTTGACAAAATCTTATTTGTAGTCTTGGCACGAGGCCTTGGCTATGTGGTTATGATAGTCTGGCATTATGCATTCCATCATTATGAAAGTGGTTATTAATATTGAATTTGATTATTTGACCAGTAGAATATCCATGTGAATAAGTAAATGACATTATTTCATTTTACTTTTGTCATATTATGCTAAAGTTTATGTTTAAAAGGCTTTTGTTTTAGTTATACATTGCCTTAAATGTTTATGTTTATTTATGAAAGCTTCTGCTATATTTTTATCCTTACTAAACATCTGAGCTCAACCCTTTCAAAGTTTTAATTTTTCCAGGATGTGATGAAGTATATTATGAATGACCTGTAGGGATAGTATGAGGGGATATGAATACATGATGTTTTTTTAGTTTTGTTTTACTTTATGATGTAATGTAATACTTATGAATGTATCTAGGGTTTCCAATACTGCTAAACTAATTGGTCTTTCAAGGCTTGATCTTTTGTGATCATGCCAATGTTATGCAATAATGCACAAACTCTAGGTAGCTGGGGTCGGGGCGTTACAGTTGGTATCAGATGAAATTTAGTACTAACCTTGGAATCTAGATTTAGATAAACTCGGATTAGAGCACATATCCCTAAGATAGACTTTGAGGATTAGTATAGAAGAAATTCCTGGAATTTTGCTATTATAGAGATTTTGTGAGTTTTCCGAGCAATACATCCCTGTCTGGATACGAGCAGGTAGAGGTAGCTCTGGCACATATGTACCTAGGGGTAAAACTTGAAAACACTGCTTTGAGCTAGACTCGAACGGGAACTGGTGCACGACAACGGACCTTGCTGCACTCTTGGTTATGACACTCCTGAGGGATATGTTTAAGATACATCTCATTTTCTTTACAAACCATTATGAAGGGTTTATGAGTATATACTTACTCAAAGAAAACATTTTTATGATTATGGATTATATCCATAAACTGTTCAATTTATGTTAGGTGTTTTACAAGTAGGGAATTATGTATTTTGATTCATAAACTGATCTAGTTTATGCCATTGATTATAAATGGCCCCTAGTGGAAGGAATGGAAACCGTATCATTACACACACTCCATGTAGAGATTTCCCTCATGTTCAAGATAATTATAGTGGATCTGGTGATACAACTGGTGCTGATAAACTTATCACCATACTAGGACAACTCACTCAGGTTATGCATAATAACCTTACTCGTATGGAGAACCCTGATCCACAACGTGGAGGATCAATATTAGACCGCTTCATGAGGCAAAAACCACCAACATTCAATGGGATTACTAATCCCTTAGTAGCTGAGCAATGGATAAATTCCATAGAGAAAATGTTCCATGCCTTGGGGAGTAGTGAAAGGAAAAGGTTATCATGGCAGTTTACCGCCTCAATGGAGATGATGATCAATGTTGGTCATTGATTAAAAATACAAAGGAAGATGATGAAGTATCAAATATGGAATGGAGGGAGTTCAAAGAGCTTTTCTTATAAAAATAATTTCCTCAGGACCATCGAGAAGATATGGAAAGGCAATTTCTGAGTCTGAGACAAAAGGAGGATGAGAATGTTGCAAAGTATGAGTCCAACTTTACAAGGTTAGCAAGACATGCTGCAGATTATATACGTAACACAAGAAGTAAGATTGATTATTTCTTTGATGGGTTAAAACCATTTCTCCATCTAGCCTTAGTCTCACAATCTTTCTCATCGTACAATGATATTATCTCATGTTCTATCAAGACATAAAAGGAATTATCTAAATCTTATGATAATAAAGTGAAGAAAGAGAAGAAGAGAACAATGGAATAGGAGACAGATAAAGGAAAAAAGGAAAAGAAGGATTTTCCATTATGTAATAATTGTGGGAAGAATCACGCCGGTACTTGCCTAAAAGGAATGGGAGTTTGTTATAAATGTGGAGAAAAAGGTCACCAGGATCGTGATTGTAAGGGAACGAAAGAGGCTATCAATGTTCAATGCTACAATTGTAGGGAAATGGGGAATTATGAAAATGAATGTCCTAAGCGTCAAGGAAACTTACCTCAGAAAAGGCCTAGGGATCAAGGCCGATCTTATGCTATTACTACAGTTGAAGTTGAATAGTTATTGTGTTTGTGTTTTTTGGACTCAAGAACTATATTATGGTTATAAGAACAATGTGATATATATAAGTATTGTACTTCAGTACATATTGTTTTCATTAAGGTTTTAATATTATGAAGGTAATCATATTTTTAGTATGTGACGATAAGAGAAACATTACTTTATTTTGGGAATTTGATGTTACAATTGATTTTGGAATTTAGAGACCTTTTGGAGAAAGTGTAGACAGAGGTATTTTGGATAACTATAAAGGTTGGAATTGATTAAGTTGAACTTTGGATAGTATTGTTTAAGGTTAAAAAATTTCTGAAGATTATTTTTGGAATATTATAATACTATAGTTTTAGGAAAAGGACAACCTGCAGGATGAGGGATAACCCGTCGCGTTGGACAAAGCTGTAGGAATCGAACTCACAACCATAGTACGACACGCCTTAATTACCTACCACTAGCCTACAGGAAGACCCTGGTTATTACAAAATAGTTTTCCTAATCTAAATGGTGTGTTTTAATAATTGGAACCTTGTACGATTAGGATAAATATAATATTTTTGAGTTCTATTATCTTTTTGAGTGAAATATGGGCTTGTGGTAAACATTTATTAAAGAATGAAACTTTACATGACATGTATGTATATTTCCTTACGTTCTTAGTAAATCTCATAAATAAATTCCTCAACTTTATGAAAGGTAACTTAAAACAAAAATGTTTTCAGTTAACTTTTCCTACTGGGGAATCAATGATCATTTAACGAATCACAAGTTTTTGATTTTCTTATAGTTAACCTTTCTCAGAATCATGTTTTCTATAACTCTCCATCAGAACATGATGGTTAGTTTTTCCTCTATATCCATATTTTCATAGAATCTTAGTATGAGCTATCTTGGGTGACCTTTTTACCTTTCTTTCTTGTATTGTTATATTTTTATTAACCTTATTTCCTATGTGGGTTTTCCACAAAGGTATTTTATATTTTCAACCTTTTATTTTCAAAGAAAAATTTCAAATTTTGAGGAATCAATTTATTGAAGGAGGGGAGAATGTAATACCCCGAGATTCCACGATACGCTTCTCTTTGAATAATGCAATAGCTTACATTGTACGAAAGTTTGAGATTCTAACACACCGCGACCAATCAAAATAGCCATTATGAATATTAATACCCACGTTTTGAAATTATATATATTTTATATTTAAAAATGGACTTCATTTTTGGATTCGTAATATCGAAATTATCCTAAGTTGAATTTTTGGTATTTTTCTGAGAACATCCAATTTTTTTATGAAAAGTGAAAAATACTTAAAAACAAGTTTTTTAATCAAAATAATTTATTGTTATAAATTATAATATTGAGTGGTTTTAAATTATAATTATAATATATTTTTACCATTTTATCCAATGGTTTTCATTAGAATTAATTTCACTTTGAATTTGGACATAAACAATTGTTAATCTTTTGATATATATTGTTTCTTAAAAACACGCTATTTGTTGTGATAGAGGGAATTAATTATAAAATTAATTAATGCAACTTATATGTCTGGAATTTTTTAAAATAGAAATCATTTTTGAATTTGGAATATCAATTATATCTTAGGATGAAATTTTGGCATTTTTCTGAAAAACTTCAATTTTTGATGAATAGTGAAACCACTAAGTGGTAGTTAAAAAACGGATTTTTCATTTAAATGAAACATTACCACTTCTGTGATTTGATTTTTAGAAATCCTAAATACATGGTTTTCGTTAGGAAGTAAAATTTTGTTCAATGGTATTGAAATAATTTTTTGGTGAATAGTTACTTTTAAGTTTAATTAATTGCGATTAAAGGTAATTAGTGAAATTTACGGTAAAAATTATATTATAAAAATATGAAAATACCTTTAAACTTGTCCTACCCTTATTTTATGAGTCATTTCCGACCATGAAAATCCATGGGTCAACATGAGGACCTCATGGAGCCACTTTTGTATGAAAATAACATTAATAACTTCTTATTTAAAGTAAAAAGAAAATTGTCACAAACATATGTTGTTTTACAAAAAGAATTATTACATGGGGTTATATAAGTTAAATTTTCGACTATAAATATTCTTTATAAACATAAAAATATTTCCTACATCAGGGTCATTTTATTTATAATTTTTAGACATTAAATAAATTAAATTTTTTATGTCACAATGATGATGCAGTGATTACCTCATTAATTAACGATTTAAATAAAATGAAAAGATAATGTAAAATCTAAGTCTTAAACTTGTAGAAAACCTATTGGATGAGTATATTTCTAACAATTAAAACCTTATCCTTGAAATATATCATTTTGGGACCTTTAAAATCCTAAAATCATTTCATAATAATATAACATTTCATGACTTTCCAAGAGTGCCCCTCCTCTCCTCTTATAAAAGGACCCCACCACTACCACCTTATTCAAACCTTCAAAGACATTTGGCTCAGCCAGCCTCTGTAAAAATACTCTATAAACATCCCTATATTACTCATATATGCCTCACCTTGGGCAGAAGTCTTCCCAAGGAATCCTTTGGCTCAAATCAAAAAGAGTTACCCAATTTTAAGGTAATGTCTTCTTTTATGTTCTTTTGTTTTATTTTGATTCTACAACCCCCAAAACTCTTTTTATTACTTTCTTTTGTAACAAAAACAGTATCTTCAATATAATAGGATGTGTTTATGATAATTATTCGAGCTACACTTAGACACACCTCTGTGTAATTGTTAAAGAACATACTGTTTCTGTGGATGGTGAATTACTGCCTCACGAAACGATGATTGTTCTATCTTCTCCTACCACCTCTCATGGTGGCCATTATGGTGGAACTATATTTATTTATGATATATATTTTATTTATTTCCTCTCTATGCTTCTGTATTTTACATTTAAAACATATCTTTATGCTTTGCATGTTGTGAAAATGCAATAACTTCATTTGAGGAAGTGCAGACTACCGCCCCCTCAATGTGATTTAAATCATTAATGCCATATGTGGGACGTATGAATGATAGGTTAAGTGATATTATATATTATATTATACTGGAAATATAATATAACTTTATATCATTATGTTTCATTCCATTAAAATACAAAATAGAAATGAAAGTAGCGTTCATGCGTACGTACGGCTTACCGTCTCCATGAACGGTGCATTTCATTTCTTACATCTAAATGTTATGTAATATTATAAAGGCAAGTATATAATGGATATATATGATATATATGATATCTAAATCATGAATATAATTCTGGATATAATGTATATTTTACCACATGAACAACTTGTAATTATAAGAATTTTATTTTTCACTCAAGTACCAAAGAGCGACAAAACGACCGTTATTAACATAAATAATTACAAAATGTTCATAACATGGTAATAAGTTATATAAAAGGAATAATAAACTTGAAAAAGTTTCTTAATCAATTATAAATTAACTCTAGTTTATTATTCAGGATGTTAAAGAATGGTCGAGTCAAGTCGGACATGAGGTAAGGGAACTTCTTAACCAAATTTCCGTTCTTTGGGTTAATCTCCTACATTCAAATTATATCATGATATTATTATGTCCTATCTTTTATTTTTACTTTCATTATGTGTCCTTATAGTTAATACACATAATAGATCTATTTTATTTAAAAAATGATCTTTGTAAGGGACTTCGTCTTAATTTCCATTCATTGAGGCATATTTTGTTTTAGACACAAATTTATTTTATACGGTGTATAAACCCCTTTTACTTTTTCATTTATGCAAAAGGATTCTATTTTATATGAATCATTTTACTAAATGACAAATGGAATTTTTTTTCCGTACGTATGTGGCGACAATGACTTCTCCGCCATCATGAACATTATTTGAGATTCGGCTTCCTCTACAAGCTATAACTTTTTTTAAATGAAAAATAAATACCATGTTTTAATTTTAATTTATTTTGGTATTAAAAATGGGTTTGAATGTGTTTTTTTATTATATCAATGTGTTGTGTTGATATCTTGTGATTGAAATTTGGGAATGTTATGATTCCTTTATGCATGTTTTATGTGATACGATTATGTTATGGTTTATGATATGTTTAAACCTGTTCATATGATGAATGCATTGGACTTAATAAGTGACGGGTGGAGCCCGCTATAGCTCCTCGATGCATCGAAAGGTCTCATGAGACAAACTAGTGTCTTGGAACGAGGCCTTGACAAAATCTTATTTGTAGTCTTGGGATGAGGCCTTGGCTACGTGGTTATGATAGTCTGGCATTATGCATTCCATCATTATGAAAGTGGTTATTGATATTACATGTGATTATTCGACCAGTAGAATATCCATGTGAATAAGTAAATGGAATTATTTCATTTTACTTTTTCCATATTATGCTAAAGTTCAAGTTTTAAAGGATTTTGTTTTAGTTATACATTGCCTTAAATGTTTATGATTATTTATGAAAGATTCCGCTATATTTTTATCCTTACTGGGCATCTGAGCTCACCCCTTTCAATGTTTTAATTTTTCCAGGATGTGATGAAGTATATTATGAATGAACTACAGGGATAGTATGAGGAGATATGAAGACATGATGTATTTTTTAGTTTTTTTACTTTATTATGTAATGTAAGACTTATTAATGTATCTAGTGTTTCCATGAATACTAAACTAATCGGTCTTTCGAGACTTGATCTTTTGCGATCATGCCAATGTTACGCAATAATGCAGCAACTCTGGGTAGCTGGGGTCAGGCCATTACAATTTAAATAATGTCATTTAATTATTACATAATCATTTTCATTGTTACTATAACATATATGGTTTACTTATGACTTTATATTACCCATTCTTTTGTAAATTCGATGTCAAAGCAGCGATTTGGGTAAAATCGTTTCATTTATTGTATATGTTTCAACTTGTTGTTCTTGATATTATTACTTATATCCTGATTTATATAATTCTAGAATGTAAAACATGATTTATATATAATATATATTTATCATATACATATATATATGATAGATCGATAAATGGAATGAAATACACCGTTCATGGAGAGGGTAGGTCGTACGTACGTATGAACGTTGTTTTCATTTCCTTATTGAATTGAATAGATTTAAGTAGATGACCTATATATATATACATAAATCTAGTGTGATTATTATGTCATATATTTCATTATTATTCATTATATATACTTAATAATCATTCATGAATGGTTAACATGGAGAATGAATCTCATCGCGTCGTGGAGACGGTATTCCGTACGTACGCACGATCGATGATATCATTCCCATGATCATGGAATTGTATTGAAGGGTATGTATAATATTTCAGAATCAATATAAATTTACAATAATCATATATAGTTATTTATTTACACCATGATACCCATCTAAGTAAGGTGGTGGTCAAAAACAGATTACACCATAGTGCGGAGACGATATTCCGTACGTACGCACACGTGGTGATTTCGTTTTCCGTAGGATGGATTAAAGGTGAAATAGGGTTGTTTCATATTTAAAATAACATATCAGTATATAATTAATAATTATGTTATTACTTTAAAATGAAACAACTAAATAAGAGGAAGTAGAAGAAGAATGAAACTTGAGAGAATCGGAAGAAGAGATTACCTCTTCTTCGACGCACCTCCTTTAGGCTTCCTCTTAAGGAAGTAGAGTTGTTCTTTTGAGAAGACAAGAAACTCCTGAATGTTTCTAGGGAAGTGGATAAGGGAAATGGGCGGGGTTTTACCGAGATTAAAGGCTCAAAAGGGTGTGAAGAGAAGAGGGAAGGGGTGCCCTTTTTATAAGGGAGGAGAGGGGCACCTTTGGAAAACATAAAATATTATTTTATAATAAGGTCATATTCAGTTTTTAATAGCTCGAAATTGAATTATTTCGAAGAAAAGGTGGGTATGGGTCGAAATAATATCAACCAATATATTTTAGAAGAGTTTAGGCTATTATTTTATCCTTGTCATTTAGATTTAACTCTATGTTAAATAATTTAACTTTTACCGTGTCTATTTTTTGTCTTACACTATATGGTTAATAAACTTACTATAATTATCCAAAGGAACCCCAAATGGTTCCTTATTAGTATATATACCCTTATCTTAGTCATTTAGCTGAACCTTAGATTTTTAGTAATAAAATAACAATTAATAATATAATATTTGTTTTAAAAACTATTTTATGTCAATTTTGACACTATTTGGTTCTTGATTTTTGTGAAAATCATAACAACATGATTAGTTAAAAAAAAGTTTATTAAATCATACTAACATATCATATTGACCCTGAAAATTAGTTTAATTCATAAAAAGTCTAAAAAAATATTTATTTGGATATTTATAACATCAATTATGTTAATATTTTATTAATAAGGTAATTACTACATCCTCATTGTGTCATAAATAAATTAAATTATTTAATGTCTAAAAATAATAAATAAAATACCATTAGGTATGAAATATTTTTATCTTTCTAATGTATATTTATAGTCGAATTTATCTTCGGTATAACCCTATATTAAAAATGTTTTAGTGATTAAACATTGATTTTAACCATTTTAACTCTTTTTTAAATAAAATAATAATAACTGTCCTAATCTAATCAATGTGGACCTAAAGGGTAATATTTTATTCCTAAGGTTTTTTTGGTCAAATTACACTTATCCAATAGAATTAGGACATGTGTTATGGTAATAATAATATCATTTTTACCCTTAATTACCCTGTTTACTTTTTACCGTGGTAAATAAAATTAAAAAGTTACTATTAACCAACAATTATTTTTATCTTATTAAACCAAATTTTACTCCTTGATATTAAACGTGTCTCTCGAAATTTAGAAATTCCACTCACATAAGCGGTAAAATTTTGTTTTATGTAAATTTTTAAATTCTCATAGGAAGAGGGTAAAAGACGGTGAAAAGTTCAATAAAATTTTTATATATCTTAAATTATTATAAAATTACTCAAATTAATAACATTGAACTTATATAGGTATTATGTATCAATTTTGACCTAAAATATATTTAAATAAAATAAATAATTATTTAAATAAAAAGTCAGTTTTTAAATAGTAACCTAGTGTTTTCACTATTAATCAAAAATTGAAATTTTTTAGAAAAATACAAAAAATTCACCCTAGGCTAATTTTGATGTTCCGAATCCAAAAATAAAGTCCATTTTGAAAGATAATATTTATAAAATTTCAAAAAGTGGGTATTAATATTCATAACTACTAGTTCAAAATAATATTATAATAATATCTCGTTTAGTGAAACTCTGTATTGCGTACTACAAAATCTATCGAGGAAGGTCTTGATTGCGTGTAATGCAAGACAATTCAAGGCTGCGTGTTGTGAAATCTCTGTTTGGTGTTGGGTATAACTTAATCAAAACTTATTTCATTTATACATTAAACAAAATCTATACTTAATGTTGCGTAAAATAATTTCCACAAAATGAACTTGAAATTGTGTGTAACAAGAGTCAAGAATAGTGTTGCGTATACTGCAAGCTAATACGGTGTTGCGTATAGTGCAAGCTAATTTTGGTGTAGCGTACAACACAAGAAATCAATGAAATTAAAAAGAATAATTCTCATAAAATCTTGGGTTGTTACACCTACCATTTTAAAGAAGATTCTTTCTAAAGAAACACGTTAGTATAAAAGTTTGTAAACAAGGAAAATATTCCTAAGAACAAAAAATATAGGACAAGATTATCTCTAAGAAAAAATGAATCAGAACTATATGAGTCATAAAAATTAATTCTGGGAAAAAAATGTGAATCTGGAAGTTCAATTATGAGAATTCTCTTCTGAAACAAATCATGATATTAATTCAGAGGTACCGTGCTCTCAAACCAATTGTTGAATTGGTACAAGGTATGAGGTTTCTAACCTCTGATACCAATTGTTGAGATGGTATGTGAGTATGATATACTCTATAATACAAAATTTAGGATCAAACATGTAATGAGATGCTCAAATACAAGAGTGGGGGTGAATTGTAGTTTTAAAAATTCCTTTGGAACTTTTAACGATGGTTATGTTTAACAATGTCAAACAAGATAATTCACAAAACCTCTAAGTTTTAAACACATTCTTGATTCAGGAAATATGATTTTGAGAAAGAAATTCTGGAAAAGTTATTCCGGAAATGAAACTTAAAGAAATATTAAAAAGATGAAGATTATACCTTAAAGACTATAAAATCTAACTAAATCAGGGTATAAGTATAAGGAAGTATAAGATAGTTATACTTTCCTCAACAGTACAAATACAACGGAAAATATGTAACAAAAAAAGTACCAAGTAGTAAATCTTTTAACCCAAAGAGGAGGGTATCCAATAACCTTGGATAAAGGTCCACTGATTTATACTTTCAAGAAAGTATGTCTTAACCACACTAGGGTAAGCCCTCGATACGAAGATCAGAGTTTGTCTTGTTATCCCCGAATGACCTCAACTTCAAGTTAGTCAGCACCTCAATCTTCCTATCCCCAGAAGGCCTCTATTGTACACAACAATAATCGAAGTTTCATAAAGAAAATTTGCACAAAGAAAAGTTTGAACAAGCCATTCAAACTTTCAGCACGAAGCTTGAGAGCTTATAAAGGTCTCTCTCTCTATAAATCATTTCAACATAATGTTGGCACAATTGTCAAAATTTCAAAATTTTGAACTCTTTCAAATGAGCTCATATTTATAGGCACATCTCCAATGGTCGGCTCCCTCCTCCAACGGTCATATTCTTCCTTGAATATCGGTGGGACCTGTACAAATGTCACTAAAACAATGATTAGTTGATAACTAAAATCATGACATCGTTTTATAACTGAACAAATGTAAGTATGAATAAATTCCAATATTCAGAATGTAAGAAAAAGAATGTTCAGATTCTAACCAAAATTTAATTCGCATTCTATAATACAGGGATATTCGGATTCTGTTTTATAGGAATTAGGAACCTGAATTCTATAGAATTTCGGAGTCTGAATTTCAAGGAAATTCAGAATCTAGATTTAAAAGAATTTGTAACCTGAACTTACAATGTTCGGAGTCTGAGTTCATGAGAATTAAGAGTCAGAACTTGGAGATGTTTGTATCCAGAATTAGTATTCAGAATTCGGAGTCAGAACTTAGGAGAGTTTGTAACCATAATTCTGATTCAAAATTCGAAGTCAGAACTATGAAGAGTTCGTAACCAGAATTAGGATTCCGAATTCGGAGTCAGAACTCTGAAGAGTTCAAATCCATAATTCTTATTCATAATTCAGAGTCAAAACTCAGAGGAGTTCGTAAACATAATTCTGATTCAGAATTGGGAGTTAGTACTCTGAAGAGTTCATAACCAGAATTCTGATTCAGAATTCAAAGTGAGAACTTTGAAGAGTTCATATCCAGAATTCTAAGAATTTGGATCCTAAAACAGAATGCTTCATATCTAGGTAATTATAAGATTCCGAGGTTTTGGGTTACAAACCAAATTTTACACTTAAGAAAATTTTTGATATGAACAATGAAATCTACATAAGGGTAAATTTCCTTGGGTAAGGAAATTTTACTTATAGAATTAAAACTAGGGGTAAAATGAGTTTTGACATGAAATAAGGTGTTTGTGATTTTCAAAACAAGAAGAAATGGTAAATTCATAAGGATACCTTATTGACGTAACAATCTCCCCAAGTATGAAGGAATGGAAAAGTCATAAGGAAAACCTTATTGACTTAACACTTATCAGGTTGTAATGAAATAGGAGAAAAAAATTATATCAAAAATAATATTATAATTCAAGTGCATCACCCAATGGTGGAATCAAATCAACTGAAACATAATAATTTTGAAAACTGCAATTTTATTCGATGAAATTTGGATTTTTATTATATGTCCACTAGCTATGTTCATGAATAACTCATTACCAAATTCAATTTCCTTCATATTAATCTCTATTAATACCAAATAATAATGAAAACTAGAATATGTTACCTTTTATACAATATTGTAACATCTTAGAAAACGACGACCTTGAAAGATTACCTAAGATTGGTTGGCCATATGGACTCATGCTCATCTCTTGAAATACTAGATGTTGTCTACTAGTAGTGAGGGCCTAGGGTCATTCTGTGGGTAGAATATTGCCTCTTACCAAAGTGTGACACAACAAAATTAATAATATACAAGTATCAGAAGCATTAAAATAACATGAAATTAAGTAAATAGAAGCAGACTAATATATAAACAATGCCAAAAACCACATTATATAACAAATGATGATACATTTCATATGTCTATAACAAAAAATCCAAAACATGTATTCAATAAAGATATATAAAACAAGTAACAAAAGTAAAAAATCCCAAAATTTTCTAGATAACATCATGAGCCTTATCTTGGTCACAGGATCCTGATCCTAAGGATAAATCAAGAACCTGTATAAGGGAAATTTCCCTTATCCATACGTAAAATCATGTAGTCTATTTGGGTACCCAATGTTGGACCAAATAAGGTGGGAGATATAATCCTAATATGAAACCACACCGTGGACATGTTTCAATCAATTAGTGATTATATAATGATAACATTGTGCATGTAATAATGAAAAATAAATGGAGTACTGAAAATTAAACATCCTATAAATTCCATATTTTCTATTATAAACTTGTTCATTTAATCAATTTCATTAAAAAAGTTTAGTCTCTAAATTAATATTCATTCCTGCATCAATTATAAACACGTTCAATTAATGGTTCAATTTCATTTAATCAATATGTATTGAGACCAAACATGTATCCCAACATTCCACGTAGTAATATGCTCAAGGATACCTAATGTGGACATCCAAAAATTATATGGAAATTCCAAATCCATGATTGTGCATTGGATTGATAGACGTGACAAAACAAGCATTTAATTCAATATTATATTTATAACTTGAGCCCATCCTTCTAACCCAAATGTTGGAATCCATGTGTCACTCTAGGTGTAATATAAAACAACACCCTATATGTCCATCCCTGTGGAACCTCTGAAGAACCCTCTTTGTGTGGTATAACGCGAATACCACTCGAGTTCGTCCTTGGCGATACACCAAGGGAGACCATGTGTCACCAATGGAATATATATTTAATTTCCTTTGAGTCTATTAAGGGAATTCTCATATGATTCCATGTATCACTTGAAATATATAGTCCAACCCCATTGAGTCCTTCCTTGGTAGTCCATATCAGGGTTCCAAGTGTCACCCATGCAAAATAAAGGTCCAATAAATATGATTATGTCTAGGGAATTATTCATTCAAATCCTTGTTTCACCTAAATACTATTTATTATCATTCAATAATATCATTTAATCAATTTTAGTTAACATTCCAAGGAAACAACCAAATCCTTCTAATTAATCTCACATCCAAAGGTGACTCAGGCATTGGACAAGATTAGAAGGCTTGGGATCCAAATACTCAAATTTGAAAATCTATATAACAAAATTCTAAATCATAAAAAAATATAATATGCATAAACTCTATTTAACCCATAAGGGAATATCATAATAAATAGAAATTCATGCTTACCCAAGAATTTACATAATATTTTCCAAGGGGCTTAGTCATTTATCCCATCATATTCATCAATTCAATATGCAATTCACATTTCACATTGTAATTTAATTCAAAATTTAATTCAAAAAACAATTCCTTAATTTAATTTAAAAATCAATTCACAATTAACATCCTGAGGGAGGGGTTAAAGAGCCACACCCAATGATTTCATTTCCAAGAGCCACCCATGGTGGTCTATTTATATAACCAACACAATGAATGGGTTGGGTCTATTTAATTCAAGGTTCTGAACCTATAAACAATCTTTAACAAGCCTTTTTAATTACATAGTTTATTACTAGAAACTCAATGATTTAATTTCATTCCAGGAGATGCTTGAAAATTGGTTTCACGACATAGTGACATATATAAAATACTAAACTTAAACAAAAGGCTTGAGACCACCATCCTTTGGTCCATAGTTGATAAGTCATCTAGTGTAATCTTCTAACTTGACTTTGATCGGGAGAAAATTGGCGAGATGAAGAAGAACCTATAAATAGGGTATATGTTCCTTTATCTAAATAGTACAACAAATATCTAGAAGAATGAAGAAGAACTAAAAGGGAATCTATATCATAATGATGTAGATATGAGGAGACAAACATCACTTGAATCCAATCTAGATGAAGGCTCGGTGTAAAATCCGTTATTAGGCACCAATTGGGATCAAAAATGAGGAGAGCATACTGTGTTTGAGGGAGAGTGAAATTAGTTTTAGGTTGAAGATAATTTTATGGTTTAAATGGTAAATTTACCCAAATATGTGGGTCCCATGGTTTAGGCACATAGTCTAACAAACTATACTCTAACAGTGAATGGTTATCTATAGGAAGTTGGGTAATGCATGGTTTACCCACACAATTTGAATAATCTTGTGAGAATCATGAATTTCATCTCTATCAAAATTTTAGAAGTTTCCGTACATCCAGGCATCCCATTTTGAACAGTTTTGCCTAACCATGAGGTCTTCCCTTCCTCTTTTCCCATGACTCACATGTTTTTTCAGACTATGTGGCCTACACTTGATCGTTTAAACAAACTATGAATCATGAACTTTTCTTCCCAAAACTCAGGTTCTAGGATCTGTACCAGTCCCAGCCACCCGTAGTACCATTATGACCTCAAAGGGAATTCATATTAAGCAATATTTAAAATTTCAAACTTTGAATTGATGGAAAATAAAGTATTCATTCATCAAATAAGAATTGGGTTCGTACAATTTAAGAATTGAAGATTATGGAAATATTCACGCATGTTGTATATATAGTATTATAGAAAATTTATAAACTGGGCTCCAATATTATGATCAAGAATATTACCTTTGTATCCAATAAACAGTTAGATACATGATATAACATAAAGTTGAACATTCTTTGTATCAAGTAAAATAAGAGTGATAAAATGTTATTCCTATAAAATTAAGAAGGAAAAGTATAAAAAGAGTTATTTTATCTTTGAATTTGTTGATATAATTCTAATATGAGTAGGTGAGGGATCCAACCTTCAATAATTTAATTTATAATTCTTAATAACCTTCATGAATGATACTTGATTACTATGAGTGAGTAAAAATATATTTCAAAACTTCTATAAGAGACACAAGAGTTTTATTTTATATATACTATAATGGTGAAAGTAAAATCCCACTTTATTTCCTCATTAATAAAATACAAATATTCTTTATGTTGTTCCTAGATGGGAATATGATAATGGGTCCACGTCCATAGCCTATCTTGTACATATTTTGATAAAAATAATAAATTTTCGTATATGGGATAATAAAATCAAAGGATCGGGGACATAATCTTTTTTATGGAGGTGAACTTCATAAAAAACACACGGGATCTATTTCATTCATGTTGAAATATATTTGAATATTGATCAAAGTGGAGAGATATTTAGTGATAGATATATTCACTAAAACAGTAAATTAGTGATGAAGGGATAATGTTTAAATTGTTTTAAAAATTTATAAACATTGATTCACCCACCTCTAAGTGATAGATAAATCCTTATGTGACCCATTAATTGGAATCAAAGATAAGGTTACAACTATATTGAATTCAATAATAAATTTTATATGATTCTATTTTAAGTTTATATTTTAAAGTTATCATGAAGTAAAAACCAAGGGAAGAATATTAAATTACTATTTAAATTTCACTCTCATATAAAAAAAATCAAAAATAAAAGGAATAAATGTTTAAAAATAAGGAATTGAATGATTACCCTTATATGAGGAAATTTTGTTTCCCCATGGAAAAATATTTACAAAAAAAAATATACTTTTAAAAATACCGTCTAGTAGAGGAATAAATAATAAAGGAGATGGAAACTAGTTCTTCCCCATGTAGTTATCCATCTCTATAGGGCGAATATCTAATAAAAAAATTCATCCAGAAGATCCATGTATAAGTGGTGAGGAACATATCATTGAAGAATCATGCGATGACACATATTAATATTCATGTTCATATTTAATGAAGACCCAAAGAAATTTTCCAAGAGATTTAGTTAGATTTATTAGTGGAAGTATGAGTATAATGTTGGTGGAATATATAACATTAGGAAAATTGTTAAAATAGTGATAAATATTTGGATGAATGGGTGTTGTTGTCTATAAATATATCTACAAATTTATGATCCATAAATACCATGAATCGATATCTGGAAGAAATATTTTCTAGTCTTGGGAACGAATATATCACTATAATTCATAATAGAAAATAATACAATAAATAAAATAAAGAAAAATCATATACACATTAAAACTAATTCAAAAAATAAATCTAAGAGAATGAAGAATTCATTAGGAGAATTAATGTGAAATTCCATGCACTATAATTAGATCAAAATACATACATTGATATTGATATTTTTTGTTAAAAATAAAACAAAATGAGAAATATGATCTTTGTAATATACTTCAAGAAATATAAGAAATTAATGATGGCCATATATGGAATATTAAAAGGTATTTTTAGTAAATAATAATATCAGTTTAGTATTAGTGAAATATCCTCAATATGTTGTGTCTAGAATAGACAATTATAATTTTAAATTTTGAAGGGGCACAAGATGATTTATCACAAAAATGAGAAAATGAAACTTCTTATAAAACCTTATAGTAGGTAGTTTTTTGAAATATATCTATATTATATCAATAACACCCTATGATCATCAAATTATAAATCTCAAGTAGGATATAAAAATAATCATACCATCTATAAAAAAATCATAGAAATATACTAAATTTGTATTAGTGATTCATGTAGGTGAAAAATAAAAAACTATACAAAAATTGGAAGAGAAAATTTATATGAATCATATTAGCTTACCTTTGGTTGGTGGATAAAATCCTAAGTGACCTAGTTTCCCAAAATAAGAATCTATTAGAGATGACAATGTGAAAAACAAGAAACCAATTCTAGATATATTGTTATGAAAAGAAGAAGAGAAAGATCAGTCATTGATTATTAGTGTTGTAATCGGTTTGGGAAAAATGAATTGAAATATTGGAATAATGATTCATTAAATTTAATAATAGATATGTTTAATTTTATGGGGATACAGTCTGATATGGTGAAACATCCAAAAATTAGTATAAAAAATTAGTCTGTTCCAAATAGATTTTCAAATCTAATGAATTTTCTGTGGTGTCTACTATAGAGGTGGTCAAATAAAGGAGATATATTGGTAAAAATAAAAAAATGTATTAAATTTTGTTATATAAATAATATCGAGAAATATAGAAAAAATTATGAGTTATCCTTCGATAGAAAACAAATGGGAAACCATATTCAGAATAGATATATAATGTCCAAGAGGAGTTAAACAAAAAAGAGGTGTTTTTTATGGAAGAAAAAGACACACCACATACTTTTTACAAAATACATGAGTGTGTATATTAATGTAAGAATTTTGTATCTCAAAATAAATATATTATAGATAAAGAAAACGGGAATTGAGGTGAAAAATAACTCCCAAGAAATTCCATGTGATTCAAAAAAGAAGGCTGAGTGTAGTTCAAAAAAATTATAATCATTTCACCAAATGACCTAGAAAAGGAAAACCTAAAATGAAGAATCAAAATTTGAATGAACTTATAAAGTGATGTAAAATATTCCACAAAAAGGATAAATAAATTTTTTTGATTCGGTTTAAAAGAAGATAATTAATAACTCATGAAGTGGTATGTGTAAGGTGGAAGAAGGCTAGACACAAATGAAAGGATTGTTCGTAAATAGTTCCATCCCAATAAGAGTTATTAAAAAATATGAATATTTGACCAAGTGATGATTTTTATTTAATGAAACATATTATGAAGAATATTATACCCATGTATAAAAGAAAATTATGCATTCAACCTAGAATAATTACTTAGTTGAAAAAACTAACATGCATGATGACATCTTTCAGGGTAGTAGTTAAAAAGGAAGGAGTATCATAGAAAATAATAGATTTTTAAAATTATTTCTAATTTTATAATTTTATAATGGAGTCCACCTTATTCCCTTACTATTAATGTGGAATTTCTATGCTTTTATTATAGTGAATTATAGTTGATATTATTTTTCAAATGGAGAACTAATAAAAGAAAGTAAACTTGAATAAGTATTTATAATATAAAAATGTAAACATCTTAGTATGATTTATCATTTGGTATTAGAAAAAACATATTAAGAAGATATAAACCATGATTATTTGTTTATGGTGACCCTCCCATGAGGGGGATTTTATCTTAAAATTTAGCTAGAATAATTTAATCCATATAACTCTAGAATTTCTGAATAGAGTATGATTAATATTCATTGAATTAGTATGAATTATTATTATTTCAAACGTAGTTCATAAAAAATAAATTATTATATTAATATGGAAAAACAGATTTCAAAAATAACATTAAAATGAGGAATTTGAAGCGATTTTGAGGCTTATTTATTAAATAAAACAATTATCATTAGCACTTGAATAAATTTAACATATGCACTGAATTAATTGTAGGAATTCTAGTAAAAATTCCTAAAAAATATATTTAATAGTTTGTATATATTTTTTTTCGCCAGAATAATATTTATCACCATTTGATTGATAAATGATATTGCATTTTATGATTTAGCATCATTTTTTAATGCACAACTTTTTGTCTAAATCCAACCATCATGTTTTCTACACCATGCATAGATCACACAGAATTTGAGTGGGATTATTCATGGAAATTAGGTTATTAATTAATTTATACCATCCTATTATATATAAATTTTATTTGATATCAATTATGGGGATAAAATAAATTGAAATAAGAAAATGAGAAATTGGATAGAAGAAGAATTGAGTTAGATCACATATTAACATTCCATTTATATATGGTATAAATGACAAAAAAATAGGGATATTGTTTAACCCACCTTATAATTGTGTTATATTTGTTTTCAATAAGGTTCAAAGGAATTTAATTTAGTTTCACCATGTAAATATTTAGATGAAGTGTTGATTGGAAGTAGTTTAAAGTTCACATGTATATTGGTTAGAGGATAGACAACATGTAATTTGATTAGAGTGCCCATAAATGTTGATGAATAAGGTCGAGAGTTCAAAAAATGTGATTAATGTATAATGATTTAAAGACACACTTGATGAATGTAATTATGAGTTTCTATAAATATTTATATGTTAAAGAATAAGGAATCTTCTAAGAGTACATGTTAATAATTTTTGTTAGAGGATTTGGTGATATGAAGTGGGTTATTATATTTCACATGTTTTAAGGTCTATCTAATAGAATATAATGGTTTGAAGATGATTATAATTAACATTTATATTCAGTTGGAGAAATGTAAATAATATGTGTCCTTTTCATTATCATGAGTGTACAATCATATGAATATTCACTTGGATGATATTTATTATGGAGTTTTTATTTCTATCAAAGATTAGTAATAATTGTGAGGGTTTTTCTAGATCTTATGATGGATTTTGGATGTTTCTATATTGGGTAGGAGTTAGAATGGATATCATGTTTAATAAAGAAAATATTAAAGCAAGTATAAGATTTATAAATAATTCTAGACAAGACATGGAAGGAGTCTGGATTTTATAAGGTTGATACACTTGCTTTATAAGGTTGTGACAACCGCTGGTTTATGGTGCGTGATAGTCATTGTAAGGTCTATAAAACCATCTATATAATGTTTATTCATGTAACAATAATGTTGATACTACTTTTCATAAGGTTTATAAAAGCATTACATTTCCTCATTAGGTAGAGACTACCTTTTATTATTGATGAGAAAATGTCATCATATGGTTGGGACATGTCCATGAATGGTTAAGATATTTCTATGAGGCCAATTCACATAAAGTTTAAATATTCACTTGAATGGTTAAGCCAAAACATCATGAGGTTTCTAGGTGCTTCATAAGGTTCCTCATTGAACACCCAAAGGATCATGACATTGTGAAAACTAAGATGTTGGAGTCTCCATAATTATTTTGAAGATAATATTTAATTCAAAAGATAATTGAGAAATTATTATTAGTAATAAACATCACAATGATGGATATAATTCATTATAGAAAAAAAGGAAATATATTATATAGATCAACACATACTTGAAGAATTTTAAATGGGGAGATAAAGATAGCCACTCCATAGTGGAATGCATTTCACTAAGAAGGTGAGACTCATTAATGTTGGCTTGTCTATAAAATAGTGACTTGGAGAAGACCATACTGAAATAGTTACTGTAGCATATTGACAAACCACCTATGGGAAATAGTGAAAGAATGATGATTATGAAGAGGTGGTTATTATGGAAATTCATCCTTGAAAGTTGGTTCTTTACATGCCAAACATGTGACAATAAATATATTATGATGATGAAAAATGAGACGTTCTTTCAATATGATTATATAATGTTAATTTATACATGACACTATTATATGAATGAGGAAGAAAAATGAGTTGTTTCCAAACTTAATTTCATGTCATATATAGAATAATGTTGGAAAATTATATGTCACATATGAATGATCTATTATCACATCACTTTACTATATTATCATCACATATAGTTGTTATGTTTTAATATTTATGGTATTTGTGAGAGATGAAGCAATGATTCACTAAGATATAATGAAAATTTTAAACCGAGTCACTAGGATTATTTACAGAAGAATAAATTGTATTAAAATGAGTTTAATTTGAAGGAGAAAGATGCAATAAATTATAAAGGATGATATTCCTGGTGTTTTAAAGTGTAAATATCATGGAAACGTTAAAGAAATTTATATATATATGATTTTTTTAAAAATAAATAATGTGGGTTATGATATCATGATCAACAATATCATTAATGTATTGAGTAAGTTATGTGGTACTCGATGCAACATCTAACTGTAATTTTTGTGTATTCAAGTGAGAAAGTGTGACTGAGTTATATTTCTATGCTCTAAAGAAGAAGAATGAGAAGGATGATATTGAGTTCAGATGTGATTCTATATATCACATTACAAGCCAAGAAGATATGGTATCCACACTATAGTCATTTTCTGCAAAATAATGAAGAATATTAATATATCCCATTTGATTTTTATTAGTGAGGAAGAATATTTTCACATTTTCTAAAAGATACATAAGAGTTCCATTATTGAACTACTCCACATAGTGCATGATATATTCTATTTTATATAGTTATTAATATAATAATAATATTTTTATGTCATTATACCTATTAGGCGCTAGGATAATGGGTCCAAGGATATACCCTTTCCCTAGATTCCTTTGATAATAAAATGTATGTTGTGTGTGTGGGATAATAACTATAATGTATCAGGGTTGTAATTATCTATAGCAAGGTAACCTTGTCCACAAAAAATGGTCTTCCTTTTATTTTTTATATATGTCTTCATTCATATCCACTAATGGAGTCATATATAGAAAGATATATCCACTCACTAAAAACAAAAAGAGGTTATAAATGGATAATGAGGTTGCCCAAGAATCACATACATAAATATTAAATCATTTTATAATAATATTCAATTCATGACATAATAATACACACTGGAGAACTATAATGGTTTAGTATATTTAAAGACATGAAACATAATCAACAAATTTCATGGAATATCTTCAACATCTCAAATAATGTTCTTATAAAATACTACCTTTCTTAGATATATCAAACTTAAAACCATTCTTAAAAACGTAGTGAAATGAAAACATAAGAAAGAGTGATATGAGATACTTAGTTAGCGTAAACATGGGATATATCAATCAATGATCATTATAGAGAAGAAGATAACATAAGGGTTTGAGAACATGGTCATAAATTATGAAACAATACCCAAAAAATCAAATACCATAAAACAAGATTCATAAAATAATGATTTTTCATTACAAAAGATACGAGTCATAAGGGTGAAGAATCAAAATAATAAATCACGAGCAATCAGAGAATATCATAAGAATAAGACATAAGTTTTTTGAAATCACATATATTTAACAAATCATTTCTGTAGTCAAGGATCACTACCAAGAATATCATAGTTGAAAAAGTCCTATAGTGAATTGGGTTCGTTACAAATTCCAATAAGCTTAGCAGAAAGATTTTCATAGTGGATTAGGTTAACTATAAATTTACAAAGGTGAAAAGTGACCTATAATAGATTGGGTTTACAACCCATTACAATAAAAATAGTTGATAGAATCCCATAGTGTATTGGGTTCACTCCCCATTCTCATTATCATAGTGGACATGATACCAAAACAGATTAGGTTCCCTCTCTATCCCCATAAACCTAGTAAGTAGAATCATATAGTGGATTGGGTTCACTCATCATAACTGTTCATTTTATCTCATTAGATATCAATATTTACCAATTCATTAGAATGATATATAATTTTAGAACCACCATTTACCTTAATAAACCATATAAAGTAATATTTATAAAAAATAGTCATTATGATGGGATAATGTGGTCGAGTTGTATATATTTAAAAAAAATATTATTTTCTTTTTTTAAAGGTAAAAGAGAGTCATAGATAAAAATTTGAAAATATTCATTTTAATCATTTTTAAATAATGTAAAATGTAATATTAAATACCTTTATTAAAATATTATGTATATATACAATCATACATAAAATAAATTTAAGGACATGAATATAAAATAGAATTATTCACAACCAAAAAGAGATATAAGGTCATATTTACTTAAAAACATTATTTTGATATTTCGGAGAAAAAAATATGTGAAAAAAGAAAGAGTAATTGAAATTAAAATGTATAGAAAATAAGAAATTTTTTTGTTTTTTGAGATAAGTAACATATAATCTCCCTTAGTCGAAATTGAAAAATAAAAAATTTATTTAAATAATGAAATTGTATCATAAACGCTTACAAATTTGGAAATATTTAAATAATAAACTAATAAAAGAGATACATATAGATGAATATAAAAATACAAATAATTTTCATGAAAATAATCATAAAATTAATTAATGTGAATTATATAGACTACTCAAAATAAATAAGGTGGTGGATATAGAATATTTCTCAATGAAAGAAAAATGAGTTGAGGAAACCCTTAACACAAGTTATAATTTTATTAGTATGAAGCATAAAATACTATATAATGAATATACTTATTATTATAAAAATATAAAAATATAAAATTAAAAAATATCTTACTATATATCATTCCCATATAATTTATAATAACCCTTTTTAATAATTGTTTAATAAAATTAATATTTGTGTGTTAACAGTTTCATCTTCCTTGCATGTTTTGGATTGATGGTTCCTATCATTTTTCCTTTTCCATGGATTAAAAATATTAATAATTTCATAAATATAATATCTACTAATTATAAAAACTTTTAGAACAATCAATGTAAGAAGATTATGGGTAATTATTTACATCAATTTGTGAAGGTGATAGTCTGAACATTTTCACAAGTAATGATTTCTATTTTCATGAATAGAAATAAAGGAATATAAATAATAATTTATATTTGTAGAATTAAAATTATTTGATAAATATAATATATTTTAATTACATAAATCTATATTACATTATTTGAGGGGTCTTGATAAGAAATGAATTACATCTCCTTATGGTGGCGGTAGTCTGCACATATGCATGAGTGACACTATTATCTTTCATTAGTTGAAAAAGAGATAAAAATGGTTTCGACATTGATTTAGTATATATTAATTATATAGATATAATTATTTTTTATTGTTAATTAATATTTATAGGCTGTTTAAGAATAAATATTCTAGAAAATGATTTGAAAGAACAAATACCCCTTTAATGGACAATCTCATTTGAAAAAAACCCTTAAAGATTATTGGATGGGTATTTTTGGAAGGCCATAAACTCTATTTAATTTATTAGGATTTTTGGAAGTTATTTGGGAAGATTTTTTTTGTCTATATAAGGTGAAAATGGTTTTTTATAATTGAGAATATGAGGTTCTCTTTTATAAGTGAGGGTAGTGGAACCCCTATAAATGACCTTAACATTAAATTAATATAAAGTCATTTTTTGTAGAAGAGTGGCTCCAGGTGGAAAATTTTGGGAAAATAGAAAAATGTATGGTCTAAATACACTAATAAAATAATTTTTATATAATTTTTATAGATAATTGAATCATTATCTCTTTTCTTGACCCCCCTAGGTAACACTTTTTACTCTTATCGAGGTGGTAAGATTTTGTTAGCATGGTAACTATTAATTATAGATAAAATCATGTTAAAAGTTTACCAAATATTGATTATAATGATTATAAATAAGAAATATATTTTATACGTTTGAATTCATATAAGTGGAAGAAATTAATTATAATATCCTCACACATAATTTGAATAAACATTTTTTTAGAAAAAATGTATTTTTATGAATGAAATGGGTTTAGTTAAAAATCTTGAATAACATTGATCTCCATCAAATTTATTTGACTATGGAAAAAATGGTTTTTAAAAGTTTAAAATCAATCCAAAATTGAATGGATCATTTTTAATATATAATTAAAGGAAAATGACTAAATTAGTTTTCTTCATTAATATAAAATATAACTTAGATTCCAAAAAGTCAATCATGGGTTTCCATATTCAAAATAATAGTTATAAGTGGTTTATATAACTTCTTAATCAGTTATTTGTTTAATTTAATGGTTTTATATATATTCATGTAATCATTATATCAAAATGATTTCATAAAATTTTCAATAATTGTAAAATATGTAATTTTTTACAATTCTACTAAAAATTATGCATTTTTGAAAAATACCTAAAATTCACCCTAACAAATTTTATTTTCTGAATTACAAAATTAACTTTATTTTTTTAGATTCAAATTATAATATTTATTAATTTTAATTTAAAATAAATAATATATAATATACTATAAAAATATTGTTTCTATTTTTTTGGTTTACTAAGAATAACTAAAGTAATACTTCTTATAATTACATAATTTACTTTAATAAATATGTTTCATTTCATTTTCTTATATTATATTTCAATTTTATATTATAATAAAGAATTATGCACTTTTTTCTAGTGTTGCATGCATCATAAATATTGCAACTCATCAAATTTATTTAACAAGAAAATATATTGAAATGTATTATTGTGTTATAGATAAAAAATAAATTAGTTTAAAATTAAATCAATAATGATTCACCACCCCTCATTATTGGACACATAGATATGCGATCCTTCAGGCCCAAAATACACATATTCAATCTTTTTCTGAATTTTATAATTATTATTATGATTAAAATAATGAGTAGTCTTTAATGTTTGAAGATAAATACACTACAATAAATAAATAAGAACAAAATATCACAAAATCTTATGATTATATTGTTTGTGAAATATATAGTTTATCTAAACGTATATTTGAGTTAAATTATTAACTTGATAAAGTAAAATATTCTTATACCTTACATGATAGTATAATTCAAGATTTACTATTGAAAGGTGGTTCTATGAAATTGGTTACAAGTATGTTTACTATGGAATATGATTACCCTAACAAAATACATAAAAACCCAAAGATTTATAGAAATTATTTTACCCAAAAATTTATCCAAAATTAAATAATGCTAAACATGGAATTGGAATCAATGGTTGATACCCAAAGATTTATAGAAATTATGACCATTTCCAAAATCCAAAGAAAATCTATTGTTACTTATTTTCAATATGTAATTTTCTAAAATTATGATATTGATTATTTAATTAAAATTCCAAAATCCTATGGTGTTTATCATGAAGTTATTATAATGGATTATCAAATTTTAAGGCTTGTATTCCAATTCAAAATAATAAATCATGTTTACATAATTGTATTATCTTTAACATTGCTGGACCCAAAAGCATATAAATACCAAAAACATATTTGTTTTTGATATTTTGTAGGAAATAATTCATAATAACTTTAACGTTAAAGTATATATGTTCATTTTTTAATATAATGGAATATATTAAATATTTACTTATTATTAAATTTATGAAAATTTTGGACATTATATTAAAGAAAGTTTCATTGATATTTTTCGAACCCATATTCTATGTTATTCCATGAATTTTGATTATATTTCCTACATATAGTAGTTCTCTCACTTATTGCATAATTATAACAACTACTTTGATATTCACAAACTGTTTTATATTTGGGGATATTCTTTCATAAATTTTTGATCGATTTATCTTATATGAATTTTCCTGATTTATTTTGAACTGAAATGATTATTTAATTTTTTATTATCTTTTGGATAACATTCATATTTCTAATAGTTATATATAGTGATATATTGGAATGATATGATTTTAAAGATGATATTTTTTTAGTGAGTATATGTTTTCTATTTTATCAGTTGTCTTACTAAACAATGTTGTACTTCTTTATTATTTCATGCATTAAATGGTTAATTTTATTTTTTCAATTTTTTATGTATTATGAAATATTATTTAACTTCATTATACCTAAAATATGTGGAATTTGGTACACGTAGTACTGTGATAATTTTTAAATCATTTCATGGAACTTTGTAGTTAAATTTTTTATACAGAAGGAGTTCACTTTGATAAAATTTCACTTCCCTATCTTCTGAATAAATGAATATTTCACTAATATATTATTTTTAATATAATAGACCCAAGATTTACATACATGTACATTACATTAATTTTGCGGAATACTTAATACATAAAAAAAATTCACAAAGACTATATTAGTCTAGTGTCTTTGGAAACACAGAACATAATCTTCTAATCATTGTGGAAGATCTTCAATATCTCCCATAAAGATCTTCGTCTTTTGTTTTCTTACCTAAATCCTTTCATTAAATCCTAGGGAAAAGAAAACATATAATGGGTGAGCTCAAATTCTCAATAAGGGTAACAATGGTGAAAATAAAAAAACATATACATTTGAACTTAAAAACATGAACATAAAGTTTAAATATCAATATCTTGAGTCGTAAATTAAATCATGGTAGTATGTACGGCGTAGATCACAAAGGACCATTAATAATTATAAAATAACATGGGAATAAAACATGTAATTATGGAAAACCATTAAACATATGATATGATTTCCATAGTCTCCACGACATTTCTTCATAGACCATCATAGTGGAAAAAGTCCATTATTGAACCATGTTTCTTACTATTCCAACCAAATATTACTGAACCAAATTCACATGTCATTCTAGCCATGTATATCTAATGAGATATAAACCATTAATCAATGCATTGGAGGGAGATATAGGTCCCTCCCATCTTATAATTAAACCATTATTATGTGTGCCACAAAATCATAAATCATACATCATAGCATAACCCAGGTAATAAAATGGGATCTTAAACATCATGCCATCAAAACATAATACAAATGAGATAAAAGGACTTCATAAGAATAATTCAACTATAACCTAATCAAATCAATGTAACAATATGGATAGAGACATAACCCTATATCATCTTAGATGGAAGATAATTTTGTTAAAACACTTGAACTTAGTTCTTGAGGAAAATATCATTTATTCTTCAAAAACATTTTCTTTTCTCAAAATGTTATGAAATTTCAAATGAAAATAATTTTGTTGAAAATAATCATGAAATCGTGTAGAGTAATCTTCATGTAAATAAGGCATTATGAAACAGTAAAAATATTTTCATGCCATATAAGTTAAAAAAACATTCTTTGTACTTTTTTAGGAAAAGTCAAAAAGTTCCTCGTATGGTAAACAAAAGATAGATTCCTTCCATACTACATAGTAAAAGTCAAAAATGGGTAAAAAAGACTTTAAACATACATGGAAGAATAGTAAAAACATTATGAAAACATTTTTTATAAAACATGGACATATATGATAAATATAACCCCAGTAAATACTTACGAATAATCAATGTTGGATAAGAATGAGATTGGAATAATTATCTCTTACCTTAAGTCCAATTGCTTTGTACGTATCTGATCCTCTTGTATAATGATTTAAATAATTTCATTAACTTATTCCAAAATCATATTTATTTTTATTATATCATATATGGTCACATTCTTATTTGTTTATTAGTAACATTTCATTGTTACTTTTTATTCAGGTGTTAACTACTTTTTATTATTATGCATGTTTTGTAAAATAAATTATTATTTTTATTTTTTAGGTTATAGTTATATCATTTACAGAATTGTATTAGTATAATATATATCATATTAATTTATTAAATTCATTTATATAATCATTACTCCATGAATATCATATAGAATGAATCACATCACATTGTGGAGATGGTAAACCGTACGTACCCACGAGCGATGATATCATTCCCATTATTGTGTAATAATATTGAAGTGTATGGTGTATAATATTTCATAATAAGTATAATTTTAAAATAATCAAATATATTTATTTCTTACATCATTATACACATCCAAGTAGGTTGGTGATGAAAAACAGATTACAGCACGGTGTGGAGACGTTAAGCCGTACGTACGCACTTGTGGTGATTTTATTTTTCATAGGATGGATAAAAAATTGAATATGGTAGTTTCATATTCATAATAACATATAAATATACAAGTGATACCGTATTTATTACTTATTAATTAAACAAATCATATAGAGAAAGTAGAAAAATAATGAAGTTTAAAAGAATCAGTAAGGGATTTTACCTCTTCTTCGACGTGCCTCTTCTAAACCTCCTCTTAGGGCACTAAAGTTGGTCTTTGAAGAATACCAGGACCACTAAATTGTTTCTAGGGAAGTGGATAAAATAAATTTATAGGGTTTTACCGAGTTTTAAACCTCAAAATGGAGTGAAGAGAAGAGGGAAGAGGTTCCCTTTTATAAGAGAGTAGAGGGGCACTTTTGGAAACCTCGAAAATATTAATTTATAATAAACTCAATCCCCACATAAAAACTTACAATGTGACTCAAATTAAAATTTGAGAAAATATAGGGTTGTAATATCATAAAAAAATCAAATATAGTCATTTTTTTATTTTATTTTAAACCTTATGATTTTGATTTATCCTTATTTAATCTATTTAATTTTATTTGTGGTAATTATATTCTAATTATTAAAGGGCTATAAATACTTACTTATGTGTTGTCAATTGTCCATTATTGGGTAATTTATGAAACTGTAGGCCATAAAAATTTCCATTTATAATTTTGATCATATTTGTGATTTTTAAACAATTTAATAATACGTTATTTTTATAAAATATCAATAGTGTCAATTTTTACACTATTCATTTATTTGAATTTAAATAAAATACAAACCATTGATAGAATCTAAAAAAATATTTAATATATTCCTATCATGTCATATGCATCTAGAAAATTAGTGGAGAACATTTATTAGTTCATATAATATTTATTTTAATATTTTTAAAATCATTTATTTGATATTTCTCTTAATTAAATAATTAAAAAAATTTGTATAATTTTTTAATATACCTATTTGTAGCATAAAAATTAAAAATAAAATACTAGTATGAATATAAATTTAATATATTTCATAATAATAATTTTAGTCGAATTTATCTTCTAAAACACTCGACCTTTAAAATGTTATGTTTATTAAATTATGAATGTGACTACTTTAACATCATTTAAAATAAAATACTATAAATGTTATAATCTATTTTATAAGGCTTAAAATGGTCCACAAGTCGACAAATGTTTGATTATAGTGTAGAGATACTTGGAAAATAAGTTTTGGGCAAGTTTTTGGGTCTTTTGAGGTGTATTAGTATTTAAAAAAAACTATATTGTTGATTTTTCACTAAATAAATAATTTCTGCGTCATTAATGTATAAGCTATTAAGGTAATTATATATTTCTTAAAAATCACAAATAAATTACCATGATAAATAAAAACATTTCATAATTCATATGAGTATTTATAATTGAATTTATATTCCGTTTAACCTTATATTAAAAATAATTTAATCATTAATGTTTGAGTGAGACATATTTCAATTTTTTTTAAATAAAATAAATTGAAGGTCTTAATCTCATCCAATTGGGTTTCAATAGATAAAATATATATCCAAGAATATTTTAGGATGAAATATATTTATTAAATTATGTTAAGACAAGTGTTCGCGTAATTTTATAATATTCTTTTTACCCTTAATCAACAGATTTACCTTTAACTATGGTAAATAAAATTTACAGTAGTTACTATTCATAATGGACAAAAAATAAAAGTTGCCTATTAACATAATTTGGACCAACTGATTCCAAATATTGAATCCATTTTTTCAAATTCAAAACACAAAATATTCTGTAATGAATTTAAAATTAATAGAATTTTTGAAAAAAAGATTTTTTATTTAAAACATTGAAAAAGATTGAAATGTTTTTAACTATAAATTAAATGTAAAATTAATGATAATGACATAAATTATATTAAATGGAAAAAATATATTCTATTTATACTTTAAAACCATTCAATATTATAATTTAACCATATAAATAATCTCGATGAAAATAGTTTTTTAATGTAAACTTTAACTTATTTTTTACTATTCATCAAAATATGAAAGTTATCATAAAAAATGAAAAATTGACCCAAAGTAATGTTTTATATCATGATTCAAAATAATTAGTTTATTTTGTAAAATTACACTTATAAACTTGTAAAAAATTAGACTTAAAATGGGTGCTCCATCAAAAGGGAGAAAAACTACAATTTTTTTGAAAATTACTTCCTTTATACAAAAAATTGATTTTGTTCTCAAACCATTTTCTAGAAAATGTGTAAGATGAATTATAATGTTATAAAATTAAAAATTCAGTTAATAATATTCATAAAAACTAGTTTATAATAATATTATAATTTATCATTGATTAGTGAATCTCAGTACTACGTACCATGCAAACTATTGAGGAAGGATGCTCTTGCGTGTAACAGAAGACAAGTATATTGTTGCGTATAATACATGCTAATATTGGTGTAGCTTACAATAGAAGATATCAAAGAAATTAAAAATAATATATCCCATAAAGTCTCAGGTTGTTACACTGAAAGAGGTTGAAGCATATATTAAGTGGAGAATTTTTTGATTTTTTTATTATTATAGGTGTATTTATTCATTTTATCTATTTGAATTGTAGTTGGGCATTACTTTTTATCAAATGAATAGTATTATAAATAATGATACTTATTCTAAAATTGGTATTCTCACTGCTTAATAAAACTATGTATATTTATTATTCTTTACTGAGAAATAATTCCTTATTTTTTTGTTCACTATTACTTATTGGAAATATTTTTATTTACTATTTCTAATTTTTATTCATGAATGTTCATATATACAGTTGGGGAATTATAATTCTATTGAATCCATACATTTACTAATATATACTATTATTTTTCATTGATCTTGTTTATTATGTTAATTCTTAAATAATTAATGAATGCTTTTTTTTTTTCAGGATTATTTATTGAAGAATGTGTTTGATGTTGTTTTATTATTTATTTAATGGGAGATAATTTGGTTTCATATCCAGTGTGATTACCTTCTAGTATTTTGAAATGGGATAATCTGATTATAAAATTCAATTATCTATTTTTTACTTGAAATACTCTTCATTATAATTTCTTTTTTGATCCATTCAAAAAGGGGAATATTATTTAAGATGAATTGGATTTTTTTTAATTATCTAAAAGTTGGAGAATATTGAGTCGTGCCTTACCGTATCTCTATTTTTATGTTTTTAATATTAGTCTAAAAAACCTTTTTCAATGGTATTCACCAATGTATATTTATAATATTTATTTAATATTATTTTTCAATATTTTAAAATTTATTCCCAAGTTACATGATTTTTATGTTTTTGAAATGTTTCTTAGATTAACTTCTACTAAGTGAAAAAGAAATATGGGAACATTCATTGAAGAATGATAATTTAGATTTACTAAAAGGTATTAACTTATTGACTACAAACTATAATACATTGAAGCTATGACCCTTATGCATTGAAGATATTACCTTTACATTTTGGAATTTTGGAATTTCGACAATGTCCATGATTCTTATGATGAGTATTAGTTTACTTTTATGTTAGGAATTCTAATAAAGTAAATACTCTTACGAGTCTAATGACTATTACTATTATTTATAACTGAATCTTATATTCTAAAGAATTAAATCATAAATTCAACGATATTATATTCTTATATTTTGAAGGATGTTTGGGAATTCAGTAATGCACAGATTAGAACATGAATTTACTTTTATGTACTCAATATATTACTTATATGTATATAGGGGAGTCTGAGAACTATAAGTATATATAAGTATTGTACTCTTATGTTTTGAAAATTGAAAAGATGAAATTACTTATTTCTATTGAAAAAAATATATTAGTAGTTAAAAAATAAATATTTATGTAGCATTTTTTGAAGTTTGAGAATATTGAAAAATATTAATGTTCAGTTTGAGTTTTACATATGTAGTTGTAAATGTTTTATCATTTGAAGGATTATTCAGCCGTGATCATGATGAATCTTTTTATAAAATTATGTGACCTAGATGAATTTCAATGGTTATACTAATTTTTTGTTTTCCACACTTTGGAAGAAAGGACACATCTTGACCCTATGTTTTTTTGAGGTGCAATAAAGAATCGTGGTTGTGAAAATTAATGTCACATCATGAAGAACATAAGTATTTAGATGATATGGAATATTTACCTATCATATTCTTTTAAAAAATGTCTATTAGATGATACAATTATATCAATAATATTAAAGATAAAATATTTTAATTTTTAGAACGAATATGTTTATTGTTTAAGTGGTTGATTCAAAGCATAAATTTTGATTAACTTAAGGTAATTTATTGAAATTTCTTGACTTGATTACATTGATTTACTTGTTAAATAATGAGATAATATACATATAATGTTATTCAAAAACTGTTATTTTTGTTAAATATATATTTAAAATCATCCATATTTGAATTTTTATTTCTGGAGAGTAACTTTTATAACACCCAAATATTTTTTGAAAATTCTTTTTCCATTAAATTAAAATTTTTCAATAGCTTGCATTACATGTAATAATGATTTTAAATGAACCATGATATACTATTAAAATATTATTTTTTATTGTGAAACTTATCACATAGACATTGGATTGGAAGGAATAAATA
Source organism: Viscum album (assembly GCA_963277665.1). Taxonomy (NCBI): domain Eukaryota; kingdom Viridiplantae; phylum Streptophyta; class Magnoliopsida; order Santalales; family Viscaceae; genus Viscum; species Viscum album. Next base: position 623,059,237 of record OY728130.1, on the reverse strand, counting down.
GAACTAACTATATTATGAAAAAGCTATGGTTTACAAATGTATAAAAATAATTTTTTTTAATTACCAATTAGATATAAATTATAAAGAAACCAACTGAAAACAAATGAGTTGTTTTTCTAAGAAAACTATTTTTATGTGTGTAATGTGTCTGTATCATAATAAATTAAAATTTCCATATAAGTGAATTTTTTTAATTAATTTTATATATTATATATATTTTATAATTTTTTTCATTCATCTAATATTTTTTTGGAATAAGATAAGAAAAAATTCTATTTTTTTCTTAAAAACTATTTTATTTAAAAAGAAGTTTTATTGTGGTTTGTGCACTTATATTAAAATTATTTTTTACTAATTTTATAATATTTATTTGAAAAAATGGACTTCATTTCTAAATTCCAATAATCAATAATATCTTATAGTGATTTTTTTATAATTGTCTAAAATGATTATTTTTTTCAATTAATACCAAAAAATAGAGATTTTATTTAGAATTGTATTTTGGTTTAAAAAATTTAAAATTTAATTTAAAAAAATGGGTTTTTAAGTAAATTTAGTTCAATTATGTCATTATTAATTCAATTTAGGTCATTTTAATTATTTGAAATTTTAATTTGGATTCAAAATGTTTTTATATTTAAGATAATATTTTATCTATAAAACCCTTTAATGCTGGGCTTGCGGGTTTTACTTAATGTTAAATTATATCACTATTTTAATAAAATTTGTTTAAATGGATTCAATATTTGGAATCCAAATAATTAAAATTTATTAATAATTTTAAATTATTTTATCCATAATTAATATTAAAAATTTTAAAAATATGTTATCATGGTTATGGTAATAATTGGTTTATCGGGGGTTAAACTAAAATGATAAGGGTTTTAATGGATAAAAAAATATATTTACCCACTAGATTGGTTTTATTTAGAACATAAAATTATAAAATCATAATATGTTCCATTTTAGTGATTTTTCCAAGAATTTGAATCAACATTATTTTAAAACATTAAAAAATTACAATTATGCCACTCAACTCAATTATAAAAGGACTCCTCCTATACTCTCATCTCCACACATAAAGATCCTTTAGTTTATGACAATACCTACTCAAATAATTTCCTTACACCTGTCCCCATACATAGATTAATGTTTTTCATAAAACAATCTTTGTAAGGCTTTTGGTAAAAACCAAAAGAGGTTGTTTGAAGAAGTGGTATAGTTTATAACCATGCCTTTTCATTTTATTTCTTATTCTACCTCATTCAAATATTATTAAACTATAACAAAATAAAAAACAAAATAATATTAAATATATTAATATGTTATTATCATAATGTATTAACCTATATCTATGAACTATTCCATAAAATAGGAAAGACAACCATCGATTGTGTATACGAATGACTACCACCTCACGAACCGATGTAATTCAATTTCCATCACTACCATTCATAAATGGAAATAGTGACATGTATAACATTTATATATAGTAATTATAAAATAATTATACTTTATAATTTTAATATCACATCTACCTTCATAACTTCAAATCCATTCGAAGATTATAACATTGCTTGTGCATACGTGTGGACTACAACCTTTTTGAAGCGATGTGAGTCACATTTCATTTCTATTTTACATAGATGGTAATAAGGATTTATTTAAGGAATATATATGATTTATATTATATAATAATTATTTTTTAGTTGTTAATTATTATATACCTTATTTTTTTCTGTCTGGAGAAAAATAAAAATAACCTTCATGTGTACATAAAACCAATCTTATACATGAACAATTTAATTATTTTTTAATCTATAACTTTTCTAGATGAATATAAATATTTATATAATTAATATATACGATATTTATATCATTATTTTTTTATATTTTTAAACCCTGATCAATTTTTAATGACCAAAACTAACTAATAAAATATTATATGAAAAACGAAGTAGTTATCACCTGAAATAGTGATTTTGAAAATGAATTATTAATAAACATGTGATTAAATGTTATAATTAAATTATATATGATATTATATATATGGGTATGGTTTTCTAATATATTAAAAATAAACCTATATTTATTATAAGTCATATTTTAATGTGTTCAATTAAATTTGAGCCCCGAGGTATGGGATTTATCTTTCAATCCTATTTTTAATCGGGATATTTTATGCTTGAATTTATAGTGAGAAATATATATGATCTTTTTTTTAAAATATATTATGTTTTTCTTAACCTTTGGTTATTTCTTAGGAATATATGTTAGCCTTTAATTTTCCTCAATTTAAATACTCAACATATAGAAATAATGTTCTTACAGATGACCGACTCTGTTTTACTATTTAGTGGTGAATCATTCTCTTCATTTTAATTATTTTATAAAATTGATTTTGATAATTATATTTAATAATATCCAATGAATTTTAAAGTCAATTTCTCCCTTGTTTAAGTTTTTACACAAGGTTTTTAAAGTTTCATTCTTTTATATTTCCAAACAATATAGTTTTTCAATTTTTTTAATAATTTGAGAGTAATGTTAAGTAATTTTTTATAATGTTTTTGAGTTTTTATATTTTAAAATAATTTATTTCAAAATATAAAGGTCAGGTTTCTCAATAATGTTTTTAAATAACTTTATATGGTATTTATACTCATCCAAGACAATAACCTTCAGTTTTTCTTTGGTTTTAATGGGGGATATAATCCAATGGCACCATCATAATTCTTCCTATGGTTTTATTATAATAATTATGAAGAAATGTTTATTAACCCATTTATTTTACATGGGTTATGATATGAGGGATTGATGAAATTTTTATGAAACCCATTTTAATTTCAAGGGTCACTATAAGTCTATATGATTAGGGATATTCTAAAACACATATTTATGGTATTCATGGTGTGATTGGTGGGTCTGAAATTATACAGCCCTCCAATTCCATAGGCAATTATTCATATCTTGTGAGGTAACTATGGGATGAATGTATATGTTCATGATACACTATGTGAAACAAGTTAATTTGGTTGATCCACTATGGGATGTTGGTGGTGATATATGATCTGTTATGATATGGGAAACAATTAGGGATGCCTGATTTAATATGATAAGATTGTATCAATAGTTAACCATGACATATAAAATGGTTGTATAATTATGTTGGTTCCACACTTTTATGACATGAACATATGGTTAGTTATTAACTTATGATGATATATCACTCTTATGATCCTTTGATTTTAAAATGTTTATGATTTATTCCAAGATTCATGTATATGATCTTTGACAGATTGTGTAGGAAAATTTTTAGTTATGATCTCACACCTTTATTCTTATCTTATGATTTTATATAATCTTGAATTGATATATCCTATATATACCCTTATAGAGCATATATTCCCACCATTTACTTTGTTTCCTTTCCACTATTTATAATGAATGGTTTTAATTAAGGCATGTCTATGAAGTGTACTATATTGGGAGATATTTTTTGGAGATATTCAATATATTTTATGAAATAATATGATTGTGTATATAGTCTCCAAATACACTGAAATTATATGGTCTTCAAGTGTATTTTTGTGAAATGTTTTGAATATTCATTGAAAAATATTTTGTATTTATTTATGAAAATCATGGGTTACTATATTTGGTTTTAGAGAATCTTCTAGTCAATATTTATAGATTAAGAATAGAATCATTTATTGAATACCATTATGATAAATCTATGTATAAGATAACATACTAAAGTTTTGGTAATGACGATATTATGGGAGTTTTATAGAAATACATCCCCATTTCGATGTTATAGGTGTATGTGATTTTTTATAGACGCATCTACAATTTAGAACTCAAAAAAGAGTTGTTCGAGTATATCTCATCATATATTCATGTACACTGTGAGTATTCCCTTATTGCACAACTGGGTTTTCACCTCCTGGTGGTATGCTTGTGTTAATTCGAATTTTCATTGCCTATTATTATGATGTAATAGAATTAATAAAGACCATGGATTACCTAGGTTAAACCGAGGGTGTTAAAGGATAAAAACAAAGTGCGACGATTTAATCTTTATATAAATGTTTTGTGACTATGTAGTTTACCACTATGATTATTGTTTCTCACACACTGTTTTTATAGTTTTAGTAAAGGGATAGAACCATAATACATAATAACAACAATGAATGTTAGGTTAAATGCAATTATTTTACACCTCAGAAGTAAAATGTTGTGGGAAATGGAATACATAATCTTTTTTACATTCTCACAAAATATTCTAAGGCCATGAATCATGATGAACATACAAATACTAAAAGGAGGGAACAAAGGAATATTGAGTCATTGATGAGGAAACATACACCTCCTTTTGGTGATCCTTCTAATCCAATTGTAGCTAAGTGACATATCATAATTATTAATATGATATTTTATATTCTCTAATTCTAAGAACATGAACTGTTTTTCCTAGACATTTATCATTTTGAAGGTGAAGCAGATCTGAAGATTCCATGTATTCACATATATATATACATATATATATATATATACATATCATTAGATTAATACTAAATACATTTCATAAAAAAACACACGAGGACCATAAGGGTTTCTAGTTTCCTTAGAAACTAGATATGTAACCATCTTTTATCATTAAAGATCTATAAAATCTCCCAAAAAGACCTTCGAATTTAGTACCCTTCATATAAAAATACTACTAAATATATTTCTAAGCAACCTAGAGAAAAGAACGATAAGAAAGGGTGAGATAAGGTGCATAATATGGTTTAATATGAGAGACATAAATAGGTAATCATATTAAAGCATAAGATAATCATAAGGGTATGAGATCATGACCGTAACATACAAAGATCACACCCAGCCTATCAAAAAAATCATAAACATGGGTCATGGAATAAAGATTTAAAATTTCAAATGATATGATTATTAAGAGGGGGAAAATAACGAATAAATAATTAACCATAAACTTATTTCATAGAAGTGTGGCACCATAATAATCATAGAAACTATTTCATAACTTAAGTTTAACTACCAAAACTATCAAATCGTAATAGACTAGGCCTCAACACCTATTTCCCATAATGGACTAAGAGTAATGTCTTCTTTCTCATATTGGATCAAGCATATAAATTTATTTACCATAATTGAGAAAGAAAATCGATGTGTTTCTAATAGTTATCTCATGAGATATTAAACATTACACAATTCATTGTAGGGAGATATAGATCCCACCCCTCCTTGGTTATAATGTGACCCCCATCCTTAGTTATAACATAACCACCATCCTTAGTTATAACATTACCACCATCCTAGGGTATAATTTAACCACCATCACATATTAAAAACTACAAATATCTCGACCATAAGGTCATAAAAAATCATCATATCATCTAATCATATCCTATGAAAAGAAAACAAGTAACATATAAAATAAATACATTCATCATACATTATCTCATACCAAAAATGGATTTCATAATTAAAACATCACCATAAAAATTAAATATCCAAAAAATAGTAATAATGGTATCAATTGATCTTATACCTAATAAATCATAATTAACATCAAAGGATGTTATCATCAGTAAAAATTCCATTAAAATATCACTGGAAAAATTCATGAGGAAAATTATCTATCCATTTTGAAAATCATATTTAAAATACGAATATTTATAAAATATTATCAAAATGGTTTTATTTGAAAATAAACTTGAAATATTATAAAGGAATATTAAAATCGTTGATCATTAATGATGGTGGGAATTTACATGCATGTTGTATATGTTAAAATAAATAATTACTTTAAAACTTTTTTAAAATAGTAAAAAGGAACATCTTTTAAAAAAAATAAGAATATTGATTTTAAAACAATATTTGAAATATAAAACATGGGTAAAAATGAATTTAAAAATTCATAGGATAATAATAAAAATATTTTTAGTTTTAAAAAAAACATAAATATCAAATTAAATGGGATTTCGACCGAATAAAGACATGAAGTTGATTTTCATTAAAAATAATTATTAGCCTTCTATGTACTTAATTTGAGAAAAATGAATTAAAAGCATCAATTTTCAAAAAATAACTATAGGATATAAAAATTAATTACCTTTCTGATATTTAATTAAGAAAATGTTATTATTAAAAACATAATTATAAACAATCATGAAAAAAATTAGATTGTAACATAAGACCCTTACCACCTAGGTAAATGTTGAATAATAACCCACATGAAATACAGAACCTTATATGGATATTTAAATAAAAATATAATTCATAATAATCATCAAAAAATAAAATTATTTGTAGTATATGCACTACAAAATATCACAAGTGGTGTATAAGGAATGTGTCAACCCAAAATAAAAGTCTGATGAAAATCCCATACCTTAGGTCTGACTTCTATTGTACACATTAATACATCATTTATAGTAAATATATATTTATTATAAGTATATTATGGATCCATAATCACATATATGATAACATATATGATTTATGTATAACCATTTATCACGTGTTTGTGAAAAAAATATTTTTAAAATTACTGTTTTGGGTGACATTTTCTTCGTTTTTTACGTATTTTTTGGTTTGATAGTTTCAGTACTTGTACTTGATCATTATTATATCATATAAAAAATGTAATAATGATATAAATATAATATTTATTCATCATATATATGATTATATTCCTTCATAAAATTAGAAATAGAAAAATTAAATGCACCGTTCAAGGAGATGGTATGTCATACTTACGGATGAAAATTGTTATCATTTTTTGACGGATGGAATCAATGAATGTTTAATAATAAATAACAGTTATAAAATAATTACTATAATATATATCTATATATATAATTTATATAATTTATATTATATAAATCAATCCGTTATCACCATATAAGAGAAAGGGAAATGAAAACCAAATCACATCGCTTCATGGAGGTGGTTGTCCACACGCACGCACGAGTGACGTTATAGTTTCCCAATGGTTTAGAAGGCAAGTAGGTAGATACGATATTATCATTAAAAAATTATAATTAATTCATAATTATCTTATATAAATATTATATCCATCATAATAGGCATCAATAAAATATGGTAATAAAAAATGAATAGCATTACTATGTGGTGACGGTAAGCCGTACGTACACATGAGCGATACTTTCACATCCCATTTGATAAAAAGAGTATGAATAATGGTGGTATAATAATAATATTAACATTTAAGTATATTTAGGTTAATTTATTTATAATTTTATGATAAATTCCAAATATTAAGAGTAACTAATAGAAGAATAAAAAAATGCATCGGTTAAGTTGATTACCTCTCATTTGAAAGAACACATTTAGATCTCCACTTAAGGATCGTAGGGATGGTTTTTTGGGAAAACCAACAAATCTAGAGTTTTTATAAGGAAGATGATAAGTTATTTTTTTGGTATGTTTTAGATATTGGTCTAAAAGTTATTAAAATTAAAGAACGTTCGGGTTCCCTTTTATAATTACAGGGAGGGGCACTTTTGTAATTTTTTCAAATGATAAATTAATATGAATTAAGTTTCATGTCGAAATGGATAAAATTTTATAATATTAGAATATAATAATATTTTGTGCCTAAAAACCTCATACATTTTTTGACAAGTTGGGATCACATTTTTACAGTTAACTTTTTATCATATCACTTTGTTATCCCATATGACAATTAAAATAATATTAATGTTTTCTATCATTTTATGGTCAATAATGTCACTATAAAATGAATAACAACCCATAAATGGATAGTTATTTTCATTTAAAACTATATACCAATCATTTTTATTAATATATTATTTTATTAAATATATATCATTTAATAAAATAATATTTATTATTACATATTATTAATGTCATTTTAAACAATATTCATTTAATTTGAATTTAAATGCATCACGAAAAATGGAGAATTGGAATATAATGATATAAAACATCCCTAATATTTCATATATATTTATAAAATTAGTTTAAAACATTAAATAAGTCAAATTATATAATTTTTAATATTCTAAATTCATTACATATATTTATATATATATATTTATTAATCGAAAAATACTGCATTGTTTTTTTTAAAAGACGGCGACATGAATTGGATTCACAATTCAAGATCCCTGAGGAATTTATTAAATTAAAAATATATCATTACAAACACAAGGTGTAAAGAACTTACACCAGTGGGGAGTTAGAAATACTACATTGGTGTTTCGTACACATTTTAGGTAATTCTATTATTAATAAAAATTTAAAATAAAATTATATCATGAAATAAATTTTATTAAGATCATATAGAAACTTATATTCATCCATAATATTCTTTTTTTTCAATATGGAAAAAGAATATTTATTTAAAATGAAGAGAGAAAAATTTTGTAACTTTCTTTAGTTTAAATATTTTATAATTTATTTTCATAGAAACTACCCATAAAAAACTTAATTTCATGTATAAGGTGATAAGTTACAAATTAAATTTATCTAGTAAGAATTATAATCAACATTATCCCTTTATCACTTAATTTCAATCTTGATTAACCTGATTTACCGAATTCTGTGGTGATAATTTTTTTCCATGTATACTATTCATATTTTCCATGACAAAAAGGAGATTATTTACCATATTTTTACCCCATGATTCCAAATATATTATAAATTTTTTCAAATTAAATAGCTATAAATATATGAAGTTAATTTTAAAATAATCTCACCACATGCAAGAAAAACCACTTTTCAAAAAAATGCATATTTTTTGTTTAAAATGTTTTTATTCCAAAATAGAGAATAAAATTAATTGAAAAAATAATAATTGGTTAATTTTAAATGAACATGAAATAATTAATTTTTAAAACTATTCAAAGATGCTATTTAACTTTATAATTTATTTAAAATAAAATATAGGTCACAAATAATATTATCATTTTCACTATTCATTTTAAAATTCAACATTTCCAAAAACAATCTCAAATTTTCTCTATAAGATAATTTTATTATGATTATTATAAAATTATTTTAGTTATATCCAATAAATTTTGAAAAAATTAAAAACATTATGGAAAAAAGTTTCTCAAAAATAGAAATAATAATTATTTTGGAGGTAAATATATATTTGGACCATAAAATGACTTTTCTAAAAAATGAGGGATTATTTTTAAATCATAAATCAAAAAATTTGTATTTATTAGGACTATTATATCAATATTTCATAATTTAGTTAATCCTATTCATACCCTCTAATCTATAGACAAGATGATTACCAACACATTAATAAATAATTTTTTAATAGTATATGGGGTTTGTTTAAACTATATTTTGCATGTAACACTTGCTATCAAAGAAATAAATTTATTTAATGAAATTTGTTTTCTAAAATATTAGGGTGATACATTTTCCACCCTTTAAATTAATTGTTCCCTCATAATTTTTCATGGACTTAAACGGTATATTATTTTAATATTCCTTTATCAAAACCCACATTATATAAAATAATATTAAAGATTCCATTAAAATGGAAAAGTTTAATACATAAAGGTTACATAAAATAATATAAAATTGAAACACTCTCGATACCCAATGTAATGTTTACTTCTCCATAGGATTCCTACCATTAGAATGCATTAATCTTGTTTGAGCTAGTCCCATGTGGATTGATTATTTTAGACACCCGTGACTATTTTGGGCCTTAGCCCCACTCTTAATAACATTTCTTAATAATGCATGAATGGATAAAGAGAACATTGTTGGGATGTTAAAATCAATAAATGGAAGAGAAAAATATCTCTCAAGGAAAATAGAGGGTGATAGAGAACATGTTCAATAGAAAGTTAGCCAATAAAAAAGAATACATCTTTAAATAGTTAAACGACTATTGATTTCTTAGAAAAGAAGGTAAATGTATAATTTTTTTATTTTAAAGTCTTTTTCCAAGATTATGTGGGTTATTTTACTATCCAAATAAAGAACTCAATAAAATATAATTTTTCTCTTTCCATGTCAAAATAATAATATCATCATTTGGTGGTTTTTTTATTAACATCCACTTCATCTCTAACACTAGGAAATGGATATCTAAAACGAGTTTTTCATTCCTGAATAATTTGGAATCAAACATTTGATATGTGTGTCATTATTTCAACCTATAAATATTTACCAAAACCAAATGGTTTTAATTGTCTACCCAATATGAAAAAAATCATACATTAATATCTGAAACCACTTCCAAAGTTCAATATAATCCATTCTATAAATAGTAAACCATAAAATCCTTCTAAAAATATGTCTAAATGAAATTGAATCTCAATGATTGGAATGATTTGACAACTTATTTTCCATGATCAATATAAGGATTATGATGAAATAATTATATTCACTTATAAATCCTCATTCCAAAATGTATATATCTTAATAATTTACCAAAATTAACCCATATATACCTTAAAATATAATTAACATTTTATTCATTAAATATGTTCCTATCTTAACAAAAAACATTTCCATTGGAAGTATAGGTCTATCCATGAAAAAATATATTATCAAAAGTTGATTTAGTATATTAAATGTGATTTCATGTTATATAATCTAAATAGAGAGAGGGAATAAATCCTTATAATCATATAAAATTTCTCTAATGTATGAATTCGAAATTTTTCATAAGGATGATTCACACAAACATCAAATTATAATACCCAACCTAAAATTGTAGGATAATTATATAGAAATTATCATGAATCTATTCAACTATTGTGATTGTGTAAGAATTACCTTTAAAATTTTTCATAAAAGGTTGCTGATGATTATCTTTAATTTTTTTTTTGAATTTATGCATTTATTGGAATAATGCCCATATTACTTGAATATGATGAATTTTGGTGTGGGAAGTGAATTCGTTATTGTATTTTTTCCTTCCACTACATTATCTAGCATATTCACCCCCTTTAAAATTCATTGGATTTATCACCCACACCTCCAAATGTAATTCACCTCTTAGCTCCATTCAAGAAATCACCTTAAAGTTTCTTCCAAAATTTTTACTATATAGATGGACAAAATTTCCTTGTAAAATGTTATTTATTTGATAATACATGAGACTAAATCATTATTTACTTTTTAAAAACATTGGCAATGATATAAATCTATAATTTCTATTTCAAACATGATAGAACATCAAATGATTTATTATTAGCTACAGAAGTATCATAGGGATAATTCCATTCAAATACTTGTTTCAATTCACCAAATATTTGATCAACCTTACATTCATGTTTTATCATAATATTAGAAGCATACCATAGAAGTCTGCTAAAATTTTCCTCATAGGTACTAAAAGATTAATATCTTTCTATAATAACTCATGGAATTATTTCTCCATTTTTATGAATAATACGATGAATTTACTCATAAATAAATAATATCTAAAAGTAATCCTACTATATGGTGTGAATTTATTCTTATTTTCTTGTATTCTTGATTAGATCCCACCATTAACACTCGTCTCCTTCCAAATGATAAATGACCAATATTATGTTTTCAGTATCTATACACCATAGATCATAAAATATTCTTTCAGTGGCAATGGTCTATTACTCAGTCAGTAATGGAGTAGTGGAACCAATGAAAGGATGTAGACATTGACTCAAGAAGGAATCAACATAAGGTTGTTATCCTATATTATTATTTTGAAGTTATAAAATATTCATATTTGGAGAATGTTGTGTGAGTATATAAATATGATTATATATTCTAACTCTCATAACATTTGGTTACTCATAAGGAAAATCTTTTCATTATCCATCACATTCCACCTTTATGCAATTCTTTTTGGTTCCATTAATAAACTAATATTAAATTAATTTTTATGAATCATTCTATAATAACCAGAGTGAGATATGATATAATCATGAAATTTAATTCAAAAGATATATATATCATGAAACATAATTTGTAATCGATGGGCCATTAGGTTTAACATTTTCTATCCATGGTCATTACTAGAACATTCATATGTTATCCTACACTTATATGTATTTCTAAAGTTTAGAAAAAATTATTCTAATCCAAATCTCCAAATATTGACTAAACCCCACTCTGATACTAACAATAGAGGACCATGATTCTCATAAAAATATAAATCTTTTTAGATTAATATTCATTACATTTAACAAACACATGATCAAGGACTTTATAGGTTTCGTGTCTTTTGAGACTCGACATAAATTCATATTATCTTATGAAAGTTCTTTAACTTCCCCCACAAAGACCTTAAAATTTTTACTATATATTGAAAACCCTTCATAAAATTATTCTTTATAACCTAGGAGAAAGATACATATTAAAGGGTTAAATGAGATGCACTGTTATGGTAAACATGGTAGATATCAATCTATGTTCATCTGAATGCATACAATAAGAATAAGGTTAGTATATCATGACCATAACATAATAAAAACACACCCAATATTTAAAAAAAACATAATCTTGATTTTGAAAATTATGCATTATCATCTTGAAATACATGATTCATAAGAGTGATAAAACATCAAAAATCAATCATGAACCATAATTTCATGTCATAGAGGTTTGGAACCATAATAAGAATAGAATTAATTTCAAATTTCATGGTTAACTAACAAAACCATCAAATCATAACTGTAAAGACCCTGACTCTAGTTGCCTAGAACTGATGCTTACTTTATTATGTTGACATAAGATACAAGGAATCACATCCCCATGGAGAGAATAGTATAGTAGTTTTAGAAACTAGAAACCTAATTGAACATCACATTATAATTTAAAATATATAACAATAGATATCAAATCTTTTGATAACACCATTATTCATATAGATTAAATCAAAATATTAATCAAAATAGAGTTATTGGCATCCCAAGGAAAAATAAAACATAAGAAATGGGTGATCTCAGATACTTAATAAGGGTAAGAATACAATAAAAGATATCTAAAATAAATAAGAATAATAAACTTTTCAAGGTATGTAACTAAAAAAACATTCCATTTAATCAGTAAACTAAGAGTAAAATGTATCTAGAGATAGTATCAAAGTGAAAATATAATGGATAATAATAACTAATATTATATAGAAGGAAATTCCTAACTATTGGATTCCATGATCTCAAACATCATGGTACCTATATGATAAAGTTCCATCAAAATATTTTTTAAAACAACTAGTTACAAACCAATTATGTTTTCCATATTCATCTATACTATTAATACCTTTCATAAGATAGTTTAAAACTACTAGGTACATACTAATTAGGTTTGGCCAACTGATTTGTCTCAGGAGGCTTAGTAATGAATGAATGGAATTTCTATATATAGTCCCCACCCATTATTTTATTTCCAAATAATTACACTTATGAAATGGGAGAAACAAAATAAATTTTTACAATTTTATTGAAGTGACCATATGAAAATTTAATGACTTTCCCAAATCAGTAAACATAATCACAATCCATCCATATTAATATAGATAATGGTATTAAAATAGTACACCCATAGTCAAACTGAACATAAACTATTTAGTAAAATATTGATGATTTAATTTTTAATATACCAACCTCATGGATACATACGATACAACAAAGGGCGTTAACACATATAAAACAATTAATGTCATTAATGAAAATTTTATGAGGAAAATACCATTTTTATATTGAAAATTACTTATTTATATTATGTTGTGTGATTTTAAAAGAAAATATGTCATTGAAAATAATCATGTAACTTTTTAAAGGATGGTTAAAATTATTGATGCATCATGATGGTTGGGAAAGTCACTTATTCTATATAAGTTAAAAAAAACATTTGTTTTATATTTTTTCGAAAAGGTCTCAAAAAACCATGTTTAGAAAATAAAATAATAAACCTTTTAAACTATTTTCTAAAATGTAAATAATAAGTACAAATTAATTTAAAAAATTATATAATAATTGTAAAAACATTTTCGGAAACATTTTTAGAAAACAGGAGTGTAAAAGAAAGATGATGTTATATGGGAAACAATAAATAAATAATTATTTAAAAGAATGCCCCTTATAAATATCATATCATTGAAGTGAGCATTTATAATATTTTTCAAACAAGTGAATTAACTATAAATACACAAAAAATATATATAAATACAACATAATATATTCAAAAATTATTTTACACATAATCTTTCTACAACATAATAAATGAAGAAAAATTTTAACCCAAAGAATGGAAAATGGATTAAGAATCCCCCTACCACAATGTAACTAGTGGAATTGTAAACAAAATAAAAATAAATACTATCAAAGTAAACATTAAATAAAATGAATATAATAAGATTCATGATATTATATATAAAATGGTAGAATACACACCACACACGTGAATCATTTTTGTGAATAAATCATATATCTCACATAAGTAAAAGTGTGATTAGAAACCCTTACCACATGATTTCCATTAGTTATTCATACATAAAACTATAATATAATTGTTTAACTAATGTTATTATTTTATTCCATAACTATTTTCATATTTATAATTTTTTATATGATCCTTTTATAACATCTTACTACCCATTCGTTAATAACATTTCATTATTTTCATTATTCTGGGTGTGTAGGTTTCAGGGTATCATAGTCCGTTTACTTATGTATAATTAGGGATGTTTTTATAATTTAGAAATAAAACTACAAAAGTTAAATGAAATTGTATTCATTCACATATATAATTTTAAGTGGTCAATTATAAAATTTATATTTTAGATATGAGGATGATTCATTAGATAAAATGTAAATGATAAATGTTTAGTTTATTTTGGATGTTTTTCTGACCACCCCTTACTTGTTTCATTTTATTTAATGATATATATATATATTATAGAACATGATATATGTTATAACATATCTTCAAAAATATTATATAACATAATAATATTTTTATTTCCATCATTGAAGGTGGTAATGTAAAACAATAAATCATTATTCACGAAGACGGTTAACCAACATAATTCTGACAATGATTTCATTTTATTGAACACGATGATGTAATAAAATGAATGGATAAATGGTATTACTTTATAAAAATATCATTCCAGTATGTACATTATTATAGGGTTAATATTCCACGATGGAGTATGGAGGTGAGGAGAAGGTAGATGAAGAAAATAAAATAAGAGAGGTGGTTTGAGAAAATTACCTCTTGAATATCACCTCCTTAAAAGATCCCTTAATGATATTGGAACTGGCCTTTTGGTTAGACCTGAAGCACATGGATGTTATTATTGTAGGTAGTCAAGGGTTTAGTAGATATTTTAGGATATTCCAATATTTTTAGGAGAAATTGGGTGGTGATGAGTGATATTTATACATGAGAAGGGGTGGTTTTAAGTGATTAAATACTGATTAATTTATATTTAAAACCAACTACATTTGGTGGAAGTAATTATAACTAACTTGATTGATAATTATTATTTTAAATTGTGTTAATTATCAATAAAAATATAAAACAACCATTTAAATTTATATTTTTAGGTATTGTATTCTTTTACCTGTTAACTTTATCATGTGTCACTATTTTACCTATACGATGAAAAATATCTTTTTACCATGATAATTTTTTAATGACTAAAAATGAAAATGAACATAAAATATAATTTTTAACATTTTATAAATAATATTCAATTTATTTTATTAAATTAAATTAACAAAATTGTGGAAATTAAATTTAAAACAAAACCCATAGAGGTGATGAAATAGCGGTTTCACAACAAGTGTATTTTTCATGAAAAATGTGATTTTATATAAACTATATTACTAAAAATTATCATTTTATGAAAGTAAATTAATATATACAGATATATAATATATAAGTTTCATTTAAATAATTTCCAATAATTTATTATTTTTATTAATTAAAATGTATTATTATTAAGTACATTAAATTAGTTTCCATACAAATCATGTTTTTAAACATAAAAATATACTTATTATAAAATAAAATATAAAGTTAATTTAAAATAATTTAATTAGAATAAATAATTGTTATTTTAATTTAAATAAAATTTAAAAACACTATTTTACTTTTATTTTTTTTTAATTTTTGAAATGAATGTATATTTTTACAAAAATCTGTATTTTTCGTTATTCATAAAAAAATCAACCTTCGCATAAAATTCCAAATTTTTTACCATAAGATAATTTTAGTGTAATTATTTTAAATAGAAATTTTATTTAATAAAATAACTTATCTAAAAATGAAAAAATTAAATATATTTATATTATCATAGAAATTAATCTAAATAACTATTTGATGGAAACATATATTCGAAGAATAAAATGACTTTACTAAATTTTATGTGTTCCTTTACTAAGAATAAATGAATTTTTATTTAACATAAAATTAATATAGTTCTCATAATATATTTAATACTATTATAAAACTAATGTCTTTTTTAGTTTCTAAAAGTTGTGTTCAAATAATGATATTTTGAAGTTTATTTAAGCACGGTGTTCTGTACAATGTAAGCTATCAAACATAATATCTTTTTCAACTATTAGTGTGTTATATGAACCCACACATGAATAAATTAATTGCTTAAAAATTTTAAACTTCACTTGGATAAAAATGATGATTTTAAAAATTCATTTTTGGGAAACCACATTGTAAGAAGGGTTACCAAAACATCGACTTAAAAAAGGAGAAAAGAAAATATGAAGGTCACAAAAAAACTAGGTTTATGTATCTGAGAACCATAATGGGATGTGAAAATAGGGAAATAGAAAAAAAATATGACTATCATGTTTGGATTGAGAGTGATATAGAACATGGTTATTAGAAATTTTACCATTACAAAAACGTAAATATGTGATGGGTTAAAAGGCCATTGATTTCTTGGTACGAAAAATAAAAAATAATTTTTTTATTCAAAAATAATTTTTATAGAATTCGGGAATTATTTTACTATCGATATAAGTCACTAAATAAAAAAAATTAAAATATTTATATGCATAATAACTTCATTTTTTTATAATTAGATCTATTTTGACTTCATCTATTATGCTATAGAATGGTTATTTAGGGTGATTTTTTATACTAGAAGCCCTTTTAATGAATCTTTAGATCCAAAAGTCCTTCGATTGGACTATAAATATATAAGGAAACCAAAATGGTTTGAATATGTTATAAAAAAATATCATAAGATCAACTTAATTTGTTCTAAAAAATAGTTAATCTTAAGTCTCATTAAAAATATGTTTTCTCAAATTCAATGACAAAACAAATTATAGGGAAAGTCACTAAATTTCAAAATAAACATAACATTATGTTCACAAAACAACATAATGTAAATCTTAATGTAAAATGAAAATTATATCAATCATTTTATCACTATAAAGAATTAATGAAAAGATTCATGCTTTTAATAAAATCAAAGTCCTTCAAATATATTCCCAAAATTCAATAATGTTGTAAGCACAATAAAGAAAACATAAACCATAAAATAAATAAACAATTTTATGGTCACAAATAATATTCGATAAAAATAACTTTATCAGTATTCTCTCATCATATGACACATATTTAGGTTTATCTTTCTCTAATGATGTGATTTCTAAAATATCAACTACTAATGGAATCACTTCTCTTAGTAACTGGTACCATATATCAGATGCTTATAAATCCATCAACAAGAAGTAATGTAGAAAAATCATGATATATATATATCTTGATTCTAAAAAAATATATCATTGATAATTTTAGAACATAATTCCTTGATAAAAAACAATAAATTAATAAGTCCACTTCATTATTAAACCCTTAAAAATGCTTCATTATCATTTCCCACAATTCTTTTATATGTTATTTAATGTTTCTTCATCATCAGTAGTATAAATATTACACATATAACCATAATAATTTTATTCAAGAGATTTTACCTAGGAAATTTAGTTTCATAATTCCCTTACTTCCCATATTTAAAACATTATACTATCAATAATACCTTAGGGAGACCATTATAGTCATCTATTACGTTAACAAAACATTTAATTTTTTTACTTGGAAATTTATTCCTTTGTGTATTTTTCTTCCACACCCAAAATATATTCTCATTTATCTATGGAATTCACTTGGGTAGTTATTCTCACATTCATGACATATAGGATCTTTGATATTATTTCTTCCATGGTTTCTACCACCCAAAATCCCAGAAAACTCCATCCTTCTCTTCTTTGGTAAGTCTGAGTGTTGTTAAAGGTGAATGTTTTTTGTCATTTATCATGATAAATCATTATTCATAAACATAATAACATTTAATCTATTCATCATTTAATTTTTCTCCTCAACCACACATTGAATATAAAATTTAATTTTAACCAAGTTAATTATAGTACCCACCACTAACTAAAACCAAAAAGAAAATTTTAAGCATCAAACTACACTAATCAGAGTGAGATAATATTATGAAAATTATGTCTAAATAATGACATGTTCTTCTAAATATATGGGATTTTAGGTCTAAGATAGGTTACCTAAGGTTATTACAAAATATATAGGATATTATTATATACATAGACTTATCCTCAAAGACAGTTATAATAGCTTGTTCAATAATATATGTTTTCCTCAATCTAGTTCCCAAGGTTTCTAGTCAAAATTCATTAATAACTGTAATGAACCAAAACTTAATATCATAGAGTCGGTCGTTACATTATTAAAATGGCATAAGACACGTGGAATCACATACCAAAGAACAAAAGAGTTTTTTAGTTTGGGAAAACTAGATACAAACATGAACTTTACATTACAATTGAAAATATAAAATATAATATAGATACTCATTTGGGAAAAAATTATTATTCTTTATTAAATATTCATATCAATCAAAATAAATGTCTTGGAGTCCAGGGGAAAAATTAAAAATATGAATAGGGTGAGCTTATATGGTCAATAAAGGGATAGAGTACAGAAGAATCTATCTAGAATAAATGATCACAATCAACATGGAAATATAAATAACAGAAAAAACATGCCATTTAATTAGTAAAAAGAGAGTAAAATGTGTTTAGATATAATATCACAGTGAAAAAACCATGGATAATAAAAAAATATTAATTAAGGTAATGCTTAATTATTGGTTTCCCTGATCTTAGGAATCACGGTACCTATACCATCATGAACATTCCAAAGATGGTTTAAATGTATATGGAACAAATTTATTAGATTTGGAAGACATCATATCAACTATAAATCCCAATCCCATGAAATTTTAAAAATATTTGGTACAGATAGATAATGTTTGGCCAATTGATTTGTCTCATGAGACCTATTAATGCATTGATGGTATTTCTGTACAAGGTCCCCACCCATTCATACATGTAAAAATAATTCATCATTTGAACATGATGAATTATAATAAATAAATAAATTTTTATTGAAACAATCATATGAAATGTAAATAACTTTAACTATTTAGAAATCATAATCTCAACCCATCCCGAGTAATATAGTGAATGATATCAAAACAATACATTCCCAGTCGAACTGATCATAAAACATTTTATGAAATATGAAATATGGTATTATAATAGATTGAACACTATGAATAATATAAATCAAATAAATTATTTTGATGAAAATAAAAACACATTAAATGAGATCATTGAAAATACTTACAAAAAAATACCCTTTTTCTCTTTGAAAATTACATTTTTTAAATATATTGAAATTATAAAATAAAAAATTTATTTGAAAATAACCATATAGAATTTAAAATTAAGCTTCAAATAATTAATTTATCATCATTATAGGAAAATAAATTCATCTTATTTAATTTTAAAAAACCCTCATTTAGTTTTTTTTTCAAGAAATCCTCAAAGAGAATTATTTAGAAAACAAAAAAAAATACCTTTAAAACCATATTAAAAAACTTCAACCATGAGTAAAAATTAAATTAAAAAATAATAGGAGAAGAGTAAAATTATTAGAATCAATTTTAGAAAACATTAACATGTAAGAAAAAGAGGGGTTTAAAGGAAGCATTAAAAATATAATTTTTAAAAAAGAATGTCCATTACAAATATCATATCACTGAAGGGAACATTAAAAAATGATTCAAATATGTGTATTTGTAGTAAATGACTATTAAAAAAGTGTAAGTGAAATATAAGATATTCAAAATAAATTTTCTAAATAATATTATAATGGAAATATCAAAGATGTATAAGTTTAACCTAAAGAATGGAAATGGGGTTGAAAAATCCTTTACCACATTGAAATTAGTAGAATCATATGCACCATAAAAGTAATAATTATCGAATGATACGTTAAATACCCTGAATATAATGATATTAATGATATGATATATCAAAGGGTAGTATGTTCACAATATATAAGAAATAATTTTTGAATAAGGTATATATCTCAGTGATGTAGAAGCGAGATAAGAACCCTTACATCACACTTTCCTTTAGTTTTTCATACAATAACATACTATATTATGGTTTAAATAATGTTATTATTTTATCATAGAACTCTATTTGTATTTTAATACCATATATTATCCTTTTATAACATCTTAAAACCCATTCATCGATAACATTTCGCTATTTTTATTGTTTTGGGTACGTTCGTTTCATGGTTTCGTGGTCGGTTTACCTGTGTGTAAATATGGATGTTCTTTTAATATGGAAGTAAAACACTAGAAGTGAAATTAAATGGTATTAAATAACTTATATATCTTTAAATGGACACATATTTCATTTTTATTTCTAATATAAGGATGATTTATTTGATAAAATATTAATGCTAACTGTTTTGTATATTTTGGATGGATTTTCGATCATCTTGTACTAGTTTCATTATATTTAATATTATTTATATATATTATTTTAAAAATATAAAATAGTTTATAACCATTTAAAAAGTTATTTAACAAAAATAATACATTTAGGACCGGCCTTGAATGCAATAATGGAAAACAAAAAATCCTTATTCGTGGAGACAATTATCCTCTATAATCCGGATAAGGGCTGCCTTTCATTGAATAAGAGGAGGAAATAAAGGAAGTGGATATAATATATTCCATTAGAAACATAATATTAAAATATTTACATGATACCGGATTTATTATTCATTTATGGATGATGGAAGTGAGGAGAATGTAGATTATGAAAAGAAAATAACATACGTGGTTTGAGAAAATTCCTGTTGAATATCACCTCCTTGATCGGTCCCTTAAAGAAAATGGAATTGGTACTTTGGTGAGACTATAAGCACTTAGATGTGGGGAGATGAGGGAGGAGAGGGTTTTTATAGATTTTATGATCTTTAATGCTTTTTAAAAGAAATGGGGTGGCGATGAGTGACATTTATAATTGAGGAGTTGTGGTTTTAGGTGATTGGATAATGATTATTTTTTAGTAAAAGCCTACAACATTTGGATGGAATTAATTCCAAAATATTATGTTGATAGTTAATTTTTTAAAATATGGTTATTTTATATAAATAATTTAACCAAACATTTAAATTTTTAGGTTTTAGGTATTTTAATATTTTACATTATAATTTCAACCCACATCATTATTTTCCCCATACTATGGTAAATAATTTTTTAACCATGACCAATGTGTTATGCCTAAAAAAGGAAATGACCTATAATACAAATTTGGAAATTAATATTAAATATATGGAATTAATTTTACTTAATTAAATTAAGAATGTTTGTAAAATTAGATTTGAATTAAATTTGACATACGTGATGAAAAAGTGGGATTTCAATTGGAGTATTTTTTAAGAAATAGATTATTTCATATTAACTGTATGACTAATAATTATCATGTTTTGAAAATAAATTAACATAAAATAATATACAGTCTATACATTTTATTTAAATAATTCCCCATTATGTATTTTTTTAATTAATTAAAGTGGATAATCATTATGTAATTTAAAAAAGTTTTAAGAAAAATTGTAACACCCCAAGATTCCACTGTACGCTTCTCTATGAATAATACAATAGCGTGTGTTGTACGCAACTTCAAGTTCTAACACACCACAACCAATCAAACTAGCCGTTATGAATAGTAATACCTACTTTTTGAAATTTTATACATTTTTTCTTTCGAAATGGACTTCATTTTTGGATTTTTAATATCAAAAATAGCTTAGGGTAAAATTTTGGTACTTTTCGGATAACTTTCATATTTTGATGAATAGTGAAAATTACTAAATTTTAATTAAAAAATTTTTTAATCGAAATAATTAATAGTGATAAATTACTAATTTTAGTGGTTTTAAAGTATATTTAGAATAGATTTTTACCATTTAATACAATGTTAGTCATTGGATGTAATTTTACATTTAAACTAGACATAAACAAGTGCCAATCTTTTGATAGTTATTATCTCTAAAAAACACGCTATTTGTTTTGACGAGGGGAATTAATTTTTAAATTAATTAATGAAAATAATATGTTTTTAATTTGGGAAAATAGACATCATTTTTGAATTCCTAACATCAAATATAGCTTAGGCATAATTTTTGGTATTTTTCTGGAAACTTTCATTTTTAGATGAATAGTGAAACCATTAAGTGGTAGTTAAAAAAACTGAATTTTTCATAAAACTTAATTTTACCACTTCTGTGAGTGGAATTTAGAAAATCCAAGAGACATGGTTAATATCAAGGAGTAAAATTTGGTTCAATGAGATTCAAATAATTTTTGCTGAATAGTAACTTTTTACTTTTATTTACCACAGCTAAAAGTAAATAGGGTAATTAAGGGTAACAATGATATTAATATTACCCTAACACATGTCCTAATTCTATTGGAAAAGTTTATCTCGACCAAAAACAACCTTAGGAGTAAAATATTATCATTTAGGCCCACTTGGATTAGATTAGGTCATTTATTATTATTTAATTCAAAGAAGAGTTAAAAGAGTTAAAATCAAAGTTTATTTACTAAATCATTTTTAATATAGGTTTATACATAAGATAATATTGATTGTAAATATTCATTAGAGATCGAAAATGATTTCCTACATAATGGTATTTTATTCATAATTTTTAGACATTAAATAATGAAATTTATTTATGACACAATGATGATGCAGTAATTACCATAATAGTGAAAAATTAAAATAATTGATATTATAAATACCCAAATAAATATAATTGGAGACTTTTATTGAATTAAAATAATTTTCTAGGTTAATAGGACATATTAGTATTGAAATAATTGACTTTTTTTGAAATAATTATTCTGTTAAAAGATTCACAAAAATAAATTATTAAATAGTGTCAAAATTGACATAAAATCATTTTTTAAACAAATATTATATTATTAATTGATATTAAATTCCTAAAAATCTAAGGTTCGTAAAAGAGACTTGATTCATGATATTTTTATCATTAATGGGCCACTTGGGGGTAGCTTGGATGTATATAGTGAGTTTATTAACCATATAATATAAAAATACAAAGAGACATTGTAAAAGTGAAACTAATTAACTAAGAGTTAATACTTAATGATAAGGTTAATATAATGACCCAACCTGTCTAAATTAAATTGGTTGAGTGGTTTTAGACCCATCCCAACCTTAAACTTTAAATAATACACTTTGGAGCCATTAGAAACTGAATATGAATTTATTATAAAAAAATATTTTTAGCTTTTCCAATGGTGCCCCTCACCCCTCTTATAAAAGGGCACTCACCCTTCTCACTAATTCACACATTCAAAGGATTTTGGATCTGCCAAACCCTACCCAAATACTCTCTCAACTTCCCTCAATACAACCTAGAGGCATTAGTTTGATCAGAAATACAACCTATGGAGCCCTTTTGATCAAATCAAAAGGAAGAACCCGAAGAAGAGGTAATGTTTTCACCACCCTCTTTCAAGTTCCTTTCTTCTTCAAATTCTTCTTTCTTTGTTATTTATATTCTAAAATAATAACTCCAGTATATTCTATATACTGTGATGTTATTATAAATATGGTACGACCATATTCAGTATTTCTATCCATCCTTTGAATGGCATGTCACCATACGTGCGTACGTAAGACTTACCGTCTCCACGTCGTGGTGTAATTGGCATTCAATAAATTATTATTTGAATGGTTATAATAATGATGTCTAATTAATGTAAATAATAAATATATCATGATAATTATTCTTTATATATGATATACCATCCAATTATATGTTATTTTAACATCAAAAGAATGATATTGTCGCCCGTGCGTACGTATAGACTACCGTCTCCACGAACGCAATGAGATTCATTCTCCATCGTATCAATTCAAGTATAATTATAATTTGATTATTAAAAATAATGTTTAAGGACTTGATATAATTCTGGATATGAATAAGATACAACCTATCCAAAACAAACACGGATTATGTAACAAAGAATATAAAGGAAAACGAGTAAGTTTACACCCGAAATGACGATAATACTAAGATATTATTAACAAATAAATGTTAAAAGATCATATATGATATCATATTAATGTAAATGATTATTGTATAATTAAATAACAATTATTTCACCATTATACAGGAGGTTAAACTACCGTCGATCAAGGAAAAAGTACAAAGTAAGGGGTTTATTATCTCACTTTTAATTCAGTGAGATTTCCATTGTTCACAACTTATTTATTGCATGTGGTGTGTGTACTTCCCATGATTGTATTCATTGTGTAATATACTTTGATTTAGGGGTATTTAAATCATCATTTTATGATCCTTCATTCATGATTGCATGTTTCATAAGTTACCAAATCTATAAGGGAATTTTAAATATCAATTTCCACTCATTCGGCTTTACACAAACTTCATTGATTATTTTAATTTGAGATTATGTGAGGAATCACTATTCATTTTCATATGTCATAATTTCCACTCCCATTTTCATTGGATATAAATTTAATACACATAATAACTCTATTGATAATTTCTCAAGTCATCGATATGAATTTGATAAGAGTAATTTTAACTCATTCTTCAATTGTTTAGTTAAACATCTAATTCATTAGTGTTGTTATTACAAGATTATGTGTGAATGTACTTTGATTTTTTTACTCTGAATATCCAATAACATTTAGTTTATTTATATTTTTCACACATATATATGTTGTTGATTTATCCTTAACTTAAGGATACGACCTTTATGATAGATTTCATCTCAATTTACATTCCATTGAGACTTCTTTGTTGTTATACACCAAATCACTTTTATATGGTGTATATAATGTACTTTGACATTGTATATCATTAATCCCTTTATTCTCATGATATTAATAAGTTTTGATGACCTCAATTATTTTTATTCAAGTGTCCCTATTTTGGTTAGAAACTCTAACTAAAATAGAATTTTTAAATGTTTTAAAGACTTGTTCTTATAAATCTTCCTCATTAATGTCCATGTTTTAAAAAATGGTTTTAAGGATTTATTTATATGGACATTAAAGTTTTAAAATTAAAACCTCTTTTAAAATTTTCAAAGTGGTATGGGAAACATTGATTCAAAAATCTATTTTTAAATGGATTCTTGAAAAATAATGTGACTTATAATTGTTTTAATGAAAAGGGGGATATTTCTCACAAATAGTTTTGATGGTTATTTTCATCTATGTCAATATCATTCATTATTATCGATTGAGGTTAATCTGATAAAATACAATCTTCCATATTGAATCGAATGAGTTATGTTCGACTGTGGATGTGCTATTTTTATACCATTCATGGTTTGTGGTTAAAGTATTGACATTTCGTATACTAGTTTTAATACGAATGTTTATGTTATGTTTATACCTGTTCATATATGGAATGCATTGGACTTAGTAAGTGACGGGTGGAGCCCGCTATAGCTCCTTGATGCATCGGTAGGTCTCGTGAGACAAACTAGTGTCTTGGAACAAGGCCTTGGAAAAATCTAATTTGTAGTCTTGGCCCGAGGCCTCGGCTATGTGGTTATGATAGTCTGGCATTATGCATTCCATCATTATGAAAGTGGTTATTGATATTGCATGTGATTGTTAAACTAGTAGAATATCCATATGAATAAGTAAATGTCATTATTTTATTTCAGATTTTCCATATTATGTTGAAGTTCAAGTTTAAAAGGATTTTGTTTTAGTTATAAATTGCTTTAAGTGTTTATGCTTATCTGTGAATGTTTCTGCTATATTGTTATCCTTACTGACCATCTGAGCTCACCTCTTTCAATGTTTTATTTTTTCCAGGATGTGAAGAAGTAATTTATGAATGACCTGCAGGGATAGTATGAGGGCATATGAAGACAATATGTTGTTGTAGTTTTTTTAACTTATGATGTAATGTAAGACTTATAAATATATCTAGTGTTTCCAAGACTACTAAACTAATCAGTCTTTAAAGACTTGATCCTTTGTGATCATGCCAATGTTATATAATAATGCACCGAATCTGGGTATCTAGGGTTGGGGAATTACAGTTGGTATCAGAGGAAGTTTAGTACAAACATTGGAAGCTAGATTTAGATAAACTTTGATTAGAGCACATAGACCTAAGATGAAATTTGAGGATTAATATAGAATAAATTCTTAGAATTTTGGTATTGTAGAGATTTTGTGAGTTTTCCGAGCAATACATCCCCGTCTGGATACGAGCAGTTAGAGGAGGCTCTAGCACAAATGTACCTAGGGGTAAAACCCGAAAACACCGCTTTGAGTTAGATTCGAACGAGAACTGGTGCACGACAATGGGCCTTGCTGCAGTCTTGGTTATGACACTTCCGGGGGATATGATTAGGATAATTTACATTTTCATTACAAACCGATTTGAAATATTATATATAAGTTGAGATTAAATGACCTTGGTTAATCTTAATGTGTTTCAAATTAAGAATATGGTGACATGATATTCTCTAAATGATTTTATGACTACTGTTACTCACACAATGCATTTTGGTTTTATTCAATGGCTGGATTCCAAGGAAGTCATAGTGACTTTGAGAATGTTGTACATGGTGGGAACGATGTTGGAAATGAGAAACATAATGGAACGTTGATTGGCGTAAAAGATATTGACTTCATACCATATTAATTTTCCAAAAACATGATCAACAATATATATATTAACCAATTCCCAGACTCAACAAAGAAGAGAAAGGTGATGAATGATAAGAGCTCCAGCAGTGGTGACAATGGAGAAAGGAATCCTCAATTTCCATCATGCAGGAAATGTGGAAGGAGACACCTAGGAAAGTGTCTCAATGGGACCAATAAATGCTTTACGTGTGGGAAGGAAGGACATAATGTGAATAATTGCCTAAGAAAAATCAAGAGTACTATGGAAGAAGATAAAAATGGTCCCAAGAATCCATTTACAGTCATTTGCCGTAAATGTAGGGGACCTGGCCATTACCCGAGTGAATTCCCTATTCTATAGGATATTTTCTTGGTCAAAGATGAAGCTATGTGGAAATAAATGGTCGGAGAAATGTTTAAAAAGTATTAGTGCTCCTTTTTGATGGGTTTACTTTGGAATAATTTTCTCTTGTATTTTTAACCCTGCAGTTTTCCATGTGAGAATGATATTTGAGGAAGAATTATCTTTTCTCTTTTGGATATAGTTATAAATAACCATTTGGTTTTATATGATCATTGGGTTTGAGGAAATTATAAGTTTTTATAATTTGGGATGAAAATTAAAGGTATGAGATAAGATTTGTGGTTAAATTATATTATGGTTATTTTAAGGAATTTATCTCATTTTGGTAATGTTATAAAATATTGTTTTTGAAAAAGGACAACACACAGACCGTGTGACAACCCGTCCCATCAGACAAAGCTGTGGGAATCAAACCCACAACCAAAGTGCGATTTGGATTTATCACCTACCACTGGACTACGTAAAGTCCCTGGTTAGTGTGACTATTATTTTTAGTTAAATGTTTTTATTGATCAATAATAATTTGATTTGGGATCTTATGTCCTATCAAATGAATACCCTTAGTATAGGAAAATGATTTGGTGATTAAGTGATAAATGTTATTTTGGAAGTTGTTCTCTTTGTTGTGAACACTATATACCCAAGGAAAATATTATAGAATGGGATTTCAATTGAGGAGTAATGGTGGATTTTATCTATGTTTTTATTGTGGATTTATAGTGATTTGGGTTATTTATGGAAATGATTAGGTTATTTACTTTTAAGTATGTGACTTTAAGAGTAATTAATGTCATTTAGAGATACAATTTAACTTGGAAGACTACATTCTTAATAACTTTTGGGTTTCAATATTATTTTGGATTATATTGAAGGATTTTAAGGAGAATTTTTTATTGAATGGTATTTATTTAACTTTGGGGTTTTGATGGATTAATTTTGGAAATTAAGATTAGTGTTTTTTTCTCTCTAATGGAATATCCATTTGGGGGATCATTAGATATTATACTAACCATTTTGGTTTTTATTAAGCTCTAAAGACAAGGTAAATATATAGTTTATTCTACATGGATCAAGTATTTATATAGAAGTTTATTCTAGCTCTTCCATTAAGACCAAGTCTTCTTGAATACTCATTATTCAAAAAAATGAGTTAGTAGTAAAAATTTATTAAAGAATGAAACTATACTTAAAAAGTAAGTATATCTCTTTATGTTCTTAGTCAATATCAGAAATTAATTCCTTGTCCTTATGTAATGGAACTTAAAACAAAACAAAAATCCGTTTAATTTTCCCACTGAGAAACTAATGATAGTTTTTCCCATCATAAGTTTGTGGTTTTCTAATTGTTAACTTTCTCCTGATCATGTTCTCTATCCCTATCCATCATAACATGAGACATAGTTTATCATCCATATCCATGTTTTTCTACATGGAATCCTAGTATAGGTTATCTCGGGGGACCATTTGTACTTATCTTTCTTTCTTTTAAAGTGATAGTTTTATTGACTCTTTTTACGATGAGGGACTTTACATATACTCCCAAGAACAATTTTAAAAATTTCGAGGACGCAATTTATTGAAGGAGGGGAGAATGTAACACCCCAAGCTTCCACGGTACACTTCTCTCTGAATAATACAGTAGTGTGTGTTGTACGCAACTTCAAGTTCTAACACACCACAACCAATCAAACTAGCCATTATGAATAGTAATACCTACTTTTTGAAATTTTATACATTTTATCTTTTGAAATGGACTTCATTTTTGGATTCGTAATATCGAAATTAGCTTAAGGTTATATTTTGGTACTTTTCGGATAACTTTCATATTTTGATGAATAGTGAAAATTACTAAATTTTAATTAAAAAAACTTTTTTAATCGAAATAATTAATAGTGATAAATTGTTAATTTGAGTGGTTTTAATGTATATTTATAATATATTTTTACCATTGAATACAATGTTAGTCATTGAATTTAATTTCACATTTAAAACAGACATAACCAAGTGTCAATCTCTTGATAGTTATTATCTCTTAAAAAATGCTATTTGTTTTGACAACGGGAAATAATTTTTAAATTAATTAATGCAACTAATATGTTTTGAGTTTGGTAAAATAGACACCATTTTTTAATTCATAATGTCAAATCTAGCTTAGTCCTAATTTTTGGTATTTTTCTCGGAACATTCATTTTTTGATGAATGGTGAAACCACTAAGTGTTAGTTAAAAAATTGATTTTTTTCATAAAACCCAACTTTACCACTTCTATGAGTGGAATTTCGAAAATCCAGGAGACATGGTTAATATCAAGGAGTAAAATGTGGTTCAATGAGGTGAAAATAATATTAGGTGATTAGTAACTTTTTACTTTTATTTACCACGGTTAAAAGTAAATAGGGTAATTAAGGGTAACAATGATATTAATATTACCCTAACACATGTCCTAATTCTATTGGACAATTTATCTCGACCAAAAATAACCTTAGGAGTAAAATATTATCATTTAGGACCACTTGGATTAGATTAGGACATTTATTATTATTTAATTCAAAGAAGAGTTAAAAGAGTTAAAATAAAAGTTTATTTACTAAAACAATTTTAATATAGGGTTATTCATAAGATAATTTCAATTGTAAATATTCATTAGCAAGATAAGAAGTTTTCCTACATATAGGTAGTTTTTTTATAATTTTTATACATTAAATAATTTAATTTATTTATGACACAATGATGATGTAGTAATTACCATAATATTAAAAAATTAAAATAATTGATATTATAAATACCGAAATAAATATAATTGGAGACTTCTATTGAATTAAACTAATTTTATAGGTTAATATGACATATTAGTATTGATTTAATTGGCTTTTTTCGAAGTAATCATTATGTTATGAGTTAAAACAAATCAATTATTCAATAGTGTCAAAATTGACATAAAAGTGATTTTAAAAAAAATATTATATTATTAATTGATATTAAATTCATAAAAATCTAAGGTTCATAAAGGAGACTTATATCATTATATTAGTATCATTAATGGATCACTTGGGGGTCTCATGAATGTATATAGTATGTTTATTAACCATATAATATAAAAATACAAAGAGACATTGTAAAAGTGAAACTAATTAACTCGGAGTTAATACTTAAATATAAGGTTAATATAATGACCCAAACCTGTCTAAATTCTATTGTTTGAGTGTTTTTCAACCCATACCCACCTTAAAAGTTAAATAATCCACTTTGGATCTATTAGAAACCGAATATAAGTTTATTATAAAATAATATTTTTAGCTTTTCCAAAGGTTCCCCTCACCCCTTTTATAAAAGGGCACTCCCCCTTCTCACTAATTCACACATCCAATGACTTTTGGCTCGGCCAAACCCTACCCAAATACTCTATAAACTTCCCTCAATACAACCTAGAGGCCTTAGTTTGATCAGAAAGACAACCTAAGGATCCCTTTTGTTCAAATCAAAAGGAAGAACCCGAAGAAGAGGTAATGTTTTCACCACCCTCTTTCAAGTTCCTTTCTTCTTCAAAATCTTCTTTATTTGTTATTTATACTCTAAAATAACTACTCCAGTATATTCTATATACTATTATGTTATTATAAATATGGTACAACCATATTCAGTATTCTATCCATCCTTTGAATGGCATGTCACCATACGTGCGTACGTACGGCTTACCGTCTCCATGTCGTGGTGTAATTGTCATTCAATAAATTATTATTTGGATGGGTATAATAATGATGTGTAATTCATGTAAATAATAAATATAACATGATAATTACTCTGTCTATATTATATACCATCCAATTATATATTATTTTAACATCAAAAGAATGATATTGTCGCTCGTGCATACGTACGGACTACCGTCTCCACGAACGTGATGAGATTCATTCTCTATCGTATCCATTCAAGTATAATTCTAATTTGATGATTAAAAATAATGTTTAAGGACTTGATATAATTCTGGATATGAATAATATACAACCTATCCATAACAAACATGGCTTAATTAATAAAGAATATAAAGGAAAACGAGTAAGTTAACACCCGAAATGATGATAATACTAAGATATTATTAACAAATCAATGTTAAAAGATAATATATGATATCATATTAATGTAAATCATTATTGTGTAACTAAATAACAATTATTTAACCATTATACAGGAGTTTAACCTACCTTCTACCAAGGAAAAAGTACAAAGTAAGGGGTTTCTTATCTAACTTTTAATTCAGTGAGATTTCCATTGTTCACCACTTATTTATTGCATGTGGTGTGTGTACTGCCCATGATTGTATTCATTGTGTAATATAATTTAATTTATGGGAATTTAAATAATCATTTTATGATCCTTATTTCATGAGTTCATGTTTCATAAGTTAACAAATCGATAATGGAATTTGAAATTTCAATTTCCACTCATTCGGCTTTACGCAAACTTCGTTGATTATTATACATCGAGATTATGTGAGGAATCACTATTCATTTGCTTATGTCATAATTTCCACTCCCCTATTCTTTGTATATACTTTTGATACACATAATCACTCCATTGATAATTTCTCAAGTCATCGATATGAATTTGATAAGAGTAATTTTAACTCATTCTCCATTTGTTGAGTTAAACATCCAATTCATTGGTGTTGTTTTTACAAGATTATGTGTGAATGTCCTTTGATTGTTTTAAACTGAATATCCAATCATATTTAGTGTATTTATATTTTTCACACATAACTATGTCGTTGATTTATCCTTAACTTAAGGATACGACATTTTTGAGAGATTTCATCTCAATTTACATTCCATTGAGACTTCATTGTTGTTATACACCAAATCACTTTTATGTGGTGTATATAATGTACTTTGACATTGTATATCATGAATCCCTTTATTCTCATGATATTACTATGTTTTTATTACCTCAATTATTTGTATTCAAGTGTCTCTCTTTTGGTTAGAAACTCTAACTAAAATACCATTTTTAAATGTTTTAAAGACTTATTCTTCTAAATCTTGCTCATTAATATCAATGTTTTAAAAAATTGTTTTAAGGATTTATTTATAAGGACATTAATGTTTTAAAATTAAAACTCCTTTTAAAAGTTTCAAATTGGTATTGGAAACCTTGATTCAAAAATATATTTTTAAACGGCTTCTTGACAAATAGTGTGACTTATAAATGTTTTCAAGAAAAGGGGGATATTTCTCTAAAATAGTTTTGATGGTTATTTTCATATATTTCAATATCATTCATTATTATTGATTGAGGTTTATATGATAAAATACAATCTTCTATATTGTATCGAATGAGTTATGTTCAACTGTTGATGGGCTATTTTTATACCATTCATGGTTTGTGGTTAAAGTATTGACATTTTGTATGCTAGTTTTAATACGAATGTTTATGTTATGATTAAACCTGTTCATATGAGGAATGCATTGGACTTAGTAAGTGACGAGTGGAGCCCACTATAGCTCCTCGATGCATCGGTAGGTCTCGTGAGACAAACTAGTGTCTTGGCACAAGGTCTTGGCAAAATCTTATTTGTAGTCTTGGCACGAGGCCTTGGCTATGTGGTTATGATAGACTGGAATTCTGAATTCCATCATTATGAAATTGGTTATTGATATTGCATGTGATTGTTCGACTAGTAGAATATCAATGTGAATACATAAATGGAATTATTTAATTTTATCTTTTCTATATTATGCTGAAGTTTAAGTTTAAAAGGCTTTTGTTTTAGTTATAAATTGCTTTAAGTGTTTATGTTTATCTATGAAAGCTTCTGCTATATTGTTATCCTTACTGAGCATCTGAGCTCACCCCTTTCAATGTTTTATTTTTCCAAGGATGTGAAGAAGTAATTTATGAATAACCTGTAGGGATAGTATGAAGGGATATGAAGACAAGATGTTGTTGTAGTTTTTTTAACTTATAATGTAATGTAAGACTTATGAATATATCTTTTATTTCCAAGACTACTAAACTAATCAGCCTTTCAAGACTTGATCCATTTTGATCATGCCAATGATATTTAATAATGCACCGACTCTGGGTATCTAGGGTCAGGGCGTTACAAAAATCCCATTTTTAAACCCACAAATAAACTTATTCTAATATAAAATGTAAAGCTGATAAAAAAGAATTTAAGTGATCTAAATAATACCTATTTTACATAAAATAAAACTCAAAAAATAATAGGGCTTTTAAATTCTAAAATTTATTGAAAATAAATGATGTTTTTTCAAAATCTGTATTTTTCACTATTCAATGACAAATCAATCTTCCTTGAAATTTCCCAAAAACTCACCATAAGATAATTTTAAAAGTATTATTTAAAAAATTAAGTTTATTTTGTAAATTAAAATTTATGGAATTTTATAAAATAAATTATATTCATTTTTTCAATGAAATAAAAAAAAATATTTTTTTAAAGAAACTATTTGTTTGAATGATAAAATCACTTTACTGAAAAGTATGTGATCATTTTCTAAGAATAAATAAATGTTTATCAAATATGAAATTAAAATATATTCCACAATATACTTAATCCAATTAAAATTCACAAATTTAATATGTACATTTTAACAATGTTGATAAAATAATGAAATTACAGAGTTTGTTTATGCTCAATGTACTGCATGACATTAGCTATCAAAAATAGTTTTCTTTTAAAATCTCGGGGTGTTTCCATAATTGTTCAGGAATCATCACATGTTTCCTATAATGAATATATTGATAAATTTTTCCAATAATAAATTAAGTACATCAACTTTTTTTCCATAATGGATCAATCACATTGACATACTTCATATAGTTATATATTGAGATATAAACATTATCCAATGCATTGGAGGGAGATATAGGTCCAACCATTAATTGGTAATAACATGGAAAAAGTCCTTGATTATTATATAATCACCACCCTTGGTTATAACATAACCACCATTATTGATTATAACATAACCATCATCACATAATGAGAAGCATGCATATATATTCCACAATATCATAAATAATTAATCATATCATTACATCATAATCCTTGAAAATAAAAAAAGTTTCATAAACATTTCATTTATTCATCATAGCATAACCCATTTGAAATAAATTTATTTTCTAATAATCACATTAACATAAATATTTACCATAAAAATTCAACATAATAATGGTATCAACCGATCATATCCTAAGAAAAAAATAATTAACATTAAACAATGTTATCAAAGATGAAAATTCTTTTAAATGATCACTAAAATATTTGATTATAAAAATTACCTTTACATTATAAAAATAACATTTAAGATATAAATAAGAAAAAAATATTATAGAAAATATTTAATTTAAAAAAACCTTGGAAATTTTATTTGTAAGCATCAAATTGATGATTAGTCATGAAAGTAGTAAATCTTATTCTTGTTTTATATGTTAAAATACAACATTAATTTCACACTTTTTTTATTCAACCATTCATGAAGATGGTATACTGAATGTACACATGAATGTTCTTTTCATTTTTTGACGGATGGAAAAAATAATGGAAAGTAATAAATCACCTGCTGAAAGTAATTATTATGCCATATATATAATATACATTAATTACACCCATCCTTATTACAATAAAAGTAAAAACTAAGTGAAAAAAGAATCATATCACTTTGTGGAGGTGGTAGTCCACTCGTATAAATGAGCGATGTTATCATTTCACAACAGATTTGAAGGTAAGAAGGTAGATATGATATTATCATTAAATAATTATAATTTTTTCATAATTATTTTATATTAACCTTAAACCCACCATAATACCCATTCATAAAATTTAGTGATGAGAAATGAAGTGTATCATTCAGTGGAGACAATAAGTTGTACGTTCACATGAATGCTTCTTTCACTTCCCATTTGAATGAAATAGGTTATATTCTAGTGTTTTCATAATCATAATAAAAATTTAATATATTAAAGATAATTTGTTTGTTCTTTTATAATAAATACTATTGATTTAGAGGTGGTAAAATAACAATTAAAAAAAGTCATCGGTAAAGACGATTACCACACTTTTGAAATAACTCCTTTAGATCTCATATTAAGGATCCAAGGGTTGGTATGTTTGGAAGAAAAAGACCTCTATATTTCTTATAAGGAAGTTTATAAGGTATATTTGTAGGATATGGCCAATATATAAGGCTCAAAGTGGTGTAAATAATATAAAGGAGGGGTTCCTTTTATAATAAAAGCGGGGACACATTTGGATTTTTTTAAAATATAAAATTAATAAAAATTAATTTTTGAAGTCCAAATAGATCCATATTTGAAATATTATAAGATAATATGAGTATGAGTAGAAATAATATCATATTATAAAAATTTTACAAGTTCGGATCACATTTTTATCCCTATATATTTTTTAACCCTTTTATCCTTTTTGATAATTACCACATTATTAACGATTTCTCCCCTTTAAGGCTTAATAATGTGACTATAAAATTCAAAAAGTCCCATAAATGGATAATTATTGATGTTTAAAACCATATACATTTCCCTTGGTGTGATATAATATTTATATGAATTTTATATCTTTTATGAATTTTTAT
The DNA here is from genome assembly GCA_963277665.1 of Viscum album. Taxonomy (NCBI): domain Eukaryota; kingdom Viridiplantae; phylum Streptophyta; class Magnoliopsida; order Santalales; family Viscaceae; genus Viscum; species Viscum album. Next base: position 623,023,137 of record OY728130.1, on the reverse strand, counting down.
TTACTATAAAATATCATATATTTTATTTTTAATATTATTCATGTAATTTGACATTAAATTCATCAACAGACAGTGGGAATTTGAATATAATTATTTCAATTCTCTCTAATATGTCATATATATATATTTATTTCACATATTAAATCACTCATATTATATTATTAATTTCTGTTATTAAAATCATTTTATATATTATTTTCTTAATTATAGAAACACTACATTGGTGTTGCATAACCATTTTAGGTCATCATATAATTACAAGAAAATAATATAAATTTATATCAAGAAAAAAATTTCATTAATATCTAAATAGACATTTATATTCATTCATAACATTCTTTTTACATATGTTGGCACATAAGAGATTTTTAAAACTAGATGAGTGACATTTTGTAACATTCTTAGCCTAAAATATTCTATAAGTAATTTTAGGGAAACATGTACATTAACCAACTAATTTGTGAGCATAAGGAGATAAGGATAGAATTTATTTCATACAATAATAAATATGATGAAAAATTGTGGACATATCACTTAATTTTAACATAGGATAACATGATTTACTAGTTATTGTGGTGATAAATTTTTACCATAGTTACTATTCATATTTACAAAAAATAAAAGGGAATAATTTACAAAATTTGAAATTTCTAATTCCAAATGTAGAATTAGTTTTATCAAATTAAATACCTATAAGTGGTGGAAATTAATTTTAATCTAAGCATGCAACATGTGATGAAAACCGCTTTAAAAAAATACTAATTTGATGTAAAAAATTGTTTTCGACTAAATTAGAGCATAAAATTCTTTTAAAACACCATAATTGGATTTTTTTAAATAAAAATGAACAAATTAAATTTTAAAAATAATTTAAAATAAAATTTACTTTATAATTATTTAAAAATAAAATCTATTTTTCAATAAAAATCATTATTTTCATTGTTCATTAAATAATCAATCATTTCATAAAAAAGATAAGATTTTAACTATAATATAATTTTGATATAATATCATCAAAAATGAATGTAATTTTATCAAACTTTTTTCAAATATTTTCTCAAAATAACTTATAATATTTTTCTCAAAAAAATAAATAAAAATATTTTTTTAGGAAAACATATTTATAGGGAATAAAATGGATTTTCTAAATATTCATTTCTTAAATATAAATCATAAATAAATACATTTATATTTATTATGAAATTTATATATAAATTTAATAATTTTTTTATCCTTTTCATGCTTGATATTCTAAAAAATAATTGTTTACTATCACTTTAAAGAATAATATTTTGATAGTATTCAACAGTTCATTTAAACTCGACATTGTGTGTAACAAATGATTCCAAATAAATAAAATTACTTATAGAAAAATTTGATAAAAAATATCACGGTGTTATAATATCAATGGCTGAACCCTATTAAGTCTATTAAACAATGGGAAATAAATGACTCTATGGAATAGGCTGGGTTTAAGAGGATATTTTTCTGTTAGTACTTCCCTCATATTCTATGTGAAAATATAGAGAAAGAATTACTTGAGATTATGGAAAAACAAGATGAATCAATTGGTACTTATTAGGTAAAATTAACAATAGTTTAATGATATGATTCTATTTTAATCATTATCATGGAATGAAAAATAGATTAATTTTATTGTGTCTTAAAATGAAGCCTATAATAGGTATTAATTATAAGAGTCTTTAGCAGCTGTGAAGAAATAACTTAATTTTAACTCATGTTGGAACTGTATATGAGATATTCCCATCATTACTATTGGTTTAATAAGAAAACAATTATTGATTATCATGAAAAATTGAATAAATCACATGATGGAATGAAATTCAGGTCATCTACATGATTGGAATTTGGGAAAAACATCAAGTGAATTGCTTGAATTGAACTATGAGGTGCTTTAAATATGGAAAGGTGGTTCATAAGGCTCATGAATATTGAAAGGTGATGAATTTGATGGATAATGTAATGTAATAGAAGAATATTATAACAAATTAACCAACCATGCTATAATTCTTCAAATGAAATGAGTATGTAAATAAATTCATCAAGGCTTGAATATGCAGGATTATAATGATTATCGTTGTTTAGAAACTCCTATGATCAAAGAAAAAGGGAAATGACATGCATGTATGACTTAATGTGGTGGAAGTTGAACTTTTTTCCACTCACGAAAAATTAATGTATTATTTGATTTGGGATCTACCCACAATTTTTTATATAATTAATTTTTAAAGGGTATTGAATTCTCAGCTCAATAATTATTTATTGATTTAGTGGTAAAAACTCATAATGGTTTCATGGTCACATATAATTTCCATAGTTCATCTCTGATTGATGTTTATGGGAATTTACTTCTTATAAATCTTGTGATTTTTTATATTTTAAAATTTTATGTGATTCTATGAATGGATTTTATTTCATTATATAGATCCTATATCAATTTTTGAGGAATGAAAGTTACATTTCATATTCAAAATTAATCCATGTTCATTTATTATGGTGTGGATACATACAGACATCTAATATAAATTATTTTATCTTGTGGTTATTAATTTATATTTATAAGGATATGTATCTTAGATGGTTTGAGAGAAACACAATATTTAAGACATGACTATTTTCCAGTAGTTTTCTGATGTATTACTAGATGATTTTTGAGTCTTCCCCGGAGATGTAAAGTTGTGGTTTTGATCTAACTCATACATGATGGTGCACCTATTTCAAATAATCCATATAGAAAAACCCCAATTGAGTTACACTAATTAATAATGAAACTCAAGGAGAATATTTTCATGGTATTTATTTGGCCAAGTGAACCACCTTTTAGCATACCAATTCATTTAGTTAAAAGGAATGTTGTATCAATTCAACTCTGTATTGATTATGAATACCTTAACTAAATCACTATCAAGGACATGTATCCACTACCTAGTATTGATGATTTGTTTGATCCATTTATAGTAACTAAAAACGTTTCCAAGATTGATCTTTAATCTAGGTACTATAAATTTAGGTTCAAAAGTTAGGACTTAACCAAGATAACAGTCCAAACGAGGTATAAAAATAATGAATATTTAGTGATGACATTTGTCCTTAAAATTTACCATGTTTTTTTCATATATAGATCGAATAGTATCTTTAGAGATTATATTGATTAGTTTTTATAGTTTTTATCAATTATATTATTATATATTCAAAGAGTAAGGAAGATCATTAATATCACATGAGAATTTTACTAAAGACATTGAAAAAGGAGTAGTCATATAAAAATTTAAAAAGTGTTCATTTTGGATTTAAAAAGATTCATTCTCTTTTTATATATGCTCATGTGAGGGTATTTCAGTAGGTCCTTTAAAGACAAAAGTTACTGAGAAATGGCCCCTACCAACCACAGTTACTGGGATCCATAGTTTTATTTTATTGGATACATATTATCTATACTTTATGGAGAATATTTTTTCTTGACTTTTTAATCAACTCAACAAGTTAACTAGGAAGGGATACAAGTTCCTTTGGATTGATGAATGTGAGGAAAATTTCAAGGAACTAAATAAAATATTGGTTAGAGACCCTATTCCTACATTATGATGTAGTTAGGAAGCGTTTGTAGTACATTGTGACATATAAATGAAGAAAATAGGATTAATTCTCATATATAATGATATTATCATAGCTTATGACCCATTATAATTAATGGTTAACTAGAAGAATTCCTAAAATCATGATTTGGATTTATATGTGGTAATATTTTCATTAAATATGTGGATACATTACATTTATATAGAGTGATGTGATATATATTCTGATCTTAAAAGAATAATGTTTATATTCACTCAGAAAGAGTTGAATATGTGATTTAGAAATTAATTAGAGCTTATTAATGACTATGAATGATCAATTCATTTACAAATTAGGAAGGTGAACCTGATTGCTGATGTGTTGAATCGAAAGGATTATTCTAGCTTATCTATGAATGGGATAAAAAATATATAATATATCTAGATTTAGAAAGTTTGGATTTAGAAATTTTGAAGGAAGGGGATAAATAATCTCTTTCTCAAATGAGTGTTCAACCATATATCCAAATAACGAATAAATAAGAATAGAAGGTATAGGTAGAGATCCAAAATAAGATTAAAAATATTCTGAAGTTTAACCATGATTATAATGAAATGATAAGGTTCATGAACTGTGTCATTTTCCCATCAATACAAAATTTGTATAATTTTTTTTGGATGAGTCTCACATTTCATCATTCGATATTCATATTGGAAGTATGAATATGTATAGAGATATGAAAGAGTATTTATGGGGGGCCAACCAGAAGAGAGATATTATAGAATAGGTATATTAATGCTTAGTATATCAAAAAGTTAATGATAATAGGTAAATGTATAAGGGCATGTTATAACCATCACCCATACCAAATTTTATCTGAGAAAACATCATAATGGATTTTTATATTAGACTACAAAAAATTTATAAAGGCCATAATAATACTTGGGTTGTATCTGAACACCTTAAATATATAGAAGACTTTATTTATATATGAGGAAATTTATTTTTTGATCAACTTTCTAGAATATATATTAAAGAAGTTATATGGCTTAATGGATTGTATCTGATTAATATTGAAGGTTTACATTGATGTTCTAGGGAAATCTTTACTATGATCCTTATATAGAGTTAATTATAACAAGAAATTATAATCCTTAGACAGATGGTTATTCTAATAGGACCATTAAAACCTTATAGTATATGTTTATATCTTGTTCTAGGGAATTATATTCATATTGGAATCAAAACCATACCCTAGTTTTGTTTTCTTACCATAATATCTTTCAATCAAGAATTCAAATAGATCATTATGAATCCATCAATGAAAATATGTATAAAAATCCCACATTATGGAATGATGTTAGGGAAATGATCTATGGGACCTTATATAGCTGATGAAATGGAAGAGAATTCTAGAGCCCTTCAGAACACATAAGCGCAGTCCAAAGTCGATAGAGAAGCTATGCTAAATATCATTAGAGAGATATGTAGTTCAAAGTTTGTGGAAAATTTTATATACTAATTTCTCCATGAAAGTAGGAAATGAAATATTAAAAAAAATTAATGTTGATCCCCTCATATATTTTCCAATTTCAGATTATTTATCAAGTTGGAATGTTAACTTATAATTTGGAATTTCCACTAAACCTCTCTAAATTTCATTATGTGTTCTATGTTTGTCTCCCGAAGAGGTTTATATCTAATTCATAATATGTTCTGAAATAATAGATCATACCACAAAATAAAGATCTATATTATTAGATACAACCAGTTGAGATTCTGGACCGTTGATTTGATGTTCTATGAAATATGACAAATCACTTGGTCAAATATTCGTGGTGAAACAACCAATTTGAGGATGCTATATAGGACCCTAAGGATGTGGTGAGGTATAAGTATGCACAATTTTCTTATTAGAGAAATTTAATTTAGGGGGAGAAATTAATTTTATGGGGGTTATAATATAACAATAGATATTTTTTGAAATATTTTTTTCAAGTAAATTTTATTTATTTGATATTTTGTGTTACATGAAACACGGAGTTTAAACAAATAGTGATATACAATTAATATATAATTATTTGTACTTACAATTATCTCCTAGAAAATAGACCATAAGGTATTAACAAGACTAAAAAAATTATGAAAATCATATTTTTCAAGTGTATAAATTTAATTAATTTTTAATCAATTTATTAGAAGAGAAAATAATTCTAATGGAATAAAATGAGATGTTTCTCTGGAAAACTATTTTTAAGCGCAAAATGTGTGTTTATCTTCATAAATTAAATTTAAAACTATTGGTGAATAATATAAATGAAATTTTTTTTATATATATATTAAATAAAATTTTTTATCATTCATATAATATATTTTCTGGTCATGAGATAAGAATAAATCGAGTTTTATTCATAAAAATATATATTTTTTTCTAAAAAAATGTTTTATCGTGATTTCACACTTATTTTTATATCTTTTTGAAAATTTTATACGAAAAAATGAACATCATTTTTGATATAAATAGTTTAAAATTATCTTAAATGTGTTTTTGAATTTTTATAAAGATTACTTTTTGATTAATAATAACATATAATGAATTTATTTAATATTGTATTTTATATTAAAGCATAAATTAAGTTATTTTTTGATTTAATTTTTTTTAAAAGTAAAATTAATTCAATTAAGTTATTATTGATCCAATTTAGACCATAATGATGAATTTTATGTTGAATTTTGATGCAAAACCATTTTATACTTTGGAAATATTTTGTTTTGGAAAACCACTTTCAGTGTGTTTATAAGTATAATTTTACATTATATTCTACAACTTATATGAATAGATTTTAGAAAAATGGATTACATATTTATAAATATCATAATTAATATTAGTTAATAAATTTTTATCAATTTTTTATCATAGTAAAACATAAAAATAGTAAAATCTATTACCACTGTTAATGTTAAAATAGGTTTATTAGGGGTTAAACTAAAATGATAAAGGATATAATGGCTAAAATGATTTCTAAAACCAAATTGTTTTTTATATTTGGACATAAAAATTATGAATTATCTATGTGATCAATTCTTAAGACTTTTTTTCTGGAAATTTACATAACATTATATTAAAATTTTGAAAAATTACATGTGTGCCGCTCACATCAATTATTAAAGGAAACCTCCTCTCATATATTATATAAACATTAAGAGTATTTTTCAAACAATTCCTTCCCAAATACAATAATTACACCCCTATTAATGACCATGATTCCATATTTTTATCATAAATCCATCATAGTAATTATTTAGGCATAATCCTTAAGATATTTTTCGAAGAAGATGAAAATTTCATTTCCATGTGTTTTCATTTTATTTCATATTCTTCAATGTTAAAATCTTTTAAACTATTATGGAATAATAATACATTTATCTTAAATATATTGAAATTTTATTTTGTTAATGGAATAATCAATATCTATATACTCTTTCTTCAAATGGGAAATAAAAGTGTTCACCATATGTACGACAGACTACCACCTTGTGAACCAATGTAATTCTTTTTCCATCACCAACTCTCACAGTTGGATAATATTATAGATTTAATGTGTATATATATATATTATATTAATGAAATAATTACACTTCTTTAATTTTAATATCACATCTATCTTCTTACCTTCTAATCTATTAGAAAATGATTAAGTCGCTCATGCATACATGTGGACTACCACCTCCACAATGTGATGTGATTAATTTTGTTATTTCAATTTTACATTGATGATAATAATGATGGATTTTATGAATATAAATTATGTATATTATATAATAATGATAATATAAAAGTTAATTATTATTCACCTTTATTTCATTTCATCCATCAAAAAATGAAAACCCCATTCATGTGTATCTATAACCAACTGTCTCCATGAATGATATAATTAATTTTTCAATATATAACATTTATGGATGAATATAAATACATATATAATGAATAAATATGATTTTTATCTCATTATTAAGATAAATTATATGTTTTAACCATGATAAATGTGTGAGGACCAAATCTAAGGAATGAAAATATATATGGAAAATGAACCAGTTAACACCATGAATTGTGATTTGAATAAGTAATTATTATTAAAAGATTTATAAAAATATAATAGTAAATAATATATTATAGTAAATAATAGTTTATTGTTATATGATATATTTTTAATAAACCTATATTTATTATACCTGAGTTTCGAATGTGTATGAATTAAGTGAAGGCTTGAGGTATGAGATTTTTATTTGAGTCTTATTTTTAATCCAGATTGTATACGCTTTAATTTTCATCAAGGAAATATTATGGTAATTATATTATAATTTGATTTACTTTTTTCTTATAATTTGATCATTTATTAATGAAAAATTATTTCCTTTCAATTTCCTCAATTTATGTACTCAGGATACTGAAATAATTTTTTTATGTAAACCTACAATATTTCACTATATAGTCAGGAATATTTATTTTCCATGTCGATGTTTTCTAAAATTATTTTAAAGAATGTTTTTAATATTCTGAAATTAAATTTTAATTAAATTTTTACCCATTTTTATTTTTTTGATAACGATTTAAAATGAATATTCTTGTTATTTTATGAATAAGGTACTTTAAGAAATTTTAAAATAATGTGAAAGGAATGTTCTTTTAATATAAATTGAATGAATGGAATTTCACATTTCCATTATCTATCAATACATTTAAGCTTCCACTATATGTTCCAATATTTCTTTTTAGTGATTTTTGTTTCTATAATAGTTTTGTATTTTATTGAACTTATTTCAAAATATAAAGATTATGTTCTAAAAGAATGTTTTAATGATATTTTTATAGTATTTATATTTATCAATGAAAACAACATTTTGTGTTGATTATGATTTACATGGGATATGATCCAATTTTACTATCCTAATTAATCCTATAGATGATTTCTTATTAGGATGAATATATGTTTATGAAACCCTTTTATTTTATACAGTTTATGTTATAATGGATACATGAAACTTTTAGGAAACCTGTTTGCTTGCACGATTTATGACATGATGATATGATTAATGATATTACAACACGCATATGTATGATTTTCATTATGAGATTGGAGGAACTAGAATTATATATACCTCTAATGCATTTGGAAAAGATTTTTATCACATGAGAGAATTATGGGATGAATGTCTATTTGTTTGATGCATTATAGGAATCAAGTTAATATAGTTAATAAAATATAGGATGTTGGTCGTGATTCGTGAGCTATTATGATATGGAAAACATGTATGGATGCCTAATACACTATGATTTTATATTATTATTTGTTAAACATTACATATGAAATTGTTTCTATAGTTATGAGGGATCCACACTTTTAGGACATGAAAATATGGTTTATGATTGATTCATGATGATTTATCACTATTATGATCCATGTGTTTTGAAATGATAAATATTTATTCCATGACTGATGTTTATGTTCTTTTAAATATTGGGTATGAACTTTTTATGTTATAGTCAGGATATTATAACCTTATTCATATTTAATTATTTCATATTATCATCGATTTCTATCTCTGATGTTTACTATTACTATGAATTTGAGCTCACCCTTTATTTTGTTTCCATTCCCTTTATAATGATGAGTGGATTTATGTAGGGTATATCTATGAAGATTATTATTTTAGGAGATATTTTTTAAAGATATTAAAGATATTTTATGAAATAAGATAATTTTTTATCTATCCTATATAGATAGTAAAACTTTATGATCCTTGGGTGTGTTTTTTTGAAATCTTTTGAATATTTATCTCAAATGTTATAACACATATGTTTGAAAATATGAGGTATCTATTAATTTTAAGTATTTAGTGAATAACTATTATGTTCTACATCACTAACTAATAGACATTAAAATGGTGTTCTTATCCATTTAAAATGAACTTAAATGTATTTTAATCATGTAACCTTAAAATACACCAATCAAACGAGGTAATGTTTTTTCTCTAGATCCTTTTGTAAATGTTCCCTAAAGGAAGAGTCCATATAAGACCATATATTGATGTAAACCTCCATATCTATATTCCCTTCACGAAATATATTAATCAATATTTGATTTTTAATATGAATCCATGCCCTTTATTCTTCAGTGAAATCGATTTTTAGATTCCCTACAAACATCCTTTGGTATCCTTCTTCTACAGAATTAAAATTATACGACACTACCATATAATCCTTGTTGGAATGAACAAGTAATGTCATCGTTAGAATTGAATATTCATCCTATTATTTACTCTCTATTACCCTATTGTTATAATGAGACTAGACACCCATAACCCCACTTGTATCCTTGAATCCCTTAGCTATAATATGCAGTTCCATATAACCCTCATGATTGAGATAAAGATCTTGAGCTTTAGAAAATATAGACCCACATAACAATAATCCTCAACAATATATGTCCCCTTCATGAAAGACTAAAATATTCCATTTTTTCTATCTTACCCACTTATATTTTTGTCATGGGTTTGGGTAGCGTAGAGTAATATTTTAGCTTTCTATCTCTCTTCTCTTTGGAACTGAGAAATATCCTGAGTAAATAACACCATTTTTTTTATTTTTTATTCATTAAGGTTTAGAATAATTTAGATGATATCACTCATCATACTTAGATAATGGTTGGGATTCTATTTTTTCATCAGATTTGTTTATTGATCCCTCTAGCTCATCAGTTCTAGTACTTCCTTCCATTGTTTCACCTAATTGAGAAAATAACATTTCTATTCTATCTTATGTGAGATCCCAACCATTTGAGGTTCGACTAGCCTTTATTCTAGACCACTATGATTCTCATTTATATATACAGTTTAAACCTTGTCTGTAATACCCCATAACCTAGAGAACGTTTGGTAATTCCCTTTATGTCCACTAAATAGCCAAACACAACTTGATACTGCAACATTCTATATGTCCATTCGTTCTTCCTATAAGAGGTCAAACAATTCTCATGTTTTTATAAAATTAAAAAATAAGTGATCCTATGTATATTAACCTATTTTTTCTTTTGGATCAATCTCAAAAATTTATGTTACGAAATATACCTTGGAATCGATGGGTTTTCTACAGTCTTTTCACTGCACTCCTATATTGTACCTCTATAAATTTTCTTAGTGGTCGATCTTGTACGAGTTCTATTCTAAAAATATCTTAGTCTACAAACCTTATAACTAATCAGTTATTGAATGTGAGACCATGAATTTTAATTCCCTAAAATATCTAGAGAATTAAAAACATTAGAATATATTTCTAAGAAATATACTAGGAGATCATTAATGGCACCATTCAGAATTTTCTTTCTTTGAGATCACCTTTTGGGGTATAAACTCGTTTTGGTTTTATAGATTTCAATGTCCATACAATGTTTTAACATAAAAAATTATTCATATACCATTAATAGAATTCAATTTCAATACAAATGTAATTTACGAGGGGATTTGAGACATCTACCTCCACACAGATGTGCAAGTATAAGGGGTAACCCCATGATTGTGGTCTTTATCCACATAGTGATAATGCCCAAAAAAGTTATCAATCATCTTAAGGATTGATGGTATTTATAATGGGAGAGATATACTTGAAATACTAACCCAGATCACTAATTTCAATGATTCATAGTTCATTTGGATGTCTACAACGCATTTAAGATGGCGGGCTATCACTAACATCAAGAAATGAGGAGCACACAAAAATAGTAAAATCAAACATTCATAATTATAAAATTAGATGAGGATGTTCCATGGATCTAACAATTCCGACACCATATTCCTATTAATATTCAAATCATCATTGAATATCCTATAAAAATCATTAAAAGAGGGAATCTGGTGACCAATGTCAAAAATCCAAGAGTATCAAAGAAGAAAAGTTGGTTTTAAAAACTCATATGGAGTATACATATGTGGAGGAACTCCATTATAAAGACTGTGTTCCATAGGTTACAACATAATTTTTTTAAAATATAGGATTGGAGTATAGATCCATAGATTGTGTAAACTCCTGATGGGAGACCTCATGAGCTAATGATAGAAGGATTTCAATATCGCAGTACACATAGACTTGGTGGGGAGCTTTGTTTATGGCCATCTCATGATCCTAATATGGGCTCCATCATTATATAAAAATATATTTTATTTTTATAACACATCGTATCGCATCTAGAAAATATATTTCTATTATATTTTTATAATCCAACCTTTGATTTATATTTGTTAACAGAATATTCAGAAATGTTGAAGGGATATTCATAAATAAAAGATAAATTTGTGGAATACATTGAATGATATATTTTTAATTATCAAAATAATGATAGAATGAAAAATATATGTTATTATTTTTATTATTTATAATATTTATATAATGATTAGGGAGGGAAAAATATAACCATAAAAATTTATCAAAATTTAAAATGTGATAAAAAGTTATAAGATAAAAATAGAAGTGAATAAATATTCTAAAAATTATTAATTCTCTTACTACATCTGTGACTACACTAGATGAAGGAATAATAGAATATTGAGAAAGAAGGAAGAATTATTGTGTGAACATAATTATTAATTAGTAGGATATATGCATTGAATAACATATTACAATGAGGATCTATTGATAAATTATACACTTTAAAGATTCATTTTCCATAAGAAGATATATCTATTGTTAATTGAAAGAGGATTACGTTTTTCAACTATATATTGAATAAATTTTAAATTTATTCATGTCATCTATTTTCATTTAAGTTTCATATTCATAGTCTATACTTTTTTAAAAATTCAAATAAGTGTTCTTATCTATTGAGTGAGTTTCAGTTATTTGGACTCAATTTTTCAGCCCCGAGTAAGTCTATTGGAAGGTCTAGTAAAATTCAGGTACTAAGTAAAAAATAGTTGGAATCAGTTGGAAGATCCCTATAAAAATATTTAAATAAAATCATTAGGAATTAATTGGTTGTTAGTGGGATGGAACATGGGATGTTATTTTATCCCTGAACCACTATAAAAATATTATGTTTCATGATCTTTATATATATACATTTCTATTGTTTTAAATCCATTAAAAATATAAATTACATTTTTATATACTATAATCAGTAAGTTTAAAATTAATTAATTAATTTTAATAAACTGAATAAACCACCTTATATGAAATTATCTACATTATCATGATGGGAAAATAAATAGATGGGGTGTATCACATGTTCTTCATATTATTGTATATTATTTCAAGTGCTGGATGGATGTTTGATGTTGCTTATGAAATTGGTACATTCTGTTTTCATACAACTCTTCTATTTTAATTTTATTGATCACCATTTATAAAAATATAATTAATAAATGATGGTAATGAAATGGTTTTTTGGAAATATGAAATTTTATTAGAGATGTTTAAGCAGAACATATTTTTTATGACAATAATGATTAAAAAGTAATTGATTTTTATGTTATATTGATCGGTTTTTTGTGTTTTGTTATATTATATTTGTTGAATTTTTCATTATCTTATTTAATGGTTATTTTAGATGATTTTTTTGTAGGAGTGTGTCATAAAAAGGGTAATATGGTTGGTTTCCATGATGGTAATGATAACTTTTAGATTTTGATGTGGCCTTAATGAATGTTAAGTTATATGGTTTATAATAGTGGTGTATAAATGGGTGTTGTTTTGTGGTGGAAGTGTAGATTGACGGAATGTGTACTGAGTTGGTTTTTTGTTTTTGTATGGATGTGTTATTTTTTAACAATGGTATTTAATATTGTTGATAATAATAATTATTGTAATAGATATGTCTTGGAATTTAATAAGATGAGGCTTTTAATAAATCATCAAAGTATAAAATTATTTGTTAATGATGGGGATGAATGTAGTTGATACTTAAGGAATTTTTTGAATTTAAATATCGAAATGAATGGACTAATGAATATAATATTTTCGAAAAAATGGCATGTTTGGAATGTATAATAATTTTATAACATGGAAAATCATGATTATTGTTTTGTAAAATTATTTAATGGATGGTGTTGGTTTCTATTTTAGAGATAAAAAAAGTTTCTAATGATTGTAAGTAATGATGTTGTTATGATTATAGTAATTGTTAGTATTTTTTGGAATACCAGTTTGGGTTGGGATTGTGTTTAGGATTATATATATATATGTATATATATATACTTTTTTATTTCTAACACATTCCACCAATGTTATATAACCAAAGCAATGCGTAAATACACTTAATTCCAAGAGTTTTTCATAAAATATATACTATAGAGGGAATAGATGTCTAAATACACCCTCACTACCATTCTCACTTCAAGGATTAGTTCAGTATGTGATAAATCATTAAAGGTATAAGTATATGGGTTTAATGGATTAATGTTTTACTATGTGATATACTTATTGACCTATTTATATGGTTATGATGATGATACAATGGGGGTTATACATGATATGAGGAGGAAACAAAGTTTATTCCCTTAATGTTTACAATAGCCTACTATGATGTATATGTTGGTTCATAATGGAAAAAATAAAGTCAGAAGAGGGGCTGGGTTGGTGGGATATTTGTGTTCCTTTGAAAACATGATAGGAACAATAATTATCCTTTTATATTAAAGAGATTTTATCCTTCTATCTTAAAGAATACTATGTTGTGTGAAATAAATAATCAAATTAAATAGTGGTCTATAGTGGTTCGGGGTATTGGAATCCATTAATTCATCCCACCAATGCTCTGTCCATGAGATTCATGATTTTTACTAGAATTTTCTCTTATCCAGGGACCTCTACAACTTAGTTAGTACGTTAATACCATTAAAATAAGCATTTTATATGGCCTTATCATTATTTTAAAAGGAACTATTACATCCATAGATTAGTATGAGAATATGAAACTCCAACATAATTGAGTATGTGCAATCAAAACGTGAATGGAAAGTAGATTAAGATGAATAGGTTGAATATTAGTTTAGATTAAAACTACAACATTAAATGATAGATGTAAATGATCCTCAATAAAAAATAATAAAATATTATTAAATTTTAAATAGTATTTCTTTAAAATGTAGTAGATAAAACATCTGGTATATGAAAAAACATGCATGTCTTCAAATAATAACTCTGATAAGTTCTTTATTGAACAATATCCAAATATTATCAACAAAATACATTAGTATCAACAATAGTTGATGAAATATATTATAATCAATATATTTTTGTCTTTAAAGTGTAGCTCTATAAGAGATGACACATTATTATTTCTAAATGCACATATATCTATTTAAAAGAATGAACTCTCTATATTTATCATGATGGTTAAATTACTTCAATTCAAATAGCAACCAAAATACTACATGAAACATTTTGAGTATTTTAATTTAAAACATTCAAATAAATTCATAATATCCATTAAAAATAGTAAAATTTACTCTTTTGAATAAGATACATTAAATCAATCTTTAAGAAACTTTAAGGATATACTAAATTCCAGTAGGACCATTATAGAAAATGTGAAAATAATCAATAATTCAAAACTTTATAATTGATCAAGTGAGACATAAGGTTTCTTTATATAGAAATAAATATCAAAATTATGGTAGAAAACATTATATTGATTAAAAAATTCGGTATAATGAACAATACATTTCTTCTTCAAATGAATGATTGATTCCAAAAATATGGTTCCCAATCTATACGTTTATTCAAAATACAAGGTACCCAAACTATACCTTCTACTTAAAACATAGAGTATAAATAGTGATTTCCAAATTCTTATAAACCCATCTAGAATACTTATACTTTTAGAAATAAAATAACCTTCCATGGGTGTAGTGTTTGGAAATGCTTCCAGAATAAAATAATTAACCCAGTGATAATTATCCTGAAATTCACCAAAATTAACTTCATCAATAAAACAGATTTCAGTTTTTATGAGTTGTCAAATCGAAAATAAAATAATCAAATTTTTGGATCAAAATATTCCAAACAATCCCCCCTTTTGGATGACCATAAAACCCATAAAAAATATTAACATAATAAATGAATATGAAATAAAATTTTCAAAAAATTATAATGAAGACTTTCAAGAAAATTTAACCATCATAAAAAAAATATTTTACAAAGAATTATCTCCATATATATTTTTCATTTTTTAAAAAATTTATTTCCATACATTTGTCATATTAATTCTTCAAAATTTTCCATTTTTTAACTCTACCCATACATTTACACATAAATTTCCCAATAAATATCTCCATATATTCTCTCCCCCTTTTGTGATATTAAAAATAAATTTTTAAATCTATTAATACACATTTGACGAAGTAAAAAATATATATTAAAAAAAATATATTAAAATATGATAACAAAATGAGAGAAATAAAAAAACGATAATAAACCAATTAACTTTAGATAGGCTATGGTGGTGGAAAAAATCAAGACTTTTGGAAAGGATAAACGATTCATCTTTACTCTTCAAATTTTGAACTCTTTAACTCAAAGCAGTTATAACTCTCAACAATCGTTCTAATCTCATTTGAACATCTAATTAAATTCTATCCATAGAATAAGATGATGAATATTCACTGAAAAGTCATTTAGATCATTAAGATATGACTTTTTAATAGTTTCAGATATTATTTTCTCCATTTTAATTATCATTTCCACTTTAAAATATTCTCATATGAAGTTAAACACTCTTATAAACTGTAAAACTTAATTTGAAGAAAAAAAAACTGGTTCTAAAATAAAAGAGTTTTCTATATATTTATAAAATATTCTATATATTTTTAGATCTGTATTTAGATTCACCAATATTTTATTTTCAAGATTAAACATGGACAAAAACAATATAGTTAGTATTTCAAATTCTACTATTTGAAGATATTGATAATCTTGTTCTTCAAAACCATGGAATTTTTTATCTTTTCTCAAATATTTTTCTAAAGAATCATTAATAAAAGAATCTATCTATTCTCTAAATAGATATATCATAGAATTATGAAAATAATTACCTTTCTTATAGGGTTCATTTAAATATCTATATAAATATTTAATCAAATGATCCAAATTTTGAATGCATATCTTTTGAGAATAATATTTATCTAAGCTTGAAATATGATATCACTTTATTCTTCTCAAACTGGATTCTCTAGAGGTATTTTAGTTTTGAATTTAATATAAGGAAGGAAAACGTTTTTAGGGGATTTGAGAAGATGTTAGGGTTTTAAAGTGGAATAATAAAGGTTTCATTATAACTATATTTAGGTGACATTTCATATTTTTAATCCAAAAGAAAGATTAATCATTTGAGAAGTTTCTACTGAAATGATAATTTTATATAAAAAATGTTTTTTAAAGTATTACATTATTTAATTGAATAAATTTTCAAATAAAAAGAAGTATAATATTTTTCACAAAATGAAATATTATTTAAAAGCACAGTTTTTCATTAAATAAACTTTTCTTTCATCACGTGTCTCATATAATTTAGTATTACATGTTAGTCCTAAATTATTACTTCCCCTTAAAACTGGGTTTTATAAGATATAATAAAAAATGTTTACTGTAATAAAAAAATTAAACAAATTAGAATACTTTTGTAACTTTGTTATATATCTTTATGTGAAAAAATCTTTAAGAAGTACACATAATGTTATAAAAAATAGATAAATATATTGATTCCTTAAATAAAACAGTCCACTGAGAAAAAATTAAATAGTTTAAATATAAGTGAAATTTAATGTAGAGGAAAAAAGAAAAAATATTTAAAATTTACTCCTGTATAAAACATTTTGTGTATTAAAAATGAAGATTTAAATAGAAATAAACTACCTCCTAGAATAACTATTTCATTTTAAATGAAATTTTCATTTAAAATTATAAAAAATTTCCATAATTTTCATGTATCCACATAGTGATATAATAATGGAGTCCTATGAAAAATTCTTGTAAAATATAAAATAAAAGTTCATTTAGGAACCTATATAGTTTTTGGATCCAATACTTATAGAAATGATAGACTTCGTTAACCAAATATGTTTTCTTTGAGTAAAGGATCTATAATTAAGTCAAGATAGTTATTTTCAATAATAAATATTTATACTACAAAAAAACGGGGTTTTATATAATAATATCTATTAGGATAATTTCAATTTACTCAATAATGAAAACATTTAACAATATATATGCTCTTGATTCTGGATCCAGGAACAAAATAATTTTTATATAATCTAGGTTTCTCTCCGCTACTACCATTCCAAAGTTTATCTTTTTTATTCGCTTTATTTTTTCCAATAATTTGATTCAAATAGTTCTATCCATTAATAATAATGATATAGGTTATTATCAAAGAATTAAAATATTCAAATAGTTCTTTAATTTTATTTTCGGAACAATAAAATAACATTTAGAAGAAACAGATATTAAATTAGTAATCTATTTAGATAAACACTCCTTATTGGTAGGAATTGTATCATAATATTTTCAAAGATTTATATTCTCTATATTTAATGATTTAATTTTTTCTTGAAGAATAAAATAATATTTTTTTGACCCTTATAAAAAATGTTTGAAATCATAATTCTGAGTGTAAGATGAGTGTATATCATCAATATGTTCTATATGACATAGATTTACCATTTTTTCAATTCTTAGCTCCAGACATTGTAGTAGATTCATTATTTGAATCAGAATAAGCCCTCTAGATAGCCTGCATGATTTTATTAACATTTCTTTTATAATTATATTTCCTTATAGATTTACTCATTGGGAAATTAGAATTTTTTTGAAATTTATCCTCTCTTTCACAACATCTATCTTATTTGATCCATTAATTTATATTGTTGTATAGTTTTCAAAATATTTTATCAAGATCTATAATTTTTCTCCCTGAATCTAGGTAAAATTAATCATATGATTCATACATAGTGGTTTCAGGAAATATATCTTTCTTTATTATTGAAATATTTTTTTCACCCTTTCTTTTAATCTTAGCTTCAAACTTTATCATGGTTCCAAATAGTTATTTCATTTTCAAATCATTAACTAGTGTGGATTAATGAATTATAGTAAATATTTCATTTTGATTATAGGGTAAAATTATAATTACATTTAAATCATGATATAGATTTTTAATTGGATGCTCCAAGGAAAAAATATCATTGAAAAAATCTATCAATATTCCATTAATCTAAGTAATTATTTCACAATCATACATTTTGAAAGTATCAAAGATCAAATTTTCATTCATGTAAAATAGTTGCAGGATTTTATTAGTACTTTTATAGGAAACAAAAATTTTATTCCACATCAAATATGTATTATCACACTTAGATACTCAATTATATTCATTTTTTCCGAATCCATTTAAAATAGTTTTCAAATATCTTGAATTAGATCATATTCTTTTTTCGTCATCATTCCATTTTTTAGATGTTCTTCTTAATTTTCATTTGATTTGACTACCTTTAAATAAACTCTTTTTTCATGATATTTCATATAAATAATCATGCATGTTTTCAAGAATCCACAATCATCACTATTAAAATAGGGATCATAGATCCTCGAAATACTATCTATAGGATCATCCATTGAGATTTACCTTTATTGGGATCACATTATTAGACTTTTTAGAGTCAAAATAAATATAATCACTAGAGTATGACATATGAAATCATTTATTAGTATCAGGTAAAAAAATATTAATATAAAATATTTATAGAAAAAAATATTTCCAATAGTGTTTAGCCATTGGTACTGATAATTAGAATCAGGAAAAAATGAAAAGGCTTTTTAGAATAAGAATGAAAGAAAAAGAAATCTCTCTCTAATAAATTTTTTTATATTGGAATGAAAAATAGGAAGAAATGAGGGGGGGGGGGGTTGATTTTGTTCCTTTATAAACTTGGTAGAAAATATACATCACTCTTGAGATTAAATCTATTCTTTCCTTATCTCTTAAAGATGAGTAAGAAGTTAAAAATAACTATAGAAAAGAACAAAATTATATATAGTGGTTTGTGGAACCTAAATCCACCAATCCACTCCACAAATTCTCTCTCCACGATTATAGTTATTTTTAATAGAAGGTTTTCTTATCAAAATACAAGAAAACTATGTTTAGGTAGCTAAACCCTTTAAAAGAGTGGTTTTATAGGGTTTATAAGTTATATTATATGGAACTAAAACATTGATAGCTGAGCACAAAAAGCTGAAAATAAACCACAACTGAGTATAAGCAGTCTACACCTCAATAAAAATTAGATTAATATAAATAGGTTCTATACTAATTCATCTTAAAGATATAACAATAACAGATAAATGTAAATGATCTCTAATAAAACACACAATAACAATATTATTCAATATTAATCATTATTTATTGAAATAGTAGTAGGGAAAACACTAAGCAGTTATTCAAACATGTATATCTCCAAAGTGTAGATCTGATAACAGATTTTGTGAACGGTAATAAAATATTAACAAATAAATATAACATAAACAAAAATAGTTGATCAAAGAGATAAGAATCAAAACATATAAGTCCATAAAGTTTAGATGAAGAGGTGAAAAACAATATTATTTTTGGACACACATCTATATCATTATAATAGGAAACTGCTAGTATTTATCATGATGTTTGAATTGCTTGAGGCCAAACAGCTCTAGTAATATCCCAAGATAAATCATGATTATTTGAATATAAAATGTTCAATGAAAGTCATAATTTCCATTAAAAATGCAAAATATTTAATCTGGTAAATACCAGCCTTTAAATTTGTATTTAAACATCATAAAAGAGTTATTTGATTCTTATAGGATGATTTCACAAAATATGGAAATAATCCAAAACTCAAAACTCTAAAATTGACCAAGTAAAATGTAGGGTTCCTCTATATGGACATAAACATAAAAAGTATGGTTGAAAATGTATGGTTGATTGAAAAAGTCTGGATAGTTTTTTCCTCAAACATATGGTTGTTTATAAAAGTATTTTTTTAATCCACATGTTCATTCCAAAAATAGGGTATAAAAACCATATATTCCAATCAAAACATAGAGTATAGATAGTGTTTCCAGATTTCTTATAAAAGTTTCTAGAATACTAATATATTGAAAAATAAAATATCCTTCCCTAAGATTATATGCTAAAAATGATTCCAAAATAATGTAATTACCCAAATTATCATTATCATGTAATTCATTTAAGGTAAAATCATTAGTAACATGGATGTTAGTTTTTTGTGAGAATTAAAACAAAAAAAATTAACAAAATTATTGGATGAACACATGGCCAACAAGATATTTTATAAGGTTATGATGTACTAATGTGGTGTATTAAGCTATGGTTATAAATTTATATATATGAAATAGTTGTGTTGGTGGTTATGAAATGATGATGATGTGGTAGTATAATGTGGTATAAGGTTGTGATATGGGATATATTACGCTATTTCACTACTATAGAAAGGATAGAAGTACAAGATGATTTCTATTAAGGATGGAGAGTGAAAAGGGAATAAAGAAGTAGTGTAGGGGTACGATCTTTATATTTTATTTTTGTATTATGGAATTATACAGAGATGTGATATTGAGTGAGTGAGCCTTGGTGAGGTTGGGTGATACTTGACTTGGGATAGGTTCATATTAGTTCTACTATTATTCACTATGGAATTAGTAAGCTTCATAAAAAATTACATAAGAGTTCTTAAGGATGATCTTATAGAGTATAAATGTATTATTACCTTATATATATACTTTTTTTTTCATATTTCCATTAAGGATTAAGTGATCGAGGTAAACACTGCTTTCTTGAGGATTAGAGATACTTTTGGGTCACTACCATAAGATTTTTATCAATGTATTTATTTTGGTGAATTTTATTATGTAAGATATTATATGAAGTAGGGTATTGGTTTAAAATTTTATGTTCTAAAATTTATTAGTGTAATTATTTAAATGTTATTGGGATTTTGGGGAATTTATACTATTTTTATGTTTTAACCCAGTAGTTCTTATGTCCAAACCACGACCTATTGGAGGCTTTATTAGGTGACCATAATCATCATTAATCTGTGTCTAAAAGGGATTCCTAGTGATGTAGGGTCATGAGAAATAATTATGACATATATGGATGAGATTTGGGATGGAATCTGGACTTAGTCACTATCAAGGTTTTCATTGGTTTAGTAGGGAAACACTATTAGTCAAACATAATATGTGATGATATGAACTAGAAAAATTGTTACTACAATCCTTTTTATCTGAAATAAGGAACATAATATAACTTAACACCCAATGGTAGGTAATACTATCCATGACATAGTTAAATATGAGACGTACATGCATTATGGATGTATGTTATTATATTTGAATTAGTGTAATTTTAGGAGAAATAAAATAAAATTAATTAATAAATCCATAATAAATTCTATACTTTTTTTATAAAGTATTTATTTTTTTATAGGGATAGAACATGGTCATCATATGCATGTGGTTATGATTTGTATGGTGCGGTCAGATGATTTCACTGATCATTGAAGGGTTGACCCACCAGAGGAGGAAAATTCATAGGGGAGGATTCTATGTGAGTTACAACATAATATTTTACTGAAATATAAAAGGAAAGATCATAGATTTGGAGACATAGTGTTGGTTAGAGGAAATTGAGATTGACATCAACTTGATATGTGGTAAGATAAGGTGTTGGGACTAGTTGGTAGTTAATTAGATGAGCATATTTAAATGCTAGTTGTTGATTATATATCCTAGAGATTTTAAGGATATGTAAATTTAAATAGAAAACATATTTTTTAAATTCAATAACGAGTTCCTTTCATCAAATATGGGGGATGAAAATAGAAATGATTTACTTTCGCTCTTATAGTGAAGCCGGAGAGCGCAAGATATCCAAATTCAATCCAATGAACTTATCATCTTTACCCTCATTCATTTTTGGAATTTGTATAACAAAGAATGGATTTTGTTTGAGATTTTTACCTATTTCTTTGATATATGATTACCTAATTTATGTTTTCTAATTATTTGGGGGTGCTTAAGATTACAAAGGTAATTGAGAAGATGCATTTTCTTTCAGGTTCATATCAAGAGTGGATTCATCAATGTTTCCCATGGAATATATCTATTATTGGGGGATATCATATGGCTAGGATGTTGAGGTTTAGTTGACTGAGAATTAACTTCTATAGTTTTCTTACCCTTATCTTGTACTGGTAGCCCACTTTTATCCACAGGGGGGAACAATTCCTATGTTCTTTGATTTTTGGGGACTTGTTCAATGGTGATTTTAGTTTCAAAAAATTTTATATATCTAGTATCACATAGGTTTAGTTTCCCATTCATATTTAGAATAATTTAACTCATAGGCCATGTAAAGACCAAAAATTTCCATGTAATTTTTTCTAATTAAATGGGAATTTTATGAGTCCGCAAAAATTGAAGGTGCATGATTTCGAGGCTTGGAACGAATTTTTGAACCGTTTTTGGGTACGTTCAGTAAATATTCGAGAATGTTTTTGTAACTTTTGAACCAGTGCCTATAATTGATATCTAAGGACACCGTTATTTCAGGTTGGTCTCGAAACGCCCAACGGTTCAGTATCCAATGACATGTGGACCTACTTTCCAAAGGAAGGTGTTTTCTAGATGGTCTAACCAGCGACACTTAAGAACTCACATTGGTCGAGAGGATGTGATGTCGGGCTCATCGCAACCTTTTTGGGGGAAATTATTGCCTGTTCTGGGATTCTCTTAAAGATTTAAGACGCATTCAAACGTTCTCAAATCTTAGGTTTATACCCAAGCATAGTATCCACAAATTTCTCTTGGTTAGCAATGGTCAGCTAAAAACAAAGGTTTAGAATCATTTATGCCTGAGGTTTACCATCCCTCGTTGGATTAATGACCCCGAGGAGTCTGGACACATTGAGACGGTGCTAGGAGAAGCTCTTTGAACCGATGTGAAGATAGTCGGATCGACCGGTTGTTAGGCTTGATCCTCATGGAGGCTTCCTACATATCCCTATGGTAGGGAATCAAAGTCATCATAGTTTGAATCAGGGTGTCGGAGAACCGACATGAAGCTGGACCCAGGGGTCTAATTGTGATCGGGCTTGAACCTTGGTGAGGCTTCCTACGTACCCTGCCTAGGGGACAAGGATCAAAGTCCATGTAGTTCTAATGGCTTGAGACTTATGCTATGAGGCAGCCCAGAATGATTGATTGGGGATTACACTCTGAGGAGGCCCAGGGAGAAGGATTGGGGTTTATACTCTAAGGAGGCCCATAAGAGGATGTCATGGTCGATGCTTACTCTAAGCCCACGTGAGTCATGCTTGGTGTGAGAAACAAGAGGTAGCTGGGACCGAAGGATAATGTTGCGAAAGGTGCATCCGTGAGAAGTGGAGTGGGGATTATTCATTAGGGCAGCCCCTAATGTCGGGGATTACTCTGGGATGGATGCCCATAATGTCTTCCTCATGTATGCACATGACGGAATCCCAACCCATTGGTGTGTTGAGGAATATAATGGGGGCCAATGCCTATGCGCAAGTGCACAAGCGGGATAATGCCAAGGGCGTTGGAATCAGTCCGAACAAAGGGAGATGAAAAGTGTGAATTACATGCCCGACATTCGGAATGCAATGGGGGTGGCATAGAGATGGAGGATAACTATTGACCATGTTCGAAACACATCATCCATATCACGTTATCCTGAAATGGGGAGAGACAACTGAGGGTCGACTAGTGACCATGTTTGAAACATAGGACTTGACTCGAAGTGTTGTCCAAAGTCTTCCAGGGGCGTTGGCCCAGGACGGTAGGTGAGCCAATGCGGCATGAGGCCAGGCCATTAGGGGGTCTCTTTAGACCTGGAAGTGGATGAAGATCCGAATGATAGACACGCAAAGCGTGGGGTTGATTGATGGAATCTTTAAATAGATTCCAGTGCTCTTGAAGTTATGACACTCTAAAAATAGCATACAGAATCACTTTCATGGAGCAAGAGGCATCCAATTATTGAATTATAGGGAATGCTACAGTTTATAGTCATGTAGAGAGGGTTGTTTCCATACAGTTTAACATCATGTGGTTAGGACGATGGCCATACAGTTCAACGTCATGTGGTCAGGACGAGGGCCATACAGTTTAACGTCATGTGGTCAGGACGACTAGGTAGGAGAGACCTAGCAATGGTTGGTGTGGGACTTACGCAAGGGCGGCCGTTTCTAGATGAACCTAGAAAAAGGAGCTAGGAAATGGGGTTATAGGAGATTCATGAGGAGTATCTCTACTCATGGAATGTATATGAAGGATATCGGGGCAACACAAGGGTGCAATATAAAATACTGTTGACCCGGCCCGAAACTTTCGTGGTGCGACACTGCATTTTGCGAATGAAACTGGTCCACAGTGGAATGTTCTGTAAGGGCTGGCCATAAAGTAGTGGGCCGTGGAGGATTCCTGCCTCCATTTCGAGAATGATGGGGGTCCGCGGAGGGAATATCCCCTAAGGGATGGTCGTGAAGGAGCTGGCCGCATGTGGTTCGCGGTTTGGATTCTCCTCTCTATGGAAGGGTGCATCTGCGGCCGATATGGGGTTCGTGGATGGTCGCAGAACGTTACTGCTCGGAGCAATTTCTCCAGCATCTCCCCATGGATTTTCACCTATCCTTCCTCTCTCCCATTTTTGGTGCCCCTCAGTGAATATTTATAGAGTCACGAAGGGTATATGGCACACGACACTTTTTGTGGAAGCCCATGAAGGTATCCCCACCCGCGAACAACTCGGTGAACAATCGATTTTTGGAACCGAGATTCGAGGGATTGCTCCACAGCCGTGCACCACTACACCTCCATCCCACGAACGATAGCAGTCCGCGGAGGGGGAATCTCGTGGTGGTGGACCAGCCTGGCACCCATCCTGCTTCGCACCCGCGGAGGGTCCCTGCCTCTATTTCGCAAACGACGCTGGTCCATGGAATTGCGGGAGGGCGGTCTGCCGAACCAGCCGCGTGCTGCTGCTGGGAGCTGGCGCGCAGCCCAGTTCGTTCCTTTTCCAAGTCTTCCGGTAATTGGATTTCTCATTTGCGAATTTTCATGACCCGACAACCATTGAACATGCAGTGCCGATATTCTTTTAAAGAGACATTTACCTCAACCGTAGTAGGTTGAGGGTGAAAGTTATTTTTTCAATTTTTTGTGGAGGAATAGAAAAATGAAAATATTAAAATTTTTATTTTGGAAACCTCTCTACATGTGTTGTGTAGGTGGGGACCACTAGAACTAAAACCCCCAATTTGAATTCAATGGTGGGGACCACCTGACCCCCCTTAAAAACACTCTTCAATGTGGGGAAGTCTCTTGAACTTCCTCCAATTTAATTATGCCACCTTTCATTAATTAATTAATTCCAAATTTAATTATTTCAATAATTTAAAATTGAAAAACATATTTTATTTGAATTGGCATATCATTTTGGCTTGGGAGAAATCATTGGAGAAATGGAGGAATTGGGAGAAATTTGGAGGAACTCATCCACCAACGACGAACTTCTCCAAATGAAGAATGCCATCTCCATCGAAGAACATTATTCAGAATCAAGAAAGAGGACAATGCATGATCCTGAATTTGGAAGTGTGTTGCGGAAGTGACTATCGTTGGAACCCTCTTCACATTCACTAATTTCATCTTGTGACACATCAACAAACCATCAAGGTAGGGTTTGTTATTTGTATACACCTCTTACCCTATTGTCGACATTATTCATAATTCAAGAATAAAAAATCCACATTCTACCGCTCTAATGCAGAAGTTACGGGCCAAACGAAGATGACCCGACCCCTTAAAAAATCTTGTTGTCCTTTCAGTGTTCTTCATGATGGTGTAGGATGGAGACTGACACTGGTGGGGCTCGGGAACGGCGGCTGACACCATGATTGGTTGCGACAATTGCAGCGGCGTTACCATGCTGCAGAGAAGGGCTATGGACCATCGGCCACAGCGGAGGAAGGGTGGCAGCCGGAATCCACCAACAACATGAAGGGGCGGTGGCCCGCATCCACACCACCTAGTAAAGAAGAACCGCAGCCTTGTGACACGACAGCGAGGTGAGGCGTGACTGGCTCGACACCAGCCGCTGGAGATGGCCCGACGCATGACCGCGACACGTAGAGGAGGGCGGCTGGCCGACTGGCCATCAGCGTGCTGAGCGGACCCGAGGGCCTCTACTGTAGAGTGGCGGTGCAGGACATGGCACCAAGAGGAGAAGGGGCCGGCCTAAATGGCCAGTCGAGTTGGACGGAGTGTGACCCGCAGCGGGTCCCCCGTGCTGCCTGATGATCGAACGGCTTCTGCCATTCGGTGATTGAGGCGGGGGTGTGCGACTTCCCCCCGCATGCATCCAAGATGGGCCGGACCCAGTGGACTGGGTCGACCTGAACCGGGTTGGGTCAAACATGGCCAGATCAAGTCGGGCTAGACATATCAGGCCAATTTGACCAGAACTGGGTCATGTCGACCTAGGCTTGATCGGTCCGGCTCGGGTCAGTCCAACCGGGTCGGACTAAAACTGGACCAACTTTGACCCATGTTTTCTCTCTTTTTTCCATAACATTAGCACCAGACATCCATTTGACAAACTATATGTGGCATCGGAAACCATAGAGTGATAGGATCCTTTTGTTATACCCCACTTGGAATTCGAATAAAGTTGGGGTATGGTCGGGTTGCATCGAGCACGAATCCAACCGGGCCCTCGGGACTAAAAGGATAATAACATACAGATCGATCGTCTGTTTGATGAACCATCTATTGCGTTAAGACCCCTATGACGTGGTGGTCCTTTGAAATACTTATTCGTGGGACTTCATGGAAGTTGGAGTATCGACCAGTGGCTTGAGGAGCAGGCCATCCTAGAGACAAGATAGCTTAGTGCGAGAACCTTGTAGCTGGATGTAGCATGAGAAAGGGATCCTTTTTGGGTCTGTGCTTGAGGATCCCACTGGGATCCTTTCTAGGAATCTATGTTGGACTACTCTAGAATCCTATGTGGGTTTTTTGTATAGGGATCCTATGTGGGTCTGATGATGTACTAGGATCCTCTGTGGGTCTACAGTACTAGGATCCTGTGTGGGTTTGATGATGTACATGGATCCTGTGTGGGATTGTTGTACTAGGATCTTGTGTGGGTATGATGATGTACTAGGATCCTGTATGGGTCTCATGTACTAGGATCCTATGTGGGTCTGATGTTGTACTAGGATCCTATGTGGGTTTGCCTCTTAACAGTGTAAGATGATTCAGTAGTTACATATAACCATCTATACTTCTTTACTTAGGTTATACATGGTATAAGATGAGTCCTTACCTTCGTGGTGATACCTTTGTGGTATTCTTATGTGTTGTGTACCTATGTGGTACTTTCCTTCAGGGTGATACCCTGGTGGTATTTTTCTGTATGGCGTACCTATATAGTACTTACCTTCATGGTATTCCTTACTTTGTGGAATAGTTGAGTTTTGGGCCTTTGAGTTGGACCCTATGTTTCCTCATGATTGAGATGCGTATATTTGATAACTTAGGTATATGTATGGGCATATACCTAAGTAGGGTTGTTAGTTTATTTAATGATTTGTGGTTTATCCTTTGTGGAATTGTGAGACCTTGAAGATCTCGGGGTCCCTACTGTGTATCATTATACTCACCCCTGCACGGGCTATGCCCGCACCTTGTTGTGTTGGGTGCAGATGACAGAAAGCACTGACTGAGGACGAGAGTACCAGGACTGGAGGTATCTCGGCAGTGGACATAGACGAGGTGTACCACATAGACGGTGATTCGAGATCTGTACCTACCCTCTAGATAGGATCCCTGGCGGGTGTTCACAGGAGCTGTTCAGTTTACATGTACCTCCCTGTTTTATTTTTAATTTCTATTTTTCTTGTACTTTACCGTTCGACTTGTATTCTGGACCCTTTTTCTTCTATACACATCCTGTTTACTATACAATTTACTTATGTTTGTATCTTTCTATGTGCTTTTTTGTGTGTGTTTATAGGATATAAAGGTAATTCCTTCCCGGTTTTAGGAAAAACGCCTTTTGGTACTAGTCTCCAGCCCCTGGCCTATGCAGGGCGGGCATGGGGTAGTCACGACACAGGCCCCAGGGGACAGGTCATGACAAATTTCTATCAGAGGAGTCGATTCTACCGTAGAACATCAGACTCTGATCTTTTAACAATAATAGTGTTAAGTGTAGTTAGTGTGGTTATCAGTTTAGGGAATCCAGTGTTGGTGCGGCAGCTGACGTATCCATACACCAGGACCCTGACTACTTATTTTTGATGTACTGCTTGAATACACTGATTGCGTGTGTGTTTTGAAAGGTTTTCTTGTGAAACACTTGAATCAGCTGACCATGTATAACTTATTGATCGTGGAAAACCTGTTTCCTTTCATGATGCCTCCATGAGGACAACCAGCAAGGGTTATAGGTTTATTATGCACTTGTAGCCCACCGAGCGATGAGGCCTTAGTGTAGGGCCCACTTCTAGTAGAGGCACTAGTAGAGGCACCCACCGTTCCATTATAAGTTGGGCCTCCGATATCACTTGCCCCAGCAGTAGAGAGTGCATGTCTCTTGTGTGCATTGCATGAGTTCCATTTCTAAAGGCCACCCATGTTCAGGGGTGAGATGGACCCATAGGTAGTTGAGAATTGGTTGGAGGTCATAGTGAGAGACTTTTGACTGGTAGGGACAGCAGCTGATCTCATGGTGACCCTTGCTGCTAGTCTTCTAGAGGAAGAAGTAGGAAGATGGTGGATCATGATTCTCCAGGTTCAAGGAGAGGTGACACTCATCTAGATAGACTTTTAGAGCTTGTTTCGGGTAGAGTTCATCCCAGCGACCCACTGCGCAGTGCACATTCAGGAGCTTCTTCATCTACAGTAGGCAGCATGACTGTGGCTCAGTACTCAGAAAGGTTCATCGTCCTCTCACGCTACTCCCCTGATATAGTGTCGGACCCATTAATCAAGGCCCTAACCTTTGAGTAGGGACTCAGGAGGGAGATCAAGGCTTCGATGATTTCTCTCAGCATCCCGACACAGGTGGTGGTGTTAGAGTGAGCCCTCTTAGTGGAGAGTTTTCTTGCTGATCAGTAACCAGCAGGGAGACCGACAACTGGACATCACGTAGCGGAGTCTACTATGGCTGCATGTAGACATATGTCACAGTGGTCCAAG
This sequence comes from Viscum album, assembly GCA_963277665.1. Lineage (NCBI taxonomy): Eukaryota > Viridiplantae > Streptophyta > Magnoliopsida > Santalales > Viscaceae > Viscum > Viscum album. The sequence goes on along the minus strand of OY728130.1, from coordinate 622,993,226 downwards.
AGGACCAGACCTATAGGTGGACGACCGCAGGATTCAGGTTTGGTTGTGCGAGGTACCGGAGACAGAGCCAATCATTCAAGGAAGAAGTAGTGTTTCACATACAACAGACAGAGTCACACGTCTCATAACTACTCGACCCACCGTATGAATGATCAGTAGATAGTCGAGGGACCACCTAGGTAGAGACAGGTGTTTGACCGTGGAGGTATGTAGGGAGAAATCAGACATGGTAGAGAAGTTGGCCATGCAGTTGGCATGGGCGACGATTAGAGATGTTACCACCACCACCAATAGGTGGTCCACCCCAACCATAGAGAGCAGGTGGACAGGGGCGAGCTCAGCTCCAGGAAGCTGTGGTCTATGACTATGGCACCCTAGAGATGATATGAGATATGACTTGTGTCTAATCGACATTTTCTACAGTACTTATAGACACATGTTTCTATCATTATTTTATTTCCAATACCCGCTTTCTGAGCATGGAGATTCTAACAGAGCCGTTGGCTCGATCCTTACGGCTAGATACTCCTATGGAAGAGGATTTGATGATTAAAGACTACTTCCAGTAGAGTGAGCTTACTCTAGGAGGCGAGATCTTTGGCTGGGATCTCCTAGTAGCGGCATGAAGGACTTACGATGTCATCTTGGTTATGGGATGGTTATCTACAGTCCGTGCTCAGATTGACTGTATTAGGCACAATGTGCAGTGTGTCCCTACAGATAGGACCAGGTTTACCTTCACCTGTGAGACGGGAGGTTTTTGCAGCTCAAGATGGACATACCCTGAGAAGGGTGCAGCTGATTACGCTTCAGTTGGAAAACCTAACCCTCGAAGCAGTTGATGTGGAGAGTTCGAGTTATCCTGTATTGGTGGAACACTAAAAATATGTCTTCCCTGATGATGTTTCAGGTCTACCTCTTCATAGATAAGTGGGATTTTACATTGACATATACCCCAATATTGCACTGATACCTACCGTAGCATATCGGCTGGCTCCTGTGGTGCTTCGTGAGCTGTGGGTACAACTGGAGGACTTATAGTGGAAGGGGTTCATCCTGCTGAGTGTTTCACCTTGGGAATCCCCAATTCTATTCTCCAACAAGGAGGATGGGAGCTTGAGACTTTGGTCGACTATCATCTCCTGAACGAGGTGATTGTGAAGAACAGGTACCCACTACTTAGGATTGAAAACCACTTTGATCAGCTGAAGGGAGCACAATGGTTCTCGAAGATATACCTCAAATTAGGATATCGACAGCTCAGAGTACGAGATGAAGATGTGCAGATGACGACTTTCAGATGTCGGTACGACCATTATGAATTTTTGGTCATGCCGTTCAGCGTGACCAATGCTCTAGCAGTGTTCATGGGACTCATGAACAGGATCTTCCAACCGTAACTTGATCGCTTTGTAGTAGTCTTTAACTTCCACATTCAGATTTACTCGACTGCTTATGAGGAGCATGCATATAATTTGTAGATAGTTCTGGACACACTTCGAGAGCACCCGATTTATGGTAAGCTCCCGAAGTGCCAGTTCTAGATCCGAGATGTTCACTTTCTAGGACTTGTTATCTCAGAGGATGGAGTTGCAGTGGATCCATCGAAGATCGAGGCTGTACTTTCCTGGGATCCACGCAGGAGTGTGACGGAGGTACAAAGTTTTCATGGTTTGGCTAGATAATAACAGAGGTTTATTCCAGATTTCTCCAGAGTTACAACACCTTTATCAGGGTTGATGAAGACGGGACAACCATTCATGTGGTCAGAGAGATGCTAGTGGAGTTTTAAATAGATGAGGTAAAGGTTGACTAGTGCCCCCATCTTGAGGCTACCAGAGGAGGGCATTGGGTACATAGTTTACTGCGACGCCTTAGGGACCAGAATCGGATGTGTCCTAATTCAGGTGTGATCTAAAATCACTTATGGTTCTCGACAGCTGAGACAAGGTGATTAGAACTATGCTACCCATTACCTGGAGTTGGTAGCAATGGTTTTCTCCTTGAAGATGTGGCTACATTACTTAATGGTTGAACGTTTTACAGTCTACTCAGATCATAATAGTCTGAAGTATATCTTCTCTCATAAGGACCTGATCCAAAGACAGAGAAGTTGGCTTGAGGTCCTTGAGGACTATGACTTCAAGATAGTCTATACTCCTGGGAAGGGGAATGTTGTAGTAGATTCACTCAGCAAAAGATCTGGTATACATCTACTAGGGGAGGCAACAAAGCAGCCGGATTCTTTGCAGATATCTTTTGTGGATCAAGACAAAGAAGTTTTTCTTCAATATCTTACATTCACTCCCCCACTTCCTCCAAAATCCTGGGAGGTGCCGCACGTGGACACTGACTACGAGGCTCGATGTGCTTAGATATCCACAGGATAGGCACCTGATGGATTATCTGAAGGTGGGGAGCACATCATCCTCTTCAGAGGATGTACCATGGTAGCAGGGTCACTTCAGGAGGAAGTGTTGTTGGAGTTCCCCACATCCCCTCTAGAGGTACACACAGGAGTGGCAAAGATGTACCGGGACCTCCAACGACAGCACTGGTGGATGGGAATGAAGAAATTAGTAGCAAAGTTCGTCTCTTGGTGCCTCATTTGTAAGCAAGTGAAGGCGGAGCATCAAGTACCAGTAGTCTTTGTTCAGCCTTTAGAGGTCCCATAGTGGAATTGGGATGGGGTATCCATGGACTTCGTGATTGGAATTTCATGAACATCCAAGGGTCATGATTCTATCGAGTTGATCATCGAAGGAATCACCATGTCATCCCACTTCCTATCGATCAGTGAGCACGGTTTAGTGTAGAGGCAGGGATGCATATATGTGAAGGATATTGTGTAGATACATTGAGTACCCTCTACGATTGTCTCCGTTTGCGATGCAAATTTTACTTCTTGGCTATAGAAGGGGTTACAGGAGGCTTTCGGGACACAGCTTCATTTGAGCACTGCCTTCCATCCTCAAACAGATGACAAGACTAAGTGGACCATTCAGACCATCGAGGACATGCTGCGTGCTTGCATCCTCAACATCAGTCATAGCTGATAGGATCAATTTCCTTTAGGGGAATTTTAATACAAAAATAGCTATCACTCCACCATTGGGATGGAACCTTTCGAGGTATTGTGCGGCCGACCTTTCAGGTCGCCTTTGTGCTGGAATGACCCAGGGGAGTTAGCACTAGTGGAACCAGAGATGGTACGGGCTACCATAGAGATGGTACAGATATCCAAGAGCGGATGAAGACTGCACAGAGTAGACATAAGTCTTATACCCACAGGAGACAGAGACCTCTGGAGTTCGAGGATGGTGACCATGTCTTTCTACGAGGTCTCACCTCGACGAGGTTTGTTGAGATTTGGCAGGGGTGACAAGTTGTCTCTAAGGTTCATTGGACCATTTCAGGTCCACAGCTGATTTGGAAAGGTGGCTTACCGCCGATCTCTTCCACCTTAGTTGCACCCGGTGCATGATGTTTTCCATGTATCCTAGCTGAGGAGATACGTGCAAGAACCATCACACATAGTCGACCACAACGAGCTGGACATCGACAACGAGGCGATGTTTACAGAGGTTTTAGTGAAGATTGAGGATTGATAGGAGCAGGTCCTTTGTGGAGGTCGATACTCTTGGTGCGTGTATGTTGGAAACACATGAACCTCTAGGAGAGAACATGGGAGTGGGAGGCTTAGATATATTCATGGTACCCCCACGTGTTTCTTTAGTTTGAGTTGGGGCTTTTGGGGACACCAAGCCCTAAGGTGGGGAGAATGTAGAGACCTAGAATTTAAATGTAATTTTTTTAATTATATGAGAATTTTATGAGTCTATGAAAATTGACGGCGCGTGATTCTGAGGCCTGGAATGAATTTATGAACTTTTTTCGGGAACGTTCAGCAAACGTGTGAGCAGGTTTTTGTAACTTTTGAACCGGTACTCGGAATTGAAATCCAAGGACACCGTTCAACTCGTAGTTCCATTATTTTCTTAAGGATACCTTCACCTCGACCATAGTAGGTCAAGGTTGAAAGATAGTTTTTCACTCTTTCGTAGAGGAATAGAAAAATAAAAATATTAACATTTTTATTTTTGAAACCACTCTACATGGGTTATGGAGGTGGGGACCACTGGAAATAAAACTCCCAATTTGAATTCATTGGTGGGGACCAATCGACCCCCTTAAACTCTCTCTTTATTGTGGGGAAGTATCTTGAACTTCCACCACTTTTGTTATTCCCGATTCCATTAATTAATTAAAGAATACTTTAATCTTGTCAACAATTTAAAATTGACAAACATATTTTATTTGGGTTGGCTTCTCATTTTGGATTGGGATAAATCATTGGTGAAAGGGAGGAATTGGGAAAAATTTCTAGGAATTCATCCACCAATGAAGAAATTATCCTCCAAATGAAGAACACCATCTCCATTGAAGAACGTTCATTGGAATAAAGAAAGAGGGTGACACATGAGCCTGACTTCAGAAGTATTTTCCGAAAGCAATGATCGTTGACACCCTCTTCCTCTTCACCGATTTCATCTTGCGACACATCAACAAACCATCTAGGTAGGGTATGTTATTTGTATACTCCCCTTATCCTATTATCAACATTCTTCATAATTCAAGAATAAATAAGCTGCTTTCTACCGCTCTAACACAGATGGTACGTGCCAAACGAACATGGACCAACCCCTCCGAAAACATTGTGTTTCATTATGTGTTCTTCACGATGGAGGAGGCTGTTGACCGACACCGGTGGGGCTCAGGAACAGCTTCCGACACCACAGCTGACTGTGAAATAGGCGGTGGCATCACCGCACCATCGAAGAAGCGACATGGCCCATCGTCCATGGTGAAGCAAGGGTCACGGTGCCCGGCCACGCCGCTGTACGTGGAAGAACCATGAAATTGTGCCTCGATGGAAAGGTGAGGCGTGGCCGGCTCGATGTCGGCCGTCGGAGATGGTGCAACACATGACCGCACCATGCGGATGATGGTGGCTGGCTGATCGGCCATCCATGGGCTAAGCGGAGCCATGGGCCACCACTGTAGCGGGGCGATGCACGACGCACCGCCGGGAGGAGGAGGGGTCGACTGAGCTAGACCGAGCTAGAACCACGGTGGGTCCTGCATGCTATCTGGTGACTGAACGTCCTCATCCATTTGGTGATTGAGGTGGCGGGGCACACGTCCCCCCCCCCCCCCCCCCGCATGCGGTGAGTCTAGGCCGCCCACCGTGACCTGGGCTGGACCCATCCCAGGAGTCTGTTTGACGAACCATCTACGGCGTTGGAAACCTTGGAGCGAGACAACCCTTTTGGTATACCCCACTTGGGATTTGAATAAATTTAGAGTATGGTTGGGTTAGATTGTGCGCGAATCCAACCCGGCCCTCAGAAGTAAATGTCTAATTACTTATAGACCGGAGGTTAGTTTGACGCACCGTCTATTACGTTAAGACCCCTATGACCTAGCAGAAATTTGGAATACTTATTTGTGGGAATTCATGGAATTTGGAGTATAGACCAGTGTCTTGAGGAGCGGTCACTCAAGGAGACAAGTGAGAATAGTGCGAAAACCCTGTAGCTGGCTATAAGATGCAAAAGGGATCCTTCGTGGGTTTGTGCTTGAGGATCCCACATGGATACACTATAGGAATCCCTGTGGGACTACTCTAGGATCTTGTGTGGGTCTGAAATACTACGATCATGTGTCGGTCTGATGATATACTAGGATCATGTATGGGTTTTTGTACATGGATCCTATGTGGGTCTGATGATGTACTAGGATCCTGTGTGTGTCTGCGGTACTAGGATCCTGTGTGGGTCTGATGATGTACTAGGATCCTATTTGGGTCTGCTGTACTAGGATCCCATGTGGGTATAATGATGTACGAGGATCCTATGTGGGTCTGTCTCTTAACAGAGTAAGATGATTTAGTAGTCACATTTGATCATCTATACTTCTGTAATTAAGTTATACCTGGTATGAGCTGAGTCCTTACCTTTATGGTGATACCTTTGTGGTATTCTTCTATGTCACGTACCTATGTGCTACTTTCCTTCGTGGTGATACCTTGGTGGTATTCTTCTATATGGTGTACCAGTGTGGCACTTACCTTCATGGTATTCCATCCTTTGTGGAACAATTGAGATTTCAGATTTTGATTTGGACCCTGTGTTTCCTCAAGATTGAGAGGGGTATATTTGATAACATAGGTATATGTATGAGAATATACCTAAGTAGGGTTGTCAGATGATTTCATACTTTTTTGTTTATCCTTTGTGGCATTGTGAGACCTTTAAGGTCTCGGGGTCCCTACTGAGTATCGTTATACTCACCCATGCATGGGCTATGCCCGCACCTTGTTGTGTTTGGTGTAGACGACAGACAGTGTTGATTAAGGATAATAGTACCAGGACTTGATGTAGCTCAGAGGTGGACTTAGATAAAGAATACCGCAGAGTCGATTGTTTGAGAGTTATACCTACCCTTCAGGTAGGATCCTTGGAGGGTGTTCACAGGAGCTGTTTAGTTTACTTGTACCTCCCAGTTTTACTTGTACATTCCAGTTTTCTTGTACTTTACAATTGGGCTTGTATTTAGGCCCTGTTTTGTTCTATACTCTTCCTATTTACTATACAGTTTACTTGTGTTCGTATCTTGCTATGTGCTTGGTTGTGTGTTTTTATAGGATATAAAGGCAATGCCTTCTCAGTTTTAGGGAATACGCCTTTTGGTGCTAGTCGCCAGCCCCTAGCCTATGGAAGGTGGGCGTAAGGTAGTCACAGCCTGGGCCCCGAGGGACAGGTCGTAAAATGCCTTATTAGTAGTATGATTTGTATTCATTGAGGTATCCTAGGGGAGATGGAGCTGTAATTGGCCAACCCTGTGATATTCCCCGTCCTAAGGGACATAGGGATGAGCATATCCCTGAAGGTGGTCATCAGTAGGGAAAATGAGATAGATGATCTGGGAATGGGTAGCTACATAACAGAGAGATGCCATCAATTGGAGTGAGAGAGATTGTATGGGGAACTATCTACCTATCATCAAACTGATTTTTTACTGGAATTTAGAGTATTAAATTTATTAATTTCACCAACCTTGGTCTATACTTATGGTAAGAAGTCTTCTAGTTCCCTTGGTGTTTACTATTCTTTTTGGAGGCTAATGTAGTTAGTTTGATTTGTGTTAAGGTTGTGAACTAATGATGGTGATGGATTAGAAATTTGTAAATTTCGTTTTAGTATAGATACAACCATACAATATTATTATTGGAATCAAATGGTCAGATTCCATGTGGACATATATTAAATTATTCTAGATGAGTATTTAATTATATGATGTGGATGGACAACATGTTGTATTAATTTGTGATCAAAATTACAAGATGAATAAAAAGAATTCATTGAAACATTTTTTGGCCCATAAATGTTTTCATTGGGTGTGGTACAAGAACAAGAAATAGAGTTTCATATATTTATCTAGGATCCCATATAATCATCCAAAAAGTGGATGTGATTATACCCTATTGACATTATGTAATGTTTCAAATGTATTTGTATCTTGTTGGAATGCAAATTTTGTTGTATTAATTTTAAATGGAACCTTCTAAGGTATGATATCTAAGGATTCATATTTACGATTGAATGAAAAAATTATTTTTCCATCCTTACATATCACTATGGGGTTCTCTAGTGATTTTCACAAAGAATGTGGATAGTGCTATATGGTTGTGATTAGACTACCAGTAGTATAATTAGGCGACAATAAAAAACTATTATCCCCTATCAAGGATAAATGATTTATTTTAACAGTTGAAAGGATCCAACTAGTATTTGAAGATCAATATATGGTATTGGTTTCATCATATAAAGGTAAATGAGGTGTATATTCTGACGATTCTATTTTGGTGAATGTATGGGATTGTAGAATTCATGTTTATTCCATTTGGTGACAAAAGTACCTTATATATAGTTTAATGGGTATCATGAACACCGTGTTATGTGAGTTCTGAGATAAGTTCATTGTAGTGTTGATCTATGAAATTTTCATGTGATTGATGTCAGATAAGGATCATACAAAGCATCACATAATAATTTTTTTTTCATCCTTAAGCACTGTCATATCATTGAAATTGTTTCAAATGGAATTTTTATGAAGAATGAGTTTATTGACTAGTTATGATGAGACCTTTGCACCTGTAACTAGACTAGAATACGTTAGAATCCTTTTAGCCTATGTATCCCATATGTACTTTAAATTATTTTAGATGGATGTTAAGTCTGCCTTTTTAAATTCTTATTTAATGGTGGATGTTTATGTTGAGTAACCTCCTGGTTTTGAAAATTCTCAAAAACCAGATTCTGTTTTTAAACATACTAAAGCTCTCTATGGCCTTAAACAAGAACCAAGATCTTGGTATGAAAGATTAATCTCTATTCTTTTGAAAAATGATTTTACTGTTGTAATGGATGATCCAACAATGTTTAAGAAAAATGGGAGTTCTAAAATTTTGTTTGTACAAATTTATGTTGATGATGTAATTTTTTGGATCAACTAATAAAACCCTTTTTCATGAGTTTTCAAAGTTAATGAAAAAACAATTTGAAATGAATATGATGGGAGAACTAAATTTATTTTTAGGACTTCAAATTTATCCAAAAGATTTTGGAAATTTTTTGAATCAAAGAAAATACATTGCTGATTTGTTAAAGAAATTTGGACATGAAAACTACAAGACATATAAAACTTCTATGTGTACTAATATAAACTTGATTTGGATGAAACTGGAAAATTAGTTGAAAACAAGTTATATAGAGGTATGATTCTTAGTTTATTATATCTTACTGCTAGCAGGCCAAATATAATGTATTCAGTATATCTTTGTGCAAGATTTCAATCAAATCCTAAAGAATCTCATTTAGTTGCTATTAAAAGAATTTTTAGATATTTAAAAGGTATGGTTTTTCAATCTCTTCTTTATCCAAAAAATTCTGATTTTAATTTGATTTCATATTCAGATGCAGACTTCGGGAGTTGTAGATTTGATAGGAAAATCACTTCAGGTCTGGTCTGAATGTTATTTTTTATTAATATTTTAAAATAAAGACAAAGGAAAATAAGAAAATCTCTTCAAGGGGGCCGAAAATGGTGCAGTCCTAGGGCATCCCCTCGAACCACACTTAAACACTCTAGGGGAAGGGAGTGTGGACTATCAAAAACACCAAGAGGGTCTTCTTAACTGCCCGAACGAGCCAGTGAGTGAGCTGCAAAGTTAGCTTCTCTCCATCTATGATGAATAAACCTTCCATGACTAGTATCTATCTTGCACCTTCGAATAATGGAAGTTAGATCCCAAGGAATCCCATAACTTCCCTGCACCACCTTAACCAGGGCCTCTGAATCAGATTCAATCTCCATCACTACCAAGCCTCTCCTCTTGCAAATCAAAAGGCCTAAAAGAAGGGCCCGAGCCTCTACCCTCAGGGAGTTACCAGGACCATAATAGGCACTAAAGGCTACGTACACTGATCCCCAACAGTCTCGAAGTAAGTCTCCACCCCTCATTACTCCCTCCATGCAAGATCCATCAATATTAAGTTTCAACCCTTGATTAGGTGGCTGCCACTTTATCAAAAATCCATCCCTTCTTTGAGGTCTACAAGGTCTCCTAAGAAAGTTACACATCTCCACTAAATCCCACCCCCCCTTTAACCAATGATGCAAGCTCCGTAATGAGTGTTTTAAGCCTGATCAAGAGAAATAAAGGCGACCTTTTCGAACCTAGTCTAACCTGGTTACGTGCCTCCCACAGGACCCAGCAAACAGAGACCAAGACAATGGCCCTGATTGATATTTCCATGGCCCTGTTATGTGTCCCCATGAACCAGGCTGCCACAAACTCCAAACAGGTCCCATGCACTCCATCATGAAGCGGTGAGTTGGAGAAGGAAGACCAAAGGAGAGATGCCCATTTCCCTTGGAAGAAGAGGTGCATCACAGACTCAGTTCTAGGTACTTCACAGTAGAAAAAACGAGACGCCAAACAGATCCCCTTCCTCTGGATGTTCTCCTACGTCAGTAGTGCTCTGTTGATAACTCTCCACACCAAGAAATTCATCCTCGTCAGAATCTCCTTGAACCAAAAGACCTATTCCCCTTCCACTGAGGGCCTCTCCCTCTGGAGTAACCTCCTATAGTCACAGACACTGAACCTTCCAGACATAGCCTCTGTGAAGCAGTAAACATCTGGTTCCTTACTCATGACAATGTCTGCGAAAAGGTTCAGATGGGTGGGGTTCAACGCCGCATGAATAAGAAACAACATTCAGGAAAATGTCACGTTTTAGGAAAATCTTTAGTGTCATGGTCAAGTAAGAAACAAAATTCAGTTTCCATGTCAATAGCGGAGGCAGAGTATGTTTCTGCAGGCAGTTTCTGTGCACAGGAGTTGTGGATAAAAAACACTCTTATGGACTTTGGACTAAATTTAAATAATACACCTATTTTATGTCATAATACTAGTGCAATAAATATTTCAAAAAAATCCTATTAATCATTCTAGAACTAAGCATATTCATATCAGACCTCATTTTCTATGAGATCATGTTTTTAAAAAGGATATATTTTTGGAATTTTTAAGTACTAAAATTCAATTAGCGGATATTTTTACTAAACCCTTTCCCACTGCAAGGTTTTATTTTATTAAGGGGGAGCAAGGTTTATTTGATTTTAAATAAAAATTTATTTTACTATAGTAGTTCTTTTTTTTAATTCTGCTTAAAATAATTTGTCTGTTTTGTTTTTCAAACAGAATAAGTTTATTTTCCTCACGTAATCTATTTTATTTATTTTTAGATATATGTAATGATTATTAAAAACCCATGAATAAAGGTTGTCACAAACCCTTTCAACTTCTAAACCATTTCATTTCAATCTAAACCTTTTCAAACTCGCAAACCACACCTCTTCTTGTCAACCCTAATCTTCAAACCTCTAAAACCCTAACCTTCAAACCATCAGAGATTCTCACAGAGATGGTAAGGACTGAAAGAGCCAGGGAATCCGAGACAAGTAATTCCAAATGACAAAGCACCATAGGAAGAAAAATCTTACAGGGAAAGGAAATCGATATCGACTGGTTATTTCAGACAAATTTACTGTTGAAACATGCACTATCGTTTCAGAACCTTGAATAGACATTCAATAGTAAAAATACGGAATTTTTGTATGTGGTATAACTTAGATACTTATTCAAATCTGTACAGTTTAGTCTGGGAGATACTGAGGATAGTATGATGGCTAAGATAGAGGATAGGGAATTTTCAATCTCATCAGTGGAAATTGGTCTGATTCTCAAATTCCCTCATGAGGGAGTTTTTTATTTCGATTTGAAAGATATTGGAGATTCTGTGCATAAACCAGAGGATATAATGTCGTTTTTCATTGTTATTAAGACTGTGAAAAAATGTTTATCAAGGATAATGATCCTGAACAGAAACTTTTGGTCAAATTTGTGCAAATAGGGATTTCACCGAGGATGTCTGAGATGGAAAAGTCATTATATCCCGATATGTATATAATGTATCTTTTTATCAGTGATGTCAAACTCAATTTTCCTAGGTATATGGTCAGATACCTAAGATATTGTTGTCATAGTGATGCCCGAATGAACTTTTATCCTTTTGGTCGATTCGTTTCCAAGCTGTTTCTTAAGAAGGACATGGTGAGACTGGTGGATGCTAGAGTACACTGTCATCACAGTAATGTGTTTAATGCTGGAACTTTAAGAAAGATTGGCTATTTCTAGAGTACTATCAAAGGAAAACTTTTTCCAGTAGGAGAAGATGATCAATCCAAGAGTGCTCAAGCTCAATCTGAAAAGTCCAAGGAGGGACAAGCTATATCAAGAGTCACCACTGCGGCACGGAGGATCAGATTTGAAGTGGAAGAAACTGAGTAAGAAATAAGTCAGGAGGGACTTCAAACTCAGAGGAAAAGACCTATGACTGAGGAAATTACATACCCTGTTTTAACTACAAGAGATTTACTCTCTTATAGATTTGTCAGAGAAAAGGTTGTTGAACAACCCCAAGAATAGAATTTCACTGTTACAGATCCTGATCATGAATGGATTATAGTTGAAAGATCAAAACAACAGGTTGTAGCTGATGTTGCTGTTGTACTTAAACAAGAAAAGGTGGCAGAGCTTAGTAAGGAAGTGGCCACACCTCAAGAAACTCTATAGGATATCATTTTAGATATTTCATTAGATGAAAAAATTGCAGATGTTCGTGATGAGCATGCTTATGAAGCTCACACAGAAGTTATTCAAGAGGATTTTTCTATGGAAGAGTCTAAAAAGGACTCTGAGGAAAAATATGTGGACCAACCTACTTAGGACAAGGGGAAAGAAAAATCTGATGCTGAATCATTACCATTAGTACTGCTACATCACACAGATCCTGAGAATGAAAATCAAGAACATGGTGCTTCTGATTGAATGAATAGGGATGTTGAAGAATTGTACAAAAAAGTTATCTCAACTGTAACGTGAGAATGATTCTCTGAGAAGCACCTTAGCATCTGAATAGTTGAAATTTCAAAATCTTAAGGAGTGTAATGTTTCAAGACAATAAGTTGAAATTTTTAAAGAGGATATGCTAAATGTTGTTTCCAAATTGAAATCTGAAATTGTTATGAAGTTATATTTCTAAGCTCTTATGTCGTTTATGGAGACACAATTTGCATTAGTTGGAAATAGTGCTGCAAGTGGAACCGGTACTGCACCTGATTTAATCAGAAGATTTCAAGCTATCACAGCTGCAATGAGCAACATGAATGACAGGTTGCAAGATCTTCTGTGCAAAAATGCTCCATTATCTATTCTCTTAGATAATCAGGAATTTTTAGTTGATCAGTTAACATCCAGTGAGCCAGGAATCCACTCTGTCTTAGAAAAATTCACAGAGAAGTTGTCTTTGTTTATGGAGATTGAAGAAAGGCTTCACGTGTTTTTCAGAGTCAATCTAATTAAAGATATTCATATGACTGAAGAGGCTAGAGATCTTATTATTCAGCTTGTTGATGGATTAATGAAAACATTGAGAGAACAACTAGCAGAAATCAAGTCTATAGTCCAGAGAAGATAAACCCTACCAGTTCACTGCAAAAACCCTTGATTCTTGTGTTTATCATCATTGTATCTATTTTTTACTTTTAATGAAAATCTGTTTCTTTATTTATATTTTCTTTACTGTCTTTATTTTGATATGCCAATACTCCAGATTTAATTAGTGATAAACAATTAATAATAGTTTTTACTTATGTTCAGTGCTACATTAATCTGTGTTCTATTCCACATTCTATGATTCTTTTTGATATAACAAAAAGAGGGAGAAATTTGGATAAATACAACATCATTTAGTTTGGCAGAAATTTTGATAAATACAACATCTTTTAGTTTGGGGGAGTAATTCATTTTATTGGGAAAAATTAAAACATGGATAAATTAAAGGGATACATTAATATTGTACTTATCTTTTCAAAATTTCAAACCTTTAGGTAATTAATTTTAAGTTATGTTAATTTCATTAATTATTTATTATGGGTTTTGTGATCATCAAAAAGGGGGAGATTGTTGAGGAAGTGTTGTTTTCAACAATACATAATATTGTTATTTAAAGGGGGAGTTTATATTATTACTCTATCTCTTTATGATAATTTTGATGCTCACAAATACCATTAATTATTTTCTAATGATTTTATTTGTTATGAAGTTTGCAAGAATTTGTTAATTTATTTTACTCTTGAAATTACTGGAATTTATTACTAAAGTACTCGTATTTAGCATGTTCTGGAAACACTGTTCATGCGCTACTTATTCGGAATCTACTTGAGCATGTTCTGGAAACACTGTTCACACCCTTCTTGGACAAACATAGCATAATGATAAAAATCGTGTATAATTTTTGAGATAATGAAAAAAGTATGGTTAAACAACCATACGTTATCGATAAAGTATGGAAGAAGAACCATACGTTTGGAGGGAACCCTATTTTTGGGATATCTGAAATTTATGGAAGGAGAACCTTACATAAATATTAAATGTTACGTTTGTTTCTCAAAAGTATGGTTCATCAACATTACTATTGTAAACAACTATACGTTCTTGGAAAATTATGGATTAAATAAAAGTATGGATCTTTTACCGTATGTTTGAAAGTTGAAGAGAAAATTATGGATGGCCAACCCTACATTTGGAATGAACCATACGTTGTCAACCTTACATTGTGAACCTTACGTTTTAAGGCTATGTCATCAACTTTACGTTCAGAGGATGCATACAGTTCAACTTAACCTTACGTTTGGTGTTGGAGAATTTAAAGTCTATTTTTATACAATAGTGAATATGCTGATTATTAGGAGGATTTCAAGTCAGATTTATAACTGATTTTAAAGTACGATTGTGACTGATTCAAAATCTTTTCATCAATGATTTGATAATCAAATTAAAAGGATCGTTTTATGCTGAGTCTTCAGGGAAGTTACAACTACTCTGTAAATTCAAATGTTTGAATATCGTGAGTAAAAAGGTGTCTTTTGTGGATCTAATTTTACAGGAAAAGTTTTTATCGTTATTTTATTTATATGGGATTTTTAAAACTACATCGAAAATTATTTATCGTGTGTGATCTTTTGATTATCCAAAAAAAGGATAATTAGAGACCACTGAAACACACCGATCTACTGGTTCAAAAGGGGCATCAAATCTCTGTTTGTTAAAGAGGAAGGATCGAGATAGAAGATTCACTTGTTCTACAATGAAGATCTACTAGGAATTTTCTATTTCTGAAGTTGTGAATTATATTTCTATATATACTGCAACGGGATCAACTCAGAACATCTCTTATGTGAGGATTTTTATTTTTGAAGGCGACGATCCATCTACTGTCAATTACATGCTGTTGCAATTGTGAAGAACATATGGAAAGTATTTTCATAATATGCAAGTCTTTCATTTCTATTCTTGAGTGACTAGCTTCTCGTACTAAGCTGAGTTGGTTTGTGTTTGAACCAGAAGGCTTTGTTTTTGACTTGGATTATAAAGGTTTCAACTGCATGTACTGAGTTGTGAACTATTCTGTTGAAATGAGGTCCAGATAGTGAAAATAACCAAGCTCGTGGAGTAGAGCATTCGTGGAGTGGACTATGGGTCTTCTGTTCCCCGAACCACTATACATCGTATGTTTCTGCTATTTAAATTTCGGCTACATCATTTTATCTGATTAAAGTTAAAAGGAAGAATAAAATCTCATAAATATTTTTGAAAATACACAATTCACCCCCCTTTTGTGTATATTTGGTGTAATCTGATCCAACAATGTTTGAGCGTAATTATGATATCATTTTTTCCCTTAATTACCTTATTTACTTTTAACAGTGGTAAATGAAAGTCAAAAGTTACTATTCACCAAAAATTAATTTCATCTTATTGAACCACATTTTACATACTAATATTAACCCTGTTTCTCAGATTTTTTAATTCAACTCGCAAAAGCGATAAAATTATTTTTTATGCAAATTTGCAAATGATCCTAGTAGGTGGGTAAAAGATGGTAAAAAGTTCAATAAAATTTTTATATATTTAAACTCATTATAAAATGACTCCAATGAATTACATGCAATGAATATAGGTATTATGTATCTATTTTGTCCTAAAATAAATTTAAATTAAAAAATAACTATTTAAATAAAAAGTCCGTTTTGAAAAATAACTCAGTGTTTTTCACTATTCAATAAAAATTGAATGTTTTCAAAAAAAGACCAAAAATTCCCCCTAAGTTAATTTAGATATTCCAAATCAAAAAATGAATTCCATTTTAAAATATAAAATTTATTAAATTTCAAAAAGTGGGTATTACTATACATAACAGTTAGTTAGATTTGTTTTGGTGTGTTTGAACTCAAAGTTGCATACAACACAATCTATTATATTATTAAAAGGGAAACATACCGTTGAAGATTGGGGTGTTACATTCTCCCCTCCTTAAAATAATTTCATCCTCAAAATTTCTAGAATATTACTGCATACAAATATTTGGGTGGTTCTTCATCATTAGTTCCCCTGGTTCCCAAGTTTCCTCTTCCATCTTATGATTTCTGTAAAGAACATTCACCAGACGAGTCATTTGGTTTCTTAGCATTTCTTCTCTGGTATCAAGAATTTTGACAGGCTCTTCAAAATAAGACAGATTAGGTTCTAGTTCAATTTCCTCATAGGTGAGTACATGTGTTGGGTCAGGGATGAATTTCTCAATAGGGATACATGGAATATATCGTGAACATTGGAGAGACTTGGAGGCATTTCAAAATGATAAGCTACAACTCCAAATCATTCTAGATTTTCAAAAGGTATAAAGTACATCAGACTCAATTTACCCTTCTTACCAAAACATATAACACCCTTCCATAGAGATACCTTCAAGAAAACATGGTCTCCTACTTGAAATTACAAATCCTCCATTCAGTTATCAGCATAGCTCTTTGGCCTACTTTGGGATGCTTTGATGCAGGATTGGATAACCTTCACCTTTTCCATTGTTTCCTAAATAAGTTCTGGGCCTATGAGTTTTCTTTCACCAACATCATCCCAAAAAGTTAGTGTGTAAAATCTCTTGCCATATAACACTTCATATGGTGCCTTATGAATACTTAAAAGGAAGCTATTTCTATAGGAAAATTATACCAGAGGTAAATATTGATCCCACATACCCTGAAAGTCATGTGAGAAAGATATCAACATGTATTATATGGTTTTAATAGTCCATTCTAATTGTCTATCAGTTTGAGGGTGTTAGGAAGTTCTCAAACTATGTTCAGTATCTAGATAATCCTGAAGACTTTTCCAAAATCTTTATGTAAAACGAGGATCACAATCAGAAACAATCAATAGGGGTAGTCCATGAAGTCTTATAACTTCATAAATAAATAGTATTTCCATACGTTCATGTGGTAAAGCTTCTCCTATAGTAGGAAAATGTTCTGACTTGGTAAGACGATGAGCAATTACCCATATTTCATCATTCCTTTTAGGAGTCGTTGGTATCCCCATTTCAATGTCCATTATAATATTATCTCATTTCCACTCCGGCATGGGAAGATGTTGCATGACTCCTTCAGGTTGTTTCCTTGCAGCTTTCACTTGTTGACAAACCATACATATTGACACAAAATCAGTAATCTCCCTCTTAATGATATCCCGCCAAAAATGTTCTTTCAAATCTCTATACATCTTGGTGCTCATATAGTGTATAAAGAAATGGGAGCTAGGATCATCATCCAACAATTCACTTTTTAGATCAGGTAAATTGGGAACACAAAGTATCTTCCCAAATTTCAGAATCTCATCTTCATATATGAAGTCACTCAATCTCCCATCATTCACAACTTTAATCTTCTTTTAAAACTCCTCATCATCTGTCTGAGAGCTCTTTATCCTTTCTAGAAAAGGTTTTTTGGAAAACATTTGAAAAAGAAGTGATGTTTCACATATCATGGTTATTCTGGTATCCATCATTACTAGATCCATGAAAATAGGATCCCTTTTAATTCACATCTTGTTCAAAACTCCATGATCCTTTCAACTCAAAGCATCTGCCACCATATTTTCCTTCCTTGGGTGGTAATGTATAGTGCAATCATAATCCTTGAGTATTTCAAGACATTGCCTTTGCCTCATGTTGTGTTCTTTTTGTAAGAAAATATACTTCAAACTCTTGTGATCGGTATAAATCTCATATTCTTCCCCATAGAGATAGTGTCTTCATATTTTCAGAGAAAATATTAGAGCTGGTAACTCAAGATCATGGGTGGGATAGTTTTATTTAAGAATTGTTTTGCTTTCGTGATGCATAGGAAATAACTATATCATTCAGTACCTGGACACAACCAAGTCCTTTCTTTGAAGCATCACTATAAATAACAAATCCATCATTCACTGATGGTAGAGTCAAGATTGGAAAATTTATTAATTAACGCTTCAATTCCTCAAAACATTCTTCACACTCTTTTGTCCAAAAACTTTTACCCCTTTACGTGTGAGCTTGGTTAATGTGTTAGCCAACCGGAAAAAATTCTGGGATAAACGTCGATAATAACCTCCTAAACCAATAAAATTGCATACCTCAGTTATACTCATCGGTGCTGGCCAATCTTGGATTGCCTTGGTCTTTGAAGGATCAACATAGATTCTATCCATAGAGACAATATGGCCAAGAAAATAAATATCCTAAATCCATAATTCACACTTGCTAAATTTCCCATGTAATTCATTTTTACTATGAGTCCTTAGAATAATGTTCAAGTTATTTTCACGATCTTTTTATCTTTTTGTGTATACAAAAATATCATCAATAAATACCACTAAAAACTCATCAATATATTCCTTGAAAAATCTATTCTTTAGATCCATGAAGACAGATGGTACGTTAGTCAATCCAAAAGGAATTAATGTAAACTCGTAATGCCCATACCTAGATCAAAATTTCGTTTTCTGAATGTCTTCCTTCTTTACACCAAATTGATGATATCCAAATTGAAGGTCAATCTTTGAAAAATATTGAGAACCATGGAGATAGTCAAATAAATCATCAATGTGAGGTAAGAGATACTTGTTATTTATTGTTATACCATTGATCTCCCTGTAGTCAATGCAAAACCTCATAGATCTGTCTTTTATTTAAGGACAGGGATCCCAATAGAGAAACACTATAGAGAATAAATCCCTTGTTACTCAATTCCTCTAGTTTTTTCTTTTGTTCGACTAATTCCACATTGGCCATTCTATAAGGGGTCTTTTATCTGGGCCTTGAACCGGGAATTAAATAAATGAAAAACTCAATATCTCATTATAGAGAATGTCCAGGTAAATCCTCTAGAAACACATCAACATATTCTTGAATAATAGATACATCCTCTATTTGAACATTCATTTACTCACATATAGTTATTTCATTCTCTTACTATATAATAATTGAATTTAGGTGAGCTACTTGGGGTGGATCTAGATAAGAATTAGGTGGTGGAGTTTATTCTCTAATGATAATGTACTCTTTATCATCATCGAGAATTTGAACCTTCTCCTTCTTACAATAAATTTTTGCATCATGGTCCGAAATCCAATCCATACCAAGGATTATATCAAATTCAATCATGGGTATGATGATGAGATAAAAAGATAATGAATTATTATATGCCCTAATGGGAACTGATTCAAAAAAACATTATTGCAATGATACATCCCTTAAGAGTTTTTATAGACAACTCCCTTGTTATCTCAAATTGGAAAAATCTAATTTTCTTAGAAAACTGAGAATATATGAAACAATGTGATGATTCAGAATCAAATAAAGAATTGGCTAAACTTGAGGAAAATATTAATTTACCTACCACCACATACTTCCGAGATTCAACCTCAGTAGTAGTGATCACATATGCTTGGCCTTGCTAACTTGGCCTTTTCTGAGGTAAGTTCCCTTGGAACTTAGGATATTCATTTTCAAAATGCCCCTTTTCTCTACAATTGTAACAATCAACATTGAAAACATCTTTCTTCCCCTTGGATTAACAAGTTGGGTGGCCTTTCTCACCACACTTTTAACAGACTCCCATCCCATTCAGGCAAGTACTGGAGTGTTTCTTCCCACATAAAACACAGGATAGATTTTCAACTTTTCCCTTCCCCTTATTTCAATTTCCAGATTGTTCAGATGATCTCCTCTTCTCCTACTTTTCTTTAAAGTCAAAAGAATTATAGAATTCTTTTACTGTCTTGATAGCACATGAGACAATATCTTCATATGATAAGAAGGATTTTGGGACTAATTCTCACTCGAGAAATGGTTTTAATCCATCAAATAATCGATCAATATTAGTCCTTGAGTTACTTAAACAATCTGTTGCATACCATAATAACCTTGTAATGTCAGCCTCATACTTTGCGACATTCTCATCTTCATTTTCCCTCAGACTCAGAAATTGTCATTCCATATCCGCTCGATGTTCACTAGGAGAGTATTTTTACAAGAAATTCTCTTTAAACTCCCTCTATTCCATGTTCGATACTTCTTTATCATCCTTTGTGTTTTGGATTAATGACCACCATTGATCTGCATCTCCCGTGAGGCGATAAACTGCCATGAAAACTTTTTCCCTTTCGCTACTCCCCAAAGCATGAAATATTTTCTCTAAGTAATTTATCCATTGCTCAACAAATAATTTATTTTTACACCCATTGATTGTCAGTGTTTTTTTCCTAATGAAGTGGTCGATCATTGATCCTCCGCGTTGTGGATCAGGGTGCTTTATACAGGTAATATTATTATTAATAACTTCAGCGAGTTGTCCCAGTATGGTTATAAGCTAATCAGCACCAGTTTCATCACTAGATCCACTATAATTATCATGAGTATGAGGGAAATACCTACATGGATTACTTTCATTGATACATTTTCCATTCCTTCCACTAGGTGCCATTTCTAAACAATGGCATACACTAGATTAGTTTATGAATCACAATACATCATTCCAAACTTGTAAAACACTTAATGTAAAATGAATAGTTTATGGATATAATCCATAATCATAAAAATGTTTTTGTTGAGCCCTCTGGAAGATTGTTGATTTCATGTCTATGTTTGATGTTTTAATAATCACAAATCATCACATACCATTAATGCTTAATCTGGTTTGATTTCTCATAAACTTAACTACAATCTGTAAGTGAATCTGTTATCATGTTTTTGTCTATGCTTATTAACTTACAAAGTATGTTGGAAGTCTTCTGGATTCAACAGACAACGGTCGCACTGATCAGATGACTCACCGATGCTGAACCATCAGAGTCACTGATCCATCAGAGTCACCGATCAATCAGACTCACTGATCCATCAGAGTCACCGATCCATCAGAGTCACCGATCCATCAGACTCACCGATCCATCAGACTCACCGATCCATCAGACTCACAGATCCATCAGAGTCACCAATCCATCAGACTCACCGATCCATCAGAGTCACCGATCCATCAGAGTCACCGATCCATCAGACTCACCGATCCATAAGACTCACCGATCCATCAGACTCACCGATCCATCAGACTCACCGATCCAAGGTCTCACCGATCCAAGGACTCACCGATGCAAATGAGTCACCGATCCAAGGTCTCACCGATCCAAGGACTCACCGATGCAAATGAGTCACCGATCCAAGGTCTCACCGATGTAAATGACTCACCGATGCAAATGACTCACCGATCAGATGACAGACCGATGCTGATCTATCTGAGTCACCGATCATTACTCTAATGCTGATGACCTACCGATCACTTAAACAGTCATAAACAACTGTTTGAATTTCTTTATCTTTATCTTTATTTAATCTAACCAACGGTCATATTAGGTATATTTTAATGCTCTGTCAGATTATTAATAAAGGTTGTCGGATGTCAGGAAACCATACCTCGTACCTGCAAAAAGGAAACCTTTTCTGTCCTACGGAGCACGTGATATAAATACAAGAAGACTCTGCTGAAGAGTGGCGTGAAAAAGTGCAAGAGAGAGAACACACAGAGACAAGGAAGACATACGACATACTCAAGAAGAGCTCTGTGCATACAAGAAGAACCAAGCAAGACAGAATCATACATATAATCAAGCCTACTCAAGAAGAGTTCTGTGCAAACAAAAGAATATCGAAGAGCTTCATCGACTACATCTCACTGCCTGTGAACCTGAAGCATACGACACTCTGCTTCTCAAACAAAATCGAGAAGAGGACTCAGAATCACTTCTGATTAATTTCAAAACGAGTCCAGTGCTACACTGAAATCACTAGAGCCATTTCTAAACTCTACATCTCTGCACTGTGATTTATTTATTCTACATTTTGAGTAGTGTGTGTTATCTGCTGTATTAAACACACACACTGACTCCTGTACTTTCACTGGAGGATCTGTAAATCCTCAGCAAACCTTTTACACTTCATTTCCCACTGTGGATAGTGGTAGAGGTCTTGTGACCTGGACAGCTGGTTGCTGTTGTTTGTTTTCCCACGTAGAACTGTGGTAGAGGTCTTGTGACCTGGACAGTGTGTTCACTGTTGTTAACCCCGATCCAGGGTGTGGATCATTTTTATATAAACTTTTGAGAGGACTAAGTCTCGGCTTGAGACTGAACCTCTTGGTTACTTCTTTGTGTTTGTAGTTATACTCTATATCCATACTATACATATTTATTTCATATTCCTCTACTATTACTTTGAAATATAATCTATCTTCAAAGCTACATTGATAATTAAATTCGCAAGTGTTTATATTTATTATAAATCAGTAAGTTAGTTTCAAAAGTTAGTTTAATCATAAGATTACGTTAACTGAGAACTAATCAATCTTTGAGAAACTAATTGAACCTTTATAATCTATATAAATTCACTACAGTTTAATTTGTTTTTGAAATTGGGGGATCTTAATTGAAAATTTTTTTAACAGAAATTTTAATTGGAACTCAATTCACCCCCCTCTTAAGTATCCACTCCGACCAACACTTGGTATCAGAGGTTTGAAAATACCTTCTAAAAGTGCTCTGCTTTTGAACTGTGATTTTAGTTGTATTTTAAAGTTCTTAAAATTTCTGTTATATCTAAATTTTTATCTCTTTAAAATTTTCTCATCATGGATAATAGACTTGAGGGTGCTGCTACTAACTGGCCACCTTTCTTCAATGGAACTAATTATGCTCAGTGGAAATTGAAAATGAAAATTCATCTAGAAAGCATAGGTTTTGATATTTGGACTGCTATTGAATCAGAATACAAAATTCCCACTACTGCTAGATCTACTTGGGATGAACCTACAAAGACTGCTTACAATAACAATTGTAAAGCTATGAATGCTCTGTACTGTGCTCTAGGAGATGAAGAGTTTAATATAATTTCTGCATGTAAAACTGCATATGAAATTTGGGATACCTTAGCTGTTTCTCATGAAGGAACAACTAATGTTAAGGAGATGAGATTGAATACCTATACTATTAAGTATGATAATTTTAAGATGAAGCCTGATGAACCCATTTCTGATATGTATCTCAGGTTCATTGAAATTGTCAACACAATGACTTCTCTGGGAAAGGATGTTCCAGCAAAGGAACAAATTATGAGAATTTTGAGATGTCTACCTGAAAGATAGAGAGGAACCTCTGTCTCCATTAGAGAATCCTGTGACATTGGAACACTGCCTGTCAAGGAATTAATTGGTAAGATGATGATGTATGAAGAAGAGCTTAAAGTAAATAAAGAAATAGATGATGAACCTAAAAGGAAGTCTATTTCCTTCAAGACTACAACCTCAAAGAATAAGGATAAGGAAAAGCCTCAAGCTATCTATGAAAGTTCAAGCAGTGAGGAAAGTGAGAATGATTCTGACAGTGATGCTGAGATGGCTCAAATAGCCAGGAGATTCAAAAAGTTTTATAGGAAAAAGAAATTCTTTAGGAAACCAAATTACAAGGGAAAGTATGACCGACAAGGCAAATGGAAAAAGGATTGGAAGAAGGCTGACAGAACTGATGAAGTTGTCTGTTATGAATGCAAAAGAAAAGGACACATAAAAACAGACTGTCCAAAGCTGAAGTATAAAAAGAAATATGAATACAAGGATAACAAGTACAAGAAAGCCATGAAGGCTACTTGGAATGCTTCAGAAGACAGCACAAGTGAAGCTGAATCTTCAGACTCTGAAAAGAATCGGGCCAACATGTGTTTCATGACAAACACTTCTGAGGTAACATCAGAAACTCCTGCTTCAAATTCATATTATTCTGGAGATGATTCTGAAGGTGATAACATGTCTAAATCTGAACTGTTTGAATACTGTGACATGCTAGAAGAAACTTGTAATGAGATTAAGGATAAATATAAAGGTTTAAAGAAACAGTATGCTTTAAGTGTTAAGCATAAATCTGATCTGGATATAGAAGTAGAAAAGAATGCTCAGTTGCTTAAAGAGAATACTGAACTAAAATTGTCTAATGAGAAACTCAAGAAAGACTTAGAGAGGTTCACCAATGGTAAAAATACTCTAACACAAATGCTAGGAAAGCAAGTTGCACCTAGATACACTACTGGTATAGGATACCAACCTGGACAAAGGAAAGTTGCCAAAACTAGATTCATTCCTAAATCTGGACAGAAGATAGTTAATTCTGGAACTTCTTATGCCTCAACCAGTTATATTCATAGTTATGAATCTAATAAGGTTTATCTTTCAAAGAATGTTTTTTCTACAAATTATATGAGACCCATTAGACAAATATGGGTACCTAAAGTATTATTG
This sequence comes from Viscum album, assembly GCA_963277665.1. Lineage (NCBI taxonomy): Eukaryota > Viridiplantae > Streptophyta > Magnoliopsida > Santalales > Viscaceae > Viscum > Viscum album. The sequence goes on along the minus strand of OY728130.1, from coordinate 622,968,821 downwards.
GCTAACCTATCTGGACCCAAGAAGATCTGGGTACCAAAATCATCTTCCATCCAAATCTGTTTTGTAGGAGACCTGCTTGAAGAGCTGTTACAAGAAGATATGGTATTTAGACAGTGGGTGCTCAAGACACATGACTGGAGATTATTCTTGCTTCAAGAGCTTAATAAAAGTTGATGGAGGCTTTGTCACCTTTGGTGAAACTCTAAAGGAAAAATCATCGGCCTATGCCAGATTGGTAACACTGACTCAGTATTAATTTCTAAAGTTTTATTTGTCGATGGACTTAAATATAACCTGTTAAGAATTTCTCAGTTGTGTGATGATGGTTTTTATGTGAAATTTAAAAATGATTCTTGCAATGTTTTTAACTCTAAAAATGTTTTAGTATTTTCTTCTTTAAGAAATGAAAATGTTTATGCTGTTGATTTAGATTCTTTAGCTAAACAGAACATTCCTTGTTTAAATGCTTTTCATAAAGAGTCTTGGCTTTGGCACAGAAGATTAGGACACTGCAATGTGCACTCACTTAGAAAACTTTCTAGGAAGAACTTAGTTAGCGACTTACCCAAACTTGAATTTCCAGCAGACAATGTTTGTAATCCCTGTCAAAAGGGAAAACAACACAAAGTTTCTTTTAAATCAAAGAAAGAAGTCTCAACTTCTCAACCACTTGAATTGGATCACATGGATTTGTTTGGACCATCAAGAGTTTCTAGTCTAAATGGGAAGCACTATGTTTATGTTCTTGTAGATGACTTTTCTAGATATACTTGGGTATATTTTCTAGCTCACAAAAGTGAAGCTTGTTCTTACTTTGTTAAATACTCCAAGTCTGTAGAAAATCTTAGTGGACTCAAGATTAAGACCCTAAGAAGTGATCATTGTCGTGAGTTTGAAAATCAAGATTTTGAATCTTACTGCTCACTCAATGGCTATTCTCATAACTTTTCTGCCCCTAGGACACCCCAACAGAATGGTGTAGTAGAAAGAAGAAACAGAACCCTGCAAGAAATTGCTAGAACCATGCTCAATGAATATGACCTGCCAATTTATTTTTGGGCTGAAGCTGTAAATACAGCTTGTTGTGTCATCAATAGAGTTTTGATTAGACCTGTTCTAAAGAAAACCCCTTATGAGTTGTGGAACCATAGGAAACCTAAGGTTAACTACTTCAAAGTTTTTGGCTGCAAAGTCTTTATTCTGAATACTAAATATAATCTGGATAAGTTTGCTTCCATGAGTGATGAAGGAATTTTCCTAGGTTATTCTATCTCTAGTAAAGCCTATAGAGTTTTCAATAAGAGAAACAAATGTGTGGAAGAATCTGTTCACATCAAATTCGATGAAACTGATCCACATGAGCCTAAAACTTCTCTTGAAAATCTTGAAGAAGACTTATCTGTTCTGGACATTAATGATAAATCTAAAGAACCTGTTATAAAAACATCCAGTTCTGGACTCTTTCCAGAACCTGCTTCTGTTGAACCTCAATCTATAGATGAACCTGAAATTTCTAGCCCTATCTTTTCAAGACCATCTAGGACTCTAAAGAACCATCCTTTAGATGCTGTTGTAGGAAATCTAGATAGAGGAACACAAACTAGTGCTTCCCTAAGAAACCAGGTTGAACATAAAGCTTTTCTTTCACAGTCAGAACCTAAAAATATCAATGATGCTATCAATGATGAATTTTGGGTAATGGCTATGCAAGAAGAATTAAATCAGTTTGAAAGAAACAAAGTCTGGGAATTAGTTGACAGACCTAAGGACACTTTGACAATAGGCACAAAATGGGTGTTTAGAAATAAAGTAGATGAATCTGGAAATATAGTTAGAAACAAAGCTAGACTAGTTGCACAAGGATATAGTCAAGAAGAAGGTATAGACTATGAGGAAACTTTTGCACCTGTAGCTAGACTAGAAGCCATTAGGATCTTACTTGCATATGCTGCACATCTGGATTTCAAATTATATCAAATGGATGTTAAAAGTGCATTTCTAAATGGTTTTATAATTGAAGATGTTTTTGTAGAACAACCAACTGGATTTACTAATCCCCATTTTCCAAATCAAGTTTTTAAACTTTCTAAAGCTTTGTATGGTTTGAAACAAGCTCCAAGAGCTTGGTATGATAGACTTAGCAATTTCCTTATTTCAAATGGTTATACTAAAGGGATTGCTGATCCAACTCTTTTCATTAAAAGAATTTCTAAAGATGTTTTAGTTGTACAAATATATGTTGATGATATTATTTTTGGATCTTCTAAAAATTCCGTATGTACTGATTTTTCAAAGGTTATGAAAAACGAATTTGAAATGAGCTTAATGGGAGAGCTTAAGTATTTTCTTGGTTTTCAAATTCTTCAAACTAAAAATGGTATTATTTTGAATCAAAGTAAATATACAAAGGATCTTTTAAAACGTTTTGGTCTGGATAGTATCAAGGAAAGTGAAACTCCTATGAGTACTACCTGTAAATTGGATGCAGATGAGACTGGGAAACCAGTTGATCAAACCAATTACAGAGGTATGATTGGAAGCTTACTTTATCTTACTGCTAGTCGACCAGATATTATGTTTAGTGTGTGTATGTGTGCTAGATTTCAAGCTAATCCAAAATAATCTCATTTTCTTGCTGTTAAAAGAATTTTTAAATATCTCAAACACACGATTAACTTAGGTTTGTTTTACCCAAAAGGACAATCCTTTGAGTTAATGAGTTATTCAGATGCTGACTTTGCTGGTTGTAAGTTAGATAGAAAAAGCACATCAGGAACATGTCATTTTCTTGGAAAATCCCTAGTATCATGGTGTAGTAAGAAACAGAACTCAGTTGCATTGTCTACTGCCGAAGCAGAATACATAGCTGCTGGTAGTTGCTGTGCACAAATTCTGTGGATGAAACATACTCTATTGGATTATGGATTTGATCTTAAACATGTTTCAATTAACTGTGACAATACTAGTGCAATAAATATATCTAAGAACCCTGTTTCTCACTCTAGAACTAAGCACATTGATGTCAGACATCATTTTCTAAGAGATCATTATCAGAAAGGTGATATTTCTCTAGAATTTATTAGCTCTGAAAATCAATTAGCTGATATCTTCACAAAGCCTTTATGCTCTGAAAGAATGACATTTATTAAACAAGAATTGTGTATGATTGATCTGTGAAACTGATCTGGGAAACTGATCTGTGAAACTGATCTGTGAAACTGATCTGTGAAACTGATCTGTGAAACTGATCTGTGAAACTGATCTGTGAAACTGATCTGTGAAACCAATCTGTGGAACCGATCTGTCACACTGTTCTGTCAAACCGATTTTTTTTAATTACTTTTTATTAATTAGTAAATTACTTTTTATGGGAACCCTAAATGATAAAATAAATGATACGCGACTATTTATCTTCCCTAAACCTTTGACCTTTCATTTCCCGCCGAACCTCTCAACATCTCTTCCCCTCTGCTTCTAACCTTCGAACCTTCGAACTCCTGCCTCTCCAAAATATTCAAATGACTAAGCAAAAGAGACCGAGCAAAGGACCAGATAGCCCTGTACCTTCAAAGCGTGCTCGAGGCGAGTCGAGCAGTACCACTCAAAGTTCAGTAAATCCGAACCTGGAAACTCGGATTATTGCTGTAGAAAAAGAAGTCAACTCGACGTGGCTTCTGTCAAGTAAGTCTCTGTTGCTACAAGTTCTTGAATCGCAAGGTTGGATAGACTGGTTTTCGGACAACACCCGAATAGATTACCCGAAGCTAGTACATGAGTTCTACATGAACCTGAAAATCACGCTTGATGGTGTGGAAGCTGCTAGGATGTCGTCTGTTGTAAAAGGAAAGAAAATATCCTTCTCATCTAAGCAGTGGGCTGAATGTTTAAACGTACCTCATGAAGGTCGATATGAGGACTATACTGGCAATATTCCTCCAACATCTGATTACTTCTCTTATGAGTTAGCTCTGGAGCTTCTGACAGGAAACCGAGAGTCACGAAGAATCACAGCTTCAGAATTAGATGGTGAGTGCAGACTTCTTTTCAAGTTTATTCAGCACCAACTTTGCCCTCGAAGAATAGATTTTGCTGCTGTAAAGTATCAGGATGTTTTCTTGTTGTTTCTACTCAAAAACCATGAAAAGATTAACCTGTGTAGATATGTGATGGTCCACATAGCTGGTATGTTGAAACCATCCAAGAAATCCACTGCCTTGTTTTATTCAAAAATGATATCTACTATGCTCAAGAATCTGGAATGTGTTGATGAAGATGATGAAGTTGTTGAAACAGAGCGCACCTTCTGTCTTAACAAAGAGATCTGCAAGAGGATGAAAATTAATTGGAATCCATGGAAGAAGTGCTGGGTTGCAGATGAAGATAAATTGTATGAAGCCTACAATCCAATAGATCATGGCAAGAGGCCAATGGATTTGAGAGATCCTGGATTAAAACCAGATGAGGAACCAGTTTATTCTGATGATGATGAGCTAGAAGAAGCTGCGCCTGCAGAAGGAAGTGTGTCTTCTTCTAATGATAGGAGTGATCCAGACACTGCTAGCCCCAAGAAAAGAATAGAAATTGGACCTACTAGTCCACCCTTAACCCTACCAGAGTCAGAACCTATTCTTGGTGATGAAGAAGATTCTGATACTGAAGAATATCACAGTGAAGCCTCTGAGCAGAGTAATAATGAGCAAGGTGATGCTGATGACAATCATGATGGTGATGATGATGATGCTGATGATGTTGAAGCTGCTGTTGATGGTGTTAACAGACCGGAGGATGGTCTTGCTGTAGATCAAGTAGAATCACCTCAGTCAGTACCAGAAATCCATATCAGTGGCAAGGCTGACTCATCAAAAATCAGTGGAACAGCAAGCTATGAAAAACCCAACTACACCCTGTGTGCTGCTGTTTGGGATGACTACCCTGGTTATGCTGTGTTGGGCTTAGAATATTCTGAAGAAGAAGACGAATTGCCAGAATCTGCTGCAGCTGTGAAAAGGAACCTTCCAAGAGAAGCAAGGTCTATTCCTGCTGTTGATCCTGTAAATGTGAATTTACCTGGTTCTGAAATCTCTCGAGCTGATCTTGATAAGTTTAAGATTGAATTGCTAACCACTGTGAGAGATATAGTCAGAGAAGAACTTTCCAATGCCCTTCATCAAGTATCTCTGCAAGTTTCTGAAAATTCCTTGAAAGCTTTTTCAACGGCAGTCTCAGATGTTCTCAAGCCAGACTTGACTGCTACTGGTGAATTTGTTGGTAGGCACATAGCCTCTTTGAACCAAACTTTGAAGGATCTCCAAATTAGCCTAGTTTCTCTATCAAATGAGTTCAGATCAACCATCTCTGGTATGATGGAAGTTTTAAGAAATATGATTGAACATCTCAACAAGTCTGACCTGAGGAAGCTGAAAGCTGAACTAAATCACATAGTCGGCCAAGCCAGTACAGGCAAGGTAACCAAAATCACTACCCGTGAGATAGAAGCTCTAAGAGAAGTTGTGCATGAAGAGTTAGCTGCTGTAAGAAAAATTCTTGACTTAGAATCTTTGAGGAGGATGAAAGAGCTCTGTGATAATAGTCATAAGATGGCCTTAGTATATTCAGCAGATGCTAAGAAAGCCCTGCAAGAGATCAAGGAAAAGGTTGATATTTACTTTTCCAAGATTTATACAAAACATGAGATGGCTGCAAACTTCATTGTCTTGGCAGAGAATCTGAAATTACCTCCAGTCACTCAGGCCTTCAACACTCAAGTTCATCAATTGCAAGATTTTGTCCCTTCCTTGGCACAGTTCATGGAGAACAAGGACGATTTTGAAAAAGCTATGAAGTATGGAGCAGAAGTCATTCAGGACTTCATTCATCTGTTGAAGCCTTACTTGGATGCACAGACCACTGCCATTGTACTCCCTATTTCTGAACCTCTCAGTGCCTCTGATGTAGCTCCAAATCAGCTGTTTGTTGCCCAAGCTCTATCTCAGTTGTGACCAGTCTCTCTGAAAGCTTCTCAACTAGCTCCTGCTCCTTCTCAACAACTCTCTGTGACACCTCCAACTGCACCTACCAGAGTTGTCCTACCGCCACTTCAGCTCCGTGAACCACAGCCTGCCTCCAAGCCTTCCACCTTACCTACCATTGATCCAAAAGACAAAGGGAAAGCTCCTTTTCATCCCAACAAATAGCCATGTATTGTTTTTGATAGGGTGATCTATGTATTGCTTATCCTTTTCTGTGACTTTATCAAATTTGTTTTTCCTTTGTGTTATGATCTATACTCTCTGCACCCTGCTTCTCCTTTCCCTTATCTATTTTCCCTCCTTTTTGATTATCCCAAAGGGGGAGAAAGCTATATATAATGGGCGACATATATATAGGGAGAGAAAGATATATATAATGGGAGAAAGCTATATATAATGGGAGTACTCTTTATATGAAGGGGGATATATATATCTAAGGGGGAGAACGATCTATATATCTATGAGAGATGTGAATATCTCAGAGAGAGATCAATATCTCAGGGGGAGAAATCTGAATATTATATATATGGGAATGATAAATTAAGAGGGAGATTTATGTCTCTTCACTTTTATTCTCATTATGTTTTTATTATTTTATATATATATATATATATGAAGATTTGTGATTATCAAAAAGGGGGAGACTATTGAGCCCTCTGGAAGATTGTTGATTTCATGTCTATGTTTGATGTTTTAATAATCACAAATCATCACATACCATTAATGGTTAATCTGGTTTGATTTCTCATAAACTTAACTACAATCTGTAAGTGAATCTGTTATCATGTTTTTGTCTATGCTTATTAACATACAAAGTATGTTGGAAGTCTTCTGGATTCAACAGACAACGGTCGCACTGATCAGATGACTCACCGATGCTGAACCATCAGAGTCACCGATCCATCAGAGTCACCGATCAATCAGACTCACCGATCCATCAGAGTCACCGATCCATCAGAGTCACCGATCCATCAGACTCACCGATCCATCAGACTCACCGATCCATCAGAGTCACTGATCCATCAGAGTCACCGATCCATCAGACTCACCGATCCATCAGAGTCACCGATCCATCAGAGTCACCGATCCATCAGACTCACCGATCCATCAGACTCACCGATCCATCAGACTCACCGATCCATCAGACTCACCGATCCAAGGTCTCACCGATCCAAGGACTCACCGATGAAAATGAGTCACCGATACAAGGTCTCACCGATCCAAGGACTCACCGATGCAAATGAGTCACCGATCCAAGGTCTCACCGATGCAAATGACTCACCGATGCAAATGACTCACCGATCAGATGACAGACCGATGCTGATCTATCTGAGTCACCGATCATTACTCTAATGCTGATGACCTACCGATCACTTGAACAGTCATAAACAACTGTTTGAATTTCTTTATCTTTATCTTTATTTAATCTAACCAACGGTCATATTAGGTATATTTTAATGCTCTGTCAGATTATTAATAAAGGTTGTCGGATGTCAGGAAACCGTACCTCGTACCTGCAAAAAGGAAACCTTTTCTGTCCTACGGAGCACGTGATATAAATACAAGAAGACTCTGCTGAAGAGTGGCATGAAAAAGTGCGAGAGAGAGAACACACAGAGACAAGGAAGACATACGACATACTCAAGAAGAGCTCTGTGCATACAAGAAGAACCAAGCAAGACAGAATCATACATACAATCAAGCCTACTCAAGAAGAGTTCTGTGCATACAAAAGAATATCGAAGAGCTTCATCGACTACATCTCACTGCCTGTGAACCTGAAGCATATGACACTCTGCTTCTCAAACAAAATCGAGAAGAGGACTCAGAATCACTTCTGATTAATTTCAAAACGAGTCCAGTGCTACACTGAAATCACTAGAGCCATTTCTAAACTCTACATCTCTGCTCTGTGATTTATTTATTCTACATTTTGAGCAGTGTGTGTTATCTGCTGTATTAAACACACACACTGACTCCTGTACTTTCACTGGAGGATCTGTAAATCCTCAGCAAACCTTTTACACTTCATTTCCCACTGTGGATAGTGGTAGAGGTCTTGTGACCTGGACAGCTGGTTGCTGTTGTTTGTTTTCCCACGTAGAACTGTGGTAGAGGTCTTGTGACCTGGACAGTGTGTTCACTATTGTTAACCCCAATCCAGGGTGTGGATCATTTTTATATAAACTTTTGAGAGGACTAAGTCACGGCTTGAGACTGAACCTCTTGGTTACTTCTTTGTGTTTGTAGTTATACTCTATATCCATACTATACATATTTATTTCATATTCCGCTGCTATTACTTTGAAATATAATCTATCTTCAAAGCTACTTTGATAATTAAATTCGCAAGTGTTTATATTTATTATAAATCAGTAAGTTAGTTTCAAAAGTTAGTTTAATCATAAGATTAAGTTAACTGAGAACTAATCAATCTTTGAGAAACTAATTGAACCTTTATAATCTATATAAATTCACTACAGTTTAATTTGTTTTTGAAATTGGGGGATCTTAATTGAAATTGTTTTTAACAGAAATTTTAATTGGAACTCAATTCACCCCCCTCTTGAGTATCCACTCCGACCAACAGTTTTCATTGAAGAATTATATATTCATAGATGCTTCATAAATGGTTTTAATGAAAATGTGAATTATCCTAACATATCCCCTGTAGTGTCGTAACCAAGAGTGCAGTAAGGCCCGTTGTCGTGCAATAGTTCCCGTTTGAGTCTAGCTCAAAGTGGTGTTTTTAGGTTTTACCCCTAGGTACAACTATGCCAGAGCCGCCTCAACCTAATCGTATTCAGACATGGATGTATTTTTGGAAAACTCACAAAATCCTTACAATACAAAAATTCTAGTATGTTCTTCTATACTAATCCACAAAGTCTATCTTAGGGAAATGTTATCTAATCAGAGTTATTCTAAATCTAGCTTCAAAGGCTTGTACTAAACATGCTCTAATACCAACTGTAATGCCATAACCACAGTTACCTAGTGTCAGTGCATTATTACATAACATTGGCACGATACAAAGAATTATGTCCCTAAATACCAATTAGTTTAGTGGCCTTGGAAATACTAGATACATTCGTAAGTTTTACATTACATCATGAAATAAAAACATCAACAACATTTTGTCATCATTTAAAAAAATTTATATCCTTATCCTATCCCTACAAGTCTACCATGAAATAATTCTTCACATCCTGGGAAAAACAAAACATATAAAGGGGTGAGCTCAGATGCTCAGTAAAGATAAAAATATACCATAAACATTAATAAATAAACATAAACATTTAAGGCAATTTATAAGACTAAAACAAAATCCTTTTAAACATAAAATTATGCATAATATGGAAAAGATAAAATCAAATTATTCCATTTACTTATTCACATGGATATTCTAGTAGTTGAATAATCACAAGCAATATCAGTATCCACTTTCATAACAATGGAATACAAAATTCCATACTTCATAACCACATAGTCCAGGCCTTGTGCCAAGACTACAAATAAGATTTTTTCAAGGCCTTGATCCAAGACACTAGTTTGTCTCATTAGAACTACCGATACATCAAGGAGTTATAGCGGGCTCCACCTGTCACTTACTAAGTCCAATGCATTCCTCATATGAAAAGGATTAACATAACAAAAAAAATTATATTAAAACTAGCACACGAAATGTCAAAACATTATCCATAAAGCATGAATGGTGTAAAAAAACAAATCCACTGTAAAAAAATATCACAAAACCTTTAATAATATTTGGAAGGTTTTTATCATAATAAATCAACTTCAAACATGCTTAAAATCCATCAAAGGTTGTTGACATTGATGAAATGAAAATTTTTTGAGAGAAATATCTCTTTCAATTTTGAAATCATTTAGAAGTCATGTAATTATAAAATAAAACATTTATTTTGATAATATTCTTATAATATTGCAATGGATGCTTCAATTTTGTTATAATGGTGGAAAATAGTTTTACCTTCCTTATAAGTTAAATAAAACAATCTTACCTTAATTTTGTCGAAATAGTCATAATGTGCCTTGTTTGGAAAATGAAGGAATGATTCCTTTGAAAACATATAAAATCAAATAAGGGTATAAATAACTTTAACCCATTGTCTAGTAAATGTTAATTTTTTTTGAAATATATTTTTAAGAAAACACGGATGTTGATGATAAAGAGGTCCAGTAGATACTTACGTAAAAACAACCTCAGATAATAAAGTGATTGTGAAATTAACCCTTACCTTGTAATTTTCCTTGGTGAAGGGTACATTAAACTTTATTATAATATTTAAATCATTTTTATTAAATTATAAAAGAGGCATATAAGTAAATATTATGTGATATATGATCTTCTAATACAACATTTTAATAATAGTTTAGTATTATCGTCGTTTCGGGTGTTAATTGATTCATTTTACTTTATATGTTTTGTTAAATTTGCTATGTTTGTTATGTATATGATGTATTTTATTCATATAAAAAATAATATTATGTTAATTTATATTATTTTTAATCATAAAATGAAAATTATTCTTGAATCATTATGATTGGGAATTAATCCCATCGCGTTCGTGGAGATGGTAATCCGTACGTGCGCACGAGCGACAATATCATTATATTGATGGTGAAATCATATATAATTGGATGGTATGTCATATATACAGAACCATTACCATGTTATATTTATTATTTACATTAGTTATACTAATTATTATACCCATCCAAATAATAAAGTGTTTGAATAACAAATAACACCACGACGTGGAGACGGTATGTTGTATGTACGCACGTATAGTGACTTTATCATTAATATGACGGATATAATAATGAATATGGTGGTAAAATTTTAATAATAACATCACAATATATAAAATATACTATATTTATGATTTTATAATGGAATCAACAAAGAAAGGGGAAGTGGAAGAAGAGAATAACTTGAAAGAGGTGCTAAATAATTACATCTTCTTCGTGTTCTTCCTTTTGATTTGATAAAAGGGGCTCCTTAGGGTGGATTTATGACCAAATTAAGGCCTCTATAATGAAGGGAGGAAAGTTGGGAGAATATTTGGGCAGGGTTTGGATGAGAAAAAAGGTGTTGGAGGTGTGAAATTAAGAGAAGGGGAAGTGACCTCTTTTAAAAGAGGTGAGGGTCACTTTAGGAAAAGCTTGAAATATTTTTTTGTAATAAAATGATTTTCAGTTTATAATGTATCTGAAATGAGTTATTTAAATTATAATATGGGTATGGGTCAAAGAACACCCAACAAATAGGTTTTAGACAGGTTTAGGTCACCACATTAACCTTATCTTTTATATTTAACTCTTTGTTAAATAGTTTTACATTTACCATGTCTCTTTGTATTTTTAAATTATATGGTTAATAAACAGACTATAAACTTACAAGAGAACCCCAAGTGGTTCATTATTAATATATATATATAACCTTATCTAAGTCCTTTTTCCAAGCCTTATATTTTTAGGAATATTATATCCATTAATAATATTGTATTTTTTTTAAAAACTCAATTGTGCCAATTTTTACATAATTTAGTATTTGATTTTTGTGAAAATCATAACAGAATTATCACTTCGAAGAAAATTATTTAATCATACCTAAAATTTCATGTTAACCTAGAAAATTAGTGTAATTAATAAAAAGTCTCAAATTACATTTATTTTGATATTTATAATATCAATTCTTTTTATCATTCTTTAATAAGGCAATTACGACATCATCACTGTGTCATAAATAAATTAAATTATTTAATGTCTAAAAATTATAAATAAAATTCCATTATGTAGGAAATATTTTTTTTTATTTCTAGGGAATATTTATAGTCTAATTTATTTTCTATGTAACCCTATATTTATTTATTTTAGTTATTTAACATTGAATTTAACTCTTTTAACTCTACTTTAAATAAAATAATAATAAATGTCCTAATCTAATACAAGTGGACCAAAGATGTTCATATTTTATTCCTATAGTTGTTTTGGTCGAATTATATTTATTCAATAGAATTAGGCCATGTGTTAGGGTAATTATGATATCATTTTTACCCTTAATTGCCCTATTTAATTTTAACAGTGTAAAATAAAAGTCAAAAGTTACTATTCACAGAAAATTATTTTCATCTGATTGAAAAAAAATTTACTCACTGATATTAACAGTGTCTCTTGGATTTTTGAAATTCAACTCACAGAAGTGGTAAAATTATATTTTATGCAAATTTGAAAATTCTCCTAGGAGGTGGGTAAAAGACGGTAAAATGTTTAATAAAATTTTTATACATCTAAAATCATTATAAGATGACCTAAATGAATTAAATTGAACTAATATATGTATTATTTATCTATTTTTTCCAAAAATAAATTTAAATAAAATATATAATTATTTTAAAAAAAGATGGGTTTAAACAATAACTTAGTGTTTTTCACTATTCATAAAAAATTTAATGTTTTCAGAAAAATACAAAATAGTCAACCTATATTAATTTTGATATTCCGAATCCAAAAATGAATTCCATTTTGAAAGATAAAATTTATAAAATTTTGAAAAGTGGGTATTACTATTTATAACAACGAGTTTGATTGGTTGTGGTGTGTTTGAACTCAAAGTTGCGTACAACACAAGCTATTGTATTATTCAAAGGGATATTTACCGTGGAATCTTGGGGTGTTATAATGATTTCAAAAAATTATATTATTTTTATAAAATAAAATCTAATAAATTAGTAGTAATTAATTATAATATTTTCAAAAAATAAATAAAAAATTTACATTTATGAAGAAAATGTATTTTTGCAGAATAAAACTTTTTTACTGAAAGTTGAGAACTTATTTTTTAATGTATTTACATTATATGAAACCATTATACCTATTTTTAATAGTATTTTTATTCTTATTCAATCCACCAATTTTAGAGGTTATGTAATAACTATAACATTTAAATGGTAATATCTGTATTTCTATTCATTAAAACTCGGTGTAGTGTGTAAAGAAATATATTAAGGGAATAAAATTTATTTAAATAGAAATATATCATAAAATATTTGGGTGTTAAATTATACACACATATAATAAATTTTCCCCTTATATTATTTGTTAGGGCCAATAAGGGCCTATATACCCTGAGAGGGGGGGGGGGGTGAATGAGGGTATGGATATTATTTCTCAAAGTTCTTCCTGCCCCCCTGGATCTTGACCTCTTTGTTACAAGGGTCACTTTGTTTGCACTTGTGTGTATGTTATGATCACTTACTTTCTTCTTTATCTGATGATAATGCTTTAAATGCGATGCAGGCAAATTAGCAGGCAGACACAGAGATTTTTACTTGGTTCACCCTCACTGGGCTACGTCCAAGGAGCATACGCCAACAAGTTGCAGGTCGTACCAATTCCACTAAACTTCACTAGCTGTGGATTACAATGTTCGGGATAGATCACTTCTATGCCCAGGCTCACTGCCTTTACAAGGTTTAGGGTCAGCTCACTGCTTTCCCAAGGGTCACTCCCTATTTCTCTCTCTCTGGCTCACTGTCGGTGGAGAGGATCTCCTTCTTCCTCTTCCTAAGCTCACTGCTCTAAAAGGGAATCCAATCATTGTTTATAGACCTGTAGGTCTCTTTATTTGCATGAAATAATGCATCTTCAACTGTTGATAGATTCTCTATTGAAGTCCTATTTTCATCCACTAATGAATAGAACTTTGCCTCTGACCACTGGGAAACTACCTTTGGAAAGTACTTTCGCAAAGCACCCTACTTCGCGAAGCTCCCAATTTCGCGAAGCTCAAACAAGCCTTCGCGAAGCTCCTGCCTTTTTACAAAGCTCTCTCGTGAAGCACTCTCACGAAGCTCAAGCCGTCGCAATGCAACGACCCTCGCGAAGCTTAGTAATCCAATGCGGAGCTCGCAGGTTTCGCAGAGCTACAATAGCCGCTGCGATGCACCTCTTTCGCGAAGCACACTGGCTCCACGAACCACCTTCGCAAATCGGGAGCAAAGGATTTTCTCTGAAAATTCTCTCTTCTTCTCTCGAGGGGTTCGACCTCTATTTATAAGAGATTCCACCGACCCTTGTCCCTTCCGCATGAAGTCAATGCCATGTCATCTCAAATCGCGAAGCTCCAAAGTTTCAGCCGGAATTCTGTCCAAATTGCGAAGCACCACGGTAAGTTTCCGTTCACGGAGCTTGATGTAGTCGCGAATCATTACCGTCAACATTCCTTGACGCCTTCGCCGCGAAGCTCCCTCGCAATTCCCTTCACCGCCACTATGCGCTTCAACTATTCCATTCGCGAAGCTTGACTTAGTCGTGAAGTATCACCGTCAACATTCCTTCGCGCCTTCGCCGTGAAGCTCCCTCACAAAGCCTTTCACCGTCGCGATGCGCTTCAGCCTCTGCAGTTCGCGAAGCTTGACGTAATCGCGAAGAATCACCGCCTCCATTCTTTTGGTCTTCCTGAAATCCAATCCATACATCCTATCTTCGCAAAATTCATGCCTTTTCCATATGAAATTATGCTCTTCATGGAAATCCTATTTTCGCAATGCTCACCAAATTCCAGATTTTGGACCCCAAAAATTTGGCAAACAGTGGGAAATGGCGCCACCTTGTACTGCTCTTTTGTACCGCCTCCAGATCGTCCTTTACTTCGTCATCGTTCTTTGTCAACAAGGATTGTCAAAAAATTCTCGGGAACTCGACAATTCTCCATGAAAACCTGCTTTGTCAACAAACACATTTAACCCAAAAATACTGCAAAGTTACCTTGAGGGATTTTTTCCCAACATTATTTCACTACAATATAAATAACTGGCGATACTTATGCCACATCATATCCTCAGGTCTCAACATTACTTCCTCTAATTTATGGTTTTAGCATAGAAATTTGACAATGTGAGTAATTTCATTTCATAGTAATTTATATCTTCGATTCATAATCTCTACCACTTTTTCCTCATATGAGAAATATTTCTCCAATGATAATACCTCTGTGTTCAGTACATGTGAGTGATCATGTATATAATTCATCATGAAAGATATATAAAACACATGATCAACTTGAGATGGATTTTGTGGTTGTTTTAAACGATAATATTTCATCCCCACATGATCAATAATTTTAACAGAATAAGTATATCTACAAATCAGAATACCCTATTTATAAATATCATAACCTTCTTCCAAGATTATATTTGTGGGAATACATTTTTAGAGAAATTCACACTCAAGATATCATCAATGATTGTCAACAAAAATTTTATATCAACCCAAAGATTATCTTTGGTCATGTAGGATGAATCTATACACATATTCCATATTATCAACTAGACTATATCTCATTGTATTTCTTCCTATAACCCTATCACAAAATTTTGGAGTTCCACACTTCGTCCCATAGATGTCTTCATAAGGATCGATTTAAATGATTGAGTGAAATCTATTATTATGTGAAAAGTCCACCAATTTAAGGTGTTGATCCCAAAAACACATTTGAAATAGATATAGTAAGCTCTCAAAAATACTTTTAGAGTTTTATTGATCCTCTAACACTGGTCATAAAATTTAGGATGATATGAAATCCTGAAAAACAATATTGTTTGAAAATATATCTGAAAACTTCTCCAAAACATTTAAGTAATCCTAGAATCCTGATCAGATACAATTGAATGGGTAATACATGATACTTTACAAATTCAATAATATAAATCCTGTAAATCCAATCAAGAGAGAAATATTTTGTAATGTAAATGATGTGTTCTAACTTAACAATGTGATCAACTATAAAAAAACTATCTTTATAGAATTTATAATATTTTAGTAGTCCAACAATGAAATCCATGGTGATGTTTTCCAATTTTCATTCTAGTTTTTGTAATGGTTTTAAAATCCATTATGAGTTATATATCTCATCCTTAACATGATAAAATATTAAGTACTAAGATATATACTCTAAAATACCTCTCTTTATACTTTCCCATGGGAAATACTCATTCAGATCATTATTCATATTTGATATTCCAGGATAAATAAATAATGTTGAACTATGAGATTTATCTAATAGCTCCTTTTTTATATTTAGTAATATCAAGGCATATACACTTCTCCTAACCCTTATCATTCCATAAAAACTGTGGTTTAATCAGGTACATTTATCCCCTTCTTATATAGTCTCACATACTTATTTACCACATCTATAATCATCACATGGATGGATTTTTGAACATTTATTTATGAAATATATGATATCTCCCACTTTCTCAGGATTTACAGATCTATATTCTATACATCAATAAATACTAAATATTTTTCAATCCACATCATGGAAAAATTAGAATTTCTTTTTTATTATAGATCATCTTCAACCATGTTCACTATCCCAATGTGTTAATGCATTGAGTATCCATAATTGTTAATCAACACCAACCATATCAATTTGTAAATATTCAAAACTTTTTATGTGAATATATATTTCATTATTTTGTTATTAGTTTATATATCACATTGTTCACTATAATAATATTTCATCTATATTTTTAGTGAATAATTATTAATTCAAACTCTAAAAAACGAGTCACATAATTTTTATCATAAATTTTCAATTAGGGTTAGGCATAATGTATCAAAATTTTACCCTACATGAGGACTAGTCATGGTCACTAAATTGATTCATTAATCAATTTCATAAACCATTCTCCATGGTCGGGTAGTGAAAGTATTGAAACACCCCAGAAAGATGAAGGGTTAAAAGGCTAAATGTTATAACACATATAAAAAATGAACCTTTTATTCTTAAGACCGTACCTAATTATAACATCAAAATTAAACATGGATTTCCTAGTGTATTTTTTAGGATGGGTGACCTAATAGGAACTGTCATATGGTGTGTGTGAGTGAGGAAAAATCACATTGAATGAACATGTATTGTATTTTGGGGAAAGTCAATAGTTTCATCTTCCATTCAGGAACATGGGTGGGCACTTGATACGTGACCATGCATCTATGAGGAAACTAGTGGTGTTTAAAAGGCCATGACCCGATGACCATATTAAGGCATGGTGTATGTGATTTCAGTGGGTCTACATTGTTACAAGTATAGGTGAACTGACCAACATTATTTTTAAATCCTTGAAATTTTCCTCACATAAATTTATCCAATGAATCATGGATCCCTTCAATTTAAACATGGTTATTGGATAATATATCCCTGATAAATATCTCACTATACAATATTAGTATATTTATAACCCAGGAAAACTATGGATATTGGTTATCATAGTTGATCTGAGCCATTGTTCAATAACTTTTATGCTTTTAAGAACCATTTATATACCCTCACATGAGATTATATGACTCAATAGTGAATCATTATACAACAAAAATACACACTTGGTAAATTTAAAATGCACCCCATCCTTCCTTAGGATCTTCAGATCATTCCCCAAATGTTCTTCATGGTCTTTCTTTATCGTAGAATTTATAACAATATCATCAATAAATAACACCACAAATAGATCAATATAATATATAAAGATTAAATTCATTAAATCTATTATGATAACATGAAAATAAAAAATTCCCCATAGACTTACTATAAATTTATAATTAATGAACCTTGTATGAAAGGCTATCATATGAAAATACTTCTTGTCTACTCCCAACTGATGATATAACGAACACTATTCAATTATGTAAATGTTTCCTAATCCTTATATTGTTATGTTCCCAATACATAATGAAAATATGCATTGACCTATATTTCGTCTTGAAAACCAGGAAAGGTGCACCTCATAGTGACAGAATCAATCTTATGAATCCTTTATCATGGTTTTCTTATATTTTCTTCTTTAATTCATGAATATCAATTGGGGATATTTCTATGGGGTCTTTAAAATAGGTATAGAACCAGGTATGATTTCTATTGAATAATCAAATTTATGATTGAGTGGAATAATATGAAAGTATTCATGAAATACATTAGAATAATCCCATGTAATACGAATATCAGTGGTGTTGTGTTTCTTCCCAACCATTTGAGATAAATAATCCACATGAATAGGAAATAAGACCCAAATAAAGGAAGTGACTTCCATTTGATGTTCGTATTCATCATCACATGTATAGAAGATCAAGGGCTAGTTTATAACATAAAATGTGACTTCCCTTCCTCAATAATTAACATGAGATATGTATATAGAGATAAATAATCCATTCCCAAAATCATATCAAATAAAACTAGAGGGAGAATCACAAGATTTAAAGAAAGAAAATTCCAACAAAATTCTATAAGAGATGATTTATAAATTTTAGATTTAATTATGACATCATTAATAGTTATTTTGATAACTCAATATTCAATTATTGAATTGGAAACATTATAACAAAAAATCATCAACTATAAAAGTGTGGGACAATCTAGAATCAAATAAAATGTTTTTTATTCGACCATGGATAGTAAGTGTACCTTTCTGCACATCTTATCAGGGCCCACTTTAGTAGTTGATATTGTATTATATTTTCCTTTGTCTCATAGCTTAAGAAGTTGAAGGCATCAATCATCTTTATTAACCTTTTTATTTGATCAGTGTATAAGATTGTGCATATACCCCTTTAATTTAAAATATTAATGTGTAGCGGGTGTATTATGTTGATCCTTTTCATTTTTAACATTCACTGATTGCCACATTCAGATTAATTCTGTATTCCATTACTCAATTCCATTATTTCCACAAATTAAAACTTTCAATAGTACCTTTAAAGTAATTTCCTCTAATATTCCTTCCACACTTTGAGCATAAAAGAAATCACATATGATTCTATCTATGTTTTTATTATTATAATTTCTTTTTAATCACATCTTTCCTTTTGTTTATTGAAACTATAAGATTGATGGGTCACTCCAATCTTCATTTCAACTATGGTATCAAATTTAATGATGTATTCATATTTGATAATGTTACTTATCAATTATTCCCTATAGAGAGTTGGTTTTAGGCCACATAAGAATCAATAAATCCAAATTTCTGGTTCGATGATAATACAAGTAGCATTCCCCATAGGATTATAAAATTTTCTTCATAAATACTAAATAATTCAAAAACATTATTAGTATTACTAATTAATTCCTTCTATATTTTCATATATATAATAGAAGTAATGTATTTGTTAACAATAACCTTATAAAATCATTCCACTTCATAGAGTCAATTTCTTCATATTTCATTGTAATCATTATAATTGATCACCATTGATATGTTTCACCTGAAAATTTATAAATATGTGATATAATGTTTTCTCTATCCAAACACTAAATAAAATAAAATATCATTTCAATGGTAATGATCCATCGCTCTACTACTAGGGGACCAGTAGACCCACTAAAAGATGGAGGATTCTTCTTCATGAAGGACTCGTAGGAATAATGTTCCCTATATTTCTCATTTAGAATCTGAACAAGATTCAAAGCTTCATAAATGTTTTTAGCATAAAAAAAGATTTCTCATTCCATATCTTGTAGAACTTGGTTGTTCAGGTGGAAAATAACTTCATTGTGCATCATATTCAGAATTGACATGGTTCCTTCTGGTTTTATCCATTAACTAAAAATAAAAATTAAAGTACAAGAAATAATAATTATACTATGTAGCCACAAAATCATGATGAATCATTTATGGGATGTATAAATCATGAGACCTTATTTTATATTTATTAATCCTAAGGTTTAACCATAGTTATTCGTGGTCATCATATATTCAAATCCTTAATAATTGTTCATAATGAAAAAGTTATTTTTCCCAATCACATCCTCTAGGTGTGTCAAACCATGCGAATAGTAAAGAGAATTTCACCGAACACCAGAATGGTAACCAATATAGGTATGAAGAACATTTTTTTTGAGAAATTACCACTAGATGTATTTATGTTAAAACTACATCCAATTGTAGTATTCAGTTAGGTATGTATTTCTTAGGAAACTATACAATATATATATCAACAAAACATTAATATATTGTATTATACTTTGAATTACCCCCTGTATTTCAATAATGTTTTCTAATCCTAATATATACTGAATAAAAAATCCTTTATCTAATACCAACTATAGATACCCTTGCATTTTTATATAGATATTACATCTTATTAGATGATTATTTTTTATTAACCTAATGATCTATTCAAGATCCATAATGGTTCATTGATTTTAGCTTCTAGATAAAAATATTCTTATTTAATGATATATATTCAACATATCATACAAATACCATACCATATTACACTTTTATTAGACAAAACTGACTTAAAACCATTGTTCCTAACCTACATAATGTATACACAAGTAAGAGAATGTTTAAATACTGAGTAAGGGTAAACATAATATATATCAACAAAAGAACATATGTTAGGATAAGATAATGATAATGGCATGAGAAAATTAGCATAACCAACTATAATCATAACCTATCAGTAAAATATCATTAATAATAACTCTTGGAATAAATCATTTTCACAATAAAAGGCTGAAATCGTAAGTGTGAGAAATCATCAATAATCAGTCACAATCCAAGAGAAACAATTTTAAGAATAATATATAATATTGTGTTAGAAAAATATGGATAGAAAATAATTTCCCTAGTTATTTATAATTTAAAATAATATCATTGTGTATTGGGTTAACTACCCATTACATCATATTCTTAGTCATGTTTCACACCCAATATTATCATAGTTGATAGAGTCACTTACTATACTAGGTTCACTCCCCATTCGAGTTCAAATTAGCTCATGAGATATAATTCATTACCTAATTCATTTGAGTGCGATAGAATTCCGAGATCTCCCATCATATTATCACAATTCATTAATATGTGTACTATAAAACCATAATACATTCATTATTTCATCATATCAAAACCTATGGAAAGGAAACAATGTTCATAAAAATTTCATCATTGTAATCATAAACTATACAATAAAATAATTACTATGGTATCATTTATTGATATCTATAGAAAAATGTAATTAATATTAAAGGATGTATCATAGATGAAAAATTTTCTTTAAAATGTAATTACAATATTTCATGAAGAAAAAACCCTTTTTATTTTGATGTCACATACTTAATATCAAAATATTTCCAAAATACTGTGGAAAAAATTTTATTTGAGAAGACCGAAATAATATAGTAAATTAATATTCAAATAATTGATTAGTCATGATGAATGGAAATTATGTTCATGTTGTAATCTTTAAAAAAAATATTTGATTTACACCTTTGTTAAAAAGTACCATGTTGAGGAAATGACAAGAAGATTCTTTTTAATTTTTTTGTAATATGTAAAAAATGATTAAAAATGATTATAATAAATCATTTAAAAATATTTAAAAATATTTAAAATAGTCTTGAAAACATTTTTGAAAAAAGGGATATAAATTAAAAATGTTTTCTATTTGAAAGAGGATAAAAAGACCATATTTTCTTAAACATGTTTTCAAAACCGTTTATAATACCAAAGAGTAGAAAGGGGTATAATAAAAATTAATATTTTATGAATAAATAAAAGGTAATAAAAAATAAATTGGCTATTCATATAAAGAGAATATAATTTCTTTAATGGAAATTCAAGTATAAACAATCCTAATTAAAATGGGATTGAAACATAAATTCCTTACATCAAGTATCATTTTGATTCTCACATGTTTGAACCTATAGTATAATAAATATCGATTTATTATTAATATATTATATAACCATAAATTTTTATATCATATCATATATGATTTAATTATAAAATCTTATCAATAGTGTATTATGAAATATTTATTAAAATCTCTATTCTGGGTGACATCTACTTCATTTTCCATGAATGTTTTTATTTGGCCATCCCAATACTTGTAATTTGATAATGTTTCCATTATATTAATAATGTAAAAAATTATAAAAATAAAGTATATAATCATTATATAAATTTTTTTAATCATCCATAAATGTATAGATACAAAAATGAATTACTTCCTTGATGTAGATGATATGTTGTACATACGCATGAATAGGCTTTTCATTTTCACAGGAAAAAAATGATTGAAAAATAAAAAATATTTTATTATTACATAACTATAATAATGTTATAAATATCATATATAATCATTAAATTTATAATAATAATCAACCATTAATGCTCGTGATGGAAAATTAGTTATATTTCTATGTATAGGCGGTATTCCAAACATATGCAAGAGTGATAATTTCATTTCCAAATTGATGGAAACAAGGGTGGACAATGGTGGTTCCATAATAAAAAACATTTTAATATATTTATAATACTAAGGACATTATTTTATGGTAAAAACTGTATATTTTTGAGGAGGTGGAATAAACAAATAATATTGAATGTAATATGTAAAGGGTTATACCTCATCATTGAGAAAAACCATTTTTTATACACCTTATGCATTAAATGTTTAGTAGTTTTGAAAGAGGATATGATATAGTATATGAGGTAGAAAGAGTGTAAGGTGTTGTGGTTGGGATTGTATGGTCTAGAATATACATGATGTGTAGAGAGGATAAGAGACTTGTTATCCTTTTTTAAGAGAGGTAAATTACACATTTAGACTTATATAAATGATTATATAATATAAATTTTAATCATTTAAGGTGGAACCAAGGAACACAAAAATTATAAGATATATCATATAATATTTAATTAAACTAAAACAAAAATTATTAGATGGGGTTTTCATACATTTTAATCTTTATATCCGAGAAAAAATACATTCAACACATTTTATGCTTTATTGTGATAACTCAAATGATTACAATTATAACATAGCAATATGTTCGAAAAAAGAACAATAATTCAAAAAAATTGTAAATTATGATTCTAAATTTTGAAACCATTTCATGAGATCAATTTTCTATATGTGCAAGAGATTAATTTTAATATGAGTATACAGAACTTTTCAAAACAATTCTTTTCTAAATAACCAATTTAATAGTATTAGTCATTATAAATTGAACTAATTTAATAATTTGTTTACTTGAATATTATATCTAAATAATATACTAAGTAATTTTTTTAGAATTCTGGAGTAAGACAAAAAACCAATGGAATCTTCCAACCATGCCATTAAATGTAAATACCCCAAAAATGATTTTTATTTTAATAAAATATAACTTACCTTCACCAAAGTCAACCTTGTGTTCCTAAATTCAAAAAATGTTTTAAAATAAATTATTTAACTTCTTATAGATATATTTGGTGAAACAACCCAACCAATAAGATAAAGGAAATTTTTAGAGGTATTTTAAAACATTACCCACTGGTTTTAACCAAATTTAACTTCTTCTAAAAGGGTGAAAAATATTTAGTATGGTTACTATTCATAATGAAAAAAATTAAATTTACCCTATTAAATTATATTAATTATGATTCCTATAAATATGAATCCATTTTATCAAAATGAAATTCCAAAATGTGGGAGAATATAATTCAAAATTAAAATAATAAAATAATATGAATTTTTTTTAGAAAATTGTATTCTTTAGTATAGAACGTTTTTATAAAAACATACAGTTAAAAAGGTTGATTCTAATGACATTAATTTTGAAAAGGTTGAGTGTTAATCCCCCTTTTAATAAATAGAAAATGAAAGTAAAATCTCTTTTCAAGACGGGGAGAAGAGGGAACCCAATACATGAATGAGGTACAAATTCCTTAAAAATTGGACTCAAAATACAATGAAAACAAGGACCCGAATGTCAATAGATAACAAGAAGTCAATAGTAGAATAGAAAAAAGACTCATCACCACCTACTAAACTATGCAGAATGAGATTAGTCTGTAGTGACGCCTCTCCCATTCTAAGAATCTATGTTATACTGAAACAAATTAATGTGGTACAGAACTCCACCAACCAACACTAACAAGTGGGAGAAGGACCCGATGATAAGTGTCAGTACACCAATATATATTTTGAGACACCCAACCTAAAATTGATGCAAATACACCTATGTAATCAACCTGATGTGAAGTAAAAACTAGAAGAAAATCATAATGAAAAGGATCAACAAGGTACACGTCCATCCCAATAGATAGATGTATGAAGATGGATTTCATTACATATATCCCTCTTTTGAGGTCGACCACCCGACATCTACTGTAGGATGCAGCCATGCAATCTAAATGCAACGAGAAAGACTCCAATAAAAACAATTTTATCAAAAACCAATAAAAAATGATCCAAGAACCACCAAACCACCATCATCTAATGATAAATCCTATAACCATCACTTAAATCTAGGAAACCAGAAAATAGAATCCACACCATCACCTCACATTATATCCATCAGAAACAAGATCCCAATGCAAGGAGGCCACCTTTGAAAATCTTCTCTAGAGGAACCAGAACAACACCCTATTAGAGGCTACCATTAAGTCAATTGGTTGAAGTGTGATATCTGATTTAGAAGATCTAGAGCAGCTGAGAAGCACATCACTGAGACAAATATCACAAGGTTAATCGAGATGTTCATAACGGAGTCCAATCACACCAAATAAGTAATGTAGCACATCACAAAGAAAAATTTCACCAAAGCAGCCGATAAAGGCATCACAGATCCAAGTCACATTGAAGAAGCTGAGGAGCACATCATGATGCCAAATTCAATAGAAAAGAAAACAATCTAAGAGAAGTTGCACAACAAGGCCCTAAAAAGCATAAGGAATGGGAAGATGGAGAAGAAAACAACAGGGAAATAAAAGAACTATAGCTTGAGAAGACATCAATATCCCAAAAAAGCAATATCCACAGGAAATAGAGTATTCTAAAGAATAAAATTCTAATGAATCCAAATTCAGATCCCTCTATCTATAAAAAAACTAATGAACTAGTTCTGAAACTCACATCCCTTCAAGATACCACTGAGAATCATGGAGCCAACCATGATAAACCAAGAGCCTAACTATCTCCAGAAATACGTCTTTTTCTAGAATACCATCAATGCTACCAGAAAAAATCCAAACCAATAAAAAATTTGGAAATCCGATGAAACACGACCAAGGATAGTATATCTATAGTCACTAATTTAAATCACCAACTCCAAATGAGGAATGATGAATACAGCTACTGATCACTGTACTAACCTATCATCATGAACATGTAGAAAACCAAACATAACCCAGATGGAAGAAATCATCACCATTTGGGAAGGATACACCACAACATCCACTGATACATGCATGGGAACCCAGATTTGCACCAAATCTAAGAAAATATATAATTAGAGTGGATGAAAAGTACAAACGATCTCCATGATTCCTACGACCAGTTCAAAGATGAAAAAGGACACAGTGAAGACATTAGAGATGTTGATAGAACAAATATGATTCTAGATATTCAAAATAAGTGATGGGGAAGTACCATCCATAATTTTTGAAACCATTGATCCAAGAAGAGAATATCCATGGCCAAACCAAAAAATAAGAAACCACATAGGAGGGAGTCGATCAACCTAGCGAGTTAGGTGACGTCAACACCACTAAGTAGTTTTCATGATGAGTGAATACATTATTTAATTATAATGAAATCAACTGGATATTTAATAATAATAATTAACTAAGTTTACATTGAAAATATTTTTAAACAACAAAAGAATTTTTAAATCAATGAAATGAAAATACACTTTTAAATAAAAATTACTATTATCCAAAATATGTTGAAAAATCAATGTTTTTTGGAAAACCCCCAAATTCAATAATAATATAATTTTCATATTATGATTTATAAAATGGTATTATTTCAATAAAATGAAATTTAATAATGTTTTATAAAATAATTATAATATTTTTCCCTAAAAAGTTACAAAAACCATTTTAACCAAAATGTATTTTTGAAGAAAAATGATATTACTTTTAATTGAGTACATAATTTTCAATGATTTTAAGTTATATAAATCCTTTAAATATATTTATTTTAATTTTTCTATTTCTATTAATACATAAAATTTTAATAGTTATGTTATATAATTTATGATTAAATAAAAATATTTATATCACAAATTTTTTAAATTTAATAGTAGATTTAAATAAGGATATAAAATAAAGAATTTTTTTCAAAAATAAATATATCATTGAATATTTTTGTGTTACAAGGTATCATGACTATTTTTTTGGGGTTTTTAATAGAGTGGGCCTAGTTTATGCTGTATAGATGGTAGTACTTTGTAGTTATCAGTGGATATGATATAAATATTGTTATAGGAATTGGTTGAATTATTTAGTACAACCCCATGGGTTTGATTATATGTGGATATATATATATATATATATAATATTTTACTTATAATTTAAAACACACCCCATCCTTATCATATAACATTATCGATGCCTATATGTTTTGTGGTTTGAGTGTTTTCACGAAAATTCAGGTTGGAAAGGGAACAAAGAGCTGACCACTCACTCTCCCATTATATCCCTTCGTGGTGTAGACTAGGTAATGAAAAGTCTATATAAGTATTAGAAAACTATTTTTTATGGATTGAAGTAATATTATGTTATATTTTGGTTGAATTTTTAATGACATTGTGAAAATTATTTGTGGTTAGGGTCATGCAGGTGGGGTGAGGGTATGGGGTAGATGTAAATATTGTTCATAACACCCTACTGTTATAGATTAGTGATGTAATTGAGATATGTTATTTTCGTGTGGTTTTTCATTGTTATGTGTTTTTACACAATTTATGTTTGTAATGTAGGATATAAAATTATGTTGATGTCTTTGTGGAATGAGGCATATAGTTATGTTATGGGATATATTATGTGATTTTATGGTCATGAAGGGGAAGGAAGCACATGATTTTTTTTGATGGGGAATGAGAGTAAAAAAATAATGCAGTTAGAGTTATGGGGTTTATACATGCTATGTTTGTTTGATAAAATGTTTTCATACATTGATTTGATATTGGATGAGTGATCCTTAATTAGGATGGGTGATAGTTTACATGGAAATGGTGTGCAATTTTTTTATTTTGTGTCCACTAAGGTACTAGTATATTTATTCAGTATTTTCATAAATTTTATAGAGGAGGAACCTATTAGGTATATATGTATTCTTATATCTATTTATTAAAATAAAATTTTCATGTTTCTAAGGAGGATTCAATGCTTGAGCTGGACAATACCTTCTTAAGGAATATAGTTTCTATTGGGTCACCACTATAAGAGCTTTATGTTGGTATTTATTTTGGGGGATTTGATTATGTATGACATTACATGCATTAGGATACTATTTTTTACATAATTAATTTTATTGTAATATTTCTTTAAATGTTCCTAGTATTATCTAGGTAATGCCTCCAATTTTTATATTTTAAACCATCGGTCCTATTCACCTTAACATGGACCGTTATTATCATGCTATGAGGGTCATAACCATACTAAATAATGGTATATTAGGAGTTCATCAGTGGGGTTGGTTCATTATAGTGAATATTTTTTATTTAGTTTTATAAAAAAATATATTTGAAGGAATTATTGTCAAGGTTTAAGGCTATTTTAAAGATAAAATCAAAAACTAATCATGCGTTGAAACTCCATTCTCGAGGTCTTTCATGGGAATGAAAATGGAACTCTTATAGAGTGATTAGATTAGAACTAGAAATATCATAGAAAAAATCACATCAATTTATATTTGAGACTTGAAATTTAATATATAAAAATTGGTTTGTTTTTAAAATATTGGAGATATATTAATCAGCATTTTCAGCATCAAACTATTAATAAAAAACAATGTTGTAATTTTATGTTCTTCATCATGGATTTTAGGGAATCTACAATTATTGTAGATTTGTATGTACTTACAAATATGGAATAATGTTATTTAAATTTTTAAGGTTGGAATAATATTGATTGGTTTTTCCCATTTTTAAATTATGACACATGAAAATATTTTTATGGGTCATGAAAACTGAAATAAATATTATATATTGTTTGGATATCATAGAAATAGTGAATAAAATATTCCTTCCACTATAGAAGAATAATATGAACATATATTACCATTGAAAAAAATAATTTTTGTCATATTCAGTTTGAATTTGAAGACTCATTATCCATTGAAGAATAGTGATAATATATGGTTCACTGAAAGTGACTAAGGTGGAGTATGCTAATGAAAATTTACATAAAAAGTAATTGACCTCATATGTTCAGAATTAGAGGAAGCTAAATAATTTTCATGATTTTTGGAGGATAAATTATTAACCCATCTAGTATATGGTTGTTAATATCTTGCTCGATGAGATGATTAACATAAACTGGATGGTAGAGATGCATCCCATTTTTATCTTTATGATATAAATCATATATGTTCTATATATTGACCTTAAAGTCACCCAAATTTCAATAAACTATTATAAACCCACCTCAAAGTAGTGTGTGGAGAGTGTGGAAGAGGGAGAAATCCTTGGGAGGTAGTACTCCGTGACAAAATATTCTTGTGAAGGAAGAGAACTTTAGAAAAGGGTTTCCATTCAGAAATAATGTATCTACAAGGAACAATGAGATATTATATTATCATGGTATATAAAAGTATCACTATATTTATACTTATTTTTAATCTTCTACTATGGGTAAAAAAGGAAAAATTAATTGTTTTCTTATGTTATTTATTTTTTGTATATGCTTTAAATTTGGTATGGTGGAATTCATGTAAACAGTTGATTAAAACATGTTTCTTCTAACATAAGAAGAATACTCAATGATGGGAAATTATTAAAAGATTAATTTTAATTTTTTTTTCGTAAACCTAATTATCCTCATATAAATCTTACATAGGTCTCACTACGTAACCTAGTGGTCCTAAAAATATTTATCAATATGTAATGATTTTTTTATTAAATTCAATATAAGAAATATTTTTTTCATAATTATGCCACTTATGAGTTGATTTATGATGACTCATATTTTTTATAGTACCTAATATAAAAGATATAAATTTTATATTAGAGGGATATATGAATATTATTTGTGTAAAATGATTCGGGTCTCACCCTTGATATATGAGCTATATGAGAAAAGTTATTATTGAACCATGGTGTTTGGGATATAGAAGGATGACATGCCTATAATATTATAGTGATGAAGATATAATTAATTTTTAACACCCCAATATTTCACATTATGATATTTTCTTTAAATTAATTCAATAGCTTGTTCTACAGGCAACACTAATTTCGAGTGCACTATGACTTACCAAACTAGCGGTTCAAAAAGTGGTTATGAATAGTATTAACTGAATTTGAATTTTATATTATTCATATAATTTTAGAATCCACAGTATGTGTTTCTTAGACATAATATAATAACAAATTCATTTTTTCAGATAAAAGAATGATTTTTCAAAAAATGAAAATTTAAAACCATTTAATGGAAAACCATTTTTTGAAACCAATACTTGACACTTTTATATATTCAATTTAACTAAATTAAATTATTATTAAAATAGGAACATAAAAATTTATTTTGGATAATTTTTTTGTACTTTTTTGATCAATTTCATATTTCGATGAATACTGAAAAACACTAAATTTTAATTGAAAACAACTTTTTTAATCAGAATAATTTTTAGTGTTTTATTATGAATTTTAATGGGTTATAAGTATAATTAGATTATATTTTTACAATTTAATATAATCTTGGTCATTTTATGTTATTTAACATTTAAATTTGACATAAACACATGTCAATATTTTGATAGCTTAACTTTTTAAAAACCCGCCTTTTCAGTTTTGACAATGAGAATTACTTTTAAATAAATTAATAAAACTTCTTTGTTTTAAATTTGATAAAATATAATTCCTTTTTGATTTTAGAATATCAAAATTAGATTAGGGTAAATTTTTGGTATTTTTCTAAAAACATTCATTTTTTGATGAATTGTAAAAAACACTACGTTATAGTTTAAAACCAACTTTTTATTTATATAATTATTTATTTTATTTAAGTTTATTTTAAGTGGAAATAGATATATAATACATATATAAGTTCACTGTAAATTATTGGAATCATTTTATAACAAAATTTGATGTATAAATTGTTATTTATGTTTTTACAGTCTTTTACCCACCTTCTAGGTGCATTTGCAAATTTGCATAAAACATAATTTTTCAGCATCTCTGAATTGAATTTCAAAAATTATAAGAGACACTATTGATGTTATCAAGTAAATTTTGGTTTAATAAGATGAAAATAATTTATGGGGAATAGTAACTTTTGACATTTATTTACCACAATTAAAAGTAAATAGGGTAATTAAAGGTAAATATGATATTATAATTACCCTAAAACATGTCTTAACACTATTGGATAAGTGTTATTCTAACAAAAACAATCTTAGGAAAAAAAATATGATCCTTTAGATCCACTTGGATTAGATTAGTACATTTATTAATTTTTTTTAAGAAGAGTTAAAAGTGTTAAATTCAATGTTTACTAACTAAATCATTTTTAATATAGGGCTATAAATAAGATACATTCGACTAAAAATATTAATTAGGAAGGTAAAATGATTTCTTACATAATTATATTTTATTTACAATTTTTAGGGATTAAATAATTAAATTTATTTATGACACAATGATGATGCATTAATTACCTTCTTAATGAAATATTATAATAGTTTATATTATAAATATTAAAATAAATATAATTTAAAGGTTTTTAAACCATAGACGAATTTTATAGGTTAATATAACATGATAGGGTTGATTAAATAAATATTTTTATATGTGATAAGGTTGTTATGACTTTTACACAAACCAAATACAAAATACTGTCAAAATTGACATAAATTAGTTTTTAAAACAATTATTATATTATTGGTTGATATAATAATCTTAGAAA
Organism: Viscum album; assembly: GCA_963277665.1. NCBI lineage: Eukaryota > Viridiplantae > Streptophyta > Magnoliopsida > Santalales > Viscaceae > Viscum > Viscum album. The sequence continues at coordinate 622,937,866 of OY728130.1, read as the reverse complement.
TTTAAGGTAAGTAAAAAGGGCTTAAAAATATTTTATATGTCATAAATTAACCACTTGCGGTTATTTTTGATGTTTAGAGTATGTTTATTAACCATATAGTGTTTGAATACAAGAAGACACGGTAAAAGTTATACTATTTAACTAAGAGTTAAATCTAAACGATAAGGTTAAAATAGTAACCTAAACTGGTCTAAAACCTATTGGTTGAGAGGATTTCGACCTATCCCCATCTTATAATTTAAATATATCATTTTTGTTCCATTATAAAATGAACAATGATTTTATTATAAAATAATATTTCAAACTTTTCCTAAAGTGACCCTCACCACTCATATAAATGGGAACTTCACCTTTTCTTAATTTCACACCTCCAAATCCATTTGTATTGGCCACCCAAGACAAAATATCATCCCAATATCCCTCACTTAAACCTAGTGGCATTAATTTGATCTGAAGTCCAACCAAAGGAGCCGTTTTGATCAACTCAAAAGGAAACACCTAAAGAAGATGTAATAATTTCACCACCCTCTTTCAAGTTCTTTTCTTCTTCCAATTCCTATTTCTTTTTTGTTTACATACCAAAATAATAAATATAGTAACTTATACATATGGTTATGTTATTAAAAATTTGGTACACCCATATTCATTACTCTATCCATCCTATAAATGAAAAAGTCACTATACATGTGTACGTACGGCTTACCGTCTCCACATCGTGGTGTAGTTTGTTATTCAAACACTTCATTATTTGGATGGGTATAATAATGAGTATAAGTGAATTAAATAATAAATATAACATTTTAATTATTCTTTATATATGATATAACATCCAATTATATACTATTTCACCATCAATATAATGATATTGTCGCTCGTGCGTACGTACGGCTTACCGTCTCCACGAACACAATGCGATTCATTCACCTTTGTAATCATTCAAGAATAATTTTCATTTTATGATTAAAAATAATGTTTAAGAACTTAATATCATTTTGGATATGAATCAAATACATCCTATACATAACAAACATGACTTACGTAAAAAACATATAAAGGAAACTGAATCAGTTAACAAAGACAACAATGACACTACAATAATATCATTAACAAAGCAATATAATAAGATCATATATGATATCATATTTATCTATTAGGTTATTTTATAATTTAATAACAATTATTCCATCATTATACAGGAGGTTAACATGCCTTATATTAAGGAAAAGTACAAGGTAAGGGGTTTCTTATCTCACTTTTAATTCCGTGAGATTTCCATTGTTCACCACTAATTTATTACTTGTGGTGTGTTTTGTTATACCATTTGATATATATTATCATGATTATATTTATATTCATGGTATTATATGTTTAATTTGGTATTTTTTTAACATTTTTTCATACGACTAGATTGATTACAATGTGGTAAGAAGTTTTCATCTCACTTTTATTCCCATGAGATTCTTTCTATATTTGCCACTATTAACTTTTGTGTGGTGTATATACTACCCATGATACTATTGTTTTGATAATATATATTAATTTATGGGTATTTAAATCATCATTTTATGATCCATCTATAATGGGTTGTATGTTTCGTATGTTACCAAATCATTAAGGGAATTTCAAATTTCAATTTCCACTCATATGGTTTTACGCAAATTTTATTGATAACATTACTCCACAATTATGTGTGAAATAACTATTTATTTACTCATGTAGTAATTTCCACTCCCCTTTGTGTGGATATAATTTTAGTACAAATAATAACACCATTGATAAATTCTCATGTCATCGATATAAACATGATAAGAGTAATTTTAACTCAATTTATATTCATTGAGATAAACATCCTAGTCATTGGTGTGGTTTTTACAAGAATATGTGTGAATATACTCTGATTAATTTACATTGAATATGCAATCATACTAAGTGTATTTATATTTTTCACACATAATTATGTCATTGATTTATCTTTAACCTAAGGATACGTCCTTTATAACAGAATTCATCTCAAATTACATTCTATTTAGACATCTTTGTTGTTATGCGCCAATTCAAATTTATTTGGTGTATATACTATTCTTTGACATAGTATATCATTAATAAATTTATTCTCATGATATTTTAAAGTTTTTTTAACTCAATTATTTTTATTCAAGATTCTCTCATTTGGTTAGGAACTCTTACTAAAATATCATTTTAAATGTTCTAAAAATTTATTCTTCTAAATCTTACTCGTTAATGTCCATGTTTTAAAAATGGTTTTATAGTATTATTTATATATACATTAATGTTTTAAAATTTAAATTACTTTTAAAATATTCAATGTGGTATGGGACACTTTGATTCAAAAATATATTTTAAACAACTTCTTGATAAATAGTTAGACTTTTAAATGTTTTCATAAAAAGGGATATATCTCTCAAAGATTTTTACTCATCATTTTCAACTATGTCAACATCCTTTATTAAATATTATTCCTGATCGAGGTTGATTTATTATGATATGAATCATCCATACTGTATTAAAGTTTTTGTGATATGTTTGACTGTGGATGTGTTATTTTTACACCATTCATGGTTTATGGATGAAGTATTGACATTACATATGCTTGTTTTAATACGAATATTTATGTTATGTTTAAAATTTATCATATAAGGAATGACTTGGACATAGTAAGTGATGGGATGATCACACTATATCTCCTCGAAGAATATGTAGGTTTCATGGGACAAACTAGTGTCTCGACACAAGGTCTTGACAAAATATTATTTGTAGTCTTGGCACAAGGCCTTGAATATGTGGTTATAAATTATGGCATTATGCATTCCATCATTATGAGATTGGCTATTGATATTACATGTGATTATTCTACTAGTAGCATATCCTTGTGAACAAGTAAATGGAATTATTTTGTTTATCTTTTCCATATTATTCTTATGTTTATGTTTAAAATGATGGTGTTTTAGTGTTACACATTTCCTTAAATGTTTATTATTATTTGTGACAGTTTATGCTATATTTTTATCCTTAAAAAAATATGAGCTCCCCCTTTCTTATGTTCTATTTTCCCAAGATTCAAAGAAGTATATTAAGTTTATCCTACAAGAATAGGCTAAGGGATATAAGAGTGGTGAAAGGGGACAAAATATTTTTTTGTTTCATGATGTAATGTAAAACTTATGTATGTATCTTGTACTTCTATCAATAATAAAATGATCAATCTTTTGGAAAATTATTCCTTGTAACATACCAATTTTATGTTATAATGAACCAATTCTTGGTAATTGTGGTTGGGGCATTACATAATTTCTTAGTGCACCATAGTGGCATTCCGAGATTGTTTCTCTTAAGAATATTTTCATTTGATAATAAATTATTCCAAATTAACTTATTTTATTGTTGAAATTTATTTTTATATAAAATAAATTGAATTTAATTTTATAAAATGTAATGAAAAACTAAAACTAAAAATGAAGATAAAATAAAAAAATAGTTAATTAATGTTATATAAGAATGGAAATTGTCTCTTGAGAGTCATCAGTAGAAAACCTTCATTATATTTTCCAATATTTTTATAATGAACAAAATTCATCATATATGTGAAAATAATATTCTTCCCCAATTATGAATATCCAATATACTTGATTATTGTTGAGTAAACTACATATATACATACTTGATTAATGGATTGTTGTTAAAAAAGATACATATAACCATATATATCTGCAATTAGGACTGCACACACCCCAGATCATCCTCATATTAGCAAAAAGAAAATAAAACACATAGACTTATTTTCAAACAATGGATTACTCCCCTAGGATATTCCTCAGGTAACATACCCAGGATCATGTGTACACTAGATCAAAAGGAAAAATGGTAGAGAGAAAAATGTCGAAAAATGAAGAGAAAAATAGAGAAAAAATTGATTAAAATATGAAAATGAAGCCACATAAAAGAAAAAAACTATAACTATAGAAAAAAGAAACTAAAATTAAATCCTACTATGGTTTTTATTCTTATCCTTTTACATAGTATCATGACCTATATTTATTGGAAAATTCCCTTGAGATAGAGATGTGTATATTCTATTTGAAATATGATTATATTTCCTCATAATTTTCTCCATAAATTGTCTATGGTATTCTTATTTATATCATGAAAATAGTCCACTAAACCCCCCATTACATCTCAATTAAGTCTTTTATGATGTCTAGGTGTATAATCCATTTAAATGTCCCATGTATATTAAAGGTCATTTTCATGGGAGAGATATATATATTTCTTTATATTTATTTTAGATATGCACTAGGAGACCTATTTTCTTCAATGAACATATTCTATTTTCTATTTTCACTAGTTTTCTATATTCATGCACACCATAGGTATTAATAGCCCAAATGTGAGGGTATTTTACACTCAGAAATGTCCTTTTGAGAATGGGGTATTCAACCATGGTATTATCCATAATCGTGTCGTTAATCTTAATGATTTTATTAATCACATTGACCATAGATTTGGGCAAGCCATTTCAGGGTGATTTAGAGCTTTTTTTCATTCCATCGTTCATTATTCACAATTACAAATCTCTCTATGATGTAATGATAATATAAAACCCATTTGAGAACTTTTATGACATCTCACATGACTTCCATTTCATTTTAGTTGGTGTTTCCAACTCCAAACATTCATATAATCCAAGAGACTAAATAACATGACATAGCTGAGACTATTTCCTTCATCATAGTCATTCTACCTTTACAATGGATGAATCAATCTAATTCTCCTTTACATGGTGCGACTTCCTCTAACAAGAGGTTATATTGACATATAGTGAGGACCCATGGTTGTTTTGGCCATTCACAATGTAATTTTTGGTGATATTATTCTTTTTATGTGGAGACTATTAAGTTATATGGTGATCACACTGTGATCTTATGAGTTTAAAGGTATGAGTAAGCAATGCCTTCAGTTTGAAAAGAGGTGTATGATTGTGACTTGAAATGATGTAATCCCACTTAATTTGTAATAATATCTATAAAGATTCATTTTCCACATCTCTTATGCACTCATGATTTTACTCATTTTAATAGTTTAAGCTTCTCCACATTCTTATTGAATTTGTATGGGCAGTGGAGGATCTATACTGCCACCATGCACCACCCTAAAATAGTGATGATCTGATCCCACCACCACTTGGATATAACTCATGTGAACCATCCTATGAATGTTATGTGTTAGATATGTTGCACCCGATATGACCCTTCCCTTTGTCTTGGATTGATACCCCTATACTTTTCTCTGTGACATAATTTGGGGGTTTATATATGACCAAGTGTTGGCTATTTTTACCTAAAAGGCATAATAAAATCATAAACAAATTCTTCATAATTTCATTAATATTTTAAAAACGTGATTTTTTCATTTTTCAATAAGGTATTTTAATCATAATTTTCACCAAAAAGAAGTTCATCACATAATAATGGGGAATTAGACATTAAACATAGATTTTATTTATTAATGTTTTATGTAGAAACATTGACAATAAAATACTCCCACACTTGAACTCATTCTTTTCCTAAACATTGAATCTCAAATAGAACCCATGCTTATAATATTTAAAATTTAATTAATTAAAATCTAATAATTGTCAATGTAGAGATCATAATTTTGAAATTCACATAAAATAAATAAAAATATAATGAAAACTTTTCAATTAAATAATGTCAATCATGAATTTTAATTTCTCCCATCATAAATTAGTGTATCATATCCATTCATTCATTCACATATCATATGTATTATTATTAAACATACTACTTTTTTATATTCCTCATGTACGATTTTTAATCACTCATAACTCATTGTAACAATTAAAAACTGGATTCATTATAATACCTATAATACATATACCTTTCCATAAAAATTCAAATGACATACCTTCTCCACCACATAGAGTAAAAAATCATAAAAAACATGAGGAATTGAGTTAATGTTTTCATAGGTCTAAGGCTTCATGCTGGTTGGTAATGGTGTTTAAAAAGGAAAGCATGACTCAAGGAAATGAATTGTGACTCATGGGAAAAAACCCAAGGGACACAAAGACTATTCTTAATTGCCTAAACTGATGGAAACCAGGTCATCCAAGAAAGGTGGGTGCTAGGAAAGAAAAGACATGCAAGTTGGGGAAATGGGGTGATCCAAGAAGAGAACCAAGAGTGATGGAAAAGTGGTAGAGGAGATAAGGATCATAATCCACTCCAAGGAAGAAATGACAAAGGATGTTCTTCACCCCAACACCTCAAATGAGGATATATTAATAATCTATGAAATAAGGTTGCATGTTGAGTCCTCTGAAGAGCAAGAATCTTGGATAGACAAGCAAGACCATATCATCACCCGAGGCTTTAATCAAGGGAAAATCACCTTAGAGGAATTCATTCAGACAATGGATAGAATGGTTTCCCACCTCGAAGAACTTATCCGAGAGGATCCAGACATCCAGGTTAGTACCCTACACTAGGAATTATATAGTGTTTCTGACTCAAATAATCGTAGTCTGGTGTTTAATAATTTTGAGAGCTCTTTTAGCACGTAACGGTTCTTGTTTGGTGGACTTTGGTTTCCCACTTTCCCTTAAAGTGGCTTGTTTAATAAAAAAAATTATATTTGGTTGATTAATGCATAATATTAAAAAGTAAAATCTCACATAAATTTTCCCTTCTTAGAGTGACTACTCCCACATCTCCAAATATCAATGTAAAGGTCATGATGAAATGAATACAATGAATGATGAACAACCTATTGGTTTTTTTCTTCTATTTTATATATATTTTTTAAACTAGTTATTTTTATATTTTTTCCTCTTCAGAAATATATTTTTTGAATCAACTTCACATTAAAAACATAATCATATTTAATGATATCATTGGTATGGTAATGGTGGTTGCTGATTCTCCCTTGTCACAACACATATTTTATTTTCATTAATTTTTAATTTTTTTTTCAGGAGGCCTAGAAATGAAACAAAATAAAGTAATGTCCATGATCCTTTCCCAATACCAAATAGAGTACCCAGACACTTATTAAATTCAATGTAATTCATCTCTTCCCTGAAAACATCACCCACTCCCACACATCGACATTAATGTATCAAGAAAAATAAATTGAGTCAGGTATGATTGAGAAATATTTTCAGGTAATGCAGCACATTATAAAAATGTAACTAATAGATTCTAGAGGCTAAACAAAGATTAATGTAAATGGCGTTCTAAGGGATAACGGATAAATAAAAAAAATTCTTAAACCATATTAAATGTGACTTTGTATTATCATTGTGTAAAAGATTTCAAACTAATGTTTGAGTAGGTGGTATGCTAGATGTTCTCTAAATAAATAATCTCATGCTAGAGTACATAAAATATAGACTATAACCCCCTTAATAATAATAATCATATGAATTTATAGAATCACCCATGGAATGAAATAATAAAAAAATTAAGTTCACATAGATTTTAGAAATTCAAACTATGAAAATGCATGTGAAATGTCACTCACATGAATCAACTAGACTCCCTAAACCATAAGTCTTCAAATTAAAGTCTTGTTTTCATTTTAGTTATTGAATCCCCCACTTTACTTAATCAATTATACTAACTAAAATATCTAAAACAAGGAAGAATAATTTTTCTAAGAAACTAATTTATGTTAGATTAGTCATGTAAAGAAAAAAGTTTGACATTCCCTTTTCAATTAAAAATCAAAACATGTTTTTAATAAAAAATAAAGGAACAAAAAAATAATTAATTAATTTCAAAGCCAACTCCACATTCCACATAAATTTACTTATCTCATTTTAAAGATGAATGATGTGATAAATTATTCCATAAAAATCATAGTACTACAAAATATGTCCAGTTATCAATGCATAAGGTCCATTTCAAAGTATGCTAAAAATAATGAGGGGGATTGAGTTACATCTTAAAACTAACTCCTATGAATTAAATAAAAACTACACTTCTATAAAACTACTTTAAAATAAAAAAATAATGAAAAATCATAGTTTAAACCCCCAAGTGGGACTTAGGTTTTGAATTACATTAGATGATAAGTACCATATTTTATCTAAAATTAAAGAGTGGATTGAGTTTGTTTGATTTATACAATAACAAGTTAGTACTTATAGATTTCATTAAAATCATTTAATTATTTATTACTCTTTGGATAGAGTACACCAAATCCATTCCCATAGAAACAATATATCATTTCCATGTTGGGGGTAGAAGAAAACATGCTTCCAACTTTTTTATTTTCATCTTTCACACCCTCTTCATCTTTTTAAAGTTCACTCTTCAGTCATTCAACATTTATGGAAGAATAAAGGGGGAATTTAGAGTGTAATTCTATTAAATTAGAAAAATAAAGAATAAAAATAAAAATATCTCCGTTTAATATAAGCTCCTAATGTATTTGTTTCCTCCTAAAGCTACCCTTTTATATCTTATATTAATCATTCCAATAAATGATCAATATTTTAGTGGAGCTAAATGAGTTTCTCATGTGTTTAAACATTCATTTCATCATCTTCTTCCTTGTTAAAATATGATTTCCCCAATTAAAAAAATTAAAAAAATGAGAGGGTCTGCACAATTAAATTTCAATAAATTTAGATGAAATATTTTTAGGTAAACGTAATCTCCTTATATTGTTTTGGCTTCATTTTCATATTTATTGGAAAAATCTTCTTGGATTTGAGTGGAAGTAGATGGGTTTAGGTAGTTAAGAATAAAATGTATTTCTTCTAACTCCACCACCTAGGTATTTTAATTTTCTTCCAATGATAGTGAGATATAAAATGGTGATGATTCATATTTTTGAGAGATATTGCAATCTTATTTTGTTTCCATAGATTCATATTTAACCCAAAGTCAATCATGATCTTATATATGTACCATATTTACATTATTAGATAAAACTTCTTCATTAATATCCTCCAGAAATAGTTCGTATAGATGGAATGGATTTTAAATTATTTACTTTATATCCTACTTAGGTTATACGATTTTAAAAATGAGTGGGGATAATTCTTCGACCACTAAATTTCATTCTTACTCTAATAATGGCTCTTGACACACATAGAGCTATTCATCTAGCAATTCCACATTTCTCCACATGTTCTACATTGTGTCACCAATAATTTTTAGCTAGTATTTTATATCATTGTTTACCATTTATTTTTATTGTCACACCTATGAGTAATAAATCCAAATTGAATAATCATTGTTTGAATACATGATGAAAAAAATTATATTTTTTTGACAAAAAATGTATTCTATTTACAAAATTTAGACTAAAAGATAGAGATAAAGACTTATTGGTTTTTTAAATATGACACGATGTTTTGATATACCTGTAATAGTGTAGTGAAAAAGTTTCAAATAATTTACTAGTGTAGAACAATGGATAAATATGGTTTTCTTTCCTTAGGAGTATCTTAATTGATAACAGAATATTCATAATTAATTATTATATTTTTTATTTTATTATCTTATAAAATATATGGATTTTTTTTATTATGGAATTAAACAATAAAAAAATATAGATACAAGGAAGACAGAAATAATGTAGTTTATAGGGGGAATTAAATTCTCTCAAGAGGTTTATCTAGTGAGAACATTCATTGAATTATTCAATATACACTTAATAAACGCACTCCATTTTTTGTTTGAATATCTACTTCTCCCCCAATTAATAATATAATGTGCCCTTAACTATTACTAAGTAAATCATACATCCACCTCCTTGATCAAGTCAGAATGGTTATAGAAGAGGAAAAAACCCCTTAAAAACCAAAAATGTGGTTCAAATTCACCAAAAATTATCCTTTTGTTAACATAATTCCTATATTAAACAAAAAATAGGGTTCAAACACTAAGTTACTCCAATGAGATATTCCTTAGGTTAATTACCCAAGACCACGAGTATAAGAGATCACTTTGGAGAATGATAGAGATTATCAGGAGAGAAAGACATAAAATAATTAATAATTGTTTAATTAAAATATGAATATAAAGTTATATAAAAGAAAGGAAACTAAAACAATAAGAGAAATGAAACAAAAATAGTATCCTCATCCCAGTTCTAATTTTCCCCATTTTTTATAGAATTATAGACTCTATTTAGATGAAAATTTCCTTGAGATATAGTGGTGTATTTTATTTTCAAAACATGCCTTATATTAACCTATAATTTTATCCTTAAATAATCAGTGGTAATATTATTTATCTCATGAAAATATGACACTCAAATTACACATTCTCCCTCATTTAACTATACCATAAATTCTAAATACATCATCCCTTTAATCCCATAAGTATATTTTAGGTCACATGCATGTTAGGGTGGTAGAAAAGTCTTAATATTTATTTTAGAAATGTTCACCATGACTTGTTCTCTTAAATCAACCAATTTTATTGGTTGTTTTCATTTATTTCATTCACATGTGCACACCACAGTTACCAAACACCATAGCTAAAGGTATTTTTCACCTGTCTTTCTCATATTTTCTATTGGGTTTAAAAATATAGTAATATCCATCCCCATGTACATAATATTAGCGATTATATATATTATATCAACAATAACTTTAGACAGGGCATTGTAATGAGTTTTGGAACCTTTTTCCACTCCATCTTTCCAAGTTCACCTTGTTCATTCATGGTATGGTCTATCAAAAATATCAAAACAATTTTGGTATTTCAAAAAAACCCCACTTATTTTCATGAAATTTTGGTTGGATTTTTAAACTTGATGCCTCAATGAGAGTCATTATATTAGATTATATAGTGCAGAATAGGTTTTTTCCTTCTTTATCCCCATGTAACCTTTATAGTGGTCCGATCAAGATCCTCTTCCCATATATGGAAAGCATACTACCTTAAAGTGGCCAATTTAATCTCAAGTGACGATCCACAGTTGTTCGGAACATTAAAAATAGAATTTTTCATATATATATATATATATATTCCTAATTGGTGTTAATGATGTTATATAGTGAGAAGGTGGTTGTCAGGTGAGTTCAAACATGGTAGGTGGTGGTGACTTCAATCCAAGTGGATGTGTACAATCACAACATCAAATAACATTGTCTCACTTAAGTTGAAATCATGGTCATAAGAAACTAAATACAGCATCAGTTATGCAATCGAGATTCTATTACATTATAATAGTTACCTCTTCTCTATTGTCTCATTAAAGATAGATGATGACTGTAGGATCTATACCACCACTATAAACTGCAATGCATCAGTAACACTCTCCTCCATCCACCAACCAAATCTTCCTTACTTACGCTGATGTGTCTGATTATGCATGATATGAAATAACCACGACACACATAAGCATTCCCTCCTCTATATCTTTGTTAGATACAAATAGGTCTACCTTTATGAGTATCTATAGGTGTCGAGTTCTAACCATGTGTCAGCTATTTTTACCTAAAAAAATCACAACAAAATCACAAACAATTCATCACAATTTTAGAATTCATCAAAAAAATTAATTTTATATTCATTTTAAACCAATGAATTTAAATAAAAAATTACCCACATGAGTATATTTGTAACTAATATATGGTAATTAAACATTAAAAAATAATGAAATTTTATTAACAAAATTTTATGTGAAAATTATGAGCATTAAATGCCTTAAAGAAGATTTATAGAGAGACCATAAAATAATATGAGGCTATAAAACTTTATAGAATATTACATATAATTATGAATATTTGAGTTACCCAAGTAATATGTTACAGAGAATTCCCTTAAGTTAAAAGGTAATTAGAATAATAATAATATGAATAAGTTAGCTAAGATGATGTAAAATCCTATAAAGGTTAGAGTATATGAGTTTATTAATAAATCTAAAAATTTATATTTTGAAGTATCTGGTAAATATAAATATTCATATTCACCTATGGATATCTAATGAATCAATGGGATAATTGATAATAAGTTAGTAATAAAATCAGTTTCTCAATTTCTAGGATGCTCAAGCAATAAGAAAGAGGATATTGAAACCTTGCTATAAATGAGGATCATATAGGACTATAAAATGAAGTGGATTCTATATAAATATAAAAATTAGTTTTATAGAATAAAAATATATATTAAAAATATTTGTATATGAAATTATCCACTGAAATGATATGTGAAATGTTTTAATTGAAAGGTAATTTTCTTTGAGAAATTGTTCACGAAGCGGGTGGTCAACTGGTCAACGGGAATGAATTCAAGTTAAACATGATATTTCTCAAGGTAAACAAATTACATATAGAATATAATATATTCAAGTTATACGAAAACAATTTCTGTTGATTGAAAAACTATAAAATGAAAAAGAACATAAAAATAAATAATATGAAATGGATTTGAAATCAATAATGGAAAATAGGAAGATAGAGAGACCACATATGATGGTCTAAACAAGCATAGTATATAATGATAATGATTTTGAATATATAAATAAAAATAATGGGAATATATAAATAAATAGTAAATTACACTCATAGGAAGGTGGGAAAATATGCTACATTTTTAGAGACATAGGCTACACCATTAGTGTCTTCGTATCTTCCACAGAGAGGAAAAAAATAATAAAATCTACTAAAACTTCTCAAAATAAGAATATAAAAATGTGTTATGATTTATATGGGATATGGTTCATTTATTATAACAGTGTAAAAATAAAGTTGTATTTTAAATTGAGAGATGATAGAGGTTATGATAGGAAATCCACCACCCATTTGTCAATGAAATTTCATGTTCAAGAGGATTATAAATCTGTTAAATTGATAAAAAGCCATTAAAGGATATCATAGATGTAAGGAAATAGAGTGTTCATATTGTATGGATTTTTTTTCACATTAATAAACTTGTAAATAGAGGAAATAAGTATAGAAGATAAAGGAGAAAAAGGTCCTTGTTACTTAAAAGTAGAACGAATAGATGAATACAAACTTTCCAAGGATAAAAAAACGAGTTAATCATAATGGATTACAAATAATATTATAAAAAATCATGACTTAGTGCGCTCACAAATTCTAATATAATTTAAGAGTGTAAAACTTATCTAATTACCCTTACTTGGAAGAAGAATCACAGTGAAGAATGTAGGGTTGATGAATCAAATAAGGGAAAATGTATTAGTGAGATTAATCATATAGTAGATTTAACAAAACATGTAAATGATATTGATAGATGAGAAAATATCTAAAAAAAGTTTTTTATAAATGGTATAAATCAAAGAATCACTAAAAAATGACTTTGATGAAATTTTTAAGAAATTTTCCTGTCATGTTAGACCAACAACATTATTATATATAATGTTGATCTGAACCCCTCATCCCAATATATTTTATTACAATAAAATATGTTAATGTGATGTAGGATTAAATGGGAGATATGATCCATGGGGTGAGTTCATTTAAGGGAATAAATATATAAATTCTATTAAATTAGTGATATATTACATTAATAAAATTGAGTTGTAAAATATTGATTTAAGAAAAAACAGATATTATAATAAATCATGAAATTTAAGAAGAGATTTAAATACTTATATGGTGAATTAAAATTTCAAATGTAATGAAAAATATTTCCTAAAATTGGTATACAATGTGGTGGAAAAGTGATATATAACCTTGAAAAAAACGATAAAAAATCAATTATTATGATGTAATATAAACATAAAAGTGGTAATTCCTAATTAATTTTTGTTTGATATAAAAAATGGAATCATATTCTTAAGGATTCATCATGTTTACAATATAGTATACTCTCATGAAAGATCACCATTTTAAATCACGTTTTTAATATTATATTTGACGGGGATTTTTATCCAATAGCTCCAATGTTATTAACCACGTTCAAGAAAGTAGAGGTACCCCATGGATGGAAGAAGGTTTTAAAATAGTGTGGAATGATTCATTAAATTTATTTTTAAATTTTTCACTTTATTCAAAAATCTATATATGAGTCAATCTGGATTATATGATATTTTAATAGATCATAATAAAGTGGTAAGTTTACTCATAGAACATTTCTATGAAACCTAACTTGTATAACATTGATGAGAAACCCAGGATGATATTTTTTTTAAATAGGTATAACAGACATTTTCAACAGATAATGTGATTTTTTGGACTATATTACTTTGTAATAAATTTCTTTCAGAATAAATTTAATTTCACTGACTTCTTGTGATGCACGCAAAATTGAGTTTAAACAAAAAAACAATTTAGTTTAGCTTTTCCAAATAAATTTAAAATTAATTTTTTACACTTTTAGAAAATTTATTTAGAAAATTAAAAATAAATTTTTAAAAAAGAATAAAAAAATTATTTTAGGGTTAATTTTTTGGTTTTTTATAAATAGATTTATTTTTAATTAATAGTGAAAATATTGAATTTTAATAGAAACTGGATTTTCATTCAAAATATTTATAATTTTAAATTATATTCTAATTTTTGTTATAATAAAAAATTAGTAAAATTATGTATCTATTAATCTAATTTAGATCATTCGAATCAATTTCAGGTTGAATTTTGATAAAAAACGATTATTGACTTTTGAATATTGTCTCTTTAAAAACCCCACATTCGCTTCGCGTCTATGAGATTAATTTTAAATTTATTTTTTTACACATAGGTGATTGGAATTTGGAAAAATGGATTCATTATTTTGAAAAGTAATAATTTTCAATTTCTAATAAGGAAAAAATTTATTTTTTGACTAAATTTATTATTGGATGTAGTTAAATTTAATAACCTTGCTTATGTTAAAAACTAGTTTATTAAGGGATAAACATATCTGTTACATGGTTTAATAACCAAAAAAATTATACCAAAATCAATTGGACAGAAATATATAGCACATTATTTTCTTATAATATATTTTATGTGTTTTTGGTATACTGTTACAAGGAAGTGACCATTATAATAAGGTAAGTAAGGAAAAACACAAAAAAGGAACATTCAATGACGTTAATATCTATAATGAGTTTGGATATAGAAAAATCACTATATGTTTGGTTATAAAAAATATTTTGAAATATAAATGATTTTTTATCAGGATAATTTATATTATATTTTTCGAAATGATATAATTACATTAAATTCTTATTAAATTCCAACACAATAATCATTTAGTTTATAATTTAATTAGATAAATGACACTATAGATATTAAAAGTTATATAAATAGACTGAATTATTATATTAAATTAAATTCATAGATGATTATTTTTTATTACATAGTTTTCAAAATTATATATTTTAATCTCATCACTGTATTGATATTATTAAATTAAAATAAAATGAATAATCCTAATATTGAAATTAATGTCATTTTACAGAAAAATGTAGTTTATTAAATGATTTAAATAAAATAAAAAACAAATATTCTAAAAATTGATTTTAAAATGTAAATTATTATTAACTAGGTTCCATTTATGATCTAATTGTTCTTTTAAAATGAATATATTGGACTCTAAATAGTAAAAAAAATTGTTAACATGGTTAATGTTAAAGTTGTTTTTTTGCACGATACATGTACTTTTAATAAAAATACCTTTCAAACAGATTATATTTTCATTTAATAAAATACATTTATCATTTATAATAATTAGTTCCAAATTATCAATTAATTATCACTATAATATAATCACCGAGGATAAATTACCTAGATTAGAAAATTGTGTTATTTTGCTAAAAACAAAATGGGTAAAATAGAATAAACATAAAGACTAAAGAATGACATGATAAAAATGAATTTATATTTGTATTGTGGTTGTGTTGATTTATATAATAAACCTTTATCTCCATTATAATTATATTATTGAGGCAAATGAGGTAAGGGATAAAACCCAATAGTGAATACTTTTGGGTATTTAAAAAATTTACGTCCTCGTCAACTATAAAATTGAACTCACTCCCCTCACATACTCAAACGTTAAAAAAATTGATTTAGAAAAAACCTACCCAAATCACTTCCTTGACTTCCTAATATCATCCTAGAACCCTTATTTTGGGATAAAATTCATCCTTGGAAGGATTTAGTAAAAATAAAAGGAATATACCATAATAAGATGTAATATTATTCCAAGAGGGTCTTTCATTCCTTCTACATATTATTAAATTATTAATAAACCATAATGATTTAATCAAATAAGTATATTCCATATACTAGTATTTTTTATACCAGCTTCATGACTTAAAATCACATCCACTTCCATAAAATTGGTTATGAAATCATCATTTTTCTATATAGTGGGATACCACATTGTGGTCCGAAGTCATTCGTTTCTCCATTTCCATATCTTAATGTTCGTTAAGATGATGGATATAAAGTCTATATATTATATTTATAACATATTTATACCTAATTATTTACTATATAATATATATATATATTTTACATTCAATTCTATAGGATATGCAATATCATCGCCCGTGTGTACGGCAGACTACCGCCTCGCAAAGCGATTTGATTCATCTTTCACATACACTTCACATGGAAGATGATATTGACAATGTTAATGATTACCTGTGATATTAACGAAATAACTAATATATTAATGACATATTTATCATTATATAAAGATAATATATATCATTTTATTTCTTTCCTTTTCACCCATGTAAAGTTGATAACCTCATTCCTGTATGTGTGGACTACTGCCTTCATGATATGATGTGAGTCTATTTTCATCACCACACCACACTTATTATATATATAAGAATATAAAATGATAATAATTATATTATTATCAATATTTAAATTTAAAATATTACTTACCTCCTTTCCATAATGATAGGTGAAAAATTGAAACATTACTCATGCGTACGTATCTCCTACCGTCTCTAGGATCATAACATACATCATTTTTAATAACCATAATTAATTATCGGTTTTAAAACAAAATTTGATTTACTAAAATTATAATTGTATCATGATTATTTTTCTTGTTATTATTAAACAATAAAATATGTGAAAGATGTATATTTTTCATTACAGAACCTTTCAGAGAAAATAAGGTAATTGACACCCAAAACAATGAAAATAACAAAACATTATTGTTGAATAGGTAAACATATGTTATTAAAGGAATATATATGATATTATATATATTTTTAATTTAATTAAATATTTAGAATATCTATAAAGTAGGTTAAACAACATACACCAAATTTAATGTCTGAGGTAAGATAATTCTTCTCAACTTGCAACCCATTAACACTTATTAGTTATTATACACCAGTTCACTTTTATTTATTGTATATAATACCCATTTGATATTTAATATAATGATTGATTAATACATCATGGAATTTTATGGTTCAATAGGAATTATCTCATCCAACTTTATTTTACATGAAAGTAAGCAAGTGGTAAAATTTATTGTACAATAACTTTTTATTTTGTGATTGTTTAATTTCCCTAGAAATAATCAATTTATAATAAAAGTTTTTCATTGAAGATTATATTTTTATTAAATATCAATATTCATGTGTCATATATATGATTATTTATTAAACAATATACCATTTTTATATACGATGTCTATATTGAATGTTATTTTTTCAATTATTAAAATACTGATAAATCTACATTATTCACTCAATACAAATATTTGATAAGCCACATTGTTCATGAAATTAAAAAATTATTCAATATATGAAGAATGATTTGGTCCTATAATTATGTGTGGTTCCTGGATATATATATATATCCCCTCTATTAATTTTTTGGTCACATGAGACAAATTATATTTTCCTAATAGAATGGGGTTATACCTGTTGTATTCAAACTATCTTATGAAAGGTCTTGATGGTAGAGGTATCATGATGCCCGAGATCATAGAGACCAATAATTAATCATGTCCTTAATTAAGAATTTAGTTTTTGATATCCATATTATTTTATAAAGATATTTTCTCCAGTTTCTATTAATTCTTATTTTACTAATTAAATGATATGTGTTTTCAGTTATTTAACATTCTATATTGATCATGACATATCTAATCATAGTGTCAAGATAATTAAATGGAATGTGTTTTTAGTTTTTTATCATTTTATATTGATGATACATTATTGATTCATGACAGATTCCACTATACATTATTCTAATTGATAATTTGATCCGAGTCTCATTCTGTTTCCATTCCCCATGATATGAAGAATAAATATTTTAAGGAGCTTTCGAGGATGAAGTTCATTTACATTTATTATGTATCATGTATAATTTTATATTACCTATGTAAACTAGGTAACATGTATGTAACTTGTTTTCAAAAACTACTAAATTAATTAGTTATTTTGGATTTGAATAATTGTATATATGATAATGTAATAAAGTAATGTGTCGGCTCTAGGCTACTAGTGTCAATGTAGTTACAGTTGGTATCTAAGAAAGTTTAGTATAATAATTGAGAATTAGATTTAGGAAAACATATATTTGGGAATATAAGCATATGATATACATTGGGGATATGTATAAAAAAACATGAAAATGTTTTGGTAAAGAAAATATTAAGTTATTTTTCAAGAAATACATACATTGATGGACAATATTTGTTAACATGGTTACAGAATATAGAAATATAGGGATAATAACTTTGAAAATAGAGCATCGGGATAGAACCAATAATCACACAGTATATGACAATGAGCCTTACTGTTCGAATGGGTTGACACTCTTGAGGGATATTATTAGGATAATTCAAACATTTATTAAAAAAATTATGAATGATTTGTAGATAAATATATCTCTAAAGACACCAATATATATGATACTGATATTAAAAGTGAATAAATTTTAATTTTTTTAGTGTTGCACCATATTTAGAATTATAAATTATGATTCCTAATTCAAAATTTTATGACATAATCCAGTATATGCTATTTTGTTTATAAATGGTACAAATACGGAATAAGGGTATTATTACTCCTGGACAATATTGATATTTCACTATTAAAGTTGTCAATACCATTGGTATTAAAATTGATAAAATAATGATTACACTAGAAAATCATAATCTTGTTTTAAAAAATAACCTTGTTTGGATATAGAAACCTATTCCACAGTGACATTATCCTTTTTTGGATCTATTTACGCGATAGAGGTGCCCATAAATTAGTGGGAATACTAATACAATGGTAGTTGAGAAATGGATTCAGTGTCCAAACAAAACATTTATTTTATTGGGATGTAGTGAAAAGGAGAAGGTTATACTTTCAGTATATTTCATTAAATGTGATGTAGGTTAGTGGTGGTCATTGATTCAGAATACTAGGGAGGAATAGGAAATATAACTCATTCAATGTAAATTATATAGGGAGACATTCACTAAAAAATACTTCCCTCATGAGATAAAAAATGAGATGGATGATTTTTCATCTGAGTCCCATTTGATAGATATTCAGCTCTGAGCTCTTAAATGAATAAATGAATTATTTAGCACCTCACTGAGATTCTTGTTTTGGATGGCGCGAGCACATCCGGAGTCATTTTTATCTACCGTCAGTGGAGTTTTGACCCTAGAGTCAAGATAAAGTTGTCTGGGGTGGTTTTAGGCATTGAAGTCGTAGTTGAGGTGTGGGCCCATGAGCCGTCACTCAAGCTGCGTGCGGTTTTTGTGACTTTTTCATCAGACGTCTATTCAGGGTGAATGAATAGTCGATTTGGCGTGTTTTTCTGAGAGCATCGTGATGGCACAGTTTTCCCGACATTTTTCGAGACTAAGGTGTGGGCCCAATGAGATGTCGTATGGGCATAAAGTAGTGTTGAATAACTTTTTCGTCGGGAGTCCGTTTCATGTGAGTAAATTGTGTATCTCGTTTGTTTTTCTATGAGGATTTCAATGGTGTAATTCATTTGGGCATGCAGAGCCTCCTTTGAGATATCATTAAATGTGGAAACATGAAATGGTGTTGGTCAGAGGTTCCTTTGACGCACTCTGAACCAACGCACGATAGCGATGTTAGTGTCCCCCAATGATGGCATGGGTAATGCAGAGTTATCAGACCAGTTCTAGGTTTACCCTCCAATGGGTCAGGGCAGTGGGTTACCAACTAGCATATTAGGGTTTACCATCTAGAAGGGCTGTGTAGTGGGTTACCCGTTGACCTTAGGGTTTACTCGCCAGCGGGGTTGGGAAGTGGGATACCTGTTGACCTTAGGGTTTACCCTCCAACTGGGATGGGCAGCAGGTTACCCGACGACCTTTTAGGGTTTACCCTCTCGTTGGGCTAAGTAGGGGGTTACTCGATGACTTCTTTGAGACTAATCTCTTTCTATGTGGCGAGTTATTGACTTTTCTCCGTGATTACCAGAGCAGGACCCTTGGCTGTATGGTTCAACGATGAGAGGGCTTTGATGTGCGAGACATTTGTCCATCAGTGATGGATATCCTTAGAACTGTATGTGACTTTTCCTGGGATGAGCTTGAATATGGAAATCCCCTAACACACTCGTTTGGGTTTCTTGTTGATCATATATATACATAAAACCTACTTTTGTTCCCACTTTGTGGGATCAGTTACTCTCCTTCTAGGAGGGGCGAAGATGCGTTGGGTATGCCACATGCTTTCCATGTCTTGCTTTTTTGGTTGGATGAGTCTACTCTCCTACTATAGGCAGTGAATACTTGACGAGAAGTTTTTATTCTCAACTTTTCTAGATCCTTGCGTCTGGATGAGTCTGCTTCCTTTCCCTCATTGGGTTGAGCTGCACTCTATTTACTGTACTCTTTTTGTTCACTCTTGTTGTACACTATTCTCTCTTACTTCTCTCCTCTTCAGTACATCTCTTTCTACTCCCTCAATCCTTCGAGGCGTACTACTGAGTATTCGTATACTCACCTCTGCATGGGCATTTCCTGAATTTTTCATGCCCTTGTAGATGACGGACAGGTTGATCATTACATCAGAGAAGCTTTGGGATACGGGGTGCTTGGACTGCTTGTGGTGGTCGTAGCATGGGATTCATGAGCCCAAATTAATTTGTGCCAAACATTCACATTAATTAAGGGGATCCTACATAATTAATTTTTCAAATTGAATTATTTTAAATCAAATTAATTTGGAGATTATAATCTATTATTTTTTGGCATATTAATGTTGGTGGATGTTGGAAAAAGGAGAACATGGGAGAAAGGGAGTTCTCCAATGAAGAACGCCCCTCCCAATGAAGAACAAAGAATGAAGGAAGCTGATCTTTCTTTGACTTCTTCCTCAAACCTTCAACCATTGTGAGATTTCATTGACGACTAACTTTTGTAACTCCATCAACGAACGAAGAACGACAAATCAATGATAGGGGATTTTCTTTTATGTTTTATACTTTTTCTCTTTCTCTTCTTAGGATAGAAATAATTCATTGCGGAGTTTGTAAAAGAATTTTTGTTCATTGTACTACATTGATGAACCAATTGATACCACCCTAAACATGGAGGGTGTGGGCCATACCAAAATGTCCTGACCCCTCCACCGATCTTTTTTGTGTGGGAGTTTCGACGAAGAAGCAACAACAAGGCGACGAAGGTGGAAACGACAAAGGTCGTGCTACCCATGGCCTCTGTGAATCGCGCCGCCCCTACGACACTTCGGTGCTCTTGGACGAACACCTCCGGCCTACTCCGGCCTGAGCCGTGCCAAACCGGCCTTTCCGGCTACCACTGACCTCCGGCCCGCCTCCCTGCAGCCTCCTGCGCGGCCTGCCTGCAGCCTGCACATGCCCTAGGCGGCCTGCCCATGGCTTGCCCGTGCCACACTTGCCCTGACCGCGGCATGTGCGATTTCTGTTGGCCTACCCGTGACCTCCCATACGGTTCCACTAGATGAACTGGCCTGGCCTCCTAGGCTGAGCCGCCTAAACAGCGCCCCTCACGGTGCTGGCCGAACCAAACCGGTCGTGCCCTCTGGGCCGAACCGCGCCCCTCGTGGTGACCTCCAGGCTGAACTACCCACACGGGTCGCTGGGCCGAAGCTACTAGGCTGGCCCACCCAATGGGCTAGGCCAGACCCAAGAAGTCTGACCAGGTTGACCCAGACTGAGTCAGACCAGACTAAGACGGGCCGAGTTGGTCTGATCGGATCGGATCGGACCCGATCCCACTACTGGCCTTTACTTTTTTTTGGCCATATCTTTGGCTCTGTTCGACCATTTGATGAACTATCAAGGACACTGGTAATATTAAAACATAGTGGTCCCTTTGAGTATACCCCATTGGAGTTCGGGGTAATATTGAGATATGATCAGGTTGGGTTGTACACGAATCCAACCGGGACCCTAGGACAAGAAAGCTAATAACTCACAGATCTGGCGTTCGATTGACGCACCGTCTGTTGCATTAAGACCCGTATGATGAGCCGAACCATTGAGGTACTTCTACGTGGCACTTCATGACTATTAGAGTATTGACCAGTAGAGTGTAGAGCAGATCTTTCAGAGGCGAGCAGACATTTGTGCGGGAACGTAGTAACTGGATGAGACTTGAAAACTACTGATCGAGCACCACAGAGTGACTCGTATGATCCAGTGGGGAGCACCTGGTTATGTCGGTAGACCCATGGTGGAGGAGCGCCTGGTTTTGGCAGCAGACCCGTGATACTCGACAGGAGGAGTACCTCTATAGGCTATGAGGGGGAGCGACTGGTTGTGGTGGCAGACCCGAGGGGGAGAACCTCTATGCGAGCGTGACAGACCCATGGTGGGGAGCACCTCTGTGTGAGCATGACAGACCCATGGTACTCGATAGGAGGGGTACCTTACCAGTCTGGGTTAGTGGTAAGCGCCTATGTGTGTTTCGTCAGCCCACTATACTCGTTAGAGGAAGAGTTCTCTAGCAGTTGAGTGTTCAGATTGATACTATCCCTAGAATGAAATTCTGGTTGAGCTGAGTCAGTAAATTTTGTGTTTACCTAATGAGTGAGATGGATAACTTGAGAAGATAGGTATATGTATGAGCATATACCTAGGTAAGGTTATCTGATGAATTCATACTTTTTGGTTTATCATTGTTCGATTTTTTGATACCTTGAGGGTCTTGGGTTCCATACTGAGTATCGTTATACTCACCCCTACACGGGCTATGCCCACACCACGTTGTGTTGGTTGTAGACGGCAGACAGCACTGACTTCAGATCAGAGTAGCAGGACTGGATGGTACCCGGAGGTGCACCTTACGACGATTCGGTACATAGAGAAGACTGACATATGTGGAGTTCTGAGGAGGTAATCAGTACCTACCCTTCAGGTAGGAATCCTTGGAGGATGACCCAGTAACTGCTTTACCTTTTCTTCAGTTGTATTATTTTCAGTTATATTTTTACTATAAACTTGAGCTTCTATTTCTGGCCCCTTTACCTTTTAGCACTCCTTTTTTATACAAGTTTACTTAGTGTTCTTCTTCCAGCGTATACTCTATTGTGTGGGTTATAATTTTTAAAAGAAATGCTTTCCTAGTTTTAGGGAATTACACCTTTGGTGCTAGTCGCCACCCCCTGGCCTATGGATGGCGGGCTTGGGGTAGTCACGGAATGGGCCCCAGGGGACATGTCATGACAAATTGGTATCAAAGGATTGCCTTCCATCCTCAGTCAAGGGCTGGAGACTAGCACCAAAGGCATAAAGGGCCTAGCTTCTCTATCGCCTCACTCAGAAGATGTAGGATAGACCTCCTACTGAGTGTGTCTGCTACAATGTTCCCCTTCCTTGGATTATAGACTATCTTAAAGTCAACTTTGTTTGAGAAACGCCTTCCATCCTCAGAATGATGATCAGACTGCGCGGACCACTCAAACCCTCGAGGACATGTAGCATGCTTGTTTCCTCGACTTTAGTCGCAATTGGGAGGATCATTTACCCTTTTTGGAGTTTACACACCACAACAGATATCGATCCACCATTGGGATGGAATCATTTGAGGCGTTGATTGGGAGACCTTTCATATCACCTTTGTGCTGGACTGACCGAGGGGAGTCAGCACTCGTGGGACTTGAGATGGTATAGGCTGCCACAGAGAAAGTGTAGATCATCCTGGAGTAGATGAATACTTCAAAAAGCCAGCAGAAGCCATATGCTGACAGAAGACGGAGACCTCTGGAGTTCGAGGATGGCTACCACATCTTTCTACATGTCTCAACATGATAAGGTTTGCGGAGATGTGACTGAGCCGGAAAGTTATCTCCACGGTTCATCAGATATTTCCGGGTCCTCAACAGAGTTGGCGAGGTGGATAACTGCTTATCTCTTCCACCTCAGTTTCACCAGGTGCACGAAGTCTTCCATGTATCCCAGTGGAGGAGATATGTGCACGACCATTCTCACGTCATCGACCCCATAGAGCTGGACATCAACGATGGGGAGACTCTTACAGAGGTTCTAGTAGAGATTGTGGATCAAAATAAGCAGGTCATTCTTAGAGGGTCGATACCTGTGGTTCATGTTCGTTGACAGTATAGGAACCTCTAGGAGAGCACATGGTAGAGGGAGGCTCAGATGCATGCACAGTACCCTGATTTGTTTTTTGAATGTGGGGAGAATATCATCATCTTCAAAAGATGTAATATTGTTCCAGTGTCACTTCAGGAGGAATTTTTGAGGGATTTACACACATCTCATTTAGTGGTATATCTAGGAGTGGCAAAGATGTATCGGGACCTCCGACGACAGCACTGGTTGCCAGGTATGAAGAAGGCAGTAGTGGAATATGTCACTCAATTCCTCACTTGTCAGCAAGTGAAGGCGGAGCACCAGGTACCAGTAGGCATGGTTCAACCATTAGAGATCCCAGAATCGAAGTGGGATGGGATATCCAAGGACTTCATGACTGGTCTTCCACGTACATCAATGGTTCACTCAACGATTTGGGTGATCGTCGACCGACTAAACAAGTCGTCCCGCTTCCTACCGATCATAGAGCAGGGTTCAGTAAAGATCTTGGGATGCCTATACGTACATGAGATTTTGAGTATACATGGATTAAATTCCTCTATTGTCTTTGATCGTGATGTAGGGTTTACTTCCTGGATATGGAAGGGGTTGAAGGAGGCTTTCGGGATGCAGCTTCGTCTGAGCACTGCCTTCCATCCTCAGACAGATGGTCATACCGAGCGGACCATTCAGACACTTCAGGACATGATACGTTCTTGGGTCCTTGACTTCGGTCATAGATGGGAGGATCATTTAACTTTGGTGTAGTTTTCATACAACAACAGCTATCAATCCACCATCGGGGTGGTAACTTTTGAGGCCTTGTATGGTCGACCTTGCAGATCACCACTGTGCTGGACAGACCCAAGTGAGTCAGCACTAGTGGGACCAGAGATGGTATAGGCTACCACAGAGAATGTGAAGATCATCCAGGAGCAAATGAAGACTACACAGAGCAAGAAAAAGTTGTATGATGATAGGATATGGAGACTTCTGGAGTTCGCGGATGGCGACCACATATTTCAATCAGTCTCACCCAAACAAGGTTTATGGAGATTTGGCCAAGGCAACAAGTTATCTCCATGATTCATCAGACCTTTCCAGGTGCTCAGCAGAGTAGGCGAGGTGGCTTACCACCTGGCTCTTCTACCTCAGTGGCACCAGGTGCACGATGTCTTCCGTGTATCCCAACTGAGGAGATACGTGCATGACCCTTCTCACATCATCGATCATAGAGAGATGGACATGGACAATGCGGTGAATTTCACAGAGGTTCCAGTGTTGATTGAGGATCGATAAAAGTGGGTCCTACGTGGATTTTCGATACCATTGGTGTAGGTTCACTGGCAGCATGAGATCCTCCAGGAGAGTACATGGGAGTGGGAGGCTCAAATGCGTGCTCAGTACCCCCACTTGTTCCCTTAGTTTGAGTTGTAGCTTACAGGGACAGGAATCCCTAAGGTGGGGAGAATTTAAAGACCTATAAATCCAATGTATTTTTTTAATACATTGGAATTATACGAGTCTGCAAAAATTTAGGGCGCTTGATTCTGAGACCTGATATGCCCAGAATCAATTTTTGATGATTTGTTCAGACACATTCAGTAATTATACGAGAATGTTTTTTTATAAGATTTGAACTGGTGCTCAGAACAGAAATCTGAGGGCACCATTGAAATCGTAGCATATGTATTCAATTAAGGATACATTCACCTCGATGATAGTTGGTCGAGAGTAGAACATAGATTGTGGGTTTTCGTGGAAGGTAATAAAATAAAGTGAGTTTTCACGTTTTTATATTAGGGATGCCCTGTTGGTGTTTGGTGGTTAAAACCTCCTCATGGGAGTTGGAGGTGGGTCCACCACACCTTAACCTCCCAAGAGAGGTTATGGTGGTTGGTCCCACCGGAACATAACCTCCCATGTGAGGATTAAAGTGTTTGGGACCACCCGAGGATGGAACCCCTTGAACTCCCAATTAAGAGAGGAGAAAACTCTTGAGCTCCTCACTTAATGGTGCCACCACCCTAATTGAGCCTCTTGATCTCCCCTAATTAATTTTGTTCATAAACTCATGAATTAATTAGGTGGATCCCATTAATTTAATTCTACCAATTTGTTTAAGGTGCCTAAAAATTAATAAGATATCAATCTATTATTATATCTTTTGGTTGTCATTTCTCTATTGGTGGGAAGCTTTTGAGAGAAAATCTTGGGAGAATTAGAGTTCTCCAACTAAGAACCCAATATACCAATGAAGAACGAAGAACGAAGAACATCAACTATCTTCAAATTCTTCTCCGAAGCGTCAACTATCCTGAGGCATCTTCGACGACCGACTTCTGCGACTCCGTCAACGAACATCGAACGTCAAATAAAAGGTAGGTGGTTTAATTTGAGTAATATTCCCTTTTTCTCATCTTCTTTTGAATGTAATCGATGCGAAGTATTGAAAATTATTGATGTTCATCGTACTCCTTTTATGAACAAATTGCAATCATCCCAAAATGCGGAGGGTGCGGGCCAAACTAACATGGAGCGACTCCCTCCATCGATCTCTTTGTGAAGTATCATCGGCATGGCGAACGACAAACTCCTTCATCTTCTTACCATGACATAAATGTCGACGACCGACAATCAATGGTTGGGGGGTTTTACATGTTGATGATTTCCTTGAATATTTTTCAACGGTTAGAAAGGAATTGTTTGTGAGTGAGTTGTTGTTCATCTTCTTACTTATTGATGAGCCAATTGAAACCACCCTAAACCTAGAGTGTGCGGGCCAAACCAATATGGACCAACCCCTCCGCCATTCTTGTTTGTGACGATATTCGGTATGGTGATGAGGTGACAGAACTATGAAGGAGGCAATGAAAAAGGCCACACTACCCATGGACTCGGCAAACCGCACCGCCCCCGCGGTGCTCCAGTGCTTCAGGCCGAACTGTGGCCCTTCGGACGAGCCGCCCTGGCCGCACCGTCCGCCGGCCAAATTGGCTGAGCCACCCCGACTGGCCCGCTCTAGTCCGAGCCAATGTGTTACAGAGTATGAATCTAACTTTATAAGGATATCTTAGTATTATATATATTATATACACAATATAGAGTGCAATATTGACTATTTAACTGAATGTCTCAAGACAAGTCTCTGAAGGGCACTAGTCACTCATTATTTTTATTCATATGATGAAATAGATTTATGTGTCCTCAAGATAGATAAATTACTCTTCAAGTATTACAGGTTTAAAGGGAAGTTAGAGAAGAAGAGGATTATAGTGAATGTACAATATAATGGAAAAATTGAAAGAATTATTTTACCACATTTGATAACTATGGAAAGAATCAACCAGTGAAATACATGAAGGGGTTCAGATTTGTTATAATTATAGAGTAAAAGGTCACAATAAAAATAACGATAAGGGAAGAATGACAAAAACACAATTCAATGTTTTAACTATAAGGATATGGGGTACTTCACATAAGAATACCCCAAGTATCAAGGTAATATTTCTCAGAATAAGCTAAGGGATCATAGGAAGACGTATGATATTGATACTGTTGACGCCGAAAAAAGTCCGTAACTCTCAGAGGAAGTTTCGGAATGACGAAGCGAAGTCATATTCGAAATCAGAGGCCCGATCCGGAGGCCCGGGATGTGGTGCGCGAAATAAAGGAGGCTCCACGCGAAAAATTGTTCTATGTGCGTAGAATCACCAGGTTTTGCGGAATTGAGCCGTTCAGGCGCACAATCTTTGCACGCCCCGATTCCGCACGGCGATTTTTTGCGCGCCGGCTACGCTTGGCGCGAAGAATTTCGTGCGCCACCTGGATTCCGCACCAGAGGTCACCTATAAATAGAAGGTGACCCTGAATGGTTTGGGGGTTGAGGAATCCAAAGCGACTACCGTGCACGCAATTCGGCTCCCTCCGCGTATAAGATGACTTCCAGGTAAAACCCTCATTTCGCACAACCTTGCCCCGAAGTTCGCCTTTGCGCGCAACTCCACTGGCTTTAGTGAATTTTCACCCTTCCCCGGGTTCCAGCCTTGCACGCAATGCATGTCTCATGTGCGCAATAGGCTGTTGTGCGCATAAAACCCTGCACGTAGTTCCCTCTTCGCACGCAATTCCATTGCTCCAATTGCGTTCCATCCCGGAGTTTTGCGCGCAAAACATTCCTTTTGCGCGCAAAGCCCAGGACTCCTCACCTTGACGCCCCGTGGCTGCCCCCTGCACCGGCACATGATGTCTCCCCTGCCGGGCATGCGCGCCATGCGTTTTTTCCCGTACGGCCTCCCAGGCTCGTGCAAAGTAACCTAAAGTTCCCTTGGGCCGTGATTCCGATTGCGTTGCTTTTCCTTATGCTTCTCCGCATAGGCACGCTAACGGCTAATGCTTCATCGCATAGCCAGGCTAATGTTGACCCCCCGGTGGTTCGCCCTGCGGCCCCCCTTCATTATGGCCTTGCCAATGCCTTCCCTTCCACAAGGGGTAGAGGGCGTTGGGCATGTAATCCCTAGTGGTGTGGAGCGAACCCACCTCATCCAAGCTGCAGGACGTTAAACTGCAAAGCACCTTGTCCTTAACACAAGACGTTAAATTGTGGTTCGACCTCGTGCTTCGCACACAGGGTCCCCCCATCTCAGATATTTTTTACACCACTTGTCTCCACGGGAATGGACTCTTCCTCACATGGAATGAGACCCTCCTTGTCGGAGCGACGTTTGTCCATGGGGGAAGGGCTGCCTCAGAGCGTAATCCCCTAGCCTTTCTTGCGGATTATTGCACCCGTGCATCTCCATTCTTCCCCCCTGCCAAGGCCAGTGGAGTCCTTTTACCACTGCGCTTTGTCGCACCACGGGCCTCCACCTTGGAGTAAGCCCCAGCACCAAGGGCTGCTAACCACGCGTAAGCCCCTGTTTCCTCTTTGGGCCACACAACGCGTAAGCCCCATTCCGCTTCTCACGGACGCACCCTTTGCGACGTGATCGTCTGGTCCCTGCTGCCTCTTGTTTCTAACACCGAGCATGACTCACGTGGGCTTAGAGCGCGCATCTACCATGACATCCTATTATGGGCCACCCCAGAGCGTAAGCCTTATCCCAGCGAACTACGTGGAATTTGATCCGTGCTAATGCACGGTACGTAGGAAGCCTCCACGCGGTTCAATCCCACCACCTGGTCATCCCGACCTATCCATGTCTGTTCCCCGACCACCTTGGGCCGCCCCAGAGCGTAAGCCCCAAATATCGCATCCCGCGTGACATTAAACTGTATTCCGTCCCACATGATGTTAAACTGTATCGCGTCCCGCATGATGTTAAACTGTATCGCGTCCCGCATGACGTTAAACTGTATCGCGTCCCGCATGAAGTTAAAATGTATTCCGTCCTGCATGACGTTAAACTGTATCGCGTCCCGCATGACGTTAAACTGTATTCCGTCCCGCATGACGTTAAACTGTATCCCCCCTCTTGGGATATCTCAGAACGTAATCCCCATGTCTCACTCCACCATCCATCATGATCATTACCCGGGCCGCCACATCCCGGTGAGATCATTCCACCCCATCCCACTCCATGATATATGGGAAGCCACCCACGTGCTGGCCCCAACATCGGTGTTCCCCCTAGGGATCTTTCAACCCGATCCATCTTCACAAGACGTTAAACTCGCGACATACCCCATGTTAAACATGGTAAGCTGAGGAAAACCTCAGATGGTACACATTCCCCACGTTCGATGTGGGATTCCTCGGGCTTCCTCGCCATCAAGAAGCCTTGTGATGAGGGACCAAAGACATACATGCCAACCACGCCCCAATGTGACCATTATCTTCACCGCAAGTTGCTACCCCGAAAAGACCCCTTGGAGTGTCTTGACGAAAGCAGCGCAATTAACTGGCGTCCATGTAGATATGGCACCAGGAATGAGCTTTATGAACCTGTCTTAAATCTATGAGGGAGACCCGAACTAGGTGATGAGCTCAGAGGAGGAATCCACGGAAGGAAGAACCAACATCCGATCACCTGGTTTCGATCAAGGAGCAGACGTCCCTGAACAAGGAACAGATGTCGCCCGCCATTGGAATGCGGGAATGCGGGGCATCAAGCAGCACGTCCTCCTCCATGGACGGATGCGCGCGCCCCGGCTAAAGCGTTAGAAACAAAAAATGGTGAACCCGATGTGAAGCTCTTCTCCTCAACATGGGGAATGGTAGCTGTTGGGGCCTCGGAATAATAGCATGTCACTAGGTCCGGGTAACCCTCACCAAGACGTGAACCCACCAGGGGTCAAGGTCGTCAGGGCGATGACTACTCCGTTCTGCGACGTCGTCAGCTTAGATTCCCCTCGCCGACCATGGAAGACGGAATAATGCTGGGCCTTGGTTGTTGATCTCCTTTCCTGTTGATACTAATGGGTTCATATCCCTATTTCCAGGAATCAGATCACTACATTCAGAGCTCGATCGCCACCTGCCCACCGGCGCAGGGGCAGGGGCAGTACCGACGCGGCTACCCTGTGCGGTCCCACCTATTCGGCGGTCGCTCTGGCTTTGACCGTCATAGCAGCTAGGCGCTTGCGCCCCCTATCCCCGTCAGAAATCATCCAACGGAGGCTGATCAATAACCTGGTTCGTAGGTATGACGAGGAAGGGGTCATCCCCACCAGGGGCATGGCCCAATTGGATCTAGAGGCGACCGCACCTCACCACCATCACCGCCCTCGGGGGCCGCGCAGGGAGCCACCGCTCCCCACGCCGACGTTCAACTGCTTCGGGAGCCTATCCCCGGAGCGCTTTGACACATCCCTCCCCAAAGCCAATGAGGTGGGGGATGTCTGGGTCCACCCGATTAGCGATCCATCCCAGGGGTTAACGGCAAGAACCCCCACCAGGCCACGTCGATGCCGCCGCCCGACTCCCCTAGCCGAGGAGCAGGCAATCTTCATGCCTACATCGCCGGTTCTGGGCCATCTGACTCGACGCCAGCATCGGGCGCGAGCGGGAGAGAATGCCCATCCTGGGGCACCAGCATCTGCAACCACTGTGGCCCCAGCCAATGCTGACTCCTGTTCCTAGATCCCTGTGCATGTTGAGTAGGGTCAACCGCGTTCCCGACTTGGATCGAAACCCCGACCACCCTGCAGGCAGGTTGGGTCGAATCTCCCGGTCGTGGACACTAGCAATGGCCATTGCGGACCAATCCGCGGTAATGCCGCTCACCATGAGGGCTCATTCTGTGCCACCGATCTGGAAAGCTGGAAGCTTCTTCGTGATGGCTATGATCCAGGTATGACTCCTTCCAGCGCCCACTGCATGGGGTATGAGGTCACTCCCCATACTGCCGGTCGCGAGCATGGAGACGTTGTGTATCCAGTCGCTCACTCACATGGAGGTCCTCCCCATGTCCCTTTCGACATCTATCCCGGTGCTTCTCGCACCCAGGCCTTCGGTCCCCTCTGCCCCAGCTCTATTATGGTCAGGGGACCCCATGACGGAATTCGTCCTTACCCTGAGGAGCTACCCAGGGGCAGGAAGCCCGGGCGTCGTCGCCGTAGGAGGAATGTCAGTGGAGTCCGGATGGGAATCAGACCAGTCTGTTTCTCGGATTCAGAGGCAGAGTACGACTCGACGATGGAACCTCCCCCCAACCCTTCGAGTTGAGGGAAGGGGTGGGGACGTGGCGCGTTAGTCTCGTACTCCCCGAATGCGAGATTCGTATGATTGCCTCCTCTCTTCGAAGGTATATCCAAGAGGACGAGGACTTGGCGTACCGCCAGGGATCAAGCCCGCAGTTGCTGCTGACCTCCTCGGAAGCACCTCCTGCCCCTGTTAGGGAGGGTGAGGAACTTTTCTGGGGACTGACGGAAGAATCGCGATGTGACACACCCTCGGTGAGCACCGACGCTGTGACATGAGGCCCATCCACTAGCCCATCCTATCGCGACGTGGTAGCCAGGGCACTGCAACCCCTGGAAAACGACCCAGGGATCGGCGGCCAATCGGCCTGTTCTCCGTATTCCCCAACGGCCAGCCCACCGCCCCGATGGCCTGCCTCGACGCCATTGCGAATTCCCCAACTTCTCTCGGTGGACGAGCAGGGGCGGCAAGTTCCGGACCCCGAACCGAATCCGTGGAGCTTCTGGACCGTTCTTGCAGCAGGCCACTTCCTTGAGTATTTTTGGTCGGTCGCAGAATCGGGTTTTGATGTGCCAGAGTCACTCACCCCGGGAGAGTTTGAATGCTTCCGCCAGATTCTTCGGGTGACTCACTCCCGCCTCAGCCATCAGCTAGCGCCTTATCCCAGGAGCCAAGCACATCTCGAGGAGATTGGTGAGCAGTGCCGCCGGGTCGACCTAGCAGCACTCCCTGCGGTCTGGCACCCCGAGTCGCTGGACCACCACAAGACCCTTCAACAACAATGCGTCCAAAGTTTTCAAGTACTCCGCAGAGTTATTGAGGAGGCCACCCCCCACGAACAGGTCCCCAGGTGGGGGCAGTACGCTGATCTCCTCTTCTCTACGATCCACTGGCAGCCCAATCCACTGGGTGGCCCTAATGGAACGTCGCCAAGGGAAGTAGCAGTCAACATGGCTGACCTTTCAGATGAGGGAAACATTGTGGAGCCCCTTGATGGGGACTCACCCCCCAAGTACAGGCCGCTACTGGACCCATCTGAGAGGATTACTCGCCAACAGAGGAGCCTCCTAGGCCTTCTTGTACCCACGGAGGCACTGGCGCTGGGCCAAAACATCGGCAAGGGTAAAGAGCCCGTCGGGTCTGTCAAACTCACCGACCCATCTGCCTCAGTGCAGAAGCTAGAGGAAGATCCCGATAAGGCCACGCTGTGCCAATAGCTAGCCAAGAAAAAGAGGCTGGTTGATGAGCTCCTGGCCGAACTCATTGCCGAGCGGCGACCTGACTACGGAAACCCTAGACTAGGACAGTAGGGGCATGAGCATCTACCCCATGCTGAGATCCCTCCGGGAAACCGTGACCGTGTCGTGTTCGCCGACAAGGGATACACTGGAGCCCATGGCAAGAGGGTGCGATATGTTTCACCGAACCCTCCCAAGCAGTAAGACAACCCGGGGGACCCTTCTTGGTTTCCTCTCGCCGCTCCAAGAGTCGCTCTACCAGCTGCCCCGCGAGCCGCTGAGCGCGACTATCATGTCGAAGAGCCTGGAAATGCGCTTGTGTTTAGATATCCCCATCAGGATAGGAATTCGCATCCAGATGATCTGATGGAATTACTCATCGCTCTCTTGGAGGCCCAGGAAACTCGATAGGTGGCGATCCCTCCGGATGGCAAGCCGTACCCCGCATGGGTGGATGACATGCCAGCCCCGCCGGGATATGGGAACCCCACTTTTTCCCCTTTAACGGGACCGGAGACCCGCCACAACACTTGGCCCACTTCAACTCGAGGTGCGGGCCTATGTTAGGGACTTCGGCGTAGCATGAGGTTGCCAAGCTCCGGTGATTCGTTCAGACACTGGAAGGACCAGCATTCGTCTGGTACATCCAACTCCCTGTTTGATCAGTGACTAGCTCGGTGGACCTTCGCCAGCAATTCCTCTACCAGTTCAGTTCCACAACCTGGAAGACAAACATTGCAGACCTCTTCAGGTGCAAGCAAAGGCCCGATGAGCGAGTTGCGGACTTCGTCGCCCGGTAGAAGGGGCTCACGTACTCCCTTGACATGCCGCTGACTAAGGAGAAATTACTAAAGATGTGTGTAGTGAACATCAAGTCGGATTTTGTTCGTTCCCTGATCACACAGAATTACCTTGGAGGGTTCCGGGACTTCTCGGACAAGGCTCACCGCCTCGAAGAAGCCCTGCAACAGGCCAGTCTGGCACGCCCGCTGCCTCCTGTAATCTCTGCAAGGAGAGCCGCCAGAGCCGAGCCCACTGCTGTGGCCCAGATAGAGGCCCCTAAATATCTAGATTTGCTGCCAGTGAGGCCAACTCAGTAGGATCATAGGGGTCCACCCCCACAGGCACAGCCTCCGGCCCAGCAGAGACCACCACAAAATCGGCAGGCGCCTCCGCGTAACGCACCACCACTACCTAGGCGAGGTAATCCAGCTCCACCTCCTCGGCCTGCTCCTCTGGCCCCTGGCCATGGTCAGCCCCCAAGAGTCCCCTTTCCAGACAGGAGGAATTAGGCTTACTTGTTTGGTGAGGCCCAGGTCCCCGGTTATTTCCATAGCACCTTGGAGCAGATAATTGTCCGACTACTTGAGTGCCGGAATCCAAAAGAGGCATGTCTCACGGATCGCCCTAACTACTTCCCTTATCACGGGTTCTTGGGACACACCATCTAGCAATGCTATGTGTTCAAGGACTAGCTCCAAGACCAGATTGACAACAACATAGTCAGGTTGGGCCCAGCCCCTGCACATGTGGCAGATGTCTTTGTGGGATCAGATGGCAGTAGTGACGACGGGGATGGGTGGGAACAGGTTTCCGACCGTGGGTCCCGGAAGTATAACTACTGGATGGCCCGCAGAACAGTCGCTCGTGCCCATGGCATCATCCGTGCCCGCCTGGATCAGCCAGAGCCCTCAGAATCTGCGAGCGCCACTTCAGCATCGTCGTCCCAGCCTACTTCTTCCCAGAAGAGCAGGCGGCGGCACAAGAAGAAAGAACGTGCCCTGCTATTGCCGTCATCTTCTCGCACGCTTGGCAATTTCATGCCCCCGGAAATGGGGATCCCTCCGAGACCCCGGCCGGTAATGGATGACTCCTCAAGTGAGAGCCCGAGGAATGCTTCGGTTAACACCATAGAGTTGGTAAATCCCTTTGTGGCTCCCGACGACGAGGAGCACCAGGTGGACCTCCCCGAGAGCCTGGGGTACGCTTCGGTTAACACCGTAGAGTTGGTAAATCCCTTTGTGGCTCCCGACGGTGTGGAGCGCCAGGTGGAACTCCTCGAGAGCCTGGGGTATGCTTCAGTTAACACCGTAGAGTTGGTAAATCCCTTTTTGGCTCCCGACGATGAGGAGTTCCAGGTGGACCTCCCCGAGAGCCTGGGGTACGCTTCGGTTAACACCGTAGAGTTGGTAAATCCCTTTGTAGCTCCTGAAGACGAGGAGCGCCAGGTGGACCTCTCTAATGTCCCTAGCCATCGCCAACATCGACGGAGCCGTGGCTACGTGAATCGCTGGGGCACGGCAGTCGTCACCTCCAGTCAGGTCGTGCACGCTATCGAGACCAGGCAGCAGGCCTGGTATAGAGAGCAGCACTCGCGGCTCCTTCACCCGGTGACAACAGGTTCGCTTCCACCACCGTTTGTGTTGCTGGATCGGGCGGAACTGCCTTGCCCACATTGCAACAAGCCCAACCCTGCCATTGGCCGACTACAGCCTTCCGGTCCTTGCATGGTCGCCACCTCCCGGGCTTTAGCTGATGAACAGTGGGACATGCCTTGTACCAGTCAGTCACCGGTCCCGCCAGCAGGGCCCGTCATGCCCCCAATCACAGAGCGACCTCCTGTAAGCAGAAGCTCGCATTTGGCATTAAAGTATGATGTCCTGAAACATCTGGATGGCATTCCAGCAGGGCTTTACATCCTTGAGGCCCTCCTCTTGTCGTCTGAAATGCGTGAGGCGCTCACCGAGGACCTAAGGATCCCCCTCCAGTTTGAAACGGAGGTAACGGCCACAGAAGCCTTCCACACCGAGGTGATTGAGGATGCCGAATGTCAGGCGGTTTTCTCATTCTCTGGTGAAGATGAAGACCCTCCCATACAGGGGCACATCCGCCCGCTGTACATCACCAGCCAGTTCAATGGCGTGGAGGTCCGTCGCTGTCTTGTCGACACGGGTTCTGGGATTAACTTGATCCCAAGTTGGACACTGCGAATGTTGGGGTTGTCCAAGGATGTTTTAACTCCCTCTGACCTCAGAATCTAGGGGTATGATAGGACCGAGCGAACTCCACTCGGCAGGATTCGTCTGACGACCTAGTTCGGCGGCTTAATTGCCGATACTGAATTCATGGTTGTCTCTTAGGACACTGCCTACAACGTATTGATGGGCAGGCTGTGGCTACATCTTCACGCGGAGGTTCCCTCATCATACCATCAGTGCCTCAAATAATCCCTTAAGGGTCGAGTGGGTGTGCTCTAACGAGATGCATCTCCGTTTGCCTCTTTTGAAGCTCATTACTTGGATGCTGACTATTACAAGAGCAAGGACAAGCAAATCTCGGCAGGTGAGGTTGAGCCTGCTACTGTCATGAGTGATCCCTGGGCAGGTTTGGATGAAGCATATGTCTTCCCAATCCATCAGTTGGAGGCTACAACTCCCGATATGGGAGAGTGCTTTGTTGTCTCAGGTATCAGAGGAATCCATATTTCCGGGTCTAAGAGACGGCGGGAAATCATATCGTACTCTTACACCAACCAGGTTCAGGTGATCCCCAAGCCTCCTACCCCCGTACGATATCGGGATGTTGGGCTCATGGCAACGGCAGTACGTCATATGTGTCTGTTTCGCCAAGCCGGGGTCGACCGACTCATGCCAACGCGTCACCACTGCTTTGATGTCGTAATGCATGGCCCATTGGGCCACATGCCAGATGGGATTGGATCAACCGCCTTTGTCGCTACGGTCTCCGTGGTGCATGAGTCTCCCATCATGACGACCTCTACCGCCCAAGTCGGTGCTAGCTCCCCATTAGGGTCGAGTTGCCCCGAAACGGGTCCCCCCATGGATGATCCTTCCACAAGCGGAGAAGAAGGCATAGAAGATGCTCCACCTGCCTTTGAGGAGGGCGTCTCCGCCACGGTCGACAAGCTAGTACAGGTGAACCTCGTTAGTGAGGCGGACCCGAGACCCACATTGTTCAGCACCGCTATGCCTCCCGAGGAACGACAGAAATACATAGACTTCCTCAGACCGCACCATGATGTGTTTGTCTGGAGTTATGATGAGATGCAAGGACTAGATCCCCAGGTAGCCATCCACCACATTGGCCTCCCATCAAACCATCGCGGGTTCAAGCAGCCTCCCAGAAAAATGCACCCCTTTCATGGTGCCATGGTTGAGGCCGAAGTTGATAAGCTCATTATGGCCAACTTCGTCAGGGAAGTCCGGTAACCCAGGTGGCTAGCCAACAGTGTGCCTATTAGGAAAAAGAACGGGCAGATCAGGGCTTGCATCGACTTCCTCCATCTTAATCGCCACAGTCCGAAGGATGACTTTCCCCTTCCCGTGACAGAGCTGTTGATCGACGCAACAGCCCTTTTCCAAGCCCTCTCCTTCATGGATGGGTACTTCAGGTACAACCATATCCGGATGGCCGCCGAGGATGAAGAGTTCAGCGCCTTCAGCCCCCCCCCCCCCCAGGTCACTTTCTGCTATCGGGTTATACCCTTCAGCCTGAAGAACGCGGGTGCCACCTATCAACGGGCTATGCACCGCATATTCAAGCCGATCCTCAGGACGCTGGTGGAGTGCTACGTAGATGACTTGGTGGTTAAATCTTGTCAGCGCTGGGACCATCTCAAAGACCTTGAGAATGTGTTCGGTTTTCTCCTTTCTCTCCACTTGAAGATGAACCCGTTGAAGTGTGCCTTCGGGGTAACCTCCGAAAAGTTTCTTGGCTTCATCGTCTGGTATAGAGGTATCGAGATCGACCCCGAGAAGATCAAGGCCATCAGTCAGATGCCTCCCCCGAGTAATATTCGGGAGCTTCGAGGCCTCCAAGGCCTCTTAGCCTATATACGTCGATTCATTGCGAATCTGGCCGGCAAGTGTAAGCCCTTCTCTCAGCTCATGAAGAAAGTCACCGCCTATCGGTGGGATGAAGAGTGTCAGACCGCTTTTGAGGAAATGAAGCAGTATATGCTTCAACCTCCGGTCCTGATGCCACCCGTTCCTAGAAATCCACTGGTCCTTTACGTGACCGCCCTGGAGCGATCCTTCGGTGCCCTTCTCACCCAGAAGAACAACGAGGGAATGGAGAATAGCCTCTACTACCTCAACTGCATCCTCCTCGACGCGGAAGTTAGATACTCTCCCATCGAGAAGAGCTGCCTAGGACTCGTATTCGCCATACAGAAATTGTGGCACCACTTGCAGCACCACGAGGGATAGCTGGTCTCTCGGGGAGACCCGTTGAAATACATCCTGATCCGGCCTATGTAGACCGGACGATTGACGCGCTGAGCGGTTATCCTCCAGCTATTCGACATTAGGTTCGTACCTCAGAAGGCCGTCAAAGGATAGGCGTTGGCAGACTTCTTAGCTGCCCATCCAACCTCTACAGACCAGCCACTGGATTTGGGCTTTCCTAATGAGGCAATCCTCTCAGTCGATCACGCCACCCCATGCTGGCAGATGCACTTTGATGGTGCCTCCCGAAGCCCTACCGGTAGAAGGCTCAATGATCATAGGCTTAACAGAGTGGGCCTGGGTATCATCTTCATCACCTCGGAGCAAGCGGTTCTGCCATATTCTTTCTTATTTGTCAGAAGGCTGCACTAACAATGAGGCAGAATATCATGCCCTAATCACTGGATTCGAGTTGGCTCTAGAGGTTGACGTACCCCACCTGTATGTAAAAGGGGGCTCTGAGCTAGTCATCAAGCAGGTTAACGGTGACTACACTATCAGGAATCCAGAACTCATGACGTTACTGGAGTGCACCCTCTATCTAATGGCTAATTTCCCATTCTGACCAGATGTCGTTCACGTTCCCCGGTCATAGAATAGTCGAGCGGATGCTTTGGCCAGCCTGGCCGCATCACTCGCGAAGCCCGAACAGGATGACCTAATCAACCACGTGGCGCACCAAAGAGTCATTGCTCCTGTTATCCTAGAGGGAAATCGTGGCCCGCGAGTGAACCATCTCACCGCTGGTGCCCCCGCGTCAGGACCCCCGGGGCTTCAGGCGTGGTGATCGAGACAGTTCCTGACTAGAGGACACCCTTGGTTGAATATCTCTTGCACCGCAATCTTCCTATGGACCGAGCAGAGAGGGAACAAATCTGGTGCCATGCGCCACAGTTCACCCTTCAAAGTAGTCCCATCCATGAGCAACTCCTTTACAGGCGTGGGTTTGACGGTGTTCTCCTCTGTTGTCCTCAAGGAGTGGAGATCCCACAGGTCATGCAAGAAGTGTACGCTGGCTCCTGTGGCGCCCACCAGGCCGGGTCGAAGTTGTCCCACCAGATTTGGAGACTGGGATACTTCTTGACCTCCATGATCCACGACTACATCGAGTACGCCAAGAGGTGTCATGAGTGCCATGTTCATGTTATATTTGTGCATCGGACACTGAAGCCTCTCCATACTACTAAGTATTCTTGGCCCATTGCAGTCTGGGGGTTGGATGTCGTAGGGCCTTACCCGCCGACGACGGACCGCTAGTGCCGGTTCATCTTAACCGCCAGGGATTTCTTCTCAAAGTGGGCAGAGGCAGCCCCACTCAGGGAAGTCAAGGCTGGTTCTATCGCCGACTTCGTGAGCTCCAATATCATTCACCGGTTTGGAATACCTCACGCTATCCTCACAGATAATGGAACCAACTTCAGAGCGGCCAAGCTGAAAATATTGTAAGCCAAGTACAACATTCTCTCTAACCACACCTCCCGCTATCATGCGTAGGCGAATGGACAGATTGAGGCGTTTAACAAAACCCTCTTTAACATTCTGCAAAAAATGGTTGGTCAGAACAAGAAAATATGGCCGGAAAAGCTCCCCAACGCCCTCTGGGCTTATAGGACGATGACCCGCAATTCCACCCAGGTGACCCCGTATTCCCTGGTATACGGAGCTGAGGTGATCCTTCCCATCGAGGTCCAGCTTCCCTCATTGCGCACGGAGGTCTATGACCATCAAGCACCAGACAAAGTTTCCGAGATCCATTTAGCCGAATTGGAAGCATTGGACGGAAGTAGGCTTCACGCTTTACATTACTTGGAAAGGCATCAGAGCAAAATGGCTCGAGCTTTCGATAAGAAGGTTCGCCTCCGCTCCTTCCTTCAAGGTGACTTGGTGCTAGCTCTTAGAGCGCCAATGATTCCCGGAAAGAAACCACCCAAGTTAGAACCCAAGTGGGAGGGACCTTTTATTGTCCACAAGGTCTATCCCAATGGTGCGTATTCCCTAGTGACTATGGATGGTGAGCGTATCACTCCTCCCACCAACGCCAGGTTCCTCAAGAAGTACTTTGCCTAGCCAGTATGGTCCTGCATGACCTTAAACTATATGGTCCTGTATGACCTTCAACTGTATGGTCCTGCATGACCTTAAACTGTATGGTCTTG
Organism: Viscum album; assembly: GCA_963277665.1. NCBI lineage: Eukaryota > Viridiplantae > Streptophyta > Magnoliopsida > Santalales > Viscaceae > Viscum > Viscum album. The sequence continues at coordinate 622,897,091 of OY728130.1, read as the reverse complement.
CAGGACCTTAAACTGTATAGTCCTGCATGACCTTAAACTGTATGGTCTTGCAGGACCTTAAACTGTATGGTTCTGCATGACCTTAAACTGTATGGTCCTGCACGACCTTAAACTACACTATGCCCTACATCTGGGCTCTATGGTCAGAGATCTAAGACCTAAAACTAAGATCCTCTTTTGGTTATTCCCTCTCCATGGTCCGAGCTCTAAGACCTAAAACTAAGATCCTCTTGGTCCGAGCTCTAAGACCTAAAACTAAGATCTATATTTCGTCCAACATGACGTTAAACTGTATTTCCAGAACTACGTGTGGCTTGATTCCCATCCTAATGGGATACGTAGGACCTCCCGGACATTTCGTCTCGGGTCCAGCCCAGGAGTTACCAAACTCTGCCCTTTGTTCTCGGTCCGATCTCTAAGACCTAAAACTAAGATCCATATTTCGTCCAACATGACGTTAAACTGTATTTCCAGAACTACGTCTAGCTTGATTCCCATCCAAATGGGATACGTAGGAACGCCCAGGCCTTTCGTCTTTGGGTCCATCTTGAGGTCTGCTGTCGCGTCTGTTTCGCCTTTGGGACTTCGACCACAGGGTCGCGTGGCGTTGTGTGAAATTATGTCCCCATTCACGTTGGGTTTGAAATGGCTGTACCATGCACACCATGTTCTCAAGGTTTAGCCCTCCCCTGTCCAAGGTCATTTAAAGACGCATATCAAGAACTACGTGTGGCTTGATTCCCATCCTTATGGGATACGTAGGACCACCTGAACACCTAGATGTCAGGTCCAGCCCCATCTCTTAGGAGATCCCACGATCTCCCGGTGCCCTGGGTGTTTGGAATTACGCCCCCTCTTTTGCCCAAGGATCCGCCATCTTTTGGCCACTCTTAGACTGAGCCCTCCGACCCTTTCTAGTGGTCTGCTGATGTGCTCAAGGCACTCTGGTCTAGAACATGGAGTGCCAGATTCGACATAGGCATGTTCCATCCACTTGCCAAGCTTTGTGTTCCCCTTCATTCGAGCCCCCGTCATCCTTCATACCTGGGGGGACCCCCATGAACGGCCTGGATACAACACCCAAGGGATCTCCTACCATCATGGGCCAATGCCCCCGAGGGTTTTGGACAACAAATTGATACGAATCCCACGTTATGAACATGGTCAGCGGTTGATGCTCATTTGTTTGTCCCCATGGATAACACGACAGGATGTTGCGTTGCGAACATGGTCAGCAGTAATCCTCAGTCATCACGCTGGCTTCCCCAGGCCCTGAATGTTGGTGGCATGGTTCATGTCATGTTCCGACCCACTGTGTCAAGGTGGAATCTCGACACTCCTTTTACTAACCCTCAGTACACCCCCACACATAAGACAGACCAAGTTGTGTAACGGTGTCTCTCGGGGCTCCCGCGATCTGAGCGCTAGAGTATGTGCTTGGGTCTCTTCTTTACGGGTTGCATGCGGCTTGACCTTCATCCCCTTGGGGAGTGAGGAGTTTCCCATACATTGCGTTTCGGGCCCAGCATAGCTGGGAGCTAGCATCTCCTGCCCCTCCCTGATTGTTGAACCCTCGTAGGCCCCTTTGGCCTGAGGCTCCTCTCTCGGATGGTCCAAACCATACGACCTTAAACTATGTGTTGGTCCAAACCATATGACCTTAAACTATGACTTTGTCCATAGCATATGACCTTAAACTGTGTTGTTGGTCCAAACCATATGACCATAAACTGTGTTGTTGGTCCAAACCATAGGACCTTCAACTGTGTTGTTGGTCCATACCATACGACCTTAAACTGTGTTGTTGGTCCAAACCATACGACATGAAACTGTGTTGCTGGTCCTATCACACGACCCTAAACTGTGACATTATTGTCTTGGCCGCATGATGAAAAATGGCACTGCATTGTGATGACCTCGTTGTAGAGGACATTACGTTGGGTATTGGTCTTGTGCCCTGCCATTTGTCAACGCCTATCACGGTTTGATGCTTGTGGTGACACCATGGTCTACTACTCTAGGTCTGTCGCTTGACAAAAAAACCACTCCCCTTAAAGGAAAACAAGATTTATCAAATTCCACTTCTTTTAGTGCAAGGGACACTCCCGCACTCCCCTTTTCCCTTGGCACTGGTATCTTACCATGTCACCTTTCAGAACTACGTATGGCTTGATTCTCATTTTTATGAGATACGTAGGAGCGCCTGGGGAACTTCCCCGTGGGCCCAGCCATCCTACCTTCGTGTTTGGTCCCTCGACTCGAGAATTTCCCCGGAGAGCACATTGTAATTAGGGCTTAGGTCCTCATTCACGTCGTATTTTGTAACTGCCATGCCATGTGTCCGTTTCTCCCTTTTCCCACCTCTCGGTCTGAGCTCTAAGACCTAAAACTAAGATCCTCACGGTCCGAGCTCTAAGACCTAAAACTAAGATCCTCATGGTCTGAGCTCTAAGACCTAAAATTAAGATCCTCATGGTCCGAGCTCTAAGACCTAAAACTAAGATCCTCATGGTCCGAGATCTAAGACCTAAAACTAAGATCCTCATTGTCCGAGCTCTAAGACCTAAAAATAATATCCTCATAGTCCGAGATCTAAGACCTAAAACAAAGATCTGTATTCCCTCCAACATGACATTAAACTGTATTTCGTCCCGCATGACGTTAAACTGTATTCCGTCCAACATGACATTAAACCGTATTTCGTCCTGCATTACGTTAAACTGTATTCCGTCCAACATGACATTAAACTGTATTTCCTCCCGCATGATGTTAAACTGTATTCCGTCCAACATGATGTTAAACTGTGTTTCAAAAACTACGTGTGGCTTGATTCTCATCCTAATGAGATACGTAGGACCACCCGGACATTTCATCATGGGTCCACCCCATGGATTACTAAACCTCGTCCTTCCTTATTGTCGTCCACTCGGCTCGACTTCATGGGAAGTGGTGTAATCAGGATATCTACCCCGAGCATGTTCGGGATGCCCCATGGTAATAATGGGAAGCGGCAGTTCTCTCTCCAAAGAGGTCCTGCCTGGAAATTGGGACGACCTGTGATCAGGTTGGTACATCCGCCTAATGCGCCTTCGCCATGGTGGCGCAATTTCAGGAGTGTTGGACTCTGCTCGAACAAACCACCACTCCACCTTCCACGCTTTGTGTCCCCCTTATTCAGATACTCATTTCCTTTCATGTTTGACGGGACCCCCTAACAGTATGGATGCTCAACCTATGGTCTGCCTACTGTCCTGCGCCAATGTTCCGGAGGACTTGTCATGTTTGACGGCACCCCCTAACAGTATGGATGACGGACCTATGGTCCGCCTACTGTCCTGGGCCAACGTTCCGGAAGACTGACCAACGATATTTGAGTTAGGCCCCGTGTTGAAAACATGGTCAGCGGTCAGCCCCCATTTATTGTCCCCCCATTCCAGGCCAACGTGATGTGGATGCTGTGTTTCCGCCATGGTTGACTGTTATCCTCCATGGTTGTGCCCCATTGGGTTCCGAATTTGGGCAGCGTGGTTCACCCTTCCTCTCCACCCCCTTGTGTTCGGATGGATTTCAATTCCCCCGGCATTTCCCCGCATGTGTTTTAAAGCGCATTGAGAAGTTGACACATCAATCGGCTCAGGGGTCTCCTCATAAGTCCTGGCCCAATTTTGGACACCTAAAGCTTGGTCAACACCCCATAGTTGAATGAAATGATGGTACGAGCATCTTCTTCTTCTTGCGTTGGGCACGACCCACAGGATCCTAGGGATGAGTTGTTATTCGTTTCGAAACTATGGTTGGGCGCATGAAAACGAGGGTACAATTGAGTGAATTTGGCCATATTGGATTGAGACGATGAGCAGTACAAGCATAAAGTTCATGAGATGGAAAAAATAAAGCCCTTAGGGACTAGCCTACTGAAGCGATCTTTCCAGCGCTGCTACCCTCTGGCTGGTATCCTCCAAGACCGCTTCTCGCTCTTTGAAGACTCTCTCCTTATCGGCCACCATAGAGCACAGCTCGCCATCCCTAGCTTGTGCCTGCGCCCGCTCGGTTTGAAGTACGGTCATCTGGTGACTCGCCTCCACCAGTTGATCCTGCGCATCAGCCAGCTATGCCGTCAGTTGCTCCACGAGCTCAGAGCATGTTGCGATAAAGGCCTCTTTATCTGCCGCCTGCCCTTCGAGGTGCCGAACTTCCTATTCCGCCCTCAGTAGTGCTTGAGCGTTCGCCGATCCTTCCTGGCACTGGGCAATGTCGGTGTGCCGGCTGCTCTCGCGTATCTTCTCGGCCATGTAATCATGGAACGTCATATGAAGACGCTGAGCGTCAGCCCCTCCGGCGCACAGGAAGCGCAGCCAGGTCTGAATTGATCCCATCCGCCTCAGCCAATCTGACTGGGGCTTCCTGAGGAAGTGCTGGATACACTTCCACCCTTTGCGCCATGTCATCCGGCTCTCCTCGGCTGCCTCTGAGTCTGAGTCATCAATCTCCTCAGGGTCAACGGGTCGGTATATTGGGAAGACCGCCAGAAAATCGGCAGTAGGATCCACCCCAGGGATGTCTTCATGAGGTATAGAATCCTCGACGTCTGGTTGTCCTTCTCTCGCCCCACCAGCAATGACACCTCCACCAGCTTCCGAAATCCTTTCAGGAACAGCGCCTCTGATGTCCACCGCCCCCTGTTCATCAATTGTTAGGGCCGACTCAGTGCAGAGAGCATGTTCCGAGCGATGTGGTATGTCCGCCGCTGGTCCACTCGCGGATGGCCCGAGCTCCGCAGCCTAACGTGCCTCCAATGTTGAGATCACTACGCAGGGCATATGCTGGTCAGACGGGATCTTTTGACACCAAGCACCAGTAGTGAAGCATGAGACTTTCAAGAATCCATAGCGTCAGTCCCCAGTGTTTCAGCCGCTTCAGGAGCTGCTGTAAGGGGAGACCCCTCTGCACTGGTTAATTCAATGATGGGTGTCAGATCCCCATCATGTCCCACTGGTTCCTATCCTCCCTCCTTTGGTGGGGACGCCCGTCCAACACTCAGCTGCTCCTGAGTAGGATGGGGAAGTGAGTTAGAAGTTGGAAAGAGAATGGATGAATGAGGGAAATGAATGAAGACAGAGACAAACCTCGAGAATCTCGGTTATGTCGAGATCATAGTCGGCAATCTCGCCGCTCTCTCGGAGACTCCCTTGGTAGGTCGCCCCTTGTGACCCCTCACCTTCGGGCTCCTCTTCTTCGTCTTCTCCCTCACCTTCCTCCTCTCCGGTTTCCTCCTCCCCCTCCGGCTCTTCGTCACTGTCTCCATCTCCCGGAGGCATCGCTTCCGGATCATGCTCCTGGCCGAGCATCACTTTCACTAGGAAGGTTGGCTCCGCACGCCGCCCTCGTTGGAGTGTGTATGCATCCATGGCCTTTAGATAAGCATGTCGCCGATGGAAGTTTACTCGGTCGGTAATTCGAACGAGCCCGACCTCTAGCAGTTGGATCCCGTTTTGCATTATCTTCTGGCAGATGGCTTCGACGCTCAGCGATTGCCGCAGGGTCATCCAGGCCGACCACAGTGCCTGGAGAATTGCATCTTGAGAAGGTTCGAGCAGATATCTTATCTGCTTCCTGGGCAGTTCCCTGGCTGCCTCATGTGACCCCCCCTGCGGGTAACGAGGACGTGGCAGCACCATGTGATGCTCCCGTTGCCGAAGTTCTGGCCTGCGCAGGCCCCGCTGCCTGACGCGCCCTTGGTTCCCCCCTTCCGACGGTGTTGTGCCTTCTTTCTCATCTCCCGGTTTCCGCACGAGTAACTTCGAGTTGCCAGAAGCGCTTGTGTAATAGCCCCTCAGGGTACGCAATGGTCCAGTGTTCGGCGTACTTGGTTGCTAGTCCGGCATCGACCCCGGTGGGAGGAAGACTAACGACATCGCCAGAGCCGAAAGTGGTAAACATCAACCACATTTGGCTCAGGTCGCATGGATTCTTCTACTGCCAAACAGCCGTGAATACCTTTTTCGGCATTCGTTGGAGGCACCCGAATTTCCTGGTGAATCGGGATGGCACGTAAGGCTCGCATATCACCTTCCCGTCGATCCGAGCCACGAGCACCCCACCTCGAATGCTCAGGAAGTATTCTTGCTGTTCCAGAGAGCCTCGCCCGTTGTCCACTAGCTGGCCAACTGGGGTGGGGAACGGGCTGAAGTTGAAGTTGGCATGGTTGCCGATATGGATCCTCATGCTCTCCTCATTGAGCGTCAGTGGAGCTACCCCTGCGATGTTTAGTAAGGACGGTCGCAAGCCATTGCCCAGAGGACAGACGGCGTTTGGGAAAGTATACCTCCCAAGATGAGCTGCCACCCAGCCATGGAAGATCTGGAAGGGACCACATACTCTTCGAGGCAACCCCCCTCGTGAGATGTGCCCCAAGATGGTATACAGCTTGGCCAGCACAGGGACACCCAAGTTGAACCGTTTGTTGGTGGCCATGGAGCCCGCCATCACCAAAGTCGCTGGACGGATGCCCATCCTCGCGTCCCGCACCGGAAGGAGCCACCCGCTCAAGAAGGCGGCAAGGAACCCGGCATACCGGACATTTGGGTCTCAGGCCTCAATGACGCAGTAGCCCCACGATTGGTATTGCCCTGCTTCCAGGGTCTTCCAATAGGACCCGTCCTTGCTCCTCTGAGTCGCGGTTGGGCACCGTTTGCCCCGTCCCGGCATCTTGACGGCGGGATCTCTCTCGAGGAACAGGCTGAACAAGCCTTTGTAGGCGATTTCCTTCAGGAATTCCTTGACCCCCAGCCTCTGTTTGGCCAGCTGCAGCAGGTGCCACGTCAGCATAGGCGTTCGTGACCTATCTCCCCATGTGTTCTTTGGAGGAACGAACTCGTCATATTGGTAACCCTCTAGTGGGATACCTCCGATGTAGTGAACGTCCCAGAGACTAATTCCGACTTCCCCATGATGAAGGTGGAACATGTTGGTGTCAGGAGACCACCAGGTGAATAGCTCCGGTCCAAGTTCAGGCTGGCGGTGGAAATGGAACTGTGATGTCCATACCGCCACGAACAGGCTGATATACCGTAGTTCGTCCCTGAACTGGTCACATGTATGGAGAACCCTGAACGCCCAAGCCCATTCGCTGGTGATGTTGCCCCCGGACCGCAGGTCCCAATCCTTTAGCCAGCCCTTCGTGTCATCCGTGATGCTTTGACGGAACATGCTCGTGTAGAGGGTCGGAGAATCCTATGCCACAGACTCGTCCCCGGTAATGGTCCTAGTCCTCGGGTTCAGGACATAAACATCCATATGTCTAGTTTCCCTGGAACGATGGCCATTGTTGGTGATGTTGTAGCGAGGAAGTTCATCCTCCCGAGTCACCCAAGACCGCGGCGTGTCCACTTCCATGCCTGGCAGTGGCACCTACTCCAGGATGCCAAAATTCTAGAGTGGGAGGTTGTTCGACAAGGGATATGTCTTCTGGGTTGGATTCAATAGGTTTAACAAGGTCATATGGTTGAAGACAATCACCTTGGCACCGTAAACCTCCTCGTTTTCCACTATTTCTGTCCTACGGGCAGCGGCTTCCCCCTCATCAACTCGGTTTGCAGCCATCTCGAATCTTTCGGGAGTTGGGCGAAATCCGGATGCAGGGCGCAGAATCGGAGAGTTCGGCGCGAAATCTGGATGAGTTGCATGGAATCATGGAGATGAGCGTGCAATCGGCACGCGAAGCGCGAAAAATTTCGAAGAGGCGCGAGATCACGACCGAATTTCGGATGGAATTCCGTGCTGCCAGAGCATTATTACGCGCAGTAGCGGAAGTGATTTTGCGCACGAGAATGATAATCTAATCGCGTGGAAAATGTGGAAGTACGGATTTGGGACCCAGCGCCCCTTTTTATAGGCGAGGCCAGGGTTCCGGGCTGCACGGAAAGAGGATTCCGCGAGTTTCTGTAGTTTTTCATGCCCATCGGTATTTTTCACGCAACTTGATCAAGAGACTTGGCTTTATGGTGTTTCGGCATTTCCCTTGGAATCAGATCGTTGCGACCTCTCGCCGATCCAATTCCAAGTGGGGGCATTTGTTGACGCCGAAAAAAGTCCGTAACTCTCGGAGAAAGTTTCGGAATGACGAAGTGAAGTAATATTCGGAATCAGAGGCCCGATCCAGAGGCCCGGGATGTGGTGTGCGAAATAAAAAAGGCTCCGTGTGAAAAATTGTTCTGTGCGCGTATAATCACCGGGTTTTGCGGAATTGAGCTGTTGAGGTGCACAATCTTTGCACGCCCCGGTTCCGTGCGGAGAGTTTTTGCGTGCCGGCTACACTCGGCGTGAAGAATTTCGCACGCCACCTGGATTCCGCACCGGAGGTCTCCTATAAATAGAAGGTGACCCCGAACTGTTTTGGGGTTGAGGAATTCGAAGTGACTCCCGTGCATGCAATTCGGCTCCCCCCGCACGCAAGATGACTTCCAGGTAAAACCCTCATTTCGCGCAACCTTGCCCCGGAGTTCGCCTTTGCGCGCAACTCCACCGGCTTCAGTGAATTTTCTCCCTTCCCCGGGTTCCAGACTTGCGCGCAATGCGTGTCTCGTGCGCTCAATAGGCTGTTGTGCGTGCAAAACCCTGCGCTCAGTTCCCTCTCCGCACGCAATTCCATTGCTCCAATTGCGCGCCATCCCAGAGTTTTGTGCGCAAACCTTTCCTTTTGTGCGCAAAGCCCATGACTCCTCACCTTGACGCCCCTTGGCTGCCCCCTGCACCGGCACCGGATGTCTCCCCTGCCGGGCATGCGTTCCATGCGTTGTTTTCTCGTGCGACCTCCTAGGCTCGTGCAAAGTAACCTCAAGGTCCCTTGGGTCGTGTTTCCCGTTGCGTTGCTTTGCCTTATGCTTCTCCGCATAGGAAAGCTAACAGCTATTGCTTCTTCGCATAGCCACGCAAACGTGGACCACCCCGGTGGTTCGCCCTGCGGCCCCCCTTCATTATGGCCTTGCCAATGCCTTCCCTTCAAAAAGGGGTAGAGGGAGTTGGGCATGTAAGACCTAGGGGTGTGGAGCGAACCCACCTCATCCAAGCTACAAGACGTTAAACTGCTAAGCACCTCGTCCTTAACACAAGATGTTAAACTGTGGTTCGACCCCGTGCTTCCCACGCAGGGTCCCCCCAGCTCGGACATTGTTTACGCCACTCATCTCCACAGGAATGGACTCTTCCTCACATGGAATGAGATCCTCCTTGTCGGAGCGGAGTTTTTCTGTGAGGTAAGGGCTGCCTCAGAGCGTAAGCCCCTAGCCTTTCTTGCGGATGATTGCACCCGTGCATCTCCATACTTCCCCCCTGCCAAGGCCAGTGGAGTCCTTTTCCCACTGCGCTTTGTCGCACCACGGGCCTCCACCCTGGAGTATGCCCCGACACCAAGGGCCGCTAACCACGCGTAAGCGCCTGTTTCCTCTTTGGGCCGCTCAACATGTAAGCCCCATTCCGCTTCTCACGGACACACCCTTTGCGACGTGATCGTCAGGTCCCTGCTGCCTCTTGTTTCTCACACCGAGCATGACTCACATGGGCTTAGAGCGCGCATCGACCATGACATCCTCTTATGGGCTACCCCATAGTGTTACCCCCATCCTAGCAAACTAAGTGGACTTTGATCCGTGCTAACGCACTGTACATAGGAAGCCTCCACGATGTTCAATCCCTCCACCCGGTCATCCCGACCTCTCCATATCGGTTCGCCGACCACCTTGGGTCGCCCCAGAGCGTAAGCCCCAAATATCACATCCCGCATGATGTTAAACTATATTCCGTCCCGCATGACGTTAAACTATATCGCGTCCCACATGACATTAAACTGTATCACGTCTCGCATGACGTTAAACTGTATTGCGTCCCGCATGACCTTAAACTGTATTTCGTCATGCATGACGTTAAACTGTATCGCGTCCCGCATGACGTTAAACTGTATTCTGTCCCGCATGACGTTAAACTGTATTCCCCCTCTTGGGCCGTCTCAGAACGTAAGTCCCATGTCTCACTCCACCATCCATCCTGATCTTTACCCGGGCAGCCACATCCCGGTGAGATCATGCCACCCCATCCCACTCCATGATATATGGGAAGCCGCCCACGTGCTGGCCCCAACATCGGTGTTCCCCCTAGGGATCCTTCAACCCGATCCGTCTTCGCAAGACGTTAAACTCACGGCATACCCCGTGTTAAACATGGGAAACTGAGGAAAACCTCAGATGGTACACATTCCCCGCATTCGATGTGGGATGCCTCGGGCTTCCGCGCCCTCGAGAAGCCCTGTGATGAGGGACCAAAGACAGACATGCCAACGACACCCCAACGTGACCATTCTCCTCACCGCAGGTTGCTGCCCCGACAAGACCCCTTGGAGCGCCTTGACGGAAGCAGTGTAATTAACTGGAGTCCATGTAGATATGGCACCGGGAATGAGCTTCACGAACCCGTCTTAAATCTATGAGGGAGACCCGGACTAGGTGATGAGCTTCGAGGAGGAATCCACGGAAGGAAGAACCGACATCCCATCATCCCGGTTTCGATCAAGGAGAAGACGTCCCTGAACAAGGAACGGATGTCGCCCGCCTTTGGAAAGCAGGAATGCGGGGCAACAAGCAGTGCGTCCTCCTCCACGTACGGATGCGCGCGCCCTGGCGAAACCGTCAGAAACAGATACGACCAAAGTTGAGTGATTTATATGATATTTTATTTGGATCTAAAAAATATGATGTAAATGTATTTAATTGATGAAATTATCATCATACGAATTATAAGAAATATATAGATTTTACTATATTAATTTTCATGAAGTATTTTGAAGCATATATTAAATGATACTAATAAAAAATGAAAATGATTCAGTGGTATGCTAACCTTTATAAAAAATATAGGATTGAGGGAAAGATAACCCTTAATATATTCTTGATGTTGAGATAATAAAGTTAGGATAAAGATATTACTAATATGGATAAAGTAAATTTAATAGTACTAATTACCTAAGAAATGATTATTGGTTTGTTTAGAAAGTGGTTTATGCTATCATTTATAGGCTAAAAACTGTTTTTGATCTATATAGTTCATCCAATAATCTATGTTTTATTTATGTAATAAGGAAGCATTATTGTTTTTAATACATTTTTTATTATAATTCAGTTCATTACCATTATTCAAGAGAATAATGATGAATTTATTCACTTGTTTGGTATGTGAATATTATAAGACACTTTATCTTGTCTTGGGAATATAATATTGATATAGTGGAATTCCATCAAAAAATATTCAGACATAATTTTGATGATATTTAATGTTAAATTTGTATGAAATGAATTATGCTAATATTTAGTTATTTTTGGATATTTTATCAAAAAATTTGGTTTTAGTAAATATAATAGAAACATATTGTTAGTGTCTTATGGGTCATATGTTCTATTAATTTGTAATTTTATTCCTTCAAGAATAAAAAATTCATTTTTGGATATCCATGTTTTGGATGAAGGGATGAATTAGAAATTGATTGAATGGGAACCAATGTATGAAATTGTGATTATGGAATATAAATGTATCAAGTAAGTATATTTATTTATATTCATAGGATTAAAAATAATTCCTAAAAGCTGGTAAAAGTATATTGGGACAAAGTTTTTTTCTATTATCACATTTTATGATGATATCAATGTCCTTTTTGACACATATTTGACTTATGGTTTTGTTTCCATTAACCTTATTAGGATCCCCCACTTTCATGTGATCAATGAACTCTATCACTATCCATTAAGCCTTAGGTGTTAGTATTCTCTTCAATGTACATTATTTAATTCCCATAATATGTTATCCTATATAGAAACCCTATTATGTTATCATTATATATGACCATTGTACTTTCCTTTAACCTCTTATTAAGAGAATGTTTTATCAACCCATTTACATTGTGGGTTTTTTAAAAATGGGGTTTTCATACATTAAACCCTTGATTATGAAGATAAAGCTTTAAATTTTAGGATTCAGTTTATTTAATGTGGGTATAATGTATCACCCTTGGTTTTACAATATATTTACTTTAGAATAAATTTATTTTCTTCGATTTATTGCGATGGAAAAAATTCTTGGATTAAACAAAATACAATTTTTTCAAACTCTAAAAACATAATTTAATCATAATTTTTAACACTTTTATAAATATTATTCAAAATAATAAAAATTAAATTTAAATATGGAATAACAGAATTATATTTTTGTTAATTCTTTTGATTTTTATGAATTTTGGAAAATACAGAATTTTAATTGAAAACCATATTTCATTTCAAATTAATTATAATGTTAAATTATATTTTTAATTGTGTTTAAACTAAAAATATTTCAATTATATATTTATTAATAAAATTTGGCTCCTTGTAATCAATTTCATTTGGAATTTTGATATAAAAACAATGTAAACCTTCGAACATTTTCTCTTTATAAACTTGATTCTCGTGACATATGCGGTATTAACATTAAATTAAAATTTTCCACTTAAAAGAATGGAATTTAAATAAAAGTATTAAATATTTTGAATCATTGTTATTAATATTTTCTAATACTGTAATAATAATTTTTTTTCTGTAGTGATAAGTGAATGTGGTTGATATTTCAATTACCATGATTGAGGAAAAAAATATTTCTTGAGGTTAAATTTTATTATTAAGGGTAAAATGTCCTAAATACATTAAAAAAACCATTTTGGACATATTAATTCCCCTAATCACTTTATTAAATATATTTATGAGTTTTTGTAACTCTATTAAATGAATGTCACCTATATAATAAGCAAAGAAAATAAGAAAAGGAACCTTCTTTGCCTTTAAGGTCTTTAAAATATTGGGATAGGGAAAAATCATATTAACATTTATAAATACTATCTTTAAATTTAAATTATTTTTTATCATGATAATTTAAATTTATTATTTTCAAATAAAATAATTACTTTAAATTCATAAGGAATGCCCACACAGTAATTATTTTGTTAATAATTTGATTAAATAAATCTCAGTAAAAATGATTAAAGTGAAGTAAATTGAATGAATTATTCTATTTAATTAATTTTATAGATTAATATATCATTCTACATAGGTTTTGACATAATATATTTTAATTTAATGAATTTATTGATATTTTTAATTCTAATTAAATAAATAATTTCAGAATTGACAATTATATAATTTTATAAAGAATGATATTTTATTAAACTGTTAAAAATGAATAAAAACCTATCATATAAAATTTTATTAAATAATTTTAATAAATATAAACTAGGTTCCATTAATATGAAAAATATTATATTAAAATTAATATATTTATCACTAAATAGTAAATTCTATGTTAGCGTGGTTATGGTTAAAGTGGTATTTTTACACATTAAATTCACTTGTTTTAAAACTAATTTTAAAAACATATAATAAATTAATATAATAAAATTTATTTAATATTTAGAATAAGTTGGTAAAAATTTTCTAATAATTTTCAATTTCATTTAATATTAATGGATAAATTACCTATGTTAGAAAAACAACTTACCATGATAAAAACAAAATGGGTAAAATTGGGTAAACATAATGACTAAGGAATAACATGGTAAAAATGAATTTATATTTTTTTAGTGATATTTTTTATCAACGAAAAACCATATTCCCCATTATTAACCAATTTAGGGGGAACGTGTAGTAATATATATCTCCCAATAGTGATTATATTTAAATATTTACAAAAATTTCACTCCTCCTAAACTATAAAATGACACTCACTCTCCTCACTTTTTAACACAATATAACAATTTGGTTTTGGATAGTACCTTCATAAATAACTTCGAAACATCATTAAACTAATACTAGAATCCTTTAATTAGGATTATATATATCCTAGGTAGTCTTTAGTTCATTTTTAAGGAGGATACCTGAAGAATAGGAAACATTCATCAATGAGGATTTTTATTTTATTTCTTTCTTCAAAATATTAATTTATTATTAAAAATCAATGATATAAAAACATAAATACATTCCTTATATTTGGATGTTTTTAAAATATTTTCATTACCTAAAACCACATACAATTCCATCAAATGGGTTACAAATTCATTATTAGTATGTACAATAGACTACAGCCTCGCGAACTAATGCCATTTGTTTATCCATTTCCACCTCTCAAGGATGGGTATTATTATAGATATAAAGTATATATATGATATTTATAATGTATTTATACCTCTAGAGTCACTATATGATATATACATATATACATACATATATTTTCTTTTTATTCCATAAGGGATACGATAATGTCACTTATGTGTACAACATACTACCACCTCACGAAGCGATGCGATTTCTATTTCACTACCACATAACATGGAAGGTGATAAAGATAAAGTTAATTATTATATGTGATATAAAGTACACGTTTTTTATATTCACGACACATTTATGATTCTAGGAATAAAATATGTGTCATTTTATTTCATTCATTTTCTCTCAGGTAAGAATGACAAAATCATTCGTGTATATATGGACTATCGCCTTCAAGAAGCTATCAAACTCTCTTTTCATCACTACACCACTTGGATGATATATATATCAATATAATACGGTATTAATAAAAAAATCATTTTTTTAAAATTAAAATATTACTTACCTTCTTTCCATAATGTTTGGTGAAAATGGAAATGTTATTCACACATACGTACAATGCACCGTCTCTATAATCGTAACATACATAATTTTTCATAAACGTCATTCATGATTGGTTTTAAAAGTAAATTTGATGTAAAAATTTTATAACTATGTCATGATTATTATTCTTTAGATTATTTAACATTATAATAAGTGTAGGATCTATATTTTTCATGATAGAACATGCAAAAGAAAATACTGAAATTAGCTCCCAAAACAATGAAAATAATGAATGTTTTTAACGAAAAATTGATAAGATGCTATAAAATGATCATATATGATATTTTATGGTTATAGTGTAAGTTAATTTCATGTTTAAAATGAAAAGACAAGATTTTAAATAATTTTCATCCAAATTCAAGCGTGAGATAAATGATATTGTCTCAATTTAGATTTTATTGAGACATATTTTTAATTAAGAATGAATTCACTTTTATGTAGTGTATATAATGACCATTTTACATATAATATCATACTTGATTCATTATTTATGGTAATTTAATTTTCAATTTTAATTATATCTTCAATTTGTATTTGACCTGAATGTTATGAAGTGTTACAAGTTGTGGTACAATCTCTTTTTTCGTTTCTGATAGTTAAGTTTCTCATAAAAATTCTCATTATTGTAATAAATTTTAAATAGAATTTAAATTTATATTAAATATCCATATTGCTATATGATGAATATTATTATCTCATAAAATGTATACAATTTTTAAATAATGTGTGTACTTTGAATTTTATTTGATTGACTGGGGAAATATTGATAAATCTCTATTCTTTAATCAATAATGATATTTTACAAGGCACTTTTTTATGAATTCCATCGATTATTTAATATACAATGAATGATTTGGAACCGAAGTTATTGGTGGTCATCTATATACTATAACCACTTGATTTATCATTAAGTCTCATGAGTAAAATTTAGTTGTTCAAAGTAAATATATTTCTAGCTATACTATTTAAATCCTCTTGTGAAAGGTCTTGATGATAGAGGTATTATGATGTCTGAGATCATGTAGTCCATTAATTAATAATCTAATTCATTATAAATTAATTTATTATTATCCACACAATTTTCAGAATGATATTAAATCTGGATTCATTTAATTCTATGTTTATTGATTAAATGATATGTGTTTTCTATTATTTTCCTTTCCACCTTGATTATACCATACATATTCATATAGTCATGTTAATTAAATGAAACATGTAGTCAGTTATTTACCTTACCATATGGATTATTATTTATTTATTAAAGATATATTTCATTATACTTAACACTTACTAAGCATTTTATCTCACCGTTATTTTTTTCCTTTCCCACGGATATTAAGAATAAATCATTGAATGATCTTCCAAGGATGTAATTAATTTTTTTGTTAGGTATCATGTTTTATTTTATATTACCAGTGTATAATGGGTATCATATAGGTTTTTATTTCTCAAAAACTACTAAATGGATCATCCATTTGGTATTTGACCCATTATATCTATTCCAATGTAATAAATTAAGGCACCAACTTCAGACTATTAGGTTCAACGTCATTACATAGTCATATAAATGGATTTAAATATGGAATAATTAATTGTTTCTTCAAGGGAGGTAAATAGTTTATAAAATGATTTTAGATATTATAATTTTCAAGTGTTAAACATATAGTTTATAATAATTAGTAACAAATCCCTTTTACTCTAATATCAATGAAATTATTGAAATTTTGGGTTTAATAATTTAGGTGAAAGTGAGAATTTGAATTATATTTCAATGTGGATATTTTGTAACTTTAAATTATGATATCCATAATGACACAATTTCAAAGAAAAATATCCTTTTAATTTGTTTCCAATGGTAGAGAAGAGAATATAAAATAAAATTGTGATCATGATATGGAAAGATTTGTACTAAATGATGGAGGGATAATATTATCAAAATTTTAAATTTAATGTAAAATTGGAAGAGATATTTTAATTAATATCATCACATAAAAGATCTCACAATGTGATATAGATATCCTATAATAAATACCTTTATAAAAATGGGGATAAATATTTTTTTGGAGGAGAATCGATAGTGCTAGAAGTCGTGTTATTACAAGATGTCACATTTAAAGAGATTTATTTGATATTATTGATAATAATGTACAAAGGGATGAATATTGAAATCCATGGTTTGGTATGTTTGGGATTTATCTTAAACTAAAATTTTTTTATTGTAAATCTAAAATGAGATTTAAATGATTAATATAATGATCTTATTTATATGAATATAAGAGCATACATATTGGTGAAATGATATATTGGAATGAAATTATCATGAGGTTAAAAATTTGATGCATGTGTTACACATTTTGAAGTATAAATGACATTACAATAAATAGATAAGATGATAAATAGTATTATTATATAATGATTTAGTATATCTTATATTACAATCATTAAATTGAATAAAAAATGAAAATATGGAATTCAAAAGATAATGATATAGTTTAACAATCAAGATTCATAATCTAGTTTTGATGGATGATTTTAACAGTGAATGTTGTTAATTCCATCCTACAAAAAGAGTATATATAGTATGGAAAGCATTATTGGAATTTTAATGAATGATAAAAGGAAATTAATTAAATAAAAATAGCCAACAACATGGTTATTGGGGTTTTCTAGGTCATTATTATTAATAAGTAGTGATGAAAGAAGAGTAAATTCTAATCGATTATGAGAGGGAAACCAAATCATGGTTCTACAAACCTTGTTTTAGTTTAAAATAACAATTTTTTTAATAAAAATTTGATGAGATGTTTTTCTGACATAATTTTACAAACCATGGGATAATTAAAACACATAATGATTAGAGAACTGGTCAATAAAAAATTATGAAGGTTCTCATGGTTTTATGTTGGTTATTGAAAATTGTATTTAGAGTTGCTAAATGTGGTTCCATGATAAAACCATTTATTAATCAATAGTTGGGTTCCAGTGGATGATTGAATAATGAGGACCTAAGAACACTATTTTGAAATGGTTTTTATGGAGAGAATTTGTATTCGTTTAAATCCTTGATGACATTATGAGGAAATGAATTATAACCCTGGTTTGAGGAAACTTTTAATACAAACGTGGCGATTAATTATGAAACTCAACATAGTAATATAATTATTTGTTGAAAAAACAATAAAAATTCTTATGTGGTAAGTATTAAACCATGACATAACAAGGTAACAAACATGATGTGTTTATATGAGAATTTAAATTAATTATATATAAATGGACTAATTTTTATTATGTAAAAGATATTTTTATGATGGTTTTCAATGTTTCAATGTTTACTATAAAACTATTCGATGGCTTTATGCCCCACTCCATAGTTTATAGAAGATATTTTTTTATTTATATTTTTTATTATATAGAAATGTATTATTCAAGTTTTAAAAAATTCTTAGTACATGATTTGAAATCTTTTATACAATATAAATGTGTGTAACAAATGGAATGTTTTTTGAGGATCATGATGAATGAATGATATCATAGCCATTGATTAGCTATCTGAGAGATAGATAAGTCAATATTTATTAGACTATGAAAGAAAATTATGGTGATGATGATTTTAGATTTCCGTTGATTGATTTATTATTTAAATACATTGTTTAAGAGGGATAAAATAATCATACCCAAAAAATAATCAATCATATTTAGTAAATTAATGAAAAAAATTGGTGCATACTAATTAAAACTACATTTACAAGATATTGATCTCATTATACCCTTATTATAAGAATATAAAATCACTTTGAATATTTATGGAAGTCTATGGATAACATATAATTCATTATGTTATTGAAATCTGACTGGTGTAAGAACCCCATTTTTTTAGGATGGGTAAAAATCCCGACCCAGTTTGAATTTTTGACTTATTTCTGAGAAAACTAGAGAAACTGGGCAGTTTCTATAAAATTCTTGATTACACACCGTGTACCTTTAGTACAAATCTTGTACTCTTGACCATGAGTGAAGGTCATACATGGCATGTTGGTAGGGTAAAGTTTTTTTTGCAAGTACATGCCGTGTACTATTTGTACACTCCATGTAGAGGGGTTTTGTATGGGGATATACATGACATGTTGGGGATGTTGTTTGGGTAGAGAGGCACACACCGTGTACCCTTTGTACATGTCATGTAGTCATTCGGCATGTCCTCAACGAAATATCAGCCATCATATAAAAAGTAAAATGATAGACACTGCGTGTAGTTCTATGTACACGTCCTGTATATTATTTTTTTCCTAAAACAGGCAGTAGCCTCATCTTGAGGCAAAAACCCAATCCTGTGATGTGTTTGAGCGGGGAGAGCCCATCAAAGCTCATTTTTTCTCACTATCATCCGTCCGAACACCGTTTCGATCGTCGTCAGATGAGTTAGAAACCCCTTAGTAAGTCCTTGATTCCTCTAAAGATATTCCTATTCATTTATGTTCTATTTTGAGTTATTGGGGGTTGAGTAGTTTCAATTATTTTGTAGATATGCTTCATTTTAGACTTAATAGGAGGATGTTATCGGAGGGGTATCATCATACTTGTACGATGTAGGTGGTTCATACCTCTTATTTTGTTTTCATCGACTTTTGGGTGGCACTTCCTTTGGTGTGTTTTTGGGATTCTTGAGTGCGACCTTGTATTACCTGTTATTTTCTATATAATTGTTATTGGACCTATGGGATTCCTTGGGGTATTCCATGTTATCTGTTTGGTTTGAGGAGGGCCGGGTGAGTGGTCATTGCTCATTAGGGAATTTTGGTCTAGGGATGACAAAGTGGTTAGAATCGAATTGTATTGTTTTAAACTATTGTTTTTATTTATTGAACCTTGATATGAATTATGGAGACATTAAGGATCTCAGTGCTGGTATGGGATAACACTTGATTAGTGCATTTCAACTGTTTAGTTTGTTTTTTCCTATTTAAAAGTTATTATTTTGATTTTATATGTAATTACTAAATTGAATATACTGGAACTCTTGTGGTTATGATGGGCATGTCCTGGTTATTCTGGATTGAGGCTTAGCATAGGTTGGGCTTGGACCAGGTTACATTGGGTGGTTCTGACAACAGGATTGGGAGTCATGGACATCAGCTTAAGGCAGGGTGACATTCAGGTTGGGCATGGCCCAGTTTACATGGATGGAAAAGCCATTAGAGTTGAGTAGCATGGTGATAGGGAAAAAAGGTGTTAGAGGTGTTGTGTCTTGGGAACTGACTTTGGTGATTACCACTCACCTAGAACATTGAATAGTGTGCATACAGAGAGACTCCGTGATGAGGTGGTTTTGACAACTCGTGTGGGTATAGGCCATCGTTAGTTGCAGTTCAGGTACTTTTGGTTTGGGGGTGATTGTCGTAGGAAGTCACGTAGATGGTGAGGAGGCTTTAGGGGATAACGTTGAGGCTATCGGGTTTGGGATAGAGGATCACCGTTACATAAGGGCAGACATTGCTATCCCTCTTGTTACATTATTTTAGTGTAGACATTATTTTCCACTCAGTTACTTTATTTGAGGGAAGAAATCATTGTTCCCCCCGATTACTTATTTCAGGATATGCATCGTTGTTCCTCTGGGTTACTATTTTTCTGGTCTGCCTTCAGGATTTCGGTACTTAAGACATGCACTGTTAGGGGGAATATGGTGTCAGGTTAGATGACAGAGATTCTGGCATTGGCTGAAGTAGGTGACACTCCATGGTGGCTATAGATCACCAGTGTAGTTTATGTTTACTTGTGCATCATACTGTTTATTGTGGTCTTATAACTGCAATCCATCTTAAATAATTATATTATGTATGCACCATTGGGTGGTATCCTACTGAGATTTGTCTCACACCCTACAAGGGCCCTTTGGGATGAGTGTAGACTTTATGGATTTACATGCTGGAAAGAGGCCAACTTCAAGAGTTGGACTGTATAAGGTGTTACATGGAGATGGTATAGACCTTGAGGTCTTTCCTAGATGGATATTATTTTTTTTCTTCCTTTCCTGTATCATCATGCTTACTTTTTATGTATCTATAGTTGGTTATCCATTGGATCCCTTTTTATATATATATAGATATGTATGACCTTCTTTGGATGCATGTTTTATTGTCTAGTAGTAGTTACATGTGATCATCATGTTTCTGTTTATATTTACGAATTCTGTGAGGTATCGATATTGAATGTGCTTCTGCTCCGCATGTCTGGTTCGAGTCTACTGAGTTGTTTATTCTGCTGTAATTTATTATTATATTCAGATCAGTACCATTATTATCCTCCAAGAGGGTATAGCCTCCCCACTATACATATAAGTCCCTCATTCCTAGTCAGCAGACTCTGGCGTTTGGTGAGGTGCGCCTAAGGTAGTAACACCCAACCCGTTTAGCACTGTCAGGCGGTTGTTCAGTTCCAGGTAATTACAAAGTGGTATTAGAGGATTTTTTAATAGGGATTTAGTATGTGTGTTTTTCTGGAAACTAATGAGATTGAGGTCTCTATTTTTATTTCTCTAGGTTTTACTATTTAGAATTCGCTAGAGTCGAGATATGTTGTGACTAGAACAATGTTTCTAGCTTATTCTTGGGTTCTTGTAGCCCCATGTACGAGGGGGGGGACACAGTCGCCAAGGGCTGGAATTATGGTTTTCTTCTTACACAGATTATAGTTTATATTATTTCCACCTTGGTGGCTCACTTAGTGTGGGATGTTATTAATTGTGATATGTAACCCTTAACCTGGTGCGGTAAGGGATAATTGGAACTCGGCTCGGTAAGGAAAGGCTTGTTTCCTTGGATTTTGATAGGCACATTTTTATGATATTTGAATTTCATAATTGAATTTATGCTTTTTCAAGTGATAATTCCATGTGAATAACATCAAGTTGCCATACTTTGTATGCTTGAAATGTGAATTGGTGAAATTACTAATATAATTTCTTGTTGATTGCAATTTGTTATGAAATGCTTCATATATTTTTATAATTTCATGAGGCATGGTATTTGGGTGTAGCACTTGTATGAGTAGGTAGGTAATATGGTTGATGTGATTTTGATCATTAGGATTGGGCGACTCAGTCATCGGTTTGAGGGAACGTTTGCTGTCAGGACGGGCATGACCCATTGTACTTTTGATATTTGGCTCTGTTGAGGGCCGTTAATGAGGCAACGAGGCCAAGATGCCATGGGCATGGGTAGGGATATAAGAGAGTATGGAAGGTTACTTTTAGTCGACTCAGATGGAGCATCAGGTGAGAGATGATACTATTCCAAAGGATGTAGGTGAGGATCCGGTGCAAGCAGAGAAGGACCCATAAGTACAAGCTCAAGGACCAGATCATGTTTAGGATCCAGTGCATGCCGGACAGTAGCCAGGTTTGGCTGTGTTTGGACCATGGCTAGATGAGCAGTACTGAGCTAGCCTGGTATGTGTCTTGCTGAGGATCGATAGAGGTTCACAGTGTACATAGCCATCTATGACATATGTGATGCGAGAGTTCCAGTCGCATAACCTACTACTTTTTCATGGTGAGGGTTGTCCGAAGGCTACTGAGAACTGGATAGAGAGCATGAAGATGATCTTTGAGTATCTCGAGACACCTCCACAGCAGAGGGCCAAGCAGGAGGCGTACATGCTGAGAGGACTGGAAAAGTGCTGATGGGATGTATAGGTTCATGCTCACATGCACAAGTGAATAGCATGAGAAGACATCGAGGATAGGTTCTTTGAGCACTTATACCCAGAGACACTAAGGGACGAGTGAGCAAAGGAGTTTCTGAACCTTCAGCGGGGAGACATTTCAGTCATGGACTATGTAGCTACTTTCACCGAGTTGTCCTGCTCTGCACCTAGTATGGTAAGCGATGACACGACAAGGGTGAGGCGCTTTGAGGATGGACTATGACATGCCATTAGGATCTAGGTAAATATCATCAGGTTGGGTTCATTCTTAGAGGTGGAAAATCATGCGCTCATAGAAGAGGAAAACCAGAGGGATATGCCCTAGGTTGGTCGGGCAATAGCTTCAGGTGATGGATCAGATAGTAAGAAGTGAGGAAAAGATGAGTTCTAGTATGGCTGTCAAGCCATGGACATAGCTAGATCACCTCTTAGTAGTTCTTCAGTGGTTTGCTTTCAGTGTGGAAATCCAGGACATGTTTGGACTTAGTGTGATAGTCATCTAAAGAAGTGTCAGGCATGTATACAGGTTGGGCATCTTGAGAGGTTCTGCGTGTAGCCTTCTCAGAAAACTGGAAGGCAGGGACCGGGAGAGATGGTGGAATCTAGAGTTGGATCAGGTTCGGTGTGAAGAGACAATATTTGAGTTTAAACTGCACGTGGATAACATGACAGAGACATTGAGACCAAGCTGAGGGGTCAGTGGCTGGTGGCTAGAGAAACACCTCTGAAAGGTCAGGCATTAGGCATCCGTACATCAGGACAGGTGCACACCATGGAGCTGCCAGAGGCTGAGCAGGCTGATGAAGCCGACGATGGTTAGAGGTACATCAGAGGTTTGGCTGTGATATTATTGTTATCTTTTCCATGACCTGTTGAGGCATGTCTGTTTTGAGTGCATGAGGTGCATATAATTTATTTGTACTAACTAGATGTTTCTTAGTGGTATTGGCACCAAATCAAGTGCATGATATAATTATATATATTTATGAGATGCATGGCATCAGGGAATCGAGGATGCGGTTTACTTGAGGTGCCACGGGCATCGAGGAATCAAGGATTTAGGTTACTTGTGGTGAATGGAATCAAGATTTATTTTGATCATCCATGGGATACATGACCTTATAAAGGTAGACACATATGCGTTTCGGGATATGTTTAGGGATTTAAGAGTGACATGGGAGCACCAATGAGGCGCAGGGATGAAGATACATCATGAGAGGACCCTGAGTTTGGAAAAAAGTTAATGAACAATTTCTTTGTGGAGTATTGCAGGGTTAAGGCCATGTCAGGAAATTCCTAAAGTGGGGAGCCCCTTGAGGAATTTAGCCTGAACCATTGAGATAGGGAAGTCCAGGTTACTTCGATTGCGGTTTAATGTTCAGTACCATCTCCGAGTTTCGTTTTATAGCTCAGGGATGAGCTATATAAAGGTGGGGAGATTATAAGAACCCAGGTTTTTAGAATGGGTCAAAATCCTGACTTTGTTTGATTTTTTGACTTGAATCTGATAAAACATGAGAAACTAGGCAGTTTCTGGAAAATTCCAAATTATACACCCTGTACCTTCATTTCAAGCCATGTACTATTGACCGTGTGTGAAGGCCATACAAGTCCTGTAGGCCTGTCGGTGGGGTAGAAATGTTTTTTCAAGTACATGTCGTGTACAATTTGTACATGCCATGTAGAGGGGCCGTGTATGGGGATATACAAGGCATGTTGGGGATATTGGCTGGGTAGAGAGTTACCCACCGTGTATGCTTTGTACATACCATGTAGTCAGTCGACCAGTCCTTAGAAAAATATCATCCATCATATTAACAATAAAATTATTTACACGACATGTAGTTCTAAGTACACGCCTTGTATTTTTTTTCTAAAATGTGTAGTAGTTTCATTTTGAAGAAGAAACCCACAACCTTGATGGGTTTGAGTAGGGAGAGCTGGTCGAATCTTGTTTTTACTCTTGATCGTCCTTCTGAACTCTGTTTTGATTGCTTTTAGATGAGTTAGAACCCCCTAGGTAAGGCCTTTATTCCTCTTAATCCATTCTTCTTGATTTCTATTCTAAGATGAGATATTGTGGTTTTAGAGGTTTTGATTATTTTGTAGATCTACTGTGTTTTAGACCTAATTGGAGGCTATTATAGGAAGAATATCATCATACTAGTATGAGGTAGGTGGTTCATACCTCTTTTAACGTTTTCATAGAATTTTGGGTTGTCCAACCATTGGTGTGTTTTTGGGTATTTTGAGCACGACCCTGTATTACCTTTTATTTCCTGTTTAATTGTTCTTTGACCTATGGGATGCCTTTGGGTATACCCAGTTACCATTTTTGTTTGAGAGGGGTGGGTGAGTGGTTGTTTCTCATTGGGGAATTTTGGATGGGGGATGCCAAAATGGTTAGAATATAATTGTATTGTTTTAAATTATTGAGTTTAGTTATGGAACCTTGATATGAATTGTAGAGACATTAAGGACCTCAGTGCTGGTTTGGGATAACATTTGATTAGGGAATTCCCACTATTTAGTGTTTTTCCTATTTAAAAGTGATTTTTTCAATTTTATATGTAATTATTGGATTGCATATGCTGGAACTCTTGTGGTTGTGTCGGGAATGGCTTGGATATTATTGATTGATGCTGATCACAGGTTGGGATTGGGTTGGTCACATTGGGTGGTTCTGACCACAGGATTGGGCAACATGTATGTCAACTTGAGGCAGGGTGACTGTCAGGTTTGGCATGAACCAGTTTACTAGGACGAAAAGGTCATCAGACTTGAGTGGCATGGTCATAGGGATACGAGGTATCAGCGGTTTTGTGGCTTGGGAACTTACATTGTTGATTACCACTCACCCAAAACATTGATTAGTGTGGACACATGGAGACTCCATGATGAGGTGGGTTTGACTACTAATGTGGGTAGAGGCTCCCATTAGTTGTGGTTTTGGTAATTTTGGTTTGGGGGTACTTGCCATAGGAAGCCACATAGAAGGTGAGGATACTTTATGGGATAACATTGAGGCTATTGAGTTGAGGGTATATGCACTCCATTTCATGAGGGTAGACATCATTTTCCTTCTGATTATATTATTTGAGGGTAGAAATTGTTGTCCCTCT
Organism: Viscum album; assembly: GCA_963277665.1. NCBI lineage: Eukaryota > Viridiplantae > Streptophyta > Magnoliopsida > Santalales > Viscaceae > Viscum > Viscum album. The sequence continues at coordinate 622,871,551 of OY728130.1, read as the reverse complement.
TGTTACATTATTTTAGGGAAGACATCGATGTTACCTCCATTTAATTATTTGGGGACATACATCACATTTCCTCTAGGTTACTATTTCGTGGGGGTGCCTTCGAAATGTCGGTACTTGAGACACACAGTGTTAGGAGGCACATGGTTCTAGGTTACATGACAGAGATTTTTCCATCATCCAAAGCAAGTGACACTCCATTGTGGGTGTAGCGCACCATTGTAGTTTATGTTTACTTTTGCATCGTACTATTGACTATTGTCATAAAACTGCTTTCCTGCTTAAAAACTAATATTAGGTATGCACCGTATGGTGGTACTCTTCTGAGATTCCTCTCACACCCTGTACGTGCCCTTTAGGATGCGTGTCGACTTTATGGATTTAAGTGCAGGAAAGAGGCCAACTTTAGGAGCTGGACTGCATTTGTTGTTGCATGGAGATGGTGTGTACCTTGAGTTCTTTCCTACCTGGAGATTATTTTGTTTTTCTCCCTTTCCTATATCACATTTCTTACATGTTATGTATCTAAAGTTGGTTAGCAATTTGAGCCCATTATATATGTATGACCTGCTTTGGATGCATGTTTTGTTGTACAATAGTAGTTACAAGTGATCAGCATGTTGTTGTGTTTAATTTCCATTGCTGTTGTTTATATTTACTACTTCCGTTGTTTATCAATATTTAATGTGATTCTGCTCTGCAGGTTTGGTTCGAGTCTTCTGAGTCATTTATTCCACCAAATATTTATTATTATACTCATACTAGTACCATTATTATCATTCGAGAGGGTATAGCCTCCCCACTATACCTATAATACCATCGCTACGAGTCGACGACCTTTGGCGTTTGGGGAGATGTGCCTAAGGTAGGAACACCCGACCCGTTTAGCACTATCGGATGGTTGTTCGGGTCTGGTTCAGTAAAACTGATGAAGATGGAGGTCTAATAATTTATAATATTGATGCATCGAATTTAGTGTTATGGATAAAAATCATATCCTTTATTTTTACATGTTTTGAAGAGAACCTCATGTCTATAGTCTATTAAAGATTAAACTCACTATAGTATATATTGAGTGTGGAATAGGGATTAATCATAAGGAGGTAGTGTTCAATATTTAATCATTCATGTAAATAAAAAAATCTTTTATGTGGTTCACCCCTTAAATAATATTTTATCAATGTTGAAAAGCATGTTATAGTGGTTTTTTTGGTACCTCAACACATAATTATTGGTATTATACCTAAACATAGAATATTTTGGGTGAGATAAGTAAACATACCTGTGTATTTTTGTGCATTAATTTCCACATATGCTCTATATATGGTACATATACATTCAAGATAAAAATTGATGAAAACATGTTCTTGGTGACATCTTGACTAGTCTGAACTACCGAACATTGTCCTTGTCGTATAAAATTTACTCACACAACATATCACATATACATAATGTTGCATAATTTCATGGAATTTACTACCAATAAATGAATCCTTAATCACATGAAAATTTTATTTTCGTATATCGATTCAATGAATGTAGAGTATACATTATTTAATGATCATACACAACTTATAGTTCCAAATTTGATGTAGAAATTAATTAAGCATTTAAAATCAAATAAAACCTATCATATAGAATGTAAAATTCCATAAATGAAACCAAAAACATATAATGATGTTTTTTTTAGAGTAATAAATAATTTTTTAATTTTCCACATAAATTAATTTATGAGGGGTACATCCTAACTTTCCCTATATTCCATTTAAAAAAGTAAAAATTAATTATAACATGTAGAGTGAATTAAAATTCATGGGAAATAAATATGTTACTTGTAAATTAATTATGTCATGTGTTAATTAATTACACAACATTTGTATTAAATACCCCACCTGAGGAATTAATTATGTGACATGTGAATTAATTACACTACATACGAGTTAATTACAATATATGTGAATTAATAAGACAAAATGTTAATTAATTACATTATTTGGGTACTAATTTCAAAATAAGTGTATTAATTTCATTATATTTATGTAATTGTCCCCTATGTGATTAAATTAATTACATCATGTCTTTTGACCACACAACTATTGGATTGTGTGGGGTTATATGAAAAATAGATGTGTAACGTGCCGTGTAACCCTACAAACAGCATATCACCTTTGGATGGTCCTTTGACTATTCATCATAAATTTTTAACTAATATGGGTTATGGTTAAGAAAACCACATAGAGGATGAAAATATCTTGATAATACAATAATAAGAATAAATAAACTTATAATAAAAGCTAACTTTAAGTTCATAAAGGGTCATGAAAATTATTTTTTTAAAATTTAATCTTGAACGATTTGATACCTCTAGTAGGTTATTAACATAATAGAAGTGATGATTAGGGATATGGAAGGACTTTTAATGGTGATCCACACATGCTTCTTTGACATGAGAATTTCACTGATGTTACATCAAATTCTTGCAAAGTGATATTAACTATCTTGCATCATTCCTTTGATAAATACCATGATCCTTTTAGTTTAGAAGCACCATCTATGGATATCCCTTATTTGAGAGGAGTAGGAATGAGGAGGACATTATCTCAAGTTTGAATGATAACACAAGATTAGTTCTTAACGAGATAGAATTATCTAGGGAGGATAATGTTCTATAGAATAACCAACGTCTCACAGTTCTCATAAAATTTAACTTATAGACACAAATTTATGGTTTTATATATTTAATTAATCAAAAAATCCCATAATAATATTTTAAACCCACAATGAAGGAAATTACTTGTAAAATAGTAATAATATTTATTTATTCCATTTCATGCACTAAACTATGAAATGATAAATATTACATTACAATTGAGTAAAATGTGTTTATCACCAGACCAATACCCATGTTTATTCATCCTCTAAATCATTTCTTGAAATTATGAATAAATATATTTCATAAATAGATATTATATTCATGAGTTAATGAATAAATTATTTATTATAATATTCAATTGATTAGATAAATTATTTATTTGTAAATATTTATTTATTACCATGGGAATAAGAAAAGAAAAATGCATATGTTAAATAAAGAAATAAATATTATATTCATAATTTTGAGAATTAATATTTTTTTTAATATTCACATTATCAATTAAATTATTTATAAATAAATATTTATTTACCACTTTATGAATAATATTAAATAAATAAATATTATAAATTCACGTAATTAAATCATTAATATGTGAATAAATTTTTATTTAATTATTTCAATTAATTAAAACTAAATATATATAAATTCTTAGTCTAAAGAATAATATTTTTTAAAACCATTAAACATCAATAATATTATGATAGGTGGAAGCACTTTCTATGTAACCCTCTGGTCCCATTATTCATTGGAATTAGGTGAGATTTCTTAAAGTCAAATATTATTATATAGAAATGAGTTAAAGAAGTACAAGATAAATAATTTATTGGAAAAAATCCATCAATGTGGTTCTATAGTGTTTTGGGTTGGATGTGTTTGTTGACAAAGATAATTTAAAAAAGTTATTTGTATCATTCCAATGTGGTTATTGAAAAATTATGTTTACAGAGCTCTATAACCATTGACATATAAAATAGGATATGAAATTAAGGTCTCTATAAAAATATGAGAATTGAGGTTTGGTAGCTCGTGAAGGTGTTTAGGTTGTTTCACATGAAAAATTGAGAAAATATGGAATGTTTCATGAAAACGTGAAAAAGTTCAAGAAAATATATTTTCAAGGACACATCAAAAAAATATGAGAAATGCACAAATTTCAAGAAAATGGTATTTTTCATCAAATTTTATTTTTTATAGTGATATTTTTAAAGCTGGTGAGTTCCATTTGAAATGTTATAACCGGGGTGACTTTTATTTTAGAACTTATGCAACAGGAAGATGTGCCTGAATGATATGAAAAAATGGATAGTTTCATGAAAACATGAAGAGTTATATAATGGTTTGATTGTGAGAATAGAGGTTTCATGAATGGGATAAAACATCTATATGTAGATATCAACCCCCTCCTTTGAATACTAGAAGACTTAATGAAGATCAAGAGGCTCTCAAATTGAGAAAGAGTTGTGAAAATGTATTTCTTTCATGAATCATCCACATGAACACCAGTTCTGTAAAGAGGAGAACATGTGTAAATATGAAAATCGGAGTTTCAAAATATTTTAGTGATCTTAAATAATGGTTGTGAGTTTCATGAAAATGTTATTCTTCTTGAAATATTGGGATGTTTCATTAATGTTGTACAAAGGATGCATGAAAATAAAAGTTGTGAAAAATGGAATGAATTACACAAAACAACTATGGTAAATTCTCATTCATTATGTGAATGAATGTTGAGATTAATCCCACACTAAAAGGGGTGTAAAAAACATTGATTCATGTAATCCAAAAATTATTCTTCTGGAGGGGAAGTGAACATTCTTAAGTCGATAGAGCAATGAGATCTAAAAGTGTGACATGTAGTGAACTGGGTGGGACAATTATTCTACTCTAAAAATGTCATGACCCATCCTCAGGGCCCGTACCGTGACTACCCCAAGCCCACCTTCCATAGGCCAGGGGCTGGCGACTAGCACCAAAGGCATAAATCACGATAAAAGGGAAGGAATTACCTTTATATAAGTAAATAAACACAACAGAGTATGCAAGATGAAGTAAACACTAAGTAAACTGAGTACAAAAGTAAGTACTGGAAAGTAAATGGGCCAGAATACATACCCAACTGAAAGTACAGTACAACTGAAAAGAAATTACAACAACAGTAAAGTAAATCAGCAACCACTGAGTCGTCCTCCAGCTATCCCACCTGAAGGGTGGGTATAGATGGTTTCCTCAGCTCCTCGGGTCCGACCGTCCTCTCCGTGTACATCCCACCTGTTAGACCACCTCCGGATACCATCCCGCTCCTCAGGCCTCAACCACGATCAGCGATGTCTGTCGTCTGCATCCAACACAACGTAGTGCGGACATAGCCCATACAGGGGTGAGTATATGATACTTATAAGGGACCCTGAGACTCCCTAAGATCTCCCAGAATCTACAAAGGATGTACCACAAAGGAAAGATAAATAACTTGAAGTATCAACCTACTCTACTTAGGTATATGCCCATACATATACCTAAGTGATCAATTCCAGTTCGGCTCCAACTCACGAGCCCAAGTACAACCCAATCCACACATGAAAGCACAACCCGGTCTATATAGTAAAGTAATTCATTCACATCTATGACAATGATTTAAAGTCCAGACTCAGCTTACATAGGTATACTACTCATAAAGAGGGGTGGAGATGATAGATATAGCCTCTGAATCATCTCCCCTGCCGAACCCACGTAGGATCCAAGTATAGAAGTCATCGCTGCCGAACCCACGTAGGATCCTAGTACAGAAACAATCGCTACCGAACCCACCTAGGATCCCAGTATAGTTTTCATCCCTACCGTACCCACGGATGATCTATGTAGAGTCGTCCTCACTATCAAACCCATATAGGATCCAAGTGCAGGCGTCATCGTCATCGCAGTCGCAGCCATCTCTAGAGTTCCCCCACACATCATGCTCAATTCTAGGAGGGTCCGCTCCACAAGCCAAGGGGTCGATACATCAACTATCTCGAAGTCCAAATTTGATGTATCAAAATGTTCCGTCTCGTCAATAGGAACTCAACGCGACAGACGGCGCGTCAATCGGACACCCGGTCTGAGAGATAATGGCTTTTCCATCCCAGGGGCCCGATTGGTTTTTATGCTAATGAAACCCGAATATACAGCAACTACGTCCAAAACCCTAGTGGAGTAAGCCAAAATAACCGTCTCACTAAGAGGAATTCAATGTAATTGATGGAACATCATTTGGACGTCCGGTCGTTAAGTTATAAGCGTTTCTGCACCAAAGGCTCGGTTGGTTTCGGGTTCAAACCAACCCGGCCATACACAAACATCGCCGAGACGTCAAGTGTACTATACCAAAATGACTTAATCAATCCGAAGATCCCTACGCAACTGGCAGCGTGTCTATTGGAGGTATGTAGCTAAAAATATGGGCGTTTGAATGAACCTGGTCCGAAAATAGGGGGTCTAGGCCTTGTTCGACCCGGCCCAATACCCCCTGGGTCGACCCAAAACTGGTCGACCTGACCCAGGTCTAGGACTTGCCCAATTGGGCGTGGCCCAGCCCGATGGGGCACGGCTGGCCCAGCTAGTGCGGCCTACGGCCACGGCTCGGCGTTGGCCGAGCGAGGCACAAAGGGTGGCACCACCCCATTGTTTCCGAAACGGCATGTCATAATGGCCAGCCTTGGTGTAATCGCGGGACCCCCTCGGGTACCGCCTCCAGGTGGCACCTGTGGCAAGCATAGCTGGCCGCCCTTGGGTGTTCGCCCTGCCCCTTGGCTGCGGCTCTTGTTCGACCGGTGCGGCCCGACGGCGCCGTGAACCACCATCGCAGCCCGCTCCTGGCCGCAGCCTTTTCGTCCCCGCTCGGTGCAACGACACCGTGCCACCTTTGCCTCAAACATCATCGATGATCAACAATAAAAATGGGTGGAGGATCGGTCATGTTTGCGCAGTCCGATCTCCTCCCATTATGATGATAACAAGCAGCCAATCTTTAAGCAATGAAAATTAGTAAATAAAACTTGAATGAAGATAACCCCTACCTCAAAGAAGTTCATGGTTTTCAAGCACCGCGGATGATGGCGTCGTTTCCGTCGTCGTCAGTGTCTCATACCGTGTTGTGGAGGATGAAGAGGATAGAGAAACCGATCCGCCGAGTCGACGTTCTTCGTCAGAGAGTTGGCGTTCTTCGACAAGAAGATGTACCGATCTTCCAATACTCAAGACCTCCCTTCCCTTTCTCTTCACACCACAATTGCCAACCAAAATAAAATAAGGCTCTTCCTTATTTTGTTTACTCATGCCAATCATGTCAAATTTTTAAAATCAAACACTTAATTCAATTAATTATTGAGGTTCAATTAATTAATTAAATGTGTGTTGGAATGCATTAAATTGAGAGAGTGGGAAGAGGAATGGTCATCTACTTAAAGGGGATGTTTAACAAGTTATGATGAGTTACAAAATTTAAGAGGGGGTTAGAGGAGTTTTAGGGAATGTGAAGGGGTGGGGCTCGTGTGGGCCCCACCTCAAAAATATCCTCACATGGGTAGTTAGGGGCCTGTGGGTCCCACCCCAATTACCCCATGTAGGATATAACCACTTGGATAAAGAATAAAAAATTGTTCCACAATTTTTATTCAATTCTTTATTAATCCACAAATTTTAACTTATCCTCCCATGAAAACGCAACTGCAGTAATGGTACCCTTAAGTAATTATCGGCGACGTGGTTTTGTCGGTGCCCTCAGATTTCAATTCTGAGCACCGGTTCAAAAGGCAGAAAAACCCGTTTGTTCATTTACTGAACGTACCCGAGCTAAACTTCAGAAACTGATTCCGGGCACACCGGGCCTCAGAATCAGGTGTTGTCAGAAATTTCATACTCATAAAATCCCAAATAATTTATGAAAATAATTTCCTTGAAAATTACAAGTCTTTAAATTAATCCCACCTCAGGGATTTACATCCCCGTAACGCTACATCAAAAACTAGGGAAATAAATGAGGGTACTGTGCACGCATCTAAGCCTCCCACTCCCATGTACTCTCCTCGAGGTTCCCGTGCTGCCACCTGATACACACTATAGGAATCAAATGTCCACATAGGACCCACTCCTATTGATCCTCGATCTCCACCGGGACCTCCAAAAACGTCGCCCCATCATCGATGTCCAGCTCCCCGTGATCAATGATATGCATCGGGTCATACACGTATCTCCTCATCTTAGATATGTGGAAGACATCGTGAATCCGGTGCAATTGAGGTGGAAGATCCAAGTGATAAGCCACCACACCTATCCTACTGAGAACCTGGAATGGTCCGATGAAGCGCGTTGATAACTTTCCTCCCTAGCCAAATCGTCGTAGTCCATGTCGAGGTGAGACCCCGTAAGAAAACGTGGTCTCCATCCTCAAATTCTAGTGGTATCCCCCTCCTGTCAGCATAGGACTTCTGTCAGCTCTGTGCAGTCTTCATCTGCTCCTGGATGATCTGCACCTTCTCTGTCATGGCCTGGACCATCTCTGGTCCTACAAGTGCTGACTCCCCTGGGTCAGTCCAGCATTGAGGTGATCTGCAAGGGCGGTCATAAAATGCCTCTTATGGTGCCATCCCGATGGTGGGGTTGTAACTGTTGTTATACTAAAACACGGCCAATGGTAGGTGATCCTCCCAACTGCGACCAATGTTTAGGACACATGCGTGGATCATTTCCTCAAGAGTCTGAATGGTCCTCTCTGTCTGGAAATCTGTTTGAGGACGAATGTCGGTGCTCAGGCGTATCTGCATCTCAATATCCTCCTGCAACCCCTTCCAAAGCCGGGAAGTAAAGAAAGAATCTCGATCGGAGAAGATAGATGATGGAACACCATGAAGCCGTATGATCTCTTGAACGTAGAGGCATCCCAAGATCTCCACTGAGCCCTGCTCTTTGATAGGTAATAATTGGGCCGACATGGTGAGTCGATCCACAAACACCCATATGGAGTCATGTCCTATGGATGTACATGGAAGCCCTGTAATGAAATACATAGATTTCTCATCCCACTTCCACTCCGGGACCTCTAAGGGTTGTACCAATCCTGCTAATACCTAGTGCTCTGCCTTCACCTACTGGTAGGTGAGGCATCATGAAATGAACTCTGCCATAGCCTTCTTCATACCTGACCACCAGTGCTGTCGTCTGAGATCTTGGTACATCTTATCCACTCCTGGATCTACCGCAAAAGGGTAAGTGTGAAACTCCCTCACCACCTCTTCCTGTAGAGTAGCTGGTACCATGGTACGTCCCCTGAAAAAGATGATGTGAACTCCTCCTATAGAAAATCCATCACCTACCTGTCATGTGGATATCTGTGCATGTCGCATCACACAGTTAATGTCCCCACGCTGTGCCTCCCTGACCTGCTGATGTAGTGGAGGAGTGACTATAGAAAGGATGATCCATCTTTATCCATGAAGGATATCAACAACGTGGCTCGCTACTCTGTCGCCTCTCCAAGTAGTTGAATACCTGATCTCTTTCTGAGAGCATCAGCTACTACGTTACCCTTCCCAGGAGTATAGACTATCTCAAAGTCATAGCCCTGGAGACACTCGAGCCATCGCTGCTGTCTCAGGTTCAGGTCCATCTGCGAGAAGATGTACCTAAGACTCTGGTGGTCAGAGTAGACTATAAAGTGCTCACCCATAAGATAGTGCCTCCACATCTTCAAGGCGAAGACCACTACTGCTAACTCTAGGTCATGGGTAGTGTAGTTCTACTCGTACTGCCTCAACTGTCAGGAACCATAGGCGATCACTGCCTGCTCTTGCATCAGGACACACCCAAGTCCAATCCCCGATGCATCGCAGTAAACTATGTACCCTACTCCCTCCTCTGGTAGCCTCAAGATGGGTGCACTAGTCAATCTTTTTCTCAGCTCCTAGAAGATCTGCTGACATCTATCTGACCACAAGAAGGGTTTCCCCTTCTTCATCAAAGTTGAATGTGGTGCTGCTACTCTGGAAAAAGTCTAGCAAAAATCTTCGATAGAACCCAACCAGACCTAGGAAACTCTGCACCTTCATCATGCTCCTGGGTGGCTCCCAATCAAGAACTACCTCGATCTTTCCCGGATCCACTGCAACTCCCATCTCAGAGATGACGTGCCCAAATAAGTGGACCTCTCAAATCCATAACTAACACTTCGGGAGATTACCATAAAGCTGGTGCTCTTGGAGTGTGTCCAGTACAACCCGTAATTGGTAGCCGTTCTCCTCCTTAGTGGTCAAGTAAATCAATATGTCATCGATGAATACGATGACAAATCGATCGAGGTAAGGTTGGAATATCCTATTAATGAGACTCATGAACACTAATGGATCATTAGTTACGCCAAAAGGCATAACCAAGAACTCATAGTGGCCATATCGACACCTGATGGTCGTCTTCTACACATCCACATCTCGAAGCTGATGATAGCCTGACCTGCAGTCTATCTTCGAGAATGAACGTGCTCCCTTGAGATGATGGAAGAGGTAGTCAATCCTCAGAAGTGGATACATGTTATTCATGGCCACCTAGTGCAGGCGACAATATTTCACACATAGTCATACGCTCCAGTCCGCCTTCTTGGAAAAAAAAATCAGAGAAGCCATGGGTGAAACACTGGGTCGGATGAATCCCTTGCCATGCAAGTCCTCCAGCTCTACCCGCAGATCACGAAGTTCACCAGGAGCCATCTGATATGCTGGATTAGATATCGGTGTTGTCCCAGGGTACATGTCAATATAGACGTCTACCTCTCTATAAGAAGGTAGTCCAAGAACGTCATCAAGAAAAACGTCTGTGTACTGATCCACCATAATAGTAAAACTCATACTCTGTACATCAACCGCTCTGAGGATGTGACTAGACAACTGATGTGTGATCGGCTGCCCTCTCCTATGTGTAAGTCCATCCTATGCTGCAAAGGCTCCCTTCTCACCAGTGAAGGAGAACCTGCTCCCATATGTGCGGACACACCACACTTTGCGCCTAATACAGTTGATCTGAGCATGGATTGTAGATAACCAATCCATGCCCAAGATAACGTCGTAAGGCCTCGACGCCACTACAAGAAGATCCTAGCCGAAGCTCTCACCTCCGAGAGTAAGCTCACACTGTCGGCACCAGTGCGTAATCATCAAGTCTGCTCCCGTAGGAGTCTCTAACCGTAAGGATCGAGCCAACAACTCCGTCGGAATCTCAGAGCTCTGAACAAGGGTCGCGAAAATGAAAGAATGACTCGCTATGGTGTCTATAAGAACTAAAGAAAGGGTCGAGTAGACACATATAGTACCTCAAATCATCTCAGGTGTGCCATGGTTGTAAGCCTCCTCTTCCTGAAGCTGAGCCTGCCTCTTTCTGCTAGCTCCTTGTGGTCGGGGTGGACCTCCTAGTAGTGGTGGCGGTAGAGCCCCGAAGCGTTATCCACCACCTCCTGCTCAGCCATCTCATATACCTCGTCTTCCTGCTCCCTACAGACTTCCACAGTCGAACCTCTTCCTCTGCCTGGGTGGTCCCTCAATCATCTTCTAATCCTCTACATGGAGGGTCGAGCAGTCATGAGCCACGTGGCCCTGCCCGCCGCATGCATAGCACTGTCTGCCTCTCGTATGACTGGCTCTACTGCGTGTGCCCCGCACCTCTGAACCAGTATCCTAAGGTTACCGACATGATGGTCTGGTCCGCTTGGACCTCTACGAAATTGGTATACTTCCTGCTGCAGATGACTCCGCTACGTGTCGCCCTACGGTAGGCCTCGCTGCTGGTGTAGGCTGAACAAGGAATCTCTCCACAAGAAGGGCTCGCTCCAGTACTCCTTCCTTCATCAGAATGCTGAGGGAGATCATCGAAGCTCTGATCTCATGCCCCAATCCCTGCTTGAAGGTCTGAGCACGGAATAATGGGTCCCATACCATGTCTGTGGAGTAGCGCAAGATATCAGTAAATCTCTCGGAGTACTGGGCTACTGTCAAGATGCCCTGCCACACCTATAGTAACTCCTGCATGCGCACCGCACGGAGGGTGGCTGGAATGAACATCGAGTGAAAAAGACTCTCGAAGTCCGTCCAAAGTAGAGATGCCTCGTCATTCACCTGGAGCATCAGGATCCACAATCTACCTGATGCTATATGAAGGAGACTCGCCACAAGGATCACCATGAGGTCAGATGGAGTCCATAATAATATGAAGACTCGGATGATAGCCTCCAGCCAATCCTCGGTTGCCTGAGGGTCCATCTCTCCGTGGAACCTAGGCGGCCTCTGACACAGAAACTCGTGTAGTGCACTCAGGCGGCATGCACTCTCCGTTGTTGGGGCTGGTGGTATCGATGGCCCAGCGGGTAGAGGTACCGCTGGTGCCTCCACTATAATGGGGCCCTACACTGAGGCCTCGTCGCTCGGTGGGCTGCCATCTCACACAAATATCAGAACCGTAGATGGCATCCATTGTGGGGAAATCCTGAAAAGAAACAGGTGCACCACGGTTATTATAGTATAGCTGACTCAATTTAATCACAAAGAAAACTTTTAAAACACACGTGCAATCAATGTTTTCGAGCACTGAGTCAGAAATCAGAAGTCAGGGTCCTGGTGTATGGATACGTCGGCCGCTGCACCAACACTTGACTCCCTGGACTCATAACCACACTCAATATGCTTAAAAATATTTCATCATAAAAAGAAATTATCAGAGTCCTATGTTATGCGGTAGAACCGACTCCTCTGATACCAATTTGTCACGACCCGTCCTCGGGCCCTGTGCCGTGACTACCCCAAGCCTGACTTCTATAGGCCATGGGTTGGCGACTAGCCCCAAAGGCATAAATCCAGATAAAAGGGAAGGCATTTCCTTTATATAAGTAAATAAACACAACAGAGTGCGCAAGTTGAAGTAAATACTATGTAAACTGAGTACAAAAGTAAGTACTGGAATGTAAATGGGCCAGAATACAAACCCAACTGAAAGTACAGTACAACTGAAAAGAAAGTACAATAGTAGTAAAGTAAATCAGCGACAACTGAGTCATCCTCCGACTATCCCACCTGAAGGGTGGGTACAGATGGTCCCCTCAGCTCCTCGGGTCTAGCCGTCCGCTCCATTTATGTCATTCCTATTACTCCACCTCCGGATACCGTCCCGCTCCTTAGTCCTCAACCACGATCAGCGATGTCTGCCATCTGCATCCAACAAAACGTAGTGCAGACATAGCCCGTGCAGGGGTGAGTATACGATGCTCAGAAGGGACCCTGAGACTCCCGATGATCTCCCAGAATCCACAAAGTAAAGGTAAATAACACGAAGTATCAACCAACTCTACTTAGGTATATGCCCATACATATACCTAAGTGATCAATTCCAGTTCGGCTCCAACTCACGAGCCTAAGTACAACTGAATCCACACCGGAAAGCACAACCCAGTCCACACAAGAAAGTAAGTTAATCCCATCGATGATAATGATTGAAAGTGAAGAATCAGCTCACACAGGTATACTACTCACGAAGAGCGGTGGAGATGATAGATATAGCCTCTGAATAATCTCCTATGACGAACCCACGTAGGACCCAAGTACAGAAGTCATCGCTGCCGAAACCATGCCGGATCCTAGTACAGTAACCATCGATGTCGAACCCACGTAGTATCCTAGTACAATCTTCATCGTTACCGAACCCATGGAGGATCCAAGTACATTCGTCCTCGCTTCCGAACCCACGTAGGATCCAAGTACAGGTGTCATCATCGTCGCAGTCGCAGCCAGCTCTAGCGTTCCCGCACACAACACGCTCGATTCCAGGAGGGTCCACTCCATGAGCCAAGGGGTCGATAAATCAACTGCCACGAAGTCCAGAATTGATGTATCACAAAGTCCTGTCTTATCAATAGGAACTCAACGTGACAGACAGCGCGTCAATCGGACGCCCGGTCTGAGAGATATTGGCTTTTCCGTCCCGAGGGCCCAGTTGGTTTTTGTGCTAAAACAACCTGACCGTACTCCAACTGCATCCAAACCTCATGTTAAGTAATCCAAAAGACTTGTCTCACTAAGAGTAATTCAACGTAATTGACAGCACGTCATTCGGACGTCCGATCAATAAGTTAAAATCTTTTCTGCTCCAAGGGCCCGGTTGGTTTTGGGTTCGAACCAACCCAGTCATACCCAAAATTCTCTGAGACCTCAAGTGTAATATACCAAAATGACAGTCTTGATCCATGGATCCCTACGCAATTGATGGTGCGTCGATCGGAGGTCAGTTTCCTCAAATATGGGCGTTCGAATGCACCTAGTCCGAAAATAGGGGGTCTGGGCCCAGTCCGACCGGGCCCAATACCCCCTGGGTCAGCCTGAACCGGGTCCGGGTCCGACCCAATTGGGAGAATCCTGGCCCGGCTGGGAATGGACAGACCAGCCCATATGGTCTGTGGCCGCGGCTCGACGCTGGCCGAGGGGGGAATAAAGTGGGGCGCCGCCCCTTGTTTCTGAAACGGCCGGCCGTAATGGCCGGCCTTGGTGTAACCGCAGGACCCCCTTGGGTCCCGCCTCCAGGTGGTGTCAGCGGCCGGCACAACCGACCACCCTTGGGTTTCCTCCACGGCCTTTGGCCACAGCTGTTGTCCGACTGGCGCGATGCGACGCCCCTCCTCCACGGCCCGCTCCGGCCGCGGCCCCTTCGGCCTCCCCGGCGCAGCGCGATGGTGCCGCACACCTCCGCCTCGGCCCTCTCCTGGCCGCGCCCTCCATCAGCAACACTGGCGCAGCGCGACAGCACCGTGCCCCACCACTGCAGCCTGCTCCAGGCCGTGGCCTCTTCGTCCCCACACGGTGCAACGGCACCGCGCCGCCTTTGCCTTGAACATCATTGATGATCAACAATAAAAATGGGAGGAGGATCGACCATGTTTGTGTGGTCCGATATTCTCTCATTATGATGATAACAAGCACCCAATATTTAATCAATGATGATCGGTAAATAAAACATGAACCAATATAAGCCATACCTCGAAGGGAATTCGCAGTTGTCAAGCATCACAGACGATGGCGTCGTTTCCGTCGTCATCGGTGTCTCCTCCCTTGTCACGGAGGAAGAAGAGGATAGTGAAACCGAGCCACCGAGTCAACGTTCTTCGTCGGAGAGTTGGCATTCTTCGACAAGAAGATGAACCGATCTTACAAAACTCAAGAGCTCCCTTCCCTTTCACTTCACACCACAATTTCCAACCAAAATAAAATAGGGATCTTCCTTATTTTATTTACTCATGCCAAGCATTTAAAATTTTGAAAATTAAACACTTAATTCAATTAATTGTTGAGGTTCAATTAATTAATTAAATGTGTGTTGGCAAGCATTAAATTGAGAGTGTGGGTAGAGGAAGGGTCATACACTTAAAGGGAAAGTTTAACAAGTTAATATGAGTTACAAAATTTATGAGGGGGTTAGAGGAGTTTTAGGGAATGTGAAGGGGTGGGGATCGTGTGGGCCCCACCTCAAAAATATCCTCACATGGGTAGTTAGGGGCTTGTGGGTCCCACCCCAACACCCTCATGTAGGATATAACCACTTGGATAAAGAATAAAAAAATATTCCACATTTTTTATTCAATTCTTTATTAATCCACAAATTTTAACTTCTCCTCCCTTGAAAACGCAACCACGGTAAAGGTCCCCTTAATCAATTACCGGCACTGTGGTTTCATCGGTGCCCTCATATTTCAATTCCGAGCACCGGTTCAAAAGATAGAAAAACATGCTCGTTCGTTTACTGAACATACCCGAGCTAAACATCGAAAACCGATTCCGGGCACACCAGGCCTCGGAATCAGGTGCCGCCAGAAACTGTGTACTCGTAAAATCTCAAAGAATTTAAGAAAAAAATTTCTTGAAATTTACAGGTCTTTACAAAACGTTATTTCAATAGCTCAATTATTTTTTCGGTAAATAATCATAATTTCATGTGTTCTAATTTAATTCATCCCAGTGTTTCTGAAATAAGTAAAATTGTTGTATAATATTTTTATTTCAATTTGGATTTAAATTTTTTTATTGGAATGAGAGAGAAGAGTGTTTTGTTTAATAGTTAAAACTTATCTAAAAAAGGTAGTGCTCTAATATTTCAAACCCTTATTCACTACCCCCACTTTGGGTATTTAACAATGTGGAGTGAGTAATTGGTATAATATGAAAGGATAAAGTGAGTGCTTTTAACTCAGTTTAATTAAATGAAACCCTCAATAATAAAGGGATTCTGATCATTGAGGGAAACAATTTCCAGCACCGATTGAATCCAATGAATAATTACTTCCAATATTTATGAATGTATTTTAATAAATAAACAATTCATTGGATATTTTTTAAAATAGATTGTGAGTATTTATTATATGTTGAATGAAGAGAACTAGATTCATATATTAGTGGCATCAATGAATTACGATGATCCCTATACAAAAAAACCTATATGAATGTAATGTTTGGTAAATCATCACGATAAATGTTAGAAAATTTGTTAAATATATACAAAGGGGATTAAAATGTTTGAGAACCTATGTTTCAATTTATAAGGAATAATTATGAGTAATTGGGGATACAACCAAAGAAATCTGTTGATGAATTCTTTGAATAGGTGAATTTGACTGTAGATGAAAAGCAAGATCCTGGGTAAAATCTTGATTATGTAAAGATCTTAAAATTCATCCGGATAATATTATGACCCCAATAAAAGTTTAAAGTCCATATAATTGTTGATAAGGATCTATTGGAGTTGGCATTGAGTAATTATAATTGTACCATTGTCATGTATAATATGTAAAATGACGATAAAAATGAATTGTAAAAGTGAAAGTCTAAGGAGGTGGAATTCTTATACAAGAATAATATTACTATATAAAATATTCAAAAATAAGGTAAATAGGATGATTTAATTTCATTACTATACTCAAATCTAAATAGGTGATAAGAAAGTTTAAGGGGATCACCTAACCATGTGTTTATAATTTGGAATATTTGGAAACCATGAAGAAATGAATGCAAGAAGATTAAAGATGATGACAAAAATAATTATGAAATTCTCAAGTATATTCCTTTTTCTAATGTTAATGGTAGTAAATTCACCATGAAAATTTGCATCAAGAATAATGAATTCCATTTATAAGAGAATGAATGTTTCTAGGAAACATGGAAAAAAGAATCTAAAGTCAATAAAGAAAACAATGAAAATGCAATTTTAATATCCCAAGTAATTAAAGAATAACATCTTTTTATATTTATTAAAATAAATTAATTATATAGTAATGTTTCCTTAATTTGGATACTATGTCAAATATCATACTTGACACACAACAATGGGTTTCTCTGAAATCATACTTCGCACTGAAGACTGAGTTATAACTAAAAATTATAAATTATAATATTAGTATTTAATATGGGTGTTATCTCCTAGGAATTATAATAGATGGGATGAAAGGTGTTAATTTAACATTGAAAATATTGTTTACCAATGTTTATATATTGATTCATTGGATTGAAAATTAATTAGAAATTGAATATAAATAATACATTTTTTATGTAAAACGATTTCAACGGGAATAATTGTGTTTATTAGGCAATGAAATCACTATTTTTTTATTATATTAATGAATTATAAATTAAATAAAATATTTAAAAATAATTTATTTTATTTTCTAGACATTAAATAAGAACAAATACAATTTTATAGATAAAATGAGTGTTTTTCTAAAATTGATGTTTTATAACATTTTAATGGAGAATCCTTTTTAAATATAGTATTCTTGATTTTTTTTAATTTCTATTTGAAAAATTAAATTTTTATTAGAAATAAGGATATTAAAATTTACATTTTTTTTCTTTTGGTATTTTATTGATAAAATCAATATTTTAATGAAAAATGAAAATGCTACATTTTAATTCAAAACAGCCTTTTTGCGTAATTTATTTATATTGTCATGATTTGATATTAATTAGTTTTAATGTGTAATTGGATTATTATTTTTATCATCTAATAAATTTTTTTTTCATTGTATGTAATTTCAAATTTTATTT
Source organism: Viscum album (assembly GCA_963277665.1). Classification (NCBI taxonomy): domain Eukaryota; kingdom Viridiplantae; phylum Streptophyta; class Magnoliopsida; order Santalales; family Viscaceae; genus Viscum; species Viscum album. Next base: position 622,853,809 of record OY728130.1, on the reverse strand, counting down.
GGATATAAATGCATGTCAATTTTTTGATGGTTTTTTAAAAGCCGTTTTCATAATCCGTAAAGGGGATTAATTTTTTAATTAATATCATCCGATTATGTGTTTTGAATTTAGAAAAATGGATTCAATATTTGGGATCAAAAGGTACAAAATATTTAAATCATTCCCTTTTATTTTTGTACATTATGAATAGTAACTTTAGTAATTATTTTTATTTTCCACGGTTAAAGGGTTAATCAGGTAAATAATGGTAAAATTAGAATTATAATAATATAAAACTACTTTAAACATGTCCTAATATTATTTTAAGTGTTTTTTCAAACTAATACAATACTTGGGCTGAAATTTAGTCCTTTGGAAGCCACCTATGTGTGATTATGACAATTATAACGTCTAATTTAAATTAATGGAAAATATGTTTTAAACTTGTCTCTTCTAACTAATTTTTTAATATTTTGTCATATAAGTGATATATTAAACAATAAATGGTCATTATAAATATAAAAAAATTACCTATATTATGGAAATTGTTTTATAAATTTTTAGGAATTATATAATTAAATTTATTTGTGATACAATGAGGATGCATTAATAGATTTATTAAAGGAAGAATCAAATAAATGATATTAATAATATTAAAAAAATTAAAATTTCTAATATTTGATGCCATAAAATAATTTTATTGTTGATTAAGAAATGTTTGGATTGTGTTAAATTATTTTTTAGAAGGAATGAAGTTATGAATAAGTAAGATAAGTCAATTAACAGTTGTTTCAAAATTGACATAATTCATAACATAAAATATAAAATTGTTTATTAAATGTTATAAATATACTAAAAAATTATGACTTAGAAAAATTGTTAGGATAAATCGTAATATTTTATAAATAACAATTTTTTTTTCATTTTACAAGTTATGGTAATTACATTAACCCTAAAAGTGCAAATAACATGATATTATAGAAAGATTAAAAAGGGTAAAATAATGGCTAATCACAAAATATAAGGATTAAAAAATATTAAAAAATTGTATAATTTTATTTGGATGATATTTCTTCAACCCAAAATATTTTTATATTCTATATAAATGACTTTGAGACCATTTGGAATTTAAATTTAATTTATATTAATTTAATAATTTAATAGCTTTCAAGGGTGCCCCTCCCCTCTCATATAAAAAGTTACTCAATCTTCTATAATAATGACACTTAAAGTACAATTTATTTTATCCAATCTCATAAAAAAACCTAACTAGAATCCATCCCCTCATTTTTGAGGCCATAGTTTAGGCATAACACCCTTCATAGAGATGTTAAGGCGTTTCTCAAAGGTGATCAGCTGATGAAAATATATCATTTTAAATGTTTCTATTTTATTTATTATTCCACATCCTTAAAATATCATTCATACATGATGTAATAATTACTAAAATATAATAAATATACTGATATTTAATTATGTTATTTTCATCACCTAAATCCATCTCCAATTTTGTCATGTTGGAAATGAACATTTTGTTCATGTGTACGGTGAACTACTGCTTTGCCAACATATAAAGTTCATTTTTCATTACCATGTTTATTGATTGGTTATAATGATGGAATACAAGTTCATATATAATATTAATGACATATTTGTCATTTTATATTATTAATATTTCAATTATTTAATTACCTTTTATTTACATAAAAATGAACACATCATTCGTGTGTACGTGTGAACTATCACCTCCGCGAAGCGATGTGAATAATTTTTATTCACCACATCACATATATGATATATATAATTATATTTAAATTATTAACATAATTGTAATAATATAATGATAATTATTGGAATATAAAATAATAATTACCTTATTTCAATAATGATCATTGAAAAATTGAAAATGTTATTCATGTGTACGTACGACCTACCGTATCCCTGATTATAACATTTATCATTTTTCTTTTACCATAATTAATTGTATCATTTAAAAGAAAAATTGATGTATAAAAGTTATCCTTATGTCAGGAAAATTATTCTAGGTATGATAATCTTATTACCACATGGATGTTTGACATCATTCCAAGTTCTATTTTGACTCAGGTACCGAATATCGACATAACTTCCGATATGAACTTAAATAATTATGTAATTATAGTAACATTATAATAAGTTATATAAATGTAGTTATAATCAGGAAAAAGGTTATATAGAAAGTAAACATAAACTTAAGTTTATTATTCATGAATATAAAGATTGTAAGAGACTAGTCGGACTCAAGTTAAGGGACTTCTTCTCAATCTCCTTTCATTAAGGCGTTTTGTGAAAATATTTACCATTATTCTTTTATAAGGTGCATATAAAACCACTAAAACGTTTCATAACCACATTTTATCTATAATAATGTTAATTAATGCTTTTTAACACAATTAATTGTTGGATATTATGATTTAAATGTTCAACATTGTATGGGACACCTTGAATGTTTAAAAATTTACTTATCAAATAGATTTTTCATGAAATTAATTTACATGTTTAGTATATGGATATAAATTAAAGGGGTTTTTCATATATTTTAAAACTAATTAAATTTTATCAAGAAAATGAATAATTTTACATGTTTTATACAGATCATTTTGAAAAAATGACAAAAAGTAATTCCATCTTTTATATATTCAGTGACAACAACTTCTCTGTTGTCATAACCATTATTTGATATTGGGATTCCTCTATAAGCCTTAATAAAATATAACAAGAAAGATATCCTATATTCCTTTTTTTGGGTATCTTGGTTTCTTAAATTATTTCTTAAATGAAAAGGGTATTTTTATATATATAATTGTTTTATGGGATTAGAAGAGTTTTTCAAAAGGGTTATGTGATGAAAACGTTTTACTCATGAAATTGTACATGAGAATTATATGAAATAGGTGAGCCCGGCACAATTTATACATAGGGTTGAGCCCCTTTATGACACATGAATGAGCGTGACAGAGCTTATACGAAGGTTTTGTCCCCATTATAACTCACAGGTCTGCCTGTTATAGCTTATATGAAGGGATGGGCCCCATTATAGCTCATGTGGGTGCTCAATATATCTTATAAAAGGGTTATTTCCATTGTAGATCTCCAACTCGTTAGGTAATAATAATATTGGTAGTCAGCCATTTGGTTATTCCAATTGAAAGGGGTTTTAATTGGTTTTATGTATTTGATTCTCTAATTTACCTAAAAGAGTTATGATTACATGCCATAGGTTTAAAGGTATTTATTAGAGAAAAAATTATGAGTGTTATTCATATAAAAATGTTTGGTTTCATTCTCTTAAATAACATTAAATGGGTTACCATGTTATTACTAGGCAAATGATTTATTTTTTTATGTCCCATACTAAATTTTTTGCACTATTCAGAAGTTATTAAATGTTTCTCACATGATTTATGGGAGAATAGAGTCATGGATGGAAGTAAGTAAATGTTTTGATGATTAAACATGCATAGAAACCATTTTTATTTTGAAAAAAATCACGTGTTATGATTGAAAAGGATATTATGAGAGGTTTCAAATTTTTATTTCTATTGTATTGTTATGTAATATTTTGTTCCAGATTCACTAAAGCTCTAAAGTAGAAAATATCCTCAACGTGAAAAAAATATAACTCTTGAATTAACTCGGGATTATGTAATGTTTTAGGATGTGGATATAATGTTGGTATCAAAGGCTGGTTTAGATATCATTAGAGATTGGGATGGTGTTAATTGATTTCATTTAAAGGATTTTACTTTAGTGTTATGGTTAAATGATGTAACATTTTTAGAATACCTTTTTAATTCATCTAAACTATGTATGTTCAGAATAGTTTTCCAAAGAGGAAATTGGAAAGCTATAATTTGAAGGAATTGAGAGGAAAAAAACCTTTCAAATCAACATCACGAGGTGGTAAGAATCAGAACTGAACACTTTTTTGCAGTGAGGGATCCATCGAAACATTCTATAAATGTTGTTGGTATAGATTTTTGAGATCATCTAGATCAACCACATCAGAATATGTCAGTAGTAAAATATTTTATGAGGTTTCATCCCATCATCCAGTGGATCATCTAACCTAGTGATAGAAAAAGGATTGATAAATACCATTGAGAAGATATTTGATGTCATGGTATGTTTAAAATATCAAAAGGTAACTCCTGGTATCTATCATTTTGAAGGTGAAGTTGATTGATGGTGGTTATTGATTAAAAATAATAGAAAGAAAATGATCTTGATTCCATGGAATGGGAAACATCTAAGGATATTTTCCCTGATAAATATTTCCCTATGGTTGTTTGACACATGATAGAGATATATTTATTGGAATTAAAGATAATAGATAAAAATTTAGTTTATGTATATGATGAAAACTTCACAAGATTCACCAGGTACCTTCCAGATTTTATTTGAGACATCAACAGTAAAAATAATAGATTTTACAGAGGAAAGAAACTAGGGATACAAATTTCTTTATACTGCCAAGAATTTAAAAGTTTTGAAAAAGTGGTTAGTTATGATTTAAAATTTGAAATGGATTTTTGCCACACTTATGTGCCACAAGATGATATGGTTAAGAAACAATCATGGTGATAAAAAATAAAGAAGAAAAAAACTATGAATTCTATAGGTAAGCCTAAAACATGTTCCAAGTGTGGTAAAATACAATTTTGGGAATATATTTCAGTACATGGAATGTGTTACTAGTGTGGTATGTTTGGTCATGCAATTCATGAATTTAAGGAAAAGGGTTCGGGATAGTTTAAATATGAGATAATAAATATCCAATATATAGTCAGATGGTTTAGGTGAAATGAGTTGGGACATTATGAAAATATGGGTCCTAATTTAGTTAGACAGAGAGGGAATTAGTATGATTGTAAACAAAAAGGGTTAGGAAGATCTATTTCTACTACAACAATGGATGTTGAGACATCTCGGGAAGTGATGGAATCTCCTGAGAGCTCTGTATTTTTCAAAGCATAACCATACCGGAATGGCCCAAAGGACATCATTTTTATTGATTTTTGATAACCCCCCTTGTAAATGGTGATGGGGGAACCCTTACAAGGCTCGTAGGCTTAGAGATTACCTAACCCACAGACTTTAGGAAATTATACATACTATACTTGGAGCTCCTCCTCCGAGGTTCTTCTTCATGATATCAGCTATCCTCCTTTGCTTGGATGTTTGACTAGGCTTCCCATGGAAACATAGGCTGGTCCCGATGTCAATTTCATACCCTCTATTTTTAAAAAATCCTCTTAGCTTCTACTCTTGTGAATGTTCCTGCTCTGATCCCCATCTGAAGTCTGCTCCTTGTAGAGTATCTTGGATAATTAAGCACAATTTTACGTGTCTTGAGGGCCTTAAGGTGGCTCAAAGGCCTTGAGGTGGCCCAAATTCCTTGAGGTGTCCCAAAGGCCTCGAGGTTGGCTGAAGGCCTTGAGGTGGCCCGAAAGCCTTACTGTCCCGAAGCCCTTGGGTGTCCCGAAGGCCTTAATGGACTCAAGGCCCAAGCTGGTGGCCTGAAAGCCCAAATGGATGAATAGTTCTGGCTAATACAGTACTAAACAATTCTTCCACAATACTTCTAGAGTACTGATAATAAGTTATTGAGGACCACTCTAAAATAAATTTTGTGGGTTTTTGTTTATGTAAGGATTTTGTTTAATGTGGGGTACACCATTAATTTTGAACCTCAATTTTAAGACACTAATAAACATTATGGTTTGTGTGATCTTTGATGAATAAGGTTATTTTTAGGGATATACATCATAATTTAGTAATATTATATAGATAAAATTTCTCTTATAAAATGAAAATATATTAGTTTTGTATGTTTACTTATATTCTTAGTCATTGATGTAAATAAATTCTATAAATATAAGGAAAATATTTTGAAACAAAAAATGTTACCCCAGTACCATCTTTTCTGATGAATCAAATGATCCCTGAGATCATCATAGATTTAAAGCATTGCGATTGTTATCTTTTTTATAGAAATGCTTTCTATCCCTCTATATCATAACATGATGGATGATTTTATATTCCATATCCATGATTTCTTACATGGAATCCAAGTATGTGTTATATCATATCACCTTTGTAATTCACTTACTTTAAATTAAATTTGTGGTTTTATTGAATCTTTTTATGATTCCAGGTTTTAAGGAAGTAATTTCTAAAAGTGAAACTCGAGTTACCAATACCAAACTAAAATTACCAGGACACAATTTCCAAAAGGGAGGAAGGATATAAAATCCACGGTAATTAAATAATAATACTTTTTATATTTATTAATATTTATTAATTAGATAGTAATTTAAACCTAATGGGGCCACTGTGTCCAATGGAGAACTCAACATGAAGTAATAGATTTTTCCAAAATTGTGCCTCACACGCGAGACTGAGTTATAACAAAAAATAAAAAATAATAATATTATTATTTAATATGTTAGTTATAACATATCCATTATAATGGTGGTAATGAACAATATAAATATAATTTTTGTAATATGGTTTACCAATGTTTATATAATGATTCGTTGGTTATAAAATTAATTATAAATTGAATATAAAGGATGTGTCTTTAAGTAAAGAAATTAAATCTGAATAATTGTGTTTATTAAAAACTAAAAAAACTATTATTGTATTATATTAATTATATATAAATTCAATATAATTTTTAAAATTCATATTATATCTTTCTAGACATTACATAAGAACAAATACAATTTACAGATAAAATGCGTGTTTTTCTAAAATTGTAGTTTTATGAATTTCTAATGGGGAACCCTATTTAAATATAGTTTTTTTCATTTTTGTATATTATATTTGACAATATAAACTTCTTATTTAAAACTGGGATATAAAAATTTAATTTGGTCGAATGTTTTTTATTTTTCTGGTAAACTTTATATTTTAATGAATAATGAAAAATACTGAATTTTAATTCAAAACTGTGTTTTCATATTATTTCTTTATTTAGATAGGTTATCAATTTAATTTTTCTTAAAGTGAAATTGTATTATGTTTTTGTCATTTAATAAAACATTTTTTATTTTATGTAATTTTACATTTAAATTGGATATAAACACATGTTAATATTTTGATGGGTTTTAAAAAACATATTTTCTTATTCCTTCAACGAGATATATTTTTTAATTAATTTCTTTCAGTTATATTTTTTGAATTTTGAAATATGGATTCCATATTTTGAATATGAAGATCCAAATTATGTAAATAGGTCACTTTTAATTTTTGACATTATGAATAGAACTTTAGTAAATTTTTTTATTTACCACGATTAAAGGGTAAATCAGGTAAATAAGGGTAAAAATAATATAATAATAATATAAAACTATCCTAACACTTGTAAAAATATTATTGGATTAGTTTTCTCTGACCATAAAATACTTGGGCTGAAATGTTTTCTTTTGGAAGCCACTTGGGAGTGATTATGACATTTATAACTTTTAATTTAATGTAATGAAAAATATGTTATTATCATGTCTCTTTTTACTAAAAAAATTTAAAATGGGGTTATATAAATGATATATTTGACTATAAATAGTAATTGGAAATCTAAAAATATTACCTAAATCATGGTAATTTATTTATTATTTTCTAGGAACTAAATAAAAAATTTTATTATGACAAAATGATGATGCAATAATAGAATTATTATTGGAAGAATAAAATATATGATATTAATAGCATTAAAATAAGTATAAATTGAAATTTTTGATGCCATAAAAGAATTTTATTGATAAATATTACATTTATGTATTGATTCTATGTATTTTTTGAAGGAATAAAGCTGTTATGAATTTGTAAAAAAAGTTATGTATGAATAGTGTGAAAATTGAAATAATTCATAACATAAAATATATAATAGTTTACTAAACATTATAAAAATTCGAAAAAAAATCTATTTTACATTATGGTTAGTATAAGATATTATATTTCATAAAATACACCTTTTTTGGTTTTATACATGTTATGGTAATTAAATTAGCCCAAAAAGTGTAGACAACAAGATCTCAAGGAAAGATTAAAATGGGTAAAATAAGGGTTAAATAAAAAAGATAATGGTTGAAAAATAATTCAATTTTTTTAATTTTAATTGTATGAATTATTTTCGACCTAAATTAATATTATATTATATATAAATGAGTTTGGGAATATTTTTAATTGAAAGTGAATTTATATTTATTTAATAATTTAAGTTTTTCAAGGGTGCCCCTCCCATCACCAATAAAAACAAACCCACTATTCTATAATACTCAAACATAAAAACCCATTTGTTTTAAAACATATCTATCAAAAACCCTTCCTATAATCCATATACACATTATTTATCCCTTAGTTTAGGAAGACCACCCTTCATAGCTGTGGTAAGGCTTTCTCCAAAGGTGATCTACCGAAAAAGAGGTATCATTTTTCTGAGTATTTATATTTCATTTCTTCTTCCAATTTCTTTTAATATCCTTCATAAATGCTGAAATAATATATAAATTATAATAAATATACTGATATATTATTATGTTAGTATCATCACATAAATCCATATCTAATTTCATCAAATGGGAAATGAACATTTTGTTTATGTGTACGGTGGGTTACTGCCTCATTATCCAATATAAATCGTTTTTTCTTACCATCTATATTGAGTTGTTATAATGATGAAATAAAGGTTCATATATGATATTATGAACATATTTATCATTTAAAAATATTAATATTTCAATTATATTCTTACCTTTCATGCACATAAAAATGATAATGTCGTTCATGTGTACGTTCGAACTATCACATCCACGAAGTGATACAAATTATTTTTATTTACCACATCACTTGTATGATATATCTAAGTATATTTACATTGTTATTACAATGATAATAATATTTTTTATCATTTATGGATTTTAAACTTGTATTTAACTTATTTCCAAAATGATCAATGGAAAATGGAAATCGTTACTAATGCGTTTGTATTACCTACCATCTCCATGATTATAATGTTGTTCATTTTTCATTTAACATAATTATTCTTTTGATTTAAATGTAAAATGAATTTATAAAAGTGATCATTATTTAATTAATACTATTTTGGAGATGACATAATTATGGCCACACAAATGATTGACATCATACCAAGTTCATTTTCGACTGAAGTAATGAATATCAACATTACGTTTGATATAAACTTCAAATAATTATGTAATTATCATAACATAATAATACGTTATATAAAAATAATAATATAAATGAAAAAGTAATAATGAAACTATAAATTAACCAAGTTTTATTATTCATGAATATAAATATTATACATGATGAGTCAGACTCAATGTAAGGGACTTTATCTCAATCAACTTTTATTGAGTCATTTCATGATAAGACACACTTTTATTCTTTTAAAAGGTGTATATACAAACAATAAAACATTTAATATCCAAAATTTATCTATAATAATGTTAATTAATATTTTGGTAAATGTATTAATTCATGTAAATTATGATTTAAATGTTAAAAGTGGTATGAAACACCTTGAACAATTAAAGATTTAATTATCAAATATTTTGTTAATGAAATTAATTTACATGTTCATTGCATGGATATAAATTAAAATAATGTTTTTATATATTTTTAATTTAATTCAAATTTATTAAAAAATTATTCCCTTTACATGTTTTATAGGGAGTTTATTGACAAAATGACAAAAGGAATGTCTTCTTTTACATACACTATGATAAGGACTTTTTTGTTGTTGTAACTATTATTTGATAATTATATTACACTATAATACTTAATATATTTTAAAACGAAATGAAATCCAATATTCCCTTTTTGGGTATCTTGGTTTTGAAAATTATATAAAAATAAAATTTATATTTCTTTATAAAAACGTTTTTATGAGATTAGAAGAGTTTTTCAAAATGGTTATATGATGACCGTGTTTTATTCATGAAATGGTACATGGGTATTATATGAAATGGTCGAGCCCAAGAAACTTATACGAAGGGTTGATCCCCATTATAACTCATAGTTGAGCTCGACACAGATTATATGAAGTGTTGATCCACATTATAACTCACGGGTGACCCTATTATAGCTTATATGAATGGACGAGCCCCATTATAGATAATATGTGATCCTAATAAAGCTTATATGAAGGGTGATCCTCATTACAGATCTCCAATTCATTTTGAAATAATAATACTAGATTTTATCCATTTGGTTATTCCATTTGAAAGGGTTTTGAATAGGTTTTATGCATATAATACATTATGTCACTTATGAGTGTTATTCATGTGAAAATGTTTTGTTTCATTCTATCAAGAGATATTTAAGGGGTTACTATGTTTTGACAAGAGCAATGGTTTTCTCTATTTTTATGTCCCTTAATATGATTTTTGTTCTCATCCCATAATTTTATGTGTTCGCCACATTATTTTAGGTATCATAGAGTCAAATATGGAATCAATAAAAACTTATCATGATTAAAAATGAAAATAAACCATGTCTCTTTTTAGATGTTTTTTTGTTATGAATGAAATGGATACTATTGGAAGTGTCAATTTTTTATTTTTATTGTGTTTTTATATAATTTTTAAGTCCTAATTCTCCAAATATCTTAACATGAAATGATCCTCAATGTGAAATAAAGTAAAACTCTTGATATAACTTGAGATTATGTAATGTTTAAGGATGGGGCCTTATAAAAATGCTGGGGATTATAGGAAATTCATAGGCAATAAAAGATATTGAAAATGAAAATGTATATTTGGATGGAAGAGTTGATCTCTAGGTTTAATTAGATGATACTCTCAAAGAGTTATATGTTTTGACAGCGAAAGAGAAGCACTCCAAGAGAGTGGTTCATGATTCTAAACTATATATGCAATCATAGGGTAAAGATAATTTTGATACGAAGTAAAAAATTTAAAATTTGAACTATGAAAATTCAAAAAACCGTAGAAGGTTTTAAAGTACTCAATCATAGTTGAATAACATAACATGGTTAATAATATTTTGAATAGAATAGTGAAAGATCGAAATGAAAATATTGATGAAATTAAGGGGGAAGATGTCTATCTATTTAAAAAAGGATAAGATCATGAGAGACTATTGAAGATCAATGTGACATCTTGAAGTCAGGTCACACATGTGATAGGAAATGTGAAATTATTGTATTAAGGTCAATAATAATAATAATATATTGATAGGTGGAGAAAAAATGCATATGAACAAAAAATTAGTTGTGAGTCATGATGAAAAATAGAGATCATTGATGATTGTTTCCATACCATAAGAACCTACTATGGGGTTGAATATTTTTTTGTGTCAGAATCAGAATGATAAGATTCAAATAATGTATGGAATAAATAGTGATATATTCATAACACATAGGATGAAACCTTGAATTAGATGTTACTATTTTGAAAATATAAGAAATACATAAAATTTATCTTCCACAACCCAGAGTTATCAAAAGGAATAAGATAAATAGAGTTAGAAAAAAAATAATTCTATATTTTATAAATTATTTTTATGGTAACTATTTCTAGTGTGAAAGATCCGAGAATATGGCTAGACATTTCTCATAAAAATTCATAGGAATATGATAAAGAAGGTCAAATGTTTTATACATAATAGGTAAAGGAATAATCAAAAGTGGTAAGTATAAAAAGTTTATTTGTTTCCTTACAAGATGAAAATTGTGCCAGATAATCTGAAGAAGATCAAGAATACTAGTAAATATTAGGTATAATGTTTATGAATGGATAAAAACTTATTTTAGTAGGCGGAAGTTGCAATGATCGTTGTTAAAGAATTTTTACATGATGGTGAATGGAATTGTGATAGTGGATTAAGTTCCATATTTCATGAACTAAATATCTTTTCATAGGAATCATGTATGATGATGATAGTTTTTGAAAATGGACAATGATGATACCCTAGAGAATATTATCTCAGGAAAATACATGTCTGCGGGAAAATATGTGAGTTGCATAGATGTTATGGTCATTGATGGTCTTAGTCAAAAATTGATCATTTTTTGTTATCTTTCTGACTCCAGATATAAGATGTACATTAAACTAATATGAATATCATCGAAGGAAAAGATGGTATGGTGGTAATGTAGGAGAAGAAAATAAAATGTAATCTCTACTTAGTGAGTGTTCAAGAATCTATTTTCATTCTATCTATGGAATATGAGAGTTGGTTGTGTCATATAAATAATGGTAATTTGTTGAAAACATCCGTGAATGATTTAGTTAAATGTGATAAAGAGAAAGATTCCCCTAAGCTATCACATGATCACACACACATGTGATTCTTTCCAAAATGTAGAGAAACTCGAATATCATTCGGGGAAAAATAAAAATATTCAAAAAAATTGGTGGAATCAGTTCATTTTCATGTGTTTGGTCATATCTCACAAAGATCCAATTATTGGAAGAGATATTATGACCTTTTATAGATGACTACAAAAAAGTGGCATAAATATTTATCATTAGCCACATGTAAAATGTATTCAGTACAGTAAAACAATATTAGAGTGATAATGAAAGGATAATTAGACTGAATATTGAAAATTTATAAACTATTAAAGGGATGATACTAAAAAACAATCTAGTGGATGATTAACTTTTGATCACACGATAATTCACCACGAATAAGCAATGATAACTTTTTTGCATAGTGGGTTGGTAGAGATAAGTAACCTTATCACCATCAACATGGATAAAACATTGATCCTTTAGAAATACCTTCCATAGATGTTTTAGAAATAATAATTATTAAAATATCTCTATAAATGGTATATAGATAATTTTTGTAATTGAATGAATTGAGAAATGTAACACCCCGAGATTTTATTAAAAATATTCATTTTAATTTCATTGATGTCTTGTGTTGTACGCTACACCAAAAGGGGCTTTCACTACACGCATCCCTGACTTGGCTTTCTTTACAGGCAATCATGACCTTCCACGATTGCGTGTGTTGTACGCAATACCGAGTTTGGCTAAACAATGATATGTTATATAAACTAGACGTTATGAATAGTAATACCCACATTTAGAAATTTTATAAATTTTAGCTTTCAAAATGGACTTCATTTTTGGATTTGTAATATCAAAATTAGCCTAGGGTGAATTTTTGGTATTTTTCTAAAAATATTCAATTTTTGATGAATAGTGAAAACACTGGGTTGCTATTTAAAAACCGGATTTTTATTTAAATAATTATTTATTTTATTTAAATTTATTTGAAGTCAAAATTGATACATAATACCTATATAGGTTCAATGTAATTAATTTGAGTCATTTTATAATAATTTAAGATATATATAAATTTTATTGATCTTTTCATCATCTTTTACCCACCTCTTATGAGAATTGAATTTTTTTTACATTAAAATTAGTTTTACCGCTTCTGTGAGTGGAATTTCAAAAAGCTGAGAGACATAGTTAATATCAGGGAGTAAAATGTGGTTTAATATGTTAAAAATAATTTTTTCTGAATAGTAACTTTTTACTTTTATTTACCATGGAAAAAAGTAAACGGGGTAATTAAGGGTAAAAATGATATTATTATTACCTCAACACATGTCCTAATTCTATTGGATAAGTGTAATTCGACCAAAAACAACATTAAGAATAAAATATTACACTTTAGGTCCACTTGGATTAGATTAGGACAATTATTATTATTTTATTTTAAGAAGAGTTAAAATGGTAAAAATCAATGTTTAATAACTAAAACATTTTCAACATAGGGTTATACATAAGATAAATTTGACTATAAATATTCATTAGAAATATAAAAATATTTCCTACCTACTCATATTTTATTTATAATTTTTAGACATTAAATAATTAAATTTAGTTATGACACAATGGTGATGCAGTAATTACCTAAATAATAAAATTTTAAAATAATTGATATTATAAATACCCAAATAAATGTAATTTGAGAATTTTTATGAATTAAAAAAAATTTATAGGTTAATATTACATGTTAGTATTGATTTAATTAATTTTTTTGAACTAATCATTCTATTATGATTTTCACAAAAATCAAGTACCAAATAGTGTCAAAATTGACATAAAATAGTTGTTAAAAAAATATTATATTATTAATTGTTATTTTATTCCTAAAAATATAATGTTTGGAAAAATTACTTAGATAAGGATATATATATTAATAATAAACCCCTTTGGGTTTGTTTGGCTTGTTATAGTAAGTTTATTAACCATATAGTGTCAGAAAAAAAAAGACATGGTAAAAGTTAAATTATTTAACTTAGAGTTAAATCTAAATGATAAGGATAAAATAGTAACCTACACTTGTCTAAAATCTATTGGTTGAGAGGATTTAGACCCATCCCACCTTATCTTCAAAATTAATCAATTTTGAGCTATTAAATACCAAATATGACTTTATTATAAAATAATATTTTTTGTTTTCCAAAGGTGCCCCTCTCCTCCCTTATAAAAAGGGCATCACTTCCCTCTTCTCTTCACACCCTTTGATCCTTGAAGCTCAGAAAAACCCTACCAATTACTCTTCTCAACATCTCTAGTTACATCATATAGGTTCTGGTCTTCTCAAAAGACCAACTCTAGTGCCCTAAGAAGATGTTTAAATGAGGTGCGTCGAGGAAGAGGTAATCTCTTCTACCGATTCTTTCAAGTTGTCTTTCTTCTTAAACTTTTTATTATTTAGTTGTTTAATTATAAATTAATAACGTAAGTATCACTAATATACTGATATGTTATTATAAATATGAAACAACCCCATTTCACCTTCTATCCATCCTACGGAAAACGAGATCACCGCACGTGCGTACGTACGGAATACCGTCTCTACGCCTTGGTGTAATCTGTTTTTCCACCACCACCTTACTTGGATGAGTATAATGGTGTAAAGAATAACAATATATTATTATTATAACATCATACAGATTCTAATATATTATATCATCCACTACAATTCCATTCAATAAATATGGTAATGATATCATCGCTCGTGCGTACGTACGGATTACCGTCTCCACGACGGGATGAGATTAATTTTCCATGTTAATAATTAAAGAAAGATTATAAAGTATATATAATAAGTAATCATGAAATATATGAAATAATTATGCTACTGGATTTATGTATATATATGTATTTCAACTACTTAATTACATTCAATTCAATAAGGAAACGAAAAACAACGTTCATGCTTACGTACGGTCTACCGTCTCCATGAACGGTGTATTTCTTTCCATTTATCAATCTATTATATATATGTATATTATTAATATATATTATATATAAATCATGTTTTATATTCTGGAATTATTTAATCATGATCTGAGTAATCATATTAATAATTACAAGTCAAAACATGGAAGATAAATGAAACGATTTTACCCAAAACGCTACTTTAACATGTAATTGACAAATGAACGGAAAATATAAAGTCATAAGTGAATCATATATGATATCATAAATATTATTATGGGTTTGTTACAAGTTAATAATATGTTTAAACCCAATATATAGGAGTCTCGGTTACACACGGAAGAAATTGGACATAAGGTAAGGGATAATTATTACAATCTCTTTCTTATCCGAGATTGTTTATTTGTAAGTATTTACTGGGGTTATGTTTATCATCCATGTCCATTTTTTCTAAATTTTTTTTCATAAAATGTTTAGTATTCTTCCATTTATTTTTAAATTCATTTTTACTCTTTTATGACTTTTACCACAAGGTTTGAAAGGAATCTTTCTTTGGTTTACCATACGAGGTACTTTTTGACTTTTCTGAAAAAAGTACGAGGAGAATGTTTTTATTAACTTAAACGGCATGAATAGATTTTTACAGTTTCAAAATGCATAATTTTCATAAATCTTCCTTTACAAGATTTCATGATTATTTTCAAGAAAAGTACTTTTCTTTTAAAATTAGATGGAATTTTGTGAAAAGAAAAAGATTTTGAAAAGAAAGGATATTTTCCTCAAGAATTCATATCAAGTGTTTTATCAAAACCAATTTCTATATAAGATGAAATTATTTCATATTTGTATGTTTTAAGTATAATGTCTCTATGATTTACATGGTTTCACTTTTCTTATAATGAAATAACCATTGGTTTTATATGGATTATGTGATGATGGGATGATGTTTATGAAACCCATTTTAATCTTTGGGTTATGATGAATGTTTTAAGTTTATTTTGTGGCACAAGAATGATTTTATTATGAGATGAGTGGGACCTATATCACCCTCTAATGCATTGGGTAATGATTTATATCTCATGAGATAGACATGGATAGAATGGAATGTTAAATCGGTTCAGTAATATTGGACTGGAACGAGGAGTGAACTCGATTCAGAAAGGGACTTTGTCCACTAAGATGGTCTTAGAAGCAATGCCTTGGCTACCATGGAAATCATAAAATGTGCTTAATGGTTGACACAATTACATGTTTTATTCCCAGTCTATTTTATCATTCTTAATGTTTCTTTATGATCTATGCCTTACGTACTGCCATGTTTTATGTCATTGCTCAAGATTATGATGTTTAAACATTATGTTAATGTTTTTATGTTAAAATGTATATTATTTGTTTTATTTTATCGATGCTTACCCTTACTAAGAATTTGAGCTCACCCTTTATATGTTTTCATTTCCCCAAGATTTAAAGAAAGGTTTTAGGTAAAAAAACAAAAGGGGAAGATCTTTACGGGATATTGTGAAGATCTTTCACCACGATTAAAAGATTATATTCCGAGTTTCCAAAGACCCTAAAATATTATGGTCCTTGAGTGTTAGTTCTTATTATGTATATAGTATTCCAAAAAAGTAATTTAATGTCCATGTACGTCAAGATTTTGGGTCTCTACAGTTGGTATCAGAGGAAATGTTTAGTTAACCTTTGGAAAATATGATGTGAAAACATTAATGAGATCCCTAGATATATTTATAAGGTATGTCTAGGGATGTCCCTAAGGTTAAGTATAAGTATAGGTTATAGTCCTAGAATTATGGAAACAATCTTAGAATTAACCCTAATATGTTATATATTGAAGGTACTCCCCCTTTATTATGTTCTTTTCTCGAGCATGATTTCTACCTCACACACTATTATTTTTGGGTTTTAGACGATGGCTGGAACCCGAAGGAACCGTGTTGATCAATGTAATGGAAAATGCAATGATTTTCCTCTTGAATAACCAAATGTGATGGGAGATGGAGTGAAAAATATTATTTCTATACTTACACAAGCTATGATTCTTTCTGGATTTCCAAATGATTAGAGAAGGGAACAATATTTTATTGATTCCTTCATGAGGCAACACCCACCTTCTTTTAATGGGTCTTCTAATCCACTTGTTGCTGAACAATGGATCAGTTTCATTGAAAATATATTTTCCATACATAATTTTTTGGAACATGATAAAGTCATTCTAGTTTTTTACTGTTTAGAAGGTGAATCGGATCAATGGTAGACTCTAATTAAGAATACGAGGCCCCAAGATGAAATTGAATCCATGGAATGGGATGAGTTCAAGAACTTGTTTTTCAATAAGTACTTCCCTCTTATTCTTTGAACAAAGATGGAAAAGTATTTCCTTGTGCTTAAGAAAAAGGATGAGGAATTTGTTAATATATACAAAGTGAATTTTATATGACTTGCAAGGTATGCATCTGGTTTTATCATCCAACCTGAAAGTAAAGTTGATCGATTTTTCAGTGGCTTAAAACCAAGTCTTCGAAGGGCATTATCTATAAGAGACTTCAGTAGCTGTGAAGAAATTGTGCGTTGTGCTATCAAGGTACAAATGGAAGTTGGTGTTACATATCCATCTCATGGTTTTGACAAGAAACGAAAGACAGAGTTCAAGGAGAAATCTCATAATAATGGTGAAAAGAAGATTAATGTTTCTTTATGCTCAATGTGTGGAAAGAAGAATGGTGGAGATTGTCTTAAATGGACTTGAAAATTTTTTAAGTGTTGAAAATATGGTCATTGAGCAGATGAGTGTTGAAGTAATGGAAAAAGGGTTTCTAATGATGTGAATAATGAAAAGACTATAGAGAACGCACCACCAACAATTCAATGCTTCAAGTGCAAGGAAATGGGGCATTATGTTAATCAATGACCAAATCCAAGGGTTAATGACGATCAACATGAGCATCCTCTTATGGGAAAGGAGAAAGGGAAGTCACATGCAATCGCTATTAGCAATGTTGAGTATGACAACGATGTGGTGGAATGATTATGTGTTTATGTAAAGGGAATCCAAAATAATGTTGTGGAATCACATTTATAGTATTTTGGAACACTGGAATATCTATGTAATGGTTTATGGTGGTTTTCAATAATTATATGGTAATAGTAACCATGAAAAGTGAATCAAATATTTCATAAAGCAGATGATATGCACATAATAAAGGGATAAGGAGAAAATAAAATGTTTGATAGAATTCATGAGCTCATGACTGATATAAGGACAAAGTTATATCATGGTTTTAGTATATAGAATTTTTGGAATTTTGTTTGTGGAAAGAGTAAACTTTTTAAAGAATTCATGTTTTCACTAAGGTTCAATGGATATTTATTTTTCAAGAGAATACATGATTATGGTATTCACATGATTGGAATGTGACCAACAAGATATATGAGGGATAAATGATGGTATTCACATGCTTGTTATATGACCTTTTTAGTAATCGTTCTCTTTATACTATGAGTTTGGAAAGAAGTATTTTGGATAAGCCTAAAGATTGGAATGGATTATGTTGAACATAAGTTAGTATTGTTGAAGGATAATTTTTTTTGATATTATTGATAGAATGTTATAATAGTGTAGTTTAAGAAAAGGAACAACCTGCAGAATGGGCGACAACCCATCACGTTGAACAAGGTTGCGGGAATCTAACCCACAACCGAAGTACGACATGCCATTATAGCCTACCACTGGCCTACATGAAGTCTCTGGTTAGTATAAACTTGTTTTATTATGTTATGAGGTATGATATATGAAGTATAAGTCCATTTAAGAACCATATACGATTAATCTCACTATAGATGGACTTATGTATATTTAATAAATTTTGTTATCCTTTTGTTTGAGTCATATGGAATGACCTATCATTCCATCGCATGATCTGCTAACAATTCATGGAAGACAAATTCAACTTCATTTCTTTAAGAGATGATGTGGAAATTGTTCAAGGCACAAACAATAGTAAGATTGTACGAAAATCATGCAAGTATTTATTCTAATTCAAATTTCTTCAGCTTTAGGGAAATGATCTTGAAAACAAAAAATGTTGTCCTTGCGCCCTTATATCCGATGAATCAGATGGCACCTAAAATCATCACAAATTTATGGCTTTGTGATTACTATAATTTTCATAGATTTGTTCTCTACCACTCTCCATTAGAACATGATGGTTTGATTTCTCTTCCATATCCATATTTTCACCCATGTTCTCCTATGTGGAAACCTAGTGATTAGTAAATTTGGGTGACCGTTATGTTTCATAATTTAGTTTTTTAAAGATAAGTTTTGGTATTCCTTTATAATATGTGGGTTTCTTTTAAAGAAAAATTCGAGTAGTAAACCATTTATAACCCCGACAAATTTTGATGGTGAAATTTATTTTAAGTGGGGTAGAATGTAACACCCAGAGATTTTATGAAAAATATTATTTTTAATTTCAATGATGTATTTTGTTTTATGCTACACCAAAAGGGGCTTGCACTACATGCATCCATGACATGGCTTTTATTACACGCAATTGCAACCTTCCATGATAGCATGTGTTGTACGCAATACCGAGTTTCGCTAAACAACGATATGTTATATAAACTAGACATTATGAATAGTAATACCCACATTTTAAAATTTTAATAAATTTTTCCATCAAAATGGACTTCATTTTTGGATTCGGAATATCGAAATTATCCTAGGGTGATTTTTTGGTAATTTTTTGAAACATTCAATTTCTAATGAATAGTGAAAAAACTTGGTTACTATTTAAAAACCGACTTTTTAATTAAATAATTATTTATTTTATTTAAATTTATTTTAGGTAAAAAGTGATCCATAATACCTATATATGTTCAATGTAATTAATTTGAGTAATTTAATAATAATTTTAGATATATAAAAATTTTATTGAACTTTTCACAGTCTTTTACCCACCTCCTAGGAGAATTTAAAAAATTTTCATAAAAATTAATTTTACCGCTTCTATGAGTGGAATTTTGAAACTCTGAGAGACATGGATAATATCAAGGAGTAAAATTTGGTTCTATAAGATAAAAATGTTTTTTGTGAATAGTAACGTTTTACTTTTATTTACCACGGTAAAAAGTAAACAGGGTAATTGAGGGTACACATGATATTATTATTACCCTAACACATGTCCTAATTCTATTGGATAAGTATAATTCGACCAAAAACATCCTTAGGAATAAAATATTACCCTTTAGGTCCACTTGGACTAGATTAGGAAACTTATTATTATTTTATTTAAAGAAAAGTTAAAATGGTTAAAATCAATGTTTAATAACAAAAACATTTTCAATATAGGGTAATACATAAGATAAATTCTACTATAAATATTAATTATAAAGATAACAATATTTCCTACCTAATGGAAGTTTATTTATAATTTTTAGACATTAGATAATTTAATATACTTGTGACACAATGGTGATGTAGTAATTACCTAAATAAGGAAATATTAAAATAATTGATATTATAAATACCCAAATAAATGTAATTTGAGACTTTTTATGAATTACAATAATTTTCTAGGTTAATATGACATCTTAGTATTGATTTAATTAAAATTTTCGAACTACCCATTCTGTTATGATTTTCACAAAAATCAAGTACCAAATAGTCTCAAAATCGACATAAAATAGTTTTTAAATAAAATAAAATATTATGAATTGTTATTTTATTCCTAAAAATATAAGGTTTGGAAAAATGACTTAGATAAGGATATATATATTAATTATGAACCACTTGTGGCTCTTTTGTCTTGTTTTAGTATGTTTATTAACCATATAGTGTAAGAAAACAAAAAGACACGGTAAAAGTTAAATTATTTAACTTAGAGTTAAATCTTAATGATAAGGATAAAATAGTAACCTAAACTTGTATAAAATCTATTGGTTGAGAGGGTTTAGACCCATCCCCACCTTATCATATAAATAAATCAATTTTGAGCTATTAAAAACCAAATATGACTTTATTATAAAATAATATTTTCAGTTTTCCTAAGGTGCCCCTCTCCTCCCTTATAAAAAGGGAACCCCTTCCCCCTTCTATTCACACCCTTTTGAGCCCTGAAGCTCGGAAAAACCTGGAAAATTCCTCTTCTAAACCTCTCTATTCACATCATAGAGGTTCGGGTTTTCTCAAAAGACCAACTCTAGTGCCCTAAGAAGAAGTTTAAAGGATGTGCGTCGAGGAACATGTAATCTCTTCTACAAATTCTTTAAGTTTTCGTTCTTTTCCAAATCTTCTTATTTATTTGTTTCATTATAAAGTAATAACATCAGCATCAATAATATAATGATATGATATTATGAATAAGAAACAACCCCATTTCACCTTCTATCCATCCTACGGAAAACAAAATCACCGCGCGTGCGTACGTACGGAATACCGTCTCCACACCGTGGTGTAATCTGTTTTTTGACCACCACCTGACATGGATGTGTATAATGGTGTAAATAATAACTATATATGATTATTATAACATAATACTTATTATAAGATATTATATCATCCAATAAAATTCTATTCAATAGATATGGGAATGATATCATCGCTCGTGCGTACGTACGGATTACTGTCTCCACGACGCGATGAGATTCATTTTACATGTTAACAATTCAAGAATGATTATAAAGTATATATAATATGTAATCATGAAATATATGACATAATGATGCTACCGGTTTTATGTACATATATATGTATGTCAACTACTTAATTCCATTCAATTCAATAAGGAAATGAAAAACAACGTTCATGCGTATGTACGGTCTACTGTCTCCATGGACGATGTATTTATTTCCATTTAACAATTTATTATATATATGTATATTCTGAATATATATTATATAGAAATTATGTTTTATGTTCTGGAATTAAGTAATCAGGTTCTATGTAATCATATTAATAATTACAAGTCAAAACAAGGATGATAAATGAAACGATTTTACGCAAAACACTTCTTTAATAGGGAATTGTAAAATGAATGGATAATATAAAGTCATAAGTGAATCATATATGATGTCATAAATATTATTATGGTTCTGTTACAAGTTAATAATATGTTTAAACCCACTATACAGGAGTCTCAGACACAAACTGATGAAATTGGACATAAGGTAAGGGGTAATTATTCCAATCTCACTATTATCCGAGATTGTTTATTCGTAAGTATTTACTGGGGTTATGTTTATCATCCATGTCCATGTTTTCTAAAAAAATTATAAAATTTTTAGAATTATTCTATGTATTTTAAGGCCTTTTTACCCTTTTATGACTTTTACAACAAGTTTTGGAAGGAATCTTTCTTTTGATTACCATACGAGGTACTTTTTGACTTTTCCGACAAAAGTACGAGGAGAATGTTTTTTTAACTTGTGTGGAATGAACGGATTATTACAGTTTCATAAAGCCTAATTTTCACAAATCTTCCTTTATAATATTTTATGATTATTTTCAACAAAAGTCCTTTTCTTTTAAAATTACATGGCATTTTGTGAAATGAAAATGATTTTGAAAAGAAAGGATATTTTCCTCAAGAATTCATTTCAAGTGTTTTATCAAAACCAATTTCCTTCTAAGATGAAATTATTTCATATGTGTATGTTTCATGTATAATGTATCTATGATTTACATGGTTTTAATTTTCTTATGATGAAATATCCATTTGTTTTATATGGATTATGTGATGATGAGATGATGTTTATGAAACACATTTCATTCTTTGGGTTATAATGAATGTTTTATGTTCATTTTGTGGAATAAGTAAGAATGATTTCATTATGAGATGGGTGTGACATATATCTCCCTCCAATGCATTGGGTAGTGATTTATATCTAATGATATTGACATGGCTGGGATGACAAGTTAAACCGGTTCAGTAATACAGGACTGGAATGAGGAGTGAACTTGATTCAGAAAGGGACATTTTCCACTAAGATGGTCTTGGCAGTAATGCCTTGGATACTATGGAAATCATAACATGTGATTAATGGTTGACACAATTTCATGTATTATTCCAATTTTATTTTATCATGCTTAATATTTCTTTATGATCTATGCCTTACAAACTACCATATTTTATGTCATTGCTCAAGATTTTGATGTTTAAAGCTTATGTTCATGTTTTTAAGTTAAAATGTATATGATTTGTTTTATTTTATCCATGATTACCCTTTCTGAGCATTTGAGCTCACCCTTTCTATGTTTTCATTTCCCCAAGATTTAAATAAAGGTTTTAGGTAAGAAAACAAAAGGGGAAGATCTTTAAGGGTGATGTTGAAATCTTTCACCATTATTAGAAGATTATATTCCAAATTTCCAAAGACGCTAAACTGTTATGGTCCTTGAGTGTTGGTTCATATTATGTATAAAGTATTCCACAAAATTAATGTAATGTTCATGTATGTCAAGCTTTGGGTCTCTAAAGGAAATCTATACGAGTTGTGGTATTTAATGAATCCACTATTGAAATAATTTCGAATCATTGGAAATAAGTGATTCATTATCAATAATAAGAAACATAGGATGTTATAATTCAATGAAGATGATGTGATTTTATTGTATAATCGGGAACATGAAAATAATATGAATTCTTTAATATTTGGCTAGAAATGGTAATGAATAGAAATGATATTATTGTGGTGGAGAATGAGAATATCCATTAAAATATTGGGGAATAATTTCAGGAAGAGTGTAATGAAG
The DNA here is from genome assembly GCA_963277665.1 of Viscum album. Taxonomy (NCBI): domain Eukaryota; kingdom Viridiplantae; phylum Streptophyta; class Magnoliopsida; order Santalales; family Viscaceae; genus Viscum; species Viscum album. The sequence goes on along the minus strand of OY728130.1, from coordinate 622,829,779 downwards.
AGTTGATTATCTCAAGGGGACAAATAAATCCAATGTAAGATTCATAGTAATGTTCGTATTATGACCATGATAGAGTTATATTTATATCTATATAGAAGTTTAAAAACCTAGATAAAATTGAAAGACAAAACGTAATCGGTGATCAACTACTGTAAATGATGATAATGAGAATGTTTTCCCAAAACCATACCTTAATCCTATAAAAATTAAAGCCAAAATGGTTTAGATAATCTATATGGGATTTGAAATGGGTTCAGGTGAAGAATGGAGCACTTAATAAAACAAGAATTAGATGTGAGACAATTTCTTGAGGCCGGTATATAAGAATGCGAAGAAGACTAAATGGGTATTTTTGAAAAAAAATTCTAAGATAGCATTCTTTTTAAAAACAAGCAAAAACATTTATCCAAGGGATACTTCTATATTTTGGGAATCAATACAGATGATACATTTTTACATGTTTCAAGTATGGAGACTATTCTAATACTCTTATACATATCATTTAAAAAAATGATTAATGTTTCAAGATGGTTGTAAAGCCATCATTTATAAAAGGATTTATAGAGGAAGTAGTGTTCATTAAATAACTAAATGATTTTTTTTGTCTATGAAGAAGATAAAAATGATTTTATGTTGTAGATGGTGTTATATAGATTGAATCAGGAACCAATAGAATGATATTCATGAATTCATCTGTATTGGATGAAACTCAGTTTCTAGCATAATGATTTTGATTGAAATATTTATTTCTAAAAGTTAGGAATCAAACAATGACAATGCCGGTATATTTGAATGATATAATCTGTGGTGGATTGGATGAAGTGTTGTGAAAATAGTTTTCATAATTCATGAAATATGAGTTTGAAATGTAAATGACTAGATATATATGAATTTTACTTGTTTTACAAGTGACTAATGGAAAGTATGGAATATATATTTCAAAATAAAAATATTGTTAGGAACAATAGGGGCCAATATACCCTGAGAGGGGGGGGGGGTGAATCAGGGTATGGATATTCTTTTTCAAAATTCTTCCTGCCCCACTGGATCTTGACCTCTTTATTACAAGGTTCACTTTGTTTGCTCTTCTGTGTTTATTATGACCACTTCTTTTCTTCTATATCTGATGATTATGATTTGTATGCAATTAATGGAAGCAACCAAGAAGACACAGAGATTTTTACTTGGTTCACCCTCACTGGGCTACGTCCTAGGAGCATACAACGACAATGTGTCGTTGTACCAAATCCACTAAATCTCATTTCCAATAATGTTCGGGCAAGATCACTTTTATGCCCAGGCTCACTGCCTTTACAATTTTTTGGTTTAGTTCACTGCTTCCCAAGGGTCACTCCCTATTCCTCCCTCTTTGGCTCACTGCCGGTAGAAAGGATAACTTTCTTCCTCTTCCTTGGCTTAATGCACTTGGAAGGGATCGACTCACAGTTTATAGACCTATAGGTCTCTTCATTTTCATGAATGCATGCATCCTCAACTATTGATAGATGATCTGTTGAAGTCCTACCTTCATCCACAGATGAATGACCCTTTTCCCCGGACCACTGGGCAACTACATTTGGAAAGTACCTTCGCAAAGAAGCCTACTTCGCGAAGCTCCCAATTTCACTAAGCTCAAACAACCCTTCGTGAAGTTCTTTCCTTTTCACGAAGCTCACAATTTGGCGGAGCTCAGACCATCAAAAATCTCAAGCCTTCGCAATTCTTAGGCCATCGCGGAGCTCAAGTCATCGTAAAGTGACTTCCCTCACAAAGCTCACTGAGACAATGCAGAGAACATGACTTTCGTGGAGCTAGAATAGCCACCGCGAAGCTCTTCTTTCATGAAGCACACTGCCTTCACGAACTAACTTCACGAACCGAGAGCAAAGTAATTTCTCTGAAAATTCTCTCTACTTCTCTTAAGGGGGTTGACCTCTATTTATAGGAAATTACACCGACCTTAGACCCTTCCGCACAAAGTCAGCACCACGTCATTGCCTATCGCGAAGCACTGAGGTTTCCGCCGGAATTATGTCAAAATTGCAAAGCACCATGTCAATTTTCCAATCGTGGAGCTTGTTGTAATAGCAGAGCATCACTGTCAACATTCCTTCGCGCCTTTGCCACAAAGCTCCCTCGGAAAGACCTTCACCGCCAAGATGCGATTCAACTCTGCCGTTCACGAAGCTTTTGATATAATCACGAACAATCACCACCATCATTCTTATGGTCTTTGTGAAATCCAAACCATGAAGCCTCTCTTCACGAAATTCATGCCATTTCCATATTTAATTATGATCTTCATGGAAATCCTATTTTCACGATGCTCTCCAAACTCCAATTTTTGGACCCCAAAAAATTGGCAAACACTGGGAAATGGAGCCACCTTGTATTGCTCTTTTGTACTGCCTCCATATTGTCCTTTCCTTTGTCATAATTCTTTTATCAACATTGATTATCAACAACTTCTTTAGAACTTGGAAATTTCATCATGGAAACCTTCTTTGTCCACAAACACAATCAACCCAAAAATACTACAATGTTACCTTGAGGGATTTTTTCCCAACAATCTCCCCCTTTGGGTTTGTTGAGAACTCTTCATAAATCTTCTCAGAATTATTTTCTGCATGTTGATACCTCTCTAAATCTCCTTCCAGCCCCTACCACCATTCGACTATTGTGATTCTGATAGCATTCAAGGAATCACATAACACGTACTCTAAGCCCACATGAGCAATGCTCGCGTGAGAAAAAAGAGTAGTATAAAAAGTTCATCAATGAAACACTTCATGTCAGACCCCAATTGTTGATTCCAAACTGATACCAATTGCTAAATTGATACCAATTATTGGACCACACTGATACCAATTCATGATAGTTAGAAACCTTCTCACATCATTCCAACAACACTCTTCTGCTTTTATCACGATCCTCTACTGTCATGATATATATGCTTTAATCGATCACTTCTAGAATCGTCAGATTTAAAACTCTCCCCCTATCTCATTGCACTCCCCCTATCAGGCTGCTCCACCTGTCAGCTTCTCCCCATATCATTCATGATTTATCAAATCTCTACACTGCCTCCCCGTTGAACAATCACTATTTTCTCCCCTTTATCAATGAACCCAAAATTCACTCCTTTGCAGTATGTAATAGAGTAGAGAACACATCAGAAAAATAGGGAAAAACACATCATACCTCACGGAGAGGGCGAGATTCCACATCCACACTTTTTCAAGTGCGGCGAGTCGACTGGACTCCCAGAGCCAGGCGATGCCTTTCAAACGCTTCCTTGGGTAAGGCCTTTGTCAGAATGTCTGCAACCTGGAGTTCTGTAGGCACATACTCCAACTTCAAATTTTTTGCTCAATATTATCTTTTATAAAATGATATTTTTTTATCAATGTGCTTTGTCCTTGAGTGATGGACTGGATTTTTGCTGAGATTTATAGCACTTGAGTTATCGCACTGGATTCTGATCGGAGACATCACTTCAAGGCCCATATCATCAAGCCACTGTTTCATCCAAAATAATTGTGTGCATGCTTGAGTGGCCACAATATACTCAGCTTCATTGGTGCTCAGTAAAATGAAATCTTGCTTCTTGATTAGCCAAGAAACACACAGTCCGCCAAGATAGAAAGCACCTCCTGACGTTGACTTCCTATCATCCATTGAACCGGTCCAATCTGCATCAGTATATCCCAATAATTCTGACTGAGATTTTTCATTTTACATCAATCCAAAGCCCACTATGCCCTTGATATACCGAAGTATTATTTTCTCGCTACTTGGCATGTGGATAATACAATGTCAGGCCTTGTCACAGTCAAGTACAACAGAGTTCCAATGATTTGCCTGTATTCTGTGAGATTAATTGCCTTGTCGCCCTCATCTTTAGACATTTTCATCTGGGTAGCAACCGGAGTCTTCATTTCCTTGGAATTATCCATTCCATATTTTCTCAAAACTTCCTTGGCATATTTGGATTGTGAAATGAATGTTCCATCCTTGAGTATCATGCTCTTGGTGCTTGTTTCAGTCCATAGAACTCATTCTTCAGTCGACACACCCTGTTCTCATCCACCTGAATGATAAACCCATCTGGATGCTCAATATACACTTATTCTTCTAGAAACCAATTCATAACTGCAGAGTTGACGTCCATGTGGAACACCTTGAACTTCCGTTGCACTGCAATGGCTAGGAATAGTCTGATTGTCTCTAGCCTTGCAACTGGTGAAAATGTCGCATAAACATTTATTCCCTCTATCTTGGAGTATCCTCTGCACACCAATCATGATTTGTTCCTAATCACAATGTTTTCTTCATTCATCTTGTTGTGATAGATCCATTTAGTCTCAATGACATTTTTATCTTCTGGCCTTGAAAAAATCTCCCACATCCGATTCTCTTCTAAATCGGCATTAGTCACATATTCTCCCACTTTGTTTCTTTACTCCTCATCACATTCATCAGTAAATTTCTCACAGTTTCATTGTTTAGTGGAATAATTCGTTTCAACTACTTCTTGCAGCTTCATGGTATGCTAAAAACAGTCAGTTGATACCACATTGTTAGATCAATATAAATGAGCATGAGATTCATTATTATTGCTGCTTCTCCTGCAATATTTCTTCTCTCGATAGACAACACCTGAGCCGAGTCATACAATTATTGCATTGATGGCTCTTTCATCTGATTGGGTTATTGAATGCCCCCCCTATGTTATGATACACTTACTAGGGTTGGGCATACTATTTAGATCCATAAACATTCTTCTTCTCCGGCATCATCTATTCTTATATTCCACTCTGAATTGAGCCATTAACAACATCTCTAAGACCACTGAGTTGAAAATCAGTGTAGGAAATAAGAGATAAAGGTAATAACATAGTCACTTCCTATTGTGATCTATTTCTCCCTTTCTTCTTCAACTCTGGTACCTGATTTGAATCAATTGAAACTCTAGAGAACATCACTTCTCTACTTTTCATCTTTAGATGCCACTTCCCCTTGGATCGTATCTCCCTAAAACCTAAAACACATGAATCATCAGTTAACGAAATTTATATATATAGGGAGAGGGTTCTCTCTGGAATCCCCAAGAAGAGGATTGTGGTTGATCCCAATGGGTCAACCCGTAGATTCTTTCCTGAAGAGCATCACACTCCTTCCTTGCTTCTTCTAGCTTCCTAGCCAACTTCAACTGCTCTGGCCATATGACTAAGCATTCATTACCTGGATGCTGAGCCTTTTTCTTATGTGTGGATTCTACAGGCTTAGCATTTTTCACAATTTGGGGTTTAATCCCACTTCTACACACATCTGTCTTTGATGTACCAACAATATGCCACATCCCTTGATTCCGTCTCTGGGTAGGAATCTCTCTGTTTGGTTTATTCCCTTTCTTCTTCCCCCATTGTAGGGATATTCCTCCTTCCTCCACTTCTTGTTGTGGCACACAACTTGAAAATTTTCAAATGCATTTTTTTATCTTTCTTTTGTCAGATATCTGTGTCACCACACTCTTTTTCACTGGCGATGAGTCCCCCACTGAACCTGCATTCTTCTTACTCACAGTTGGAGCATTTCCTCCCATTTCCTCTATATTTGTTCATGTTCTTTCTTAGAGAGAGGTTGTGAATATGATAGAAGAGATGACTGATACACCTTTCTTTCAGCTCTACATGATTTCCCTGAGGCTCTAAGCCTATTCTTCAACTTACCACTTTTTCTCTCATTGCAGGATCTCTCATTGTAAACCACTACAGTCGAGAATCTATTTTCGAGCCCCTTTTCATTTCCTATTTTCTTCTTGCTACACTATCTTGCCTAATTCCCATAATCAAAACATATAAAACATTTTCGATTAAAGGAATACCAAATTTCATCATTTCTCTGTGAATATTTTGATGCATCTTGAGTTCTTCCTCTGACATTGAGCTCCTGAGCTTCCTGACACATACTCATGGTGTGTCCCATTATTCCACAGTAATAGCATCTAACGAATTCTTTCCTCTGAGAGACTTGTCTCTCTGATTTCTCATGATGCTTATTTTTATTCTCAAATTTAGTAATGATTCTATTTTCACAGCCTGAAATGTATTCCAGAACCTCTGAACAGAAGCTTAACGTGTGGCCATGAATCCCGCAAAAATAGCACATGTGGATTATTGAGGTACTGAGAAGACTTGATGTGGATTAATCAACAAATATGACTACTCAAATTTTTAAATGGTTGAAACTAACATGATATAATGAATAAAAAAGGGTTAATATCACTAAATTAAGGAAGATCATTGGGATCTAACTGTACCTAAATGTGACATGACCAGATATTTTTTATTGCATTTTATGAGGAACTGTATCAATGTAAACCTAAAAAAATTAACATTATTTCAATAAAAATAATAATTTATTATATTAAGGGAGTAGTGGATTTGGGTTTAATGTACAATAAAAACCCTATAAGGAATTATAGGGGTATAGAATTGCATATTGGGATGGTTTAGTATATTATAGAAAGTAGAAGTCTTGTGGTGTATTATATATTGGGTGATTGGGTATTTTTGGATAAGAAAGAAAGTATTTTTCATTTCTCTAATCACTGTAAAAAGATGAATATATTTTGAAAACTCTATATATCATGTAGTTTATGTGGGTGGAGAAACAAATAGATGATATGAGAGTTGAAGCTAAGCCTCCGACCATAATTAACTATGATAATTAAATAGTTATAAATCATATAAATAAAATACTTTCTATCAAAAAAAAAATGAAACACCATTAAATCATGTATCATTTTATCAAGGAGAAGGTGGAGAATGGGTTGTTAATGTTAGAGTATGTTCCTACATGACTTCATGTTAATGACATTAAGATAGAGGAATTACTCAAAGAAGTATTTCAATGAAATTAGACGAATATAACACTCTATTTAAACCCTCACACATAAAAAATGTAGATGTGGATCCACCACCCCCTAAGGTATGGTGTTTAATTCCATTTTTATTGACATGTGTATATTACTGTATTTCATACCACTAATATGAGACCTTTGGGTTTTCTAGTAATGTGGGAGAATTTGAGGTCATGGATGGGGGATACGATGATAGGTGAGTAGTGAAATATGGGCAGGGGTAAATATTATGATACTGAAGATACTCATTTAATGTATATATATAACAACCTTTTAACATTTGGGGTTGCTAATGAAAGAGATTATAAAATGGTGTTAAGAAGTTGTATTCTCGAGTGTCATCGTTTTTTATGAGAAATGGGTATGAAAGTGGATGTGGTTATCTCAAGATTCATTATTCTACTCAAAGATGATGAAATGGATCTGTTACAAAGGAAATGTTCCATCACTCTTCTCAAGAGATGATGAAATTGTTCTGTAGAAAAGTCATAGTTCCAGGAAAGGTGGTATCTAATGTGAAGTGATTCATTGATCAACATTTCATGATATTCATATTTTTCACACCAATCATGGGTAATGTGATCTTAGAGTATGTGTCAAGAAAATAATTGATTTAAATTTGAAGTCACAATGTGATAATTGTGGTTTAAAAAATAAGGAAAAAATTTATTTTCAACAAAATGGATGTAAAGGGATTAAATTAGTATTAAATTGTTATGATATTTCAAAAAAAACCCAAAGGGGGATTGTTTTTGGGAAAATACCTCAATGTGGATCTGTGGTGTTTTTGGGGTGGTTGTGTTTATTGAATAAGTCATTTATGACACTAAAACATGGATTCTAAAAACCTATGTTTGACAATGATCAAGGACCACATATACCTATACTGAGAGACAAGTTGAATATCTTCCTAAATACACGAGTTTTAGGTTCTTGAATGTATTTGTGGTGGTCATGTTATTTATTACGAAAAAGAGAGAAATGGTGAAACGTTGAATGATGTGGAAGAACGTTTCACCAAAATTGCGGTTCATGTCTACATGATGAAAATATGGAACATGAAAGAACTTACTAAAATTTTGTTTGTTTCATGAAATAATATTCATGATTTGAGTATCATGAATGCGGTATGTTTTGGGAGAAAATGAATGTTTAAGGTGACATGTTATTTGGAAAATTACATGAACAAAAGATATCCATGAATGTTCATTTAAGATTAAAAGTCATGCGAACCAAATGAATATTTGAAAAAATATTTATTCGAATGTATGGATGTTTTGTGATGGGTAAACAATGTTTATAAATTGTTAGTCACCCACTAATTTAACGATATGAATCCTGAACAAATATTTGAAGGCTTTCAGTTCATGAAGGAGTTGAAAAAGGTATTTATTGTAAGAAAAAATTCACTCAAACATCAATTCAATGAAGAAATAAAAATGGGTAATTCCGACTAAGGGAGTTTCCTATTAGTTTAGTAGTCACCAGAAAACATTGTGAGTTTCATGAAATTGAAAATTTTCAGGGATCCCAGTTATGTTATATGAAATTTTTTCAATGTTTAGGTGGAACCAAAATATTTTAAATATATAAGGGATTATCCTATAATTATTCGGTAATTTGATATTTATCACGTGTAATAAATATAACATTAATGAACCACTAAAAATGTTTTAAACAACATTGATTTATGTAATCAATTAATTAATCATCTATATGAACATTGAGAACACTTCAGTTGAGAGATTAATTATATTTAAAAGTGTGAAAGGTAGTGAACCAGGAGGGACATTGTGTCTACTTAAATCATTTTAATAGTATTATTCTTTAGTATTTTAGGTGAATTGAAAAAAAATATTATTTTATTATCATTGGATGTATCCCCCTGAGGATGAAATGAGAAAAGTTTATGAGTACAATTTTTTTTAAAATTTCATTCATACTTCTGTATGGGAAGTAGAGAGAAAATTCTTTTTTAACAGTAATAGTTCCAAATAGTGGAGTGTTGTAGTGATTCATAACACAATTCACCCTCCCCTATCTGTTTATATATCCTAGTGGTTCCAAATGATGTCAATATCACAACACAAACACCCAAATACTAAAACTCGTTATGTAATATAATCTGATTGTCTCAACAGGTGGGTTACTTATTTCATGGAATCAACCCATGAAATAAGTTTATATTTACTTGATATTCTTTAATTAACTCATTCAATTCAATGTGAATACAATTTATTAGACAGTTAAATCCTAATCAAAGAGGATAAGATATAAAATTATAGAAATATGGAAAAAAAACTCCTTCCTTGACTTATTCATTAATAAAATATCATTCATGATTCACCCAATGTACCCAACTCACCATGAACTATCTTATAATGACTTATAATAATACATTTACGTTTATGAGTCACAACATTCATTAATAATAATTGTAATGTCTAAGGGATATAACACACACTTGTAGATTGAAATATTTGATGACATGTAATCTTACAGAGCTATAATAGGAAGGTATATCTACATATCCATCTCTACAAGGGATTACCAATTGAAAACTTATTGATGTGAGATCCCCATATCCATCTTTATAAGGGATTACCAATTGAAAACTTGATGAGGTGAATTCTCAGATACTTATGAGAACTCGTACCTGATGACCAACATTCTATGTGACCCATCAAAAAACTTCATCCTAACCATAAGACAAATTTTTAATAGATATAATCCTAGCACCTCAAGGTCCTCATTATAGTAGGGGAAAACTATGAACTACGTTGATGCGATATATATTCTTAGATATTTTCATATTAAATTCACACATAAGAATGGACATTATGTTGAAATATATTTTATTGATATTCACATCTTTTTATATTTTAAGGTATTTTAAACTCAAAAGTAGTTAGTTCTAGGGAAATAACTTCAATAAGGAATATGGGATAAGATTTAGGGTTTTTTTAATGGAGGAGACATGAAAATATTTTTATTTGAAAGCTCCATTAGAGATCAACTATTTTTAACATCTTTGAAATAAATTGAAATTTAGAGATTAAATAACAATCATGATTTGAAAGTGAAAATGGGGTTTCATTGATGTTCAAAATTAACACTTGATAAAAATTGTTTTTTTCATTACACTGAGAATTGGATAACCATCAAAAACACTATTATATACAGTAGTTTGTAAATTGGTTAACTGTTAAATTGAGATATTTAAATGACTTTTTTCTTGAGACAATAATTCATGAGTTTTGTTGATAATTTCATGTTTTATTTATTTTCAACATGATTATGGATTGATGAATAATTTATTCTATGTGAATGAAATGAAATGTAATAAATAGATTCAAAGGAAGAAATAATCATGTTTTGTTGTTAAGTAAAACATATCATTGTAGTTGATCAGGAAAATGGTCTATGAATTATTGAGTAGAAATTATTTTGTATGTTCTCATAGTTCTATATTGGTCTACTAGATGGATACTGAAAGGTAAAATACTCGTGGTTTATAACACTATATTGTGCTCCGTAAAATTAATTAACATGTTACATTTGGTTGTTTTTAAAATAAAACTAGAAGGTAGAGTTATTGAATCACTATCAGGTGTAGAAACCATAATTTTTTTCCACAACATTATTATCTTTAATTAATGACTATTTTTTATTATGGTTTAATGTAAAATCTCATAACACCATTATCATGTTAAAAATGATCATCACTGATTAATCATGGAGATAAAGTTGACGAAACCACATTGGGGTAGTATCTCACTACGGTGTGGTCTTATTCACAGATACATTTGGTGAAATAAAACTATCATTAAAAATTAATTAAGGATAAGGATATCGATCTAGGTATTTGAGATAAATAATTTAATATAAAATCCACATCATTTTATGCATTCACTAATATTTTCAATGAGTTTCTATTTCTGACAATGAGATTATTTTTCCTGATGGTTGATTTTATGGGGTTGAATTTTGTGAAACCATTCACATTAGGTCCACTATTTCTTAATGATTTCTAATGGGTTTTATACATGTAATTGGAAACACCCACTAATTTTATATTCATGAAGGACCCACTTTCCAAAGGTAGGAGCTCATTGGGGAGTTGGAACAATGATTCTTAAGAACTCACATTGGTCGAGAGGATGAAGGACATGATTTTGACTCCCTTTTGGGAGAAATTGTTTCCTACTCTGAGAATTTCTTAAATATTTATGAAATGTTTATGAATCCTTAATTAATTCCCAAGTATGAAGTGGGTCACCCTATAATTAACAATTAATTACTATCATGTATGGATTTTAGAATCATCTGTATGCATATCAGTTTCTTTATCAATAGGGACATGTGTATGTATCTAATTTTCTACATTAATGGTATACTCTTACATACTAATTAAATATCCTTTGGTTTTTATTGTTAATATGATATTTTTCAGCCACACAGTGGGGTGCTACAAAGTGTATTGTAATCTATAGATACATGAGTTGTTTTGATGTTAGAATCACACCCATTAATGGGCTTCCTACATATCCTTTTCAAAGTAATCAGATCCCAAATAGTTCCTTTCCACTAAATAAGACACATCCTACCTTTTATGGTCATGTGATGATAACAAAACCATGATGTTTAAGGACATGTGGTAAGGACGTCTTGGGGAATGGTGCATAATAAAATTTTGATGTAGTGACATAAGCCTAAGAAACCTAGGGAACCTGGAAGGTATATGAATTTTGAGGTTCATAGAGACCATTATTGAATGGTGACCTAGAGAGAATTAGGGTTGATTTGTGGTGTTGGGTTTGGATCATTAGGAGGCTTCCTACATATACCATTTGTTCTAGAATTAAGGACCATGTAGTTCGGTAGGGAGAACCCCTATATAGGAAGGCCCTCATAAGGTTTGTATGATAGGAGAGTATGGATCATTAAGAAGACTAAATAGTATATTATTTTTGAAAATGATTACTTATAATATGTTCCATGAAGGATGTCTCGACTCTAGGGGGTTTTGAGGCTTGTTCGGGGCTTACACCTAAGGAGGAGGCCCAGGGATGTGTATAGTGATAAGGTTGAGGATTATTCTAGAGTAGGACACCTACGGTTTGGTTATGATTTTGGATTATTCCAAATAGAAGGCCCATGACGGTGATTTCACGGTGAAATAATTGGGAATTGTACTTATTTAGAGGCCGATGATGGGTTGGGGATTATACATGGAAGGATTCATATAGGTTATATTTCAATGCTTATTCCAAAGGTGGATTCTAAATGGGTGTGGATCATATGGATTCCATGATCACATCCAAACTCTAACCCCTTGTGATTCAAATGTATTTTCAGAAACAATAGGATTAAAATATATGAAAAAGAAACACACGATCTTTCTTCTTATGGTGTAAAGATTCTGGTAATATTGGACAAGAAGAAATGGATTTTCTACACCCCTACGCTCTATATTTTTTAGGATAGGGACATCAGACTAACAATCTGGGTATTACCCTGGAGGTAGAGAGGGGAAAGAGTGAAACCACATATAATAAAGTCTATGGGCATATGAATAAGGAGGATGCCATAAAAGGGTTTCCATGGGGAGGTTCCCATTTCATGTTTATGGGAAATGAATGTCTGATCCTCACCCTCCCTTCTCGGAACATGTGGTTGTAGGTCTTAGAGAGTACTTGAGAAGGACATGTTCTTTAACCTAGTACTTCAGACTAAGAGTTCCCTGACACCGACCCATTGGTAGTGGTCCTCGTGATTGATGGAATGAATATTCACATGGAACCATAGGACCCTTCCCATCAGGTATGAAATGTTCAAGAAAACTCTAACTGAAGGAATAAATTTCCAAATGGGAGATATGATGGTGTGTCTCTTTCCATGATTTTACATATCCAGAGGCTTCAGTAGAGGTTTCAATTTTCTCCCTCACAAACATGGGATCCAATAGAAGATATAGATTTCCATTTATGGAAAGTAATAGGGCATGATTAGTGGACCACATAAGGAAAATGATTGGTCAATCCAAGTTAGGATCATGTAGGTAGGCTTTAGAGAGCCAATTGAGGCTCATTCAAGGTATTAATGTTATATTGGGAGAGATTCCTATGGTTAGGTCTGTGTGAGCAGAAGCTATATTGGGTGATTGAACACCTAGGAAACCACACTTGGGTGAGGATTTCCTCATGCCTTCAATGGTCTCTAGAGGTGTTCCTGAAAGTTCCTCACACATATACCTAGTTATGGAAAGAGACATTGTTCTAGTGTTAATCCATCTTGGGGGAAATTATTCCTTGTCCAAGGGTTATGAATTTAAAACCCTGGGAGGAATTTGATTCCATTACCCCTTTAATTATCACTTTATCAGGTTTTGGAGGGCAGCCTAGAATGTTACTGAGGGTCTGGGTAAAGGACTAAGGTGAGTAGAGTGTCAAGAGTTATTTTGGTATTTTCATCCTTATAAAAGTAGATCACCAGAGTCCTATTTATAGGAAAATATGGGACCTTGGGGGAAAGGTATATCTCATGCAGGTCTGCCATGTAGGATTATATGGAGGTCTGTTATGCCGGATGATGTGTAGGGATGTCATGATAGATGGTGTCTAGGACCATCATGTTGTTTGGTTTCCAAGGATGTCACACCATCTCATGCATATGTACTCTACATGATGCCACAATTTTGGTGGGACCTACGCAAGTCTATTGGAAGAACACGCTTCTCCATAATGTGGGGATGTGCCAAATCACACATTCTTGGGAATAGTGTTGCGTTGCAATCTCAGACCTTTAGGCCGGTCCCTTCGCTACCATGAGAAACCCCCTTGGAAAATTGAGAGACACACCATAAATGTTTTAGGCCTGGTCGTGGACCTTTTAGGATGAAAGACATGAGAATCCAATATTCATATTTTAGAACAAAGATGTATCTCTACCAAAAGATGAAATTTAGAGTCTATGTTAGAATCACATCATGAACTATGTGAAAATGTACATGGAAAACATTTCATAGTGTCAAAAATCACCCCTATAATTATATTCATATAGAAAAAAAGAATATTGTTTTAAATAATCCCAAGGGAACATTGATGCATCCCAATATCATTTGGTGGGATTTGGATCTATCTTAACTATGGTACGATGCTATAATTACTTCCTAATATATGTTTCCAAGAGAGTTTATTTTTATTTTTTCTATGTTCATGTAGATATCCCAACAAACATTGTGTCTTTTGGGTCATCATCCTATTTTTTCCTAGGTCTGGCATAAGGAAGACTTATCAAGCGAGGCATGGATTTTTTTGAGACCACCCTTTTCTGGTTTTCTTTCAAACATTTTTGTATTCCTATTTCATTTCATTTATTGATTTTTTTAAAACCATATTAAGTAAAGTTCTAGTGAGATAATACTCAACTTTTTTCTATAGTTCCCTTTGTAGTTTTTCAATCGGGCAAGTACCATGTTACTTTTTGTGGGACGATTAAAGTCATGAAAACTGGACTAATGAGGCTAGTGTTTTAGGTCGAAGAACTTTTACCATAAGTTAGGAATTGATGACCCAAACAAGGATTATTGACCAATAATGTTTTTGAAATTATTCAGATACATGATAAGAAATATTGATCCAAAATTGTTTGGCTCTATAATCAAAATCATATTTCATAATATACGATATCTCTACTAGGGAAGAAGTTTTTGTAATTTGAAAAAACTGATTTTTAGGATGCTTTATTAAAATCCATCAAGGGATTGTTACTATAATTTCCAATAGTAGCATCCTCTAGCTAAAAATCCCTGAAATTTTGTGGGAGACTTTTAAAAAATAAACTTGGACTTGTTATAGGATTTTCTAGAAAAAGAGTTCTTTTAAATTCCATCATTATATTTCTGATGGATGAAGGATGTTTATGATTATTCTGATTTCTCAAGACCATAATGGGTATTTTTTTCCATGGGAATATGTATGAGAATAAAGTGAGAATTATATGGTCATTGACCATGAATGGGAAACCGATCATGTAGGAATTTGGATTGTGTGAATATGGGTACATTTTGTTAGATTGTTGATGTCAAAGATGGGGAAGGCCCATTTTTTTCAATAGTTAACAATACAAGCAGTTTCATGTATTGTTACTATTACATTTAAGACATAGTTTAAAATCTTACAGTGAGGATATTGTTGTAAAATTTAATGTCTAGTGACTAGGATGTTATGATATGAAGTTTAATGTCATACAATATGGACATTATGATCTATAGATTAAGGTCATACAATATGAACATTATGCAATATTGTTTAAGTCACACTATAATGGAATTGTAGTGGGATATAGTTTACGGAAAATATGTTTGACTAAAAGGTTATTAATTCTCTTCATTCATGTTAATCTTTTATATAATGTGCCATAACATTCATGTATGAAGATGAATTTTAGAAGATGTAATATGGGTATCTATAGATCTAAGGAAGGCATGAGGAAAAGGGATTATGCCAATAGAGGATGTCCCTCCCAGGAATGAAGTTACCTATGTCTTAAAACTTGTTTTTTGGGTTACTTTATGCAAAGAAAACTAGTGCAAGTTACTGTATTGTCAATTTTTTTGCATCCTTTGGTAGACTATACTTTAAATTTAGTGAGTGACTAATGGAAGGAAAACTATGGTGGGTAATAACATAGTTAGGAAATTGAGTTATTAATAATTTTGACACTATATTTCTCATGGGTGAAGGATGTTTATAGATATTCATATTTCCAATAAAATAGAGTTTAGTTTGTGGAAGAATAGTACCTGAATATAGAAGAATACTTTCAATTCAAAATTACATAAGAATGTCGGGGAAAACATTTCCCATGCAGGCCTGACCCAAATGCAAGAAAAATGGTTTGTGTAGTTTTTGGTCATATTAATAATACCATAGTATTATAGAAATGATTAGTGATATGTGTCCTAATATACCAGGATCATTCATGCATACTTCAGACATGAGGGAGGAAACTGTAAACCATTGTCTTGGGGGTCCTCAGATCGAGAGAAAAGATATGGGAAAACATGTGATGGATGAACATGTACTGATTTGAAGTGCATGTTACAACATAATGTTTTCATATATTATGAAGATATAATAGGATTATACTGAGGGAGAATATTTCACCAGTTGACAAACCCACTTTGGTCTACATTAGGAAAAAACAATTAGGGCGTGTTACAAAATAGTCAAAGAGTATAATACTTTGGACAAAAATCGATTCTGTGGGAAACTATATTCACAGAAAATTGGGGACTTTTACTGCATAGTTAGACACAGGGGACCTTAGGCATCATTCATTTTATCACTGGAAGATGTTGAGAGATTATGAAGAATTGAAAGTGTCCAAGAATAGAATTATGTCATGTGGAAGGAATGTGTTCATGGAAAAATGAAGCATTGGGAATCATATTATCCTTGAGGTGTAGAGTCACTTGCATGAATCTGAATCATATATAGAATGGGTACATCTCTATTTTTTTGGTGGACCCCATAAAGGGGGGAACCAATTTAAAATATCATGAACAGATGTCTATTTTTTTGCTGTATAGAGGGAATTTTTATTTATCCCATGTATGTGACTAAGACATGAGGCCTAGATATAAGTACTTGTCTCTATTGAATTATAATCAATCCAAACATAGTTCTTGAGGTACTATATAGTTTCATGTCATGCATTAAGTGTATTATCCATGTAGTTTAATCTCATCTAGTAAGGAAATCATCCATGCACATTATTGTCATTCATTGAAGTTGTAAGTGATGCAGTTTATTATCATGTAGTAAGGATGTGACCTCAGAAGTTTATTTTCAGGTGGTAGGTTCAAATGAGAATATATGTGAAGAATGAATATTTCAGCTAAAACCTAGTATAAAACCCAGGCATCAGTACATATGTTTTTAGAGAATGAATAAATCAACACATAGTTATAAAATGGGATCCCCATACTAATTAAATTCATGTGTGGAGAGAAAATGGGTTTTTTTAATATGGTTTCAAATAAGGGATGAGACACCATATTTAATCATATCATGTATATTTGACGCATACATAGGAGAGTGGAGAATGTTTGTTGAAGCTGGGTCTAGGATTAATGATATGGATGTCACTATGTATCTCTTTAGGATGAGGATCATTCCACATATTGTTCTTCAGGAAATCATGCAGTTTATTATCTTACAACGAGGAAATATGGTTTTCCTTTAATTATAGTGTGTCATGTAAAATGATAACCCCGATGAGAATTGGCATTCCATACTCTAGAAGGTAACTTTACAGAAACTCATAATCCAACATGATCTATTCTTGGTGCGGGAAACAAGGAGTGGTAAAATATTCTTCCAAGACACCACGAAAACACAATTGAAGGTTTGGGGAATTTAGATTTTTGTGGTGGCAAGAATAGGCGGTACGATCCATGAATCTCTCTATCTATCATTGGGGTGAGAATAAAAAAATGCATTTACTAAGAGATTCCTTATGTAAGTTTGACCCATACTATATGAGAGGTAATATTTCATATTTTTTTGCGACTAGGCCCAGGATTAGATATCTAAGTTTCACTACGTATCATTGTGAATTAATAATGAAACCACACATAGTATGTAAATGGATCCATATGAATTTTTGTCTTATACATAGGGAGAAAGTCATTTTTGTTTCTTGTTGTGGATTGGACCAGGTTTGGAAATCCGAGTTTTAGCACATATCTCATTGATATGATAATAATGTCAGGTGTAGTTATTAAGGAAATATCATGTATTTAATCATCCTGAGATGAAGAAAGTATCCATGTATTTTAATTTATTATGATATGGATGTGGTTCATCCATCACAGAAAGGAATATTACTATTGGACCAGGGAATAAGACCAGGAAATCACTATGTATGTTACTCAAGAAAGAATCACGTGACACATTGTTCATGAAAATAGTATCACACATCAATTATATTATGACTATGGGGAATAGAGGGTTCTATATTTTATTAAATGATAGAAAATCCCATGACATGAGGTCTAGGCATCACTACGTATCTCATTGGGATGCGAATTAAGCCACAGGTAGTTCTTGAATCCCATGATGTTTAATGTCATGCAATGATGTTGAAGATTACCTGACATATGGGAGGGTAAATGTTCTGGTTGGGACCAAGAATAGAAATATGTATGTCACTACATAAACTACGATGGTTGTAATTAAGCCACACATAGTTCTTTAAAGGTTCCCTGTGTAGGTCTAACTCATACACATAAACATGGGGAATTTTAATTCTTAGTTTCTGTTAGAACTAGGATATGAGATCCGAGCATCACTATGCATCTTGATAGCATAAAAATAATACCACACATAGTTCTTGAGGTCTTCCCTATTCATGTTTGACTCGTACATAGGGAGTGGGTGAATTTTTGTTTTTTATGTCTAGATTTGGTATAGTATATTTGGGAATCACTACCTATCTCATTAGAATGAGAATAAATCTAGACATAGTTCTTGAATAGAGGTGTGGTAGGGGTACCATCACATAATATCACGATCTTCTAAATCATGTACCAAAATGTCGAGTGTTTTTAATTCATTCAATTAGGATGTGAACCATGAATTTTAAAATCATACAGTCAGGACAATATGATTCTCAACTTAGACCCTAACATGTTGGATTAAATATAGTATTATGTAGTTTAATATCCTATGTCTTGGATGAGCATCATGCCTTTTTAGGTCAGGAAAAAAGACTAACTATGTAGTTTAACATCATGAAGCTCAGGTAATGCATCCTATGATCTCACGAGAAATTTCTATTGGATCATTGCATTGGTTGGGATTGTAAAGATCAGTCTATCCATTGATATTACAAAATAAGCTTCATTAGAGTGGACATTCTATATAGAGTATGTTCCCTCCCACTTGGGTTTATGCATTAGATACTTTTTTCCTAGTATCATTGTAGTTCTATGGAAAAATTATTGTTTTCCAAGGAGAAATTAATAGAGGAAGACCTTCTTATCAGAAGTCCCGCACTATCCATTTTTTGTTAGACTTCCATGTGATGCAAGGTTTGAAATATTTTATCGTCAAGCCACCCCAATTAATCTATTCATTCATGGGATTTATCATCTTTTGATAGTTGTTCATAGATTGAAATATAGAGAAATTGAATGTGAACCTCAATGGGAAGGTATGATTCTACTCTATATACCAGTGAGTATGGGGTCGTCTTTGTGAATGTACATGTTGTACATAGATAAGACCATAAGGAATTTAAGAGATTTTCACAAAAAGAGTTTTTATCTTTATCCAACAAATTCTAGATTATTTTTTCCAATATCATTATGAATTATTATATTCATCCATTATGAACGACATGATATCATGATGAATGGATAGATTTGATATTTTATTCCTGGTATATCTTTTCCAGCATAACATATGAAAAATTGGTGCCATTTTTCATTAGTATTGTTTGATGGACACAAAATATGGTAATGTGGATGTATTTCATGAAGCTAAAAAATGATTTGGGCCCTGACTTCTTTGATGGGTATTTCCATAACCCATTTGGAAAATATATTGGAATGAACTAGGATGTATTTGAACTGTTTATCCATAGCTACAGGGTATGGCCCCACAACATCCATTACCCATATGGAAATTATCTTATAGTATTTGGCTATATGTAGAAACATCAGGGGTTGATGGATGATGTAGGCATGCACATGGTTTGAATGAAACATCATAGTGAATTATGTGAGATCTGATGTCACATTGGGCCAATAGTACTTAAGACTTCATATTTGATGTGAAATCTTGATCCCTAGATGGTGTTCATCTAAGGATATCGAGTGTATTTATTTCATGATAGTATTATTCTATTCTCCATAAATACATATATGATGAAATCTACTGAAGCCTCAATTGTAAGGGAATTTCTAGTTATTTGGGACATCATAATGAGTGATGTGGGATACTATCCATAATATTTTCCATTCCCCAACTCTATCCATTAGGTCTATTTCATTTTGAAGGTATTCCATGATTGGAATCATCCACCTAATGGATGTGACATATGGATTAGAAATAGGATTTACTTCATTAGTCTCTTATGTTCTTACCTGAACAAAAGGTGAGACCATTTTACGATGGCCAATTATGATGACTATTTCATCTAAATTTAAATCCTCTAGTGTTTTAGCTACGTTATCCAATGAATACTCATGTTCATTCTATGATTGTGGGATGATATTTAATGTTGTGTTAGAAGGTAATTACTCCATTAAACCTCATACACATTCATGCAGGGTAATAAGCTCAAATATTCCAAAAGAATAATCACCATTGAAAAGTTTGACTACCATATATGAATCATATTTCTATTAAAAATGGTCTATCAACATTTGGAGTGCTTGTTCAAGGCCTACAATGAGGCCCGGATATTCCAATTTATTATTAGTACATCCTTATAATAATAGTTAGCAGTAAGTAAAAACTACATTTCCTAGGGAGATAACCCTAATCCCTAACCCAAATTTGTTGAGTTTAGGGTATTCCATTATCCTCCCATTTCGGATCCTAGATTCACCATGATAATACATTTCCAATGTTTGGGGGTTCGTATTGAATAGAGAATTACACTTCATATTGAAATTCAATATTTAATGTCCGTGTTTCTGCAGATGGATGTTCTATAAGAAATTATGCTTAGGACTTGCCTTTCACTACATCATGAGAAATGAATTGTATATTAATGTGCAACAAAACGACCACCCACGATGCCAGACATCTTATCAACATAGTAAAAATGATGATGTATTTTAGTGGGTTATTTCTAGAGACAAAATGGTACTCATGGTATTTTTTGGTAGTTCCAATGTTTATGAACCATGATGATTAACGCTTGAATACTCTTATTATTTTTGAATATTGATTCTCTACCTCGAGCATATTTTTCTGAAATAATAAAGGCAATTTTAATTACAATCATCACTATTTTTTCACATGGATGACAACCAATGATTTCTCCAGGTCATCACATATAAAATGAGAAGTTTACCCTAAACAGGTGGCATTAATATTGGTGGGATTAATAGGTATTTCAGGATTTTTTCAAATACATCCTGATAGACACTCATCCACTAATATGTGACCCCATTCATTATAATATTTTTTAAGGTAAAACACTTGACTAAAATATTGGATATGAAGAACTTGATGTAGGACATGTTTCCTTGATGTACTGTTAACTATTTATGGTTTTTTGGAGGTTACATGCTAAGGATAGATTGTTTCTCTCAAGGTCAACTTAAATCCCAATATGAAGTATGATGAATCCTATAACCATTCCTAAGGTAACCCTAAAAGATAATTTTACACTGTTCATCTTTAGGATATGTTGTCATAGTATAATAAATATGTTCTATGTGTCATCATGGTGGTTAGAACGTTTTTGGGAATTTACCACTATATCATAATTGTACAATTCCACAAACATTCCCAAAAAATGTTTACAGATGTGATTCATGGTACGTCAATATATGTACCTATAATTTTTCAAGACAAAGGGGATTACCTGACAGTTTAATACTCCTTGGGGGATCTGATGGAAGTTTATTATTCATCATTTAAGGATATCAAAATTTTTTATAACCAAAATATCCATCCATGAACAAAAGGGATTCATAACCAGTTGTTGCCTCAATTAGCAATTATATGATTGGAATGAGGAATTCATCTTTTGGACAGTGCTAGTTAAGATATTTTTTGTCCATGAAAACCCACGTTTTCTCATTTGTATTCATCATATGGACACTTTTTTCAAAAAAATTATGGATAATGTACCTCTATGATGATCTCTTCCTTGATGATACAATCCACCTCAGCCTCAATTTTGGAGGCTTGAGTTGGGTTTGTATGTCTCGAAAACCTAATTTTATCTCTGATAGTATTCTTGAAAACAAATGTGATCGGTGACCACTAAGTGATCGAGGCCTGAAATCAATGTTTCATTCCAAGTAAACACATCCTAGTGTCTCCTTAGGAAGAAATTATATACCACATGTTCTTCAGAAGTCTTGAATGCACTAATCAGAGTGGATCATGGATCTTCATCTATAGCAATATTTTGTTTATTTGTGTTTATCAATAGTGATGGAGTCTCCTTCCTAAAACATTTGAGGGGTATCCCTAATATTTTATTCATCATCCTTTTACTCGCACATTTCCTCTTAATCATATTTTTGTGATGTAGATGATGAATCATCTTTCTCCTAGTTTTGGGAGGAGTCAACATTTGGATATTAAGAAGATGAAGACGCAATTTTTAGCTCAAATGATGGAATGAGGCTTTTTGAAGCCCTTAAGAGAAAATGATGGAATGAGAATGACCATATTTGTTTTCTACCATTGACATAACAACGTATTCAAGCTTAGATGATAGAAAAGGGATTCTTTGAATCATGGGAATGGGATGAATACATTTTAATCTAGGATTTATTTAGTTTTTGAGGTGTTTAAAAATTATTCAGGGCTCCCAGGATTAGTAATCATGACTGATATAATTGAATTAGATGGATGTGTGCTAAAATTTGCACCCATATCTTCAATTTTATTGATGGGCATCACATACTCTACAATAAGCTGATAGAAAGGGTAATCTAGATTCTTCTCTAGACCATTTAGGTCATTGATTTGAGAAACATCATCAGTCATGGACCATTTACTATCCCTCTCGTAGAATCTTGTGTCAATGTAAAGTGATTCACATGATTTAAATGTGGATTTATCACCATGAAATGTTCAAATTTCACTGTTCATACAATATTTGAGCCATTTGTGGTATGACTAAGGGATATCTTCATAATTATTTAGTCAAGGTATTCCCAGAAGAATTTCAAAGGTTGTATCCTTCTAAACAACAACGAATTTGGAGTTATATATGTTATCCCTAAATTTATTCTTGAGGTTTATTTCACTGAGATAATTTTCTCATTCTTGTAATAATCGTATAACATTAAAGTGGAAGAAGAAAGTGAGATTCTTTGAAACCCATTTGATGAAGTGTTTGAATCGGAATGCAGTTAACCATTGAGCTATTTTAATGAAAGATATCCAGATTTTAATTTTCATTATCATTCAATATATAGACCAGGGACTGAAAAGTCTCTTTATGATGGAATCATCATACTGGTCTGTGAAAGAGATGACCATGTTTTATAATGTCTTTTCACTCAGTGAGTTCATGGCGGTTGACACTCTATTGCGGTGGCGTGCTTCGCAGACTCAGCTGTTTCGTCCACTTGCACCGTTTCTGGTGTGATTCTTCGCACAATTCCTTCTCACCAGATTGGGTCCCCTATGGTGGATCAGTTACAGTCTGCGGCCAAGATATAGATCTTACGGCTTGTGGGATGTTGCCTCGTCTCTGGTGTGTGTGCTAGATTTTTGTCGTGGCTTCCATGGGAGTACTGGTTGGCGGTGACAAGATATACTCATGATGGATTTATGTCCCTATTTTTTAGTTGTTTTTGTTTTGGATGTGGTTTTGTGGGTTGTGCTACAGATTTCGCGATGGCCTGAGGTATTATCGAAGATGGTGATGGTCTGGTTGAGTTTGTTTTGTTGGTCTCATATTTTTGTTAAGGATTTGTTGTTAGTTGAAAAAGGGTTTCTCAGTGACTTGTTGTTCTTTAGGCAGTTCATGAGCTTCGGCAGTGTGTGATATGATTTAGGGTGATCTGAGGCGATCTGAGGTGGTGGTTTTCGAGGTCTGAGGCTTCCCATTTGGAACTGGTTCTCGCGGTGGTTCTTGGAGTTTGGGTGTTCATTTATTTTGAAAGGGATCTATATTTCTAGTTATGTGTTTTCTACTCATGATGGATTTTGTCATAGTTTAATATTATTTAGAATTTGTTTGATGATCGTGAAGTCAATGAGGTTGAAGTTTAGAATCGATGCTGGTCCACAGTGGTTTGTTTTTAATTATGACTGGTTCATCAATGCTATTTTTTTCTTTGGATGTAGTGGTCTATGGTTCAGCAGTTTTAGCAATCAGATCATCTACTTGAGGATACTGCGGATGAGGTTTTGAGAAAAGTGTTTCCATTGTACCATATTTTTCCATAATTGGATGTTTAAGAGGGTATGTCTACAACAATAGGTATCAGGTCGATGCATTTTTGCACGGGATAGCTTGCTGATCTATGATGGAAGGTGCAAGCTGGATTTTATATATTATGATGCTGGGAGGGGAATTTCTCATGTAGTGTGGGTTTTTTGGTTGTTAATTTTTGGATATCTGAGGTTTTTTTAACTTTTTTATGTCCTTGATGTCTTGACGGTTTTCCCCATTACCCTTACATGAGGGCTTATCTTAATAAAAAATAATTTTTAGTCAGTTAATGCAACCAATATTGAATATTTGACTAGAAATAGGGTCAATTTCTTTAAAACATCATACTTCTTGTCAAAATGTCTGTGCTTCCTAGCATAGGGGTGATCTTTTATTGGTGATCTAGGAGATTATGTACATAATGTATATGGATCATCCCTTGAAATAGAAGCTGATGTTTCTTCTACTCTTGGTGGATTAGGTTGATGAGGTCTTCTGGAATACTGGGGATGATTATGTGATGATGTATTCTCTAGAAGATATTCCAGGGTGATTTTGTCAGGGAAGACCTTATCATGTTTTGGAAAACCTCATTGCACTAGATGTGATTGCTAGAGGGATCTTCCCTGAGTTTTGGTCATGTAGAAAATTTGGGTAGGGACGTGGTTAGGGTTGTTACTCTTGTAATGACCACATATTCCAATGATTCCATGACTCTGATAGCCACTTCACCCAATTTCCCAATCGAATGATGGGAATTTGTGTTCATAATTACACCCATCACTTTATAAGGGATCTATTACGTGAAAAACAATAAAGGAAATGATGATTAACTCCTCATCAGTTGTAGATTCATTCTAAAAGGTTGAATCTTATAGTCTATATGGGAGGGTAGTTCCCATTCTTTTGGAACTATTGGCCTGATATCCACTAAAGATAAATATAAATTTGGCCTTAGAAAGGGACCATCATCATACGTTTTCTTCTTACACTCCTGGCCATGTCTCTTTTTGGAAGGTTTTCTTTCTAAGGATTGTAACACCAAATGGTTTGACTATGTCATAGCGAAAGTGGTTGTGGGAATAGTTGGTTGTATAAACTGTTCTAAGAGGATAGCATGAGTCCATTTTATTTTTTTTGGATCATTTTACTATTGATCTTATGCATAATTTTTCTATAGACTTCTTTCCATCAATTCCCCTCCATTGGACCGATCAGTGAGATATATGCTACCTGAGTTGGGGGCATTCCTAAATTTACATTCATGGAGTCCACCATCTTTTGAGGATGTCTTTGAAAATAAAACATTCTCAGATGTTATTCCCCATTACATGATAGAAGGGGAATTATTTCAAGATTAATTAGCCACCATACATATTGGGATTCTTGGTCTTTGGAAACATGGTAATGTTTTTTTCTAATTCTGAGACGAAGTACCATGGGACATGGTTTCTTCAAAAATAATATACCCTGTTTTTCATATCCATAAATTTTTTTCACATATACTATCTATGATAATAATGACGAGGCATGCATTGGTCCTCATGATTAATAGGTTTAAATTCAAGATATGATGTTGGATTTGGAGTGGGAGTGTGTACATAGGCCTGATTAACTATAACAGTGGTAGAATATACTTTTAATTTTATCTTTCCTTGAGTGGATGTAATTACTCGAGACTCATTATTAGACTATGGGTCAGAGTCTGACACCCTTTTAGAATTTTTGGAAAGGCCCTGAGACCCTCCTTTATATTTCAGAAGAATGATAGGAATGGTTAAATCATCGATAATATTCACTATATATACAAGAAACTAGTTTTCTTGAGGAATTGGTAGGTTTAAGGAAAATGTAAAACATTACACCATGTATTGAAATATGATACAATTTAATTCTCCCACTGTTTTTAGTTTGAATGTTAGAGGAATACTGTCTCATGTAATGTCGAGATGAATTGGAATAGAAACTTTTAATGGGGGACTTCCCGCCACATAATCGACTAATCCAATAATATATTGTTCCATACAAAGGATGGTCCCTTTATGGATTACATGGAGCACCTGAGACTTACTATCTAATGTGTTTTAGGGGTCCCCTTCATGGGATGAAAAAAAGAGGAACAATATGTCAAATACTACTCTGGGTCTCCTGATCAATTAAAAATTGGAAATTTAGGGTTCCAAAATTTTGGTGGGGGAAGAGTCGGATCTACCCATTCATGGTAAGAATTCTTTTTTGATAGTAATAGTGTGCACCATTCATCCATGGATTATAATTGAGACATTAATGATTCAATACTGTTCATTCACCCTTAGGAAATTTCTGGCTGAGGGAATTTATGATCTGCAACTATGGTATCCATGTATATTAGTGATTGGAATCCAACATTGATCGGGCATTCCAAATCAACTTCTGTTTTTGTGGAGAACCCTCTTTGCTGAGATATCCTAGTAGGGTGGGTGATTTGATGATTTTATAGAAAAAAAAATATCCACTAGGATGGCTACCTATGAGCAGTTCTTCATTATGAATCCAAATTACTTTCATTTCATCCTCTTTTTGAATGAACATTTCCTCAAAAGTAAGGGAACCAAATCCTTCAACATATAGTTGATGCATAATCATAACCTTACCATTTTCCTTATTTTATGTATTTATAGAAGGTAATGACATATTATTTGTGGCAAATCTATAATTTATGGTAATCCTCTGGTTCTAGATATAGACACCTCCTTCAATCAATTTAGCATTTACCACATTTTGAACCGAAACATCCTCCTCATGTTACTCCATATAATCCATAGGATTGATAGTGTGATCATGGGAGATGTAAATGAAATTCAACAATTCGTAATGTGTTGTAGGAATTATATCAGTGGCTTTACAAGACTATATTTTTCAATTCCCTATATAAGAAATTTCCCATCCTTTTCTAGTTATATAGGAGCTATTTTTTAGAAAATAATCTGATGGGAATCGAAAAAAAATTTGGTTGTACATGTCCCTAATGAGGGTACCAAATCAAGAGATGAGAAACGATGGGAGGATTTTTTATGTGAAGTTCCCCCTAATCCGGAGAAGACTAAAATCCACTAGGGAAGATGTTTTTGAGGTGACAAAGCCTCCATCCCTATGGTGTGAAGTTGTTCCCATTACACTTTCACAACTATTCAGGCCATATTTATAAACCTCAAAGGTTGTGTTACGAAATACCCCAAATCTATAGGTTGGGGTTTCTCTTAAATTTTTAAGGATACTACTTTCAGGACTTCCCTTATGATTTTATGGATTTTTATACGAACATGGTGTATTTTTATCAAATGTAATGCACCTGAATCACATGCTTCCTAATAAAACAATGCTATTTGTGATGTTTCGACAGTCTAATGATAGACTTCCCCAATGTGGGAATCTTGCTTAATATTTTTAGATGCCTGCATAAAAATTCACCCAATATCCATATCTCCTTTATCCTGATGATAGTGATAGTTGGACGAAGCCTATTTTTGTTGAGAATTTCCTCAGTTGTGAAAAAGTGTGTTTGTTGAATATAGCCTGAAGGTATCACATTACATGATACTACTTTTATTGGAATTTACTGGAAAGGGAGTGTGGTGAAATGTAACACTAGGAGTTCTCCCAATCCTATGATATGAACACCAGATGGGGTATCCATGATCAATCATTAAAATATTGTTAATTATTTATGGAATGCGCATTGAATGGAACCTTGATTCTACCCTAATTTTGAATGTCATGCGATCACGAGATTCACCATGTAAATTTGGAATTTCATCCCTTCTACTACATTGATATGACTCTGATAAATTTAATAGGTTAAAATATTTTATTTCATGGGATGAATTGTATTCTATATATTTATGCTGATGTCTTTCACACAATAGTCTGACAAAACTAATGGAATGCAATATTGATGGGTGGCTAATGTCAAGAACATGATGAATATGTCAACCTTAGCCAGTCGTTTCTTCATGTTTATCATGTCATCTTTGCCTTTTTCTAGTGGCTATTCTATATGATCCAACTATAGTAGATGCTTTCATACCACTTTATCATAATTAGTGAGTTTGGAAGGGACTTCCTTTTACATATTATAAGGAAGGTGATCTAAGGGGGTTTAGTGAATCACCATCACCTTGGGAAATCTTTTTTTTGAGAAAATATTTCACTTTTTTATAACAAGGAATCAGAATTGACTTTCCCTATTTTCCCAAGTGCCTCAAAGTAGTAGGGATTTATCATCACTTAATCTCCAAGGGGAGTCCCCTTCAGATGAAGTGAAACACTACTATAGAGTGAACCTTCACAGTGAATTCCATAATAGGGATAAATACAATGGTGGATTAATTCATTTGGTAAACCAACTTTCTCCTTGATATTCTAGCCATATGAGTGGATTTTGTGACTCTCATCAGAAGATAGCCCCTTGAGATTGATCAGATTATGGTAATGAAGAATGGCTTTATAGTGATGTGTTCGAGGAGGACCTTTGGAATTACTACTAATTCTCCTATAATTTGGTAACAGGAGTGTAGGATCTTGAGTTGCCATAGATAAGAATTTTAGGGAGTCAAGAATTCAGCATTATGTAATGTGGGGTCCTAAATTTAATCTTCTTTTTATATTCATCTCTTGTGAGGATTCTTTTTGTATTCCTTCTTGAAAATGCTTGGGGCCACTTTCTAGGGAAATGGTTTTCATGGATAGTGATTTGTTCCCAACGTTGAGTTTTAATTATGATTATAAGGCCCCAACCTTAAACCATATATAATCTTGATTTATTAAAAGATTACACAACGAGGATCTTTTCAAGTTTAGAGTTTTAGAGAATTGGATCATAAAACTTTCATTACATTCCACATTTTAACAATGTGGTTACATAAAAGATAGTATTAATTTCTCCCATCAAAGGAAACACATTTAAAATAAAACATGGATTCTTTCTTGACACTTCCTTGACACTATCATCATATCATGTACCATTCCCTTGACCTGTGAAAAACATTTCAAAAACATGGGATGAGCATAACAAGCTTAGTAAGGGTTATAAAAATTTGGAAAGGAAACATGACTACATATATACATAAGAATGAAATCATAATTTACCCATAAAACATAAGAAATTTAACATACCTAATCAAATCATGAATAAATCATAGAAATCATAAGAAATAAAGGTAACTTGAGGCAGTCATAACATTCTTACATAGGGAGTAACCCTCTTGGTTACGTTTGTAATACCCATCAAAGTATATTCCCTAAATCTCTTCGGATAAACCTTAACGTTTAACTCCTTCGCGTTACCCAATGAATTTGAGAGCTATATCGGGCTCACCCGCCCTTATTTTATCACGGAACCACCCATCTTCATAACAATGCCAAAGAACCATAACATAATCGTATCACATAAAACATGCATAAAGGAAACATAACATTTCCACATTTCAATCAGAAGATATTAACAACATATTGATATAATAAAAACATTATCAAAACCATTTTCAATACCAAAATAAAAGAAAATTAAAACATGGTAATTATTTTTCATTAAAAAAAGTATATGGCTTGTAGAGGAAGCCGAAACTCAAATAATGGTCACGGCGGCAGAGAAGTTGTTGTCGCCGCAGACGTACGACAATAAAAACATTCTCTTTTTTCATTTAGTAAATGCTTCATATAAAATTATTCCTTTTGATTAAACGTAAAAGTCAAAAGGGTTTATAAACCGTATAAAATAAAGTTGTGTATAAAACAAAATATTCCTCAATGAAAGGAGATTGATACGAAGTCCCTTATAAAGATGGTATCCTTGGATTAAGGATAAATAAATTACATAATTATGTGTGAAAAATGAATACACCAAATATAAATTGATATTAAGTATAAAAAAATCAGAGGACATTCACACATATTCATAGAACGATATATTCAAGGAGTACAATTTTATCCCAAATAATCAAAATTGGGTTAAGAGGTTCCATTCCAAAAATTCGACAGCCTAATGGTGTCACTTCCAACTTCAGAAAATGAGTTGATAAGAGATTAAAAAGGGTATCTCATCACTTGGACATAAAATTTACATCTATAAGTATATATAAGAACATATCCCAACATTATAATATGTAAATTAAAAGACCCAACAAAATAACTCTTTTAAAAAGAGGAGGGTGAAAGGTTCCCTTACCGACATGGGTATCTTTCGAAACATACACCCCATGAAAGAAGGACAATAAAAAATTGATGTAAATTCTCATAAATGAAATTATATTACACAAAGATTATAATAATGGGCAGTAAATATACCACTCAAAAGAAATGGTGGAAAATGTAGCATAAATCTCACGGGAATAAAAGTGAGATGAAAAATCCCTTATGAAAACACTGCAGCCTAACAACGCCACTTAAAACTTCCAAAAATGGATTGATTAGATCAAATAGGGTCTCTAATCATATTAAAATAAAATTTAAAGCAAGATTAATATAAAATAACATCCCCCATAATAACAAATAGGAGCTTAAATGAAGTGACCTAAAAGAGAGTACTTAAAAAGAGAGAGAGAGAGGTTGGATCTCTTACGAAGATTCAGCAGCCTAACGACGCCAATCAAAACATCCGAAATGGATTGACGAGAGAAAATAGGGTCTCTCATCATATGAACATAAAAATTACCATAATATTAATATAAAATAACATCCCAATCATAAGAAAGATGATCTTAAAAGGAATGACATAAAAGAGTGTACTTAGAAAGAAGAAGAGGGGTAGGATCCCTTACCTCGGGTCCGACTTGACTCGATTGTTCTTTAAACTCCTGAATAATAAACTTGATTTAATTTCTAAATTATTAAGAACCTTTTTCAAGTTCATTATTACTTTTATATCACTTATTACAATGTTATTAACACTATGTAATTATTTATGTTAATAATGGTTGTTTTGTCAATCATTGCTACTTGAGTTACAAATAAACTCTTTATAATTACAGGTTTGTTCATGGGGTAAAATATCCATTATATCCAGAATTATATTTATCATGTAGATATCATATATATCATATATATCCATTATATACATGAATTTATAATATTACATAACATTTAGAGGTAAGAAATGAAATGCACCGTTCATGAAGACGGTAAGCCGTACGTACGCATGAACGCTGCTTCTATTTCTATTTCATTTTTAATGGAATTAAAACATAATGATACATAATTTTATTATAATTCCAGTATTTTATCATATATAATATCATTAAATCTGTCCTTTATACATACCAAATATGGTATTAACGAATCAAATCACTTTGAGGGGGCGGTAGTCTGCACTTCCTAAAATGAAGATATCACGTTTACCGATAATGGAAACCATAAAGGTATGCCATAAATGAAAAATATAGAAGCCTAAGGAAAACATAAACATATTAAATATCATATATAAATATAGTGACATCTTAATGGCCACCTTTTATTGTGTTAAATTAATATTGAACAATTATCATTTCGTGAGGCAGAAATTTACCATCCACAGAAACAGTATGTTCTTTAACCGTTAGATGTAGGTGTGTGTAAGTGTAGCTATAATACATCTTATAAAAACATCCTAGTATATTTAATATACTGGAGTTGTTACAAAAGAAATGAATAAAAAGATTTTAGGGGGTTGGAGAAGCAAAATGAAACAAAAGAACACAAGTGAAGACATTACCATAAAATCGGGTAACTCCCTTTGGTTTGAACCAAAAGGGTTTCTTGAAGCTCTTCCTGCCTAAGGAAAGGCTTCTAGGATGAGGATAGGGATTTGTAGAGACAAAATGATCAGATCTTGGCAGAGAAAAATTCTTGAGAAGTGTGGGTAAGGAGGTAGAGGTGGGGTCTTTTATAAGAGGAGAGGATGGGCACTCTTGGAAAGGTATAAAATGTTACTTTATTTTCAAATGTGTTTCATATTTTAGAGGCCCCACATTGATTTATTTTGATGATAAGGTGATAAGGGTTATAAATATACTCATCCAATAGGTTTTTGACATGTGTAGGTCTTAGAGTTTACATTATCTTTTCATTTTATTTAAATCGTTAAATAATGAGGTAATCGCTGCATTATCATGATGTCATAAATAATTGAATTTATTTAATCTCTAAAAATTATAAAAAAATATAATTATGTAGGAAATAGTTTTATCTTTCCAATGAATATTTATAGTCAAAAATATGACTTGTATAACCCCATGTAAAAATTGTTTTAGTAAAACAACACATGTTTGTGACATTTTAATTTTAACTTTAAATAAAAAGTTATTAATGACATTTTCCTACAAAAGTGGCACCCTGGGGTCCCCAAGTTGACACATGGATTGTCTTGGTCGGCCATGACACATCCAATAAGTGTAGGACATGTTTCAAGGTCATTTCATATTTTTAAAACATTATTTTTATCTTCAATTACACTAATTACCTCTAATTGCGATTAAAAACTTAAAAGTTACTATTCACCAAAAAATTATTTTAATACCATTGAACCAAATTTTACTTCCTAATAACAACCATGTATGTCGGATTTTTAAAATCCAAAACCCAGAGGTGGTAAAATTTCATTTAAACGAAAAATCAGTTTTTTAAGTACCACTTAGTGGTTTCACTATTCATTAAAAATTGAAGTTTTTCAGA
Organism: Viscum album; assembly: GCA_963277665.1. Lineage (NCBI taxonomy): Eukaryota > Viridiplantae > Streptophyta > Magnoliopsida > Santalales > Viscaceae > Viscum > Viscum album. Next base: position 622,797,021 of record OY728130.1, on the reverse strand, counting down.
AAAATATGAAAACTTTACCCTAAGCTATATTTGATATTACAAATTCAAAAATGATGTTTATTTTAAAAAATTCAAAACATATAAGTTAAAATAATTAATTTAATAATTAATTCCTGCTGTCAGAACAAATAGTGTGTTTTTATGAAACAATATATATGAAAAGATTGACAGTAGTTTAAATCCAATTTCAAAGTGAAATTAATTCCAATGACCACCATTGGATTAAATGGTAAAAATATATTCTAATTTCACTTTAAAACCAATTCAAAAGATAATCTAACCATATAAATAAATTAGATTAAAAAGTGGTTTTGAATTAAAATACAACATTTTTTACTATTCCTTAAAAAATGAACTTTATCGGAAAAATACCAAAATTTACATAAAGTAAATTTTTATGTCCTGATTCTAAAGCAGAATTTTATTTTGTCAAATATAACACATAAAATTGTCAAAAAGTGGATTTAAAAGAGGTTCGCCATCAAAAGGGGGTTAATCGACCCTTTAAAGAATATTAGAATGTTTACGCATAAAATTGGATTCATTCGCATTTTTAATCGTCTAACATTTATTGTAAAAACTAAAAATATTTGAAAAACATATATAATCATTTTTTAGTCAGTTCAGTTCATTCTTGTCATTACAACGATTATGTGTTAAATATAATTTGAAATAAAATTATTTTATTATTAGAGTGCAACGTAAGATTTCAAAGGAACTCGTTGTTGCGTATTGGGTAAGCCATCGAGCATAGCGTTCCCATTAAATTAATATTAAAATTTTATTCACAAATAGGGATAAATATAAAAATTTCAAATTCTTTATTTACCTGGGGTGTTATATCCTTCCCCCCTTTTGGGAATTGCGTCCTCACAATTTTAAAATTGGGCATGAAAAATCATTGAACGTCACACATCGGAACAAGAGTTGGTAAAGAAATCACTTTAAAAGAAAGAATGAGAAGTACAGAGGTCACCTGAGTTAACCCATACTAGGTTTCCATGCAAGAAAAACATGGATATGGAAGAAAAATCAAAGGGTCATGTTCTGAGGGAGAGTGATAGAAAACATGTTTAGGAGAAAGTTAACCACAAGAAAATCACAAACTTTTGGTGGGTAAAATGGTATTCGATTCCCTAGTAGGAAAAGTTAATAGAAAACATTTTTGTTTTAAGTTACTTTTCATAGAGAAATTTATTCTTGATCTTCTGGAAACAAACATACTTTTCATGTTGACTTTCAACTTTTACTAGATTTCTTATGCAAACTCATACTTTCCCCAAATGATGTGTATTTAGGAAGACTTGTTTACATTAAGAGTACTATATTCAACTTCTTGAGAATCACCTAATCCACAAAAGAAAACTATATATTTCCCATGTTTTTAAACTCTTACCAAAACCAAAATTGTTAGAACAAGATCAGATAATCTAGAAAAAGAAAATCTATTCTTAATCTCCAAATTTTTTCCAACAAAACCCAAAGTTCAACGAGGTATTTGATAAGACACTTGTCCATAAAATTCTTCAAATTAAACCAAACTATGACCGAAACCCAAATATTTGAAGGATTTAGTCACATAGTATTCCAAGGTACAAATTAACACTTATCTCCAAATAACATCATTTTCTCTAAAAGTCTCATATTGAAAAGTAATTAACCTAATCACATATCCTCCATGATAGGTTAATAATTTCCATAGATAACGCAAAATCAACTTACTCTTAATTCATAAAATCATCTAACTAAAAAGAATAAGTCATACTAACCCGGGACTTCACGTAGTCCAGTGGTAGGTGATAAAAACTAGTCGCACTTTGGTTGTGGGTTTTATTCCTGCAACTTTGTCTGACGGATGGGTTGTCACATGGTCTGCGTGTTGTCCTTTTTATAAAACTCCAAAAAAAACCCTAACATATTTAAACCTCAATAGTTTTATTATACCAATCGTTTTCATTCAAATTCATTACGATATCAACTTCTTAATTCTTGAAGTCTTATTTCACCACCATAAAATAAAATGATTCCCAAAAAGAATAACAGCATACCTTGTTCATGGCGTCCACTTGGTTTCATCGTCATCTGGTTTACATAGGTAGAAGTCCCATGCATTACAAAAATTATTTAGAGATCCTTCAAAATCATTTGCTTCCTCCATCCAAATACACCTTGTACAACATGGGTCATATGGGTGTTCATAGAAAAATAGTTTTGGAAAATAATCATGTAGGACATATAATTCCAAAAAATCTGATAAAACATGATTTCTATAAAATAGTCGGACATAATTTGAGTTGAAACTTTCTATTATTGGTCCTTTTAAAATACCATAAGTATGCATTGATAGACTACATTTTAAAAGAAAATAAAAATAGTTTGCGCAAAGGTCTCCTTCCTCAGCACCATTTTTAAAATCATAATATGCTTCAAATTCTTGTGACATGGTAAAATATTTGAAAATACCTTGATAATATTTTCCTTTCTTGAAAATATGAGAATATTTTAAAAATAGTATTTGTCTAAATACAACCCATGATCCATGATGATAATGAGGTATAGTGGAGGTGTTTGAAATCTCAAACCACTACTTGAAAGTGAGTTGTATGCTAAAACAAATTTCACAATCATCCGAACATGACTATGAAATAATTATTGCAAGCATGCCATATAGAAGAGATATGAATGTTGTTTGAGATCCTCCTCCTTCCATTCGTAACTGACTTTACAAGACCTGAAAAAATGTTATAAAACAAGGATATAACTGAAATAATTGATATAGGGACTAACCATGTGTCCAACAAAAACTCCTAATCCCTAAAGTTGTCTAAACCAACCTATGATACCAACTATAAGGCCCCAGCCTTAAACATTACTTAATCTTGAGTTATTACAACATTACACATTGAGGATCTTTTCAGGTTTAGAGTTTTAGAGAATTAGATCATAAAACTTTCATTGCAGTCCACATTTAAAAAAAGTGGTTATATAAAAGATAGTATTCATTTTTCCCATCAACAGAAACACATTTAAAATAAAACATGGATGCTTTCTTGACACTTCCTTGACACTATCATCATATCATGTACCATTCCCTTGACCTGTGAAAAACATTTCAAAAACTTCGGATGAGCATAAAATGCTTAGTAAGGGTTATAAAAATATGGAAAGGAAACATGAGTAAATATATACATAAGAATGAAATCATACTTTACCCATAAAACATAAGTACTTTAACATACCTCATCAAATCATGAATAAATCATAGAAATCATAAGACATAAAGGTAACTTGAGGCATTCATAACATTCTTACATAGGAAGTAACCCTCTTGGTTACGTTTGGAATAACCATCACAGTATATTCCCTAAATCTCTTCAGAGAAACCTTAACATTTAACTCCTTAGCATTACCCAATGCATTGGAGAGCTATATCAGGCTCACCAGCCCTTAGTTTATCACAGAACCACCTGTCTTCAAAACTATTCCAAAGAACCATAACATAATCGTATCACATAAAACATGCATAAACGAAACATAACATTTCCACATTTCAATCACAAGATATCAATAACACATTGATATAATTAAAACATTATCAAAACCATTTTCAATACCAAAATAAAAGAAAAGTAAAACCTGGTATTTATTTTTCATCTAAAAAGGTTATGGCTTGTAGAGGAATCCAAAACTCAAATAATGGTCACGACGGCGGAGAAGTCGTTGTCGCCACATACGTACGACAAAAAAACATTCCTTTTTGTAATTTAGTAAATGATTCGTATAAAAAGATTCTTTTTGAATAAACATAGAAGTCAAAGGGGTTTATACACCGTATAAACAAAAGCTGTGTATAAAACAAAATATGCCTCAATGAAAGGTGATTGAGACGAAGTCCTTTACAAAGACGGTATCTTTGGATTAAGGATAAATAAATTACATAGTTTTGTGTGACAAATGAATACACCAAATATAAATGGATATTAAGTGTAAAACAATAAGAGGACATTCAAAAATATTCATAGAACGACATATTCACGGAGTACAAGTTTATCCCAAAGAATCAAAATTGGGTTAAGAAGTTCCCTTGAAAAAATTCGACAGCCTAACGACGTCACTTCCAACTTCTGAAAATGAGTTGATAAGAAATTAAAAAGGGTATCTCATCACTTGGACATAAAATTTACATCCATAAGGATATAGAAGAACATATCCCAAAATTATAATATGTAAATTAAAAGACCCAACAAAAGAAGTTTTTTAAAAAGAGGAGGGTGAAAGGTTCCCTTACCAACATGGGTATCTTTCGAAACATACACCCCATGAGAGAAGGAAAATACAACATTGATGTAAATACTCATAAACAAAAGTATATTAAACCATGAGTATAATAATGGGTAGTACATATACCACTCAAAGGAAATGGTGGAAAAGTTAGCATAAATCTCACGGGAATAAAAGTGAGATGAAAAATCCATTATGAAAACTCGGCTGCCTAACAACGCCACTTAAAACTTCCAAAAATGGATTGATGAGATAAAATAGGGTCTCTCATCATATTTACATAAAATTTACAGAAATATGAATATAAAAGAACATCCCCCATCATAACAAATAGGAGCTTAAATGAAGTGACATAAAGGAGAGTACTTAAAAAAATAGAGTTTGGATCTCTTACGAAGATTCGGCAGCCTAACAGCGCCAATCAAAACATCCAAAATGGATTGATGATAGAAAATAGGGTCTCTAATCAAATGAACATAAAAATTAAAGTAAGATTAATATAAAATAACATCCCAATCATAAGAAATATGATCTTAAAAGGAAGGACATAAAAGAGTGTACTTAAAAAGGAGAGGGGTAGGATCCCTTACATTGGGTCCGACTTGACTCGATCATTCTTTAACCTCCTGAATAATAAACTTGAGTCAATGTATAGTTACATAAGAACCATTTTCAAGTTAATTATTCCTTTTATATCACTTATTACCATGTTTTGAAAACTATGTAATTATTTAGGTTAATAATGGTCGTTTTGTCGATCATTGATACTTGAGTCAAAAAGAAACTCTTTATAATTACAAGTTTGTTCATGGGGTAAAATATCCACTATATCCAGAATTATATTCATTATGTAGATATCATATATATCATATATATCCATTATATACATGCATTTATAATATTACATAACATTTAGAGGTATGAAATGAAATGCACCATTCATGGAGACGGTAAGTCGTACGTACGCATGAACGCTACTTCCATTTCTATTTCATATTTAATGGAATTAAAAAATAATAATAAATAATATTATTATAATTCCAGTATAGTATCATATATAATATCATTAAATATATCCTTTATATGTACCACATATGGTATTAACGAATCAAATCACTTTGAGGGGGCGGTAGTCCGCACTTCCTAAAATGAAGATATCGCGTTTACCCATAATGGAAACCATAAAGGTATGTCATAAATGAAAAATACAGAAGCTCAAATAAAACATAAACATATTATATAATATATATAAATATAGTGACATCTTAATGGACACCTTTTATGGTGTTAAATGAATATTGAACAATCATCGTTTCGTGAGGCAAAAATTTACCATCCATAGAAACAGTATGTTCTTTAACCATTAGATGTAGATGTGTGTAAGTGTAGCACGAATACTTATTATAAAAACATCCTAGTATATTTAAGATACTGGAGTTGTTACCAAATAAATGAATAAAAATATTTTAGGGGGTTGGAGAAGCAAAATAAAACAAAAGAACACAAATGAAGACATTACCTTAAAATCGGGTAACTCCCTTTGGTTTGAACCAAAAAGGTTTCTTGAAGATCTTCTTGCCTAAGGAAAGGCATCTCGGATGAGGAGAGGGATTTGGAGAGACAAAATGATCAGAGCTTGGCCGAGCCAAAGGCTTGACATGTGTAGGTAAGGAGGTAGAGTTAGGGGCCTTTTATAAGAGGAGAGGAGGGGCACTCTTGGAAAGGTATAAAATGTTACATTATTTTCAAATGAGTTTCGGATTTTAGAGGTCCCAAATTGATTTATTTTTTAGGATAAGGTGATAAGGATTCTAAATATACTCATACAATAGGTTTTTGACATGTGTATGTATTAGATTTTACAGAATCTTTTCATTTTATTTAAATCATTAAATAATGAGGTAATCGCTGCATCATCTTGATGTCATCAATAATTTACTTTATTTAATTTCTAAACATTATGAAAAATATATAATGATGTAGGAAATCGTTTTATCTTTCCAATTAATATTTATAGTAAAAAATATGACTTGTATAACCCCATGTAAAAATTGTTTTAGTAAAAAAACACATGTTTGTGACATTTTAATTTTAACTTTAAATATAAAGTTATTAATGTCATTTTCCTACCAAAGTGGCTCCATGGGGTCCCCATGTTGACCCATGGATTTTCTTGGTCGTCCATGACATATCCAATAAGAGTAGGACATGTGTCAAGGTCATTTCATATTATTAAAACATTATTTTTACCTTAAATTACACTAATTACCTCTAATCGCGATTAAAAACTTAAAAGATACTATTCACCAAAAATTTATTTTAATACAATTGAACCACATTTTACTTCATAATGACAACCATGTTTGTCGGATTTTTGAAATTCAAAAAATAGAGATGTTAAAATTTCATTTAAACAAAAAATTAGTTTTTTAAGTACAACTTAGTGGTTTCACTATTCATTAAAAATTGAATTTTTTCAGAAAAATACCAAAACATTACCCTAAGATATATTTGATATTCTGAATTCAAAAATAATTTCTATTTTAAAAAATTCAAAACATATAAGTTATAATAATTAATTTAATAATTAATTCCCGCTGTCAGAAAAAATAATGTGTTTTTATGAAACAATATATATCAAAAGATTGACACTAGTTTAAATCCAATTTCAAAGTGAAATTAATTCCAACGACGACCATTGGATTAAATGGTAAAAATATATTCTAATATATCTTCAAAACCAGTTCAAAAGAAAATATAATCTTATAAATAAATTAGATTAAAAAGAGGTTTTGAATTAAAATACAACATTTTTCACTATTCATTAAAAAATGGACTTTATCGGAAAAATAGAAAAAATTTACACAAAGTAAATTTTGTTGTCCCGATTCTAAATAAGAATTTTATTTTTTCAAAAAAAACACATAAAATTGTCAAAAAGTGGATTTAAAAGAGGTTCACCATCAAAAGGCGGTTAATTGACCCTTTAAAGAATATTAGAATGTTTACGCTTACAATTGGATTCATTCACATTTTTAATCCTCTAACATTTATTGTAAAAAGTAAAAATATTTGACAAAGACATATATAATCAATTTTTAGCCAGTTATGTTCATTCCCATCATTACAACGACTAGGTGTTAACTATCATTTAAAATAAAATTATTTTATTATTAGAGTGCAACATATGATTTCAAAGGAACACGTTGTTGCATATTGGGTAAGCCATCGAGCATAGCGTTTCCTTTAAATTAATATTAACATTTTATTCACAAATAGGGATAAATATAAAAATGTCATATTCTTTATTTACCTGGGGTGTTACAATGATATGTTGATTACCTCGAACAAGAATATGTGTATATTCCCAATCTACTTGTCTGTATATCATCGGGTGAGTTTTTCCCATGACCCTACCGGATGGGAGTAGAGGCGTGTGTTTAATCCAGAGTGACAAGCTCATGAGACATACATTTTCATGGATGGAGACGTGTGTTTATCCCTTCGAAAATATATTTTTCACTGTCATGATATCCTAGAAGGCCCATTGGATGTTGGAAGGGATTTTCATCTCCCCACCACAATTTTCATAATACGATTGGTGAATTAAGTGATTAGAAAAGGGATATATTCCAATAGTGTATCTAGAGTAGGGGTATGTGCCTACTGCTATCCTATAATTCCTATCAATGGTTACTAACTATACTCAAGTGTTGGTATAGGGGTTTGAGTCGACCCCATGTTGATCATCTGGACTGTTGGGATGATTTCCACATATGCTGCTAGGTGAAATAACTAGAACGCTTGATGAATGTAGATAGGATTGTGTGGTTGGTTATGGTTTTTGAAAAACATAGATGGTAGGCTTCTTTGAAAACATCCATGAAAGGATACAGGTAGGATTAATGAATGTGGGGATGGGTTTGTGCCTTCTAACAAATTGACACTGAATTCTACTAGAATGATTTTATGGGTCTGGGAATGTGTTTTTTCCTACACGATCTATTTTTCAATACTTGGTTGGTAGGATTATTAGGGTGATTCCAGAAAAATATAAAAACATGCAAGAATCATGTGGTCAAGTTTATATGCCTTCATTCTATATGATTCCAAATTTTCATGATGGGCTTACTTGATGTTTTCAGGTGATTCTGTTAGCTAGATGAATTTGGGTGTGTGAGCATATTTTCATTCTAAAATTTTTCCACAATTTTTTTTCTGGGATTATCTTTAGAGGATAGAGGTGTGTCCCTACTCCCTATTTTCTGGTTTATCCCAACGAAGGCCTTCTAGAATTCCTTATTTTTAATGACATATACCTAACCATGAAGGATGGAACCATCATCATGTTCAGGGTTCACTACCATGTGGGGTTGGCGGTGGTGATTTCTAGTATGATATCTTTTTAAAGACGCATTTTCTTTCTAGATGACGTACTCTATGGTATCCTGATACACCTCCATAAGATAAATAAAGTACTGGTTTGTTGTGGTCTGAGGATAATCTCTTAAAATAATTGATGTCGATGATAGAATCCTCCTTCTTCTAGACTATAGGTCATAGCTACTTGGATGACCAGGGAGTATTTGTGCATTAGCGGGAATGTCTGGATGCATTGAAGGTCATGATTGTACCATTCTAGAAATACTCATGAATAAGTGCATTCAAGACCCATCATTGATGAGTCATTGTTGGTGATGACGTCATGTACATTAACGAAGACTCGACATGAACTATAGCCAGATAATACATTCATAGGAACTAGAAGGATGACATTGGTTTGAAGTGAGTTATGAGAGAAAGTTCCTAGATATAGATGAAAAACCCAAACAAGAAATTCCTTTAAATGTATTATATCATTTAAACGATCACATTCATGATTGATGGTGTTATGAAGACATATTTTATTATTAGAGTAAAAGGGGATTGATAGGTCGGTGAAACTGTCATCTTGGTTATGGATTTATGTCAGGTTCACCATTTTTATTTTCCAAGAAAAGATCAGTTTTGCCTAGTATTGATTGCATGAGGTTGAATTTTATGTAATCAGTCATTCCATTTTTTCTACTTATGAAAGGTTCCAAAGGGTTCTATTCATGGAACTAGAAACACCAAAATGTTCTTTATCCACATGGGGCCTTCTTTCCAAATACAGGAACTCGTTTATGAGTTTAGCCAATAATACATAAGAACCCACATTGGTTTGGTGGATGGGAGGTAGGGATCATTTCTACCTTTTGAGGAGAATTATTTCTTACTTAAGTACTCTATTATAGATTTAATATTTGTTCACAAACACATCCTTAGTTCCAAATTATGATTTGGTTCATCCTTTAATTGACAACAAATTATTTTCATGTATAGAATTTCATTTGTATATATCAGAGGTGATTCCACAATGGAAGTATATGTATGTATCTCATCTTCTCCAAAAAAGGTATACTCTTATGTAAATCTAAGAAATTCATAGATTGTTATAATGAAAATACTTTTTAGCCACATTATTGGGTTCTCTGAAGTGTATCTTCATCATAGGAGACATGAGTTGTTCTGATATCAGAATCTGGGCAATGAATAGGATTCCTACATTTCCTAATGAAAGGAATCAAAACCCATATATTTTGGTGCCACATAACGGGACACATCATATGTTTTAATGTCATGTGATGCTGGAAAACGATGAATTTAAACATTTTGTATAATGGAAATCCAGGTGCAAGGTATCTAGTTAATATTTGGTGTGGGGACTAATTCCTACAACCTAGGGATCTTGTAAGGGATATTAATTAACATGTTGGGTGAGATCTTACAAGGAATGTTTCTTAGATATAATTAGGGTTGATTAGGGTTTTTGTGTTTGGGACTTAGGGAGGATTCCTCTGTATCCCATTTGGATGAGAATCAAATACCACATAGGTCAATTATGAGAACCCACACTTATAGAGTCCCATTGAAGTTTTGTCTCATAGGTAAGTTTGGTCCTTTTAATAGATTATGTTGGGAATTACTCATGAAAAGGATACCTATGAAAGGATCCACAATGGATGTCTCAACTCAGGGTGATATGGAGACTTGTTCGGGGTTTACACCTAAGGAGGAGGCCCATTAATGAGTATGGTGATACTGATGGGGATTATTCTCGAGGATGATTCCAAAAGTATTGGTTATTATTTGGGCCTATACCAAATAGGAGGCCCATTATGGTGATTAAAAAGGTGACATTATTGGGAATAATATCAAGAAGGAGGCCCAAGAATGGCTGGGGATTACACTTTGAATGATGACTATAGGTTGGATTTAAGGGATTATTCCTAAGGAGGATTCCATATGGTTGGGGATCATATGGATACCTTGATCACTACCAAACACTAAGACCATGTGATCAATTATCAGTTTTAGATGCATAAGGAACTCAAATATATGGGAAAAATCATGATCATTCATCATATGGTGGAAGAGGATGGAGACATGAGAGAATAAAAAAGTGTTTTTATGCACTTATTCCCTATCATGTTTTATTTATTGGATAGTCACATCAGACTACCCATCCGGGTATGACCTGGGAGACTAAGAAAATAAATAAGGTATCCTCTTGTAATAAAATCTAGGGGTTTACAGTTAAGAAGCATGCCCTAAAATTTGTTTTGAAGGAGGATCTTATTACCAATCAAAGGGAATAGAAAGCATGATCCTCACCCTCCCTTCCTGAAATCAGAGGCTATGGGTCTTCGGGATAATTTGGGATGGAAATGGTCCTAACATGTGTTATCTTTATATGGATTTTCCTAACACCTCACCTAGGGTATGACATCTAATGAACCAAATAATTCATAATCACATGCACCCTAAGGAACCTACTTGTCATATAGGATAGGTGCAAGAATCATCTGAACCAAGGATTAAAAAAAAATGGGAGACACACAGGTGTGTCTCTTTATATATGATTTCATGATTAGAGTATTCAGGGGAGGTTTGAATTTGGTCTCTCTATGATAAGGCAGCCAAAGGAAAAGAGGTCCGACTATTGATGGCTATGAGGATGAGCTGAGAAGTTTCTTATGCTTGGTAGAGAATTGGGAAATCCAAGGGTGGATCATTTCTATAGGCCTTAGCGATTCAATGGAGTCTATTTCATGGTATTCTTATGATGATGGGAGTGCTTCATTTATGTAGGCCTTCACAAGATGGAGGTACATTGGGCGACAGACCATCAGGGAAACAACACTTGGGAGATGATTTGATAAAGCCTTAAAGGGTCTCCACAGGTCTTCCAAGATGTCACTTGGAGGGTTACATGGTTAGGTAAGTGGACCTCACACTAGTGTTCATCCATAATGAAGGAAAGGGTTCCTCATTCTTGTTTAACGTATTTTAAATCCTAGTAGGAATTTTGTTCCACTACAACCGAATTATTTTTTATTAAGGTATTGAAGGGAAAATTTGATGTTTTTTGAGGGTCTAGGAAAAATAATCTAGTGGATAGAGAACCAAGGGGTTCTTTGCGGATTTTACCCTAAAAATAAATATCCCCAGTCCATATTTATTGGAAAATATGGGACCCTAGGGGATGGGGTAGGCTTGTGTAGGACTGTCACATAGTCTAATGTGTTGGTTCATTATAAAGGATGACGCACATGTTTGTCACATAGGGTGATGTGCAAGGCTGTCACACATGATTATGTGCAATGCAGTCGAATAGTTGAATGCATAGGTAGAATGCATATTGAAGCATTTTTGGTGGGACCTATACATCTCACTTGGAGAAACCCACTTCCCCATACCACATGAGGATGCACCCCCAAACCCCTCCTTGAGATCATTTTTTGGAAGTGGTCTTATCCCTTAGGATTTGTCTTTTCTCTACCATCACTGACACCCATGAAATATGGAGAGTCACATCATGAACAATTTAGGCCCATTCGTGGACATTTTGGGTCATGAAACATGGAAATACAATCTGATCCTTCTATTATTATGATGTATCTCTACTCAAACTCGATATTTCTTTGTCTAGGTGATGATCACATCATTAATTATGTATAAAACTGCATGGAACAAATTTCACAACCTCAAAAGTATTACAATATCATATTTCAGTTGGTCTATTGTTCATAACATTTAGGATAGTTGATCAAAACTTTTGAGGGTAATTACATGTAAAATCGATCATGTTTGAGGAAAAAATAAATGTTTACTCTTCATCCAACCATTGAGGCACTAGAAATGGATTATTAATATTTAGATTAATTTTTTTGAAACATATTTTAGAAATTTATTATAATATATTTTAGTACCTTATTATTTCCCCATTCCCTCTGTTAATTTATGATAATAATATACAAATGTGTAAAAAAATATTATAAATACTATGAAAAACTGAATTATCCATTCAATTAAATTATTTGGAAATCCATTAAAAATATCATATTTCTTGTATCATTTCTTCTCTCCATCTATCATTTTCATTATTTTTTTCTCATTTCTATAAATAATTATATGAGTTAACTGGAATGGGAATAATTGTGATAAGAATTTATGTACTACTGATTCACTCCCCCACTAAGTGGTCATGCATCTTCACATGGGTCTTTCATATTTCCAAATAAAGGTATTCATATAGGGGTAGGTAATAATATATGTATTTGTATTTCTCTACATCACTCTCACAAATTTTCATGTATGATTTGGCCAATACAATGAAATAAATGTCATTTGGAATAAATATAACACAATATAATATAATAGCTTATAAGATTTCATCTCATGAATCCGAAGTATAGAATCATATTAATTCACTTGAGGGTTTTAAAAAAACCTTTGAAATACTATGAGAATATCATGGATTAATTGAATAACAAATTTTCAGATGTATGAAAAATATAGATGATTATTTCAATAATAATTCCACATACGGTCACTATGTTACATTCTATGGATTTTCAATCATATGTATATTTATCTTTAGTGAAATTCCATCATTCTTATCACACCATTCCCCTATCCATCCATGTCAATCACTAAAACATCTAGTCATTTCTAGATTTTATGTAGATTCTCATCCTTCTTTTCCATTCATATAACATTTTCAACAATTTCTCATACTTATGATTCAATAACATTCTAGAGTAAATTTTCTCCTAAAAAATGATTTCCAAAATCAAAAAGTAAAAATTAAAAATTTCAAATCCAAATCATTGTTTAAATATGACAACCATTTTTCAAAAAAATTATAGTGTTCTGGAATTTTCAATCAAAACTAGATTTGAATAAATTTTATGTGTTTATTTAGAAAAATCAATTATATAAAATTTAATTTCGTGATTTTTTAAACCTCCAAATCAATGATCTCCACCATGATCTAATACGTTTTACCCAAATTGAAAATAAATAATTTTAAAAAATAATTTCAAATTGATACATATTTGAAAAAAAAATCATTCATTAGACTATCTTAGTGTTTTTAGTTGATTTTGTTTCTAAATCATGGGGTAATCATCCAAAAATCATGGAATGTTTTAGGAATCCATTTCCTGAATTATGATGGTGTTTCAAATATTATGAATAAGTTATACATTGAGGACAGTAACTCTAAATTAAAACCATGAACCAAGCCATAATTCTATGGTAGGATGCATGGTTATTCCTCAAAGTGGGAGGTCGTGCCACAAAAGTTAAACGATTATTTAAATCATGGATGAATAAAAGTGTTCACACTATAATGGTAACCCCAAAGAATCCCATTGCTACATTTTCAAGACAATGTAGGGATCATCCACTATAAATTGTTGGATTATGCCATGATGGGTGAAACTATGACATAAAGTGGAGGTTATAGTGTATTCTTGATCTATTAGATAATGGTCTTGGAGTCGTGAAGGAATAGTTGCATCACGAATGGAAAGTAAAATTTTAATTATTATTATTTTAAAATTCAAAAAATATATTTTTTCGAGACATATAAGATAGAGGAAGGGATAATTTTAATATAGTGAAGGTTGTCACATCGTAATTGTGCTAGTAGAAGAAGCTTGATTTATAGTGTAGTTGAGGGATTACACTATAATATTTTTGGTTATAATACAAAGGTTTTGAGTTAGGAATATATTTTAGATTTGAAAATTCATATCTTTTAGTGGTTTTATTTAACCCAAATTACAAAAATTAGAATCAAATATAATTATTGTTTTTATGTGAATTGTCCCATTAATCATAAAATAATTTCATGGTAAAAAATAAAGGAAACATATAGGTCATATAGAAATTTATGTCATATAGTGATTTCATAAAAAGGAAAATAATATAAATAAATATAATTGAGATTATATATTTATAGAAATCATTGGAATGAATAGTCAAGAGTGGGAATTACATGATTTTTTAACCCTGGAAGGTGAATGTGTTTGATCATGTAGATGAAATAGGAACAAATTTAAACACTATCATTGGTGTAATATCATTCATGGTTTGTGAAGATCAAGAAATTTTTTTCCAGAGAAGTAGTGATATTTTAAAGTGATTTAGAGTAGTAATATATCTACTATTTTAAGGTTATATGAAAGTATGTTTAATACTAATTCTCTAGATTGAAATGTAACAATCAGTGACTTGATAAATTTGGAACATTAACATATAACTATTTTATAATCCCTGGGCATAACCTAGTTCAGGTGAACTACATATTAAATCACATGCATCTCACTATACCTGATTTATAAATTCATATTTTTATGAGAGAAAAGTATCTCTATTAACTATTGGAAAAGAACATTGGTATGGGTCATTTGAAAAAAACCTAAAATCTAGATTCATCTCCCATCTATATCATTTACTATATTTGGTACCAAAAAAGGTATATCAAAGTTGAAGGATTATATTTGGATGAAATCCCTCTTGGAATACATGATAATGACTATTAAATATAATTAAATTTTTAACATTTATGGAAATAATTATGAATTATATATGAATAAAAAACTATTTCTGATATTTGAAATTGGGTGTCTATATGGATTCTATACACGAGGTCTCAAATGACATGGAAATTTGATCATTATATGAGAAAAATTGACAGGATCTAGATTCCAATTTAATAGGATGTAATTCCTTAGTGAGATATTTTTCCAATAAAATATATAAGATGGTGATACTATGTAAATCCATACATTTTATTTAGAAAAAATTGATAAAAATATATTAAATAAATTACATGATACGTGAAGAAAAATTAACAGTTCATTGATACAAGTTTGGGTACTAGAGGATACAAAAGAATGAATTCATGGATACATTATTTGATTTGGTGAATTTGATTTTTAACGTAATGAATATAATCAAGGAAAACTTTAATAATATCAAGATCATAATGTGTATCCTAATTATAGTTACACCATGCTTAAATGAAACATTCTTAGTACATAGTGGCAAGGATTCAAAGCATTTTACACTAGGTATTATTTTTCACACTCTCATTTCATGTTATATGAATAATAACAACAATGAGTCCTTAATAATTGAAAACACTAAAGAAGTTTAATTTAAGGAAATAAATAAACTCTCACTAGTAGATGATCCTAAAATCTAAATGGGGAAATTAAAAATTTGATCATAATATTACACTACATTTTTAATAGTGTTTAATGGTTTAGAACCTTTGAATAATGAACCATATGAATTTAGGAGATAATGATGAAAATAAACAAACCATGACGAAATCTTCAAAATGTGTGAAAGGTGATAAGACAAAAAATATATTTGAGTTGTTTTACATTGATATTTGTGGGTAAATATCCCATAATTCCATAGATGGAAATATATGTTTTTTTCTTGTCACTGATTATTATAAAATTACTTCATGGATGATAGTTATATCTGAAAACTATAATGTGATGATGTTTAATTTTAGGAAATAATGAAACTCTCATTAGAAGATGATCCGAAAGATAGGGAAATCGATGAGGACAAGTCTTTTTTGGAGAATATTCTAGGGATGAAAAATAGGAAATCATTGATTGAAAAATAGAACATAAATTACCAATAATAAAATGGAAAATTATCCTGAGAAGAATGGGATTAAGAAACATGATTTTATGGTGAGGAATACTCAATACAATAGTTTTATTGAGGGAGGGTACAAAATCATCTACAAAATAGCTCGGTCTATGATCATTAAGAAGTGAAATCCAGATAAACAATGGAAAGAATCATTTGTTATCATTGATTTACATTACCTATAGGGATTTATTATGTCTTGGTGATGTGAATATTCCTTTTGTGAAGTGTCATAGGAGGGATTAAATGTGTAAACACTTCTGAATATTTTTTGGTAAGTGATCGATTATCAATAATTAAAAAAAATAAAGGTAAAATCACTTTTATATGAATGTATATTTTCTTGATTTTTATAAAATTTAAAGTCATTTAACTGTTTAAATAATTGGTTTTGAAAAATAATTTAAATCCAAGATGTCACTTTTTTAGAAATAAACCAAAATTACTAAATCAGTGAAATACATTGAAGTCTTTCCAAGGTAAGAAGATCATGGGGAGAATAAGGAGTATTGGATGATTCTAAACATGACACTAATGATGAGGTCAATGAATCAATATAAGTAGACATGAATAAGTAAAAAATATTTGACAAGATAAATTTATAGAGCATCATTGTTGACTATATAACACTAGTAGAAAAGAAAATTGAGAAAAAATAAAGAACATCATTTCTATATCATATAGATCCAATGAATTACTACGAATCTTATAAACGTACAAATTATATCATGTAAATTCACGATGTGATTGTGAAAATTAAGGAGAATAAAATTTGAGAAACTATTATAAGGATGAAAGATAAAATTATCATCAGAACAATGTTGATTTTATAAAATAAAGTCAATGATGATATAAAGGTAGATTGGAACTATGGAGCCACGGGATATATGATCTCACTAAGAGGGGGAGGGGGATCAATGATATTTCAAATTTATGGGTTTCTTATTGAATAGATTTTTACACTACTAATAGTGAAATAATTTTATATCAAACCACACAAAAGAACATAAAAACTAGAAATGTGTTATTTTTTAGATTCACCACTATTTTTGAGTTTCTATTATATATAATGATCTAAAAAAACTAGTTATTACATGATCCACTAGTAAACCATTGTGAACAACATGCATGGAAGATCCCTGTTGATTTTCTAAGAAGTATCTCGACTATTAGTTGGTATCTCACATATTAGTGTAAATAACACTAATATAATGATATCAAATGTCAGTTTAACAACAAATATGTCTTCCTACTATAGATAATTATCTAGTTATTCGGTTTGTAGTGATCTTATTCACTTAAAATGTCATGCACAACACTACATGAAACAACTTAATAGGTTCACTGAAACATCAATGTGAATTAAACACTAAAAATAATAACTAGACAAATAGATTCTCAATTCATTCATTCAAATATTCAAACGTGACGAAAAACTCTCCCAATAGGTTTCTTTAGAAATTTCACAAAAAATTAATTCCGTACTTGATAGAAAACACTATTCATAAAAGATCCAGTGTATACTAATATTTATTTTATTTATGATACATCAATATTCCAATTAAAAAAATATGTTTATATTAATTTGAAGATAAATCCTCCTAATAACATGGATATGATATTTTAAAAACATCCATTTATTCACTCTTTATAATACTAAAATAATTACATATTGAAGATGCCATTTAATCAGGGAATTATTCCCCATAATTCCATCGAACTTATATTGTCACGACCCGTCCTCGGGGCCTGTGCCGTGACTACCCCAAGCCCACCTTCCATATGCCAGGGGCTGGCAACTAGCACCAAGGAGTAAATCTTGAAAAAAGTGAAGGAATTCCCTTTATAAAATAAAACAAACACCACAGTGCACACAAACTGAAGAAAACACTATGTAAATCGTAAAACAGACGTGCTGGAAGTACAAGGGGCCAGAAATACCAGCCCAAAAGAAATGTTCAGGTACAACTAAAAGTAAACTACAACTCAATGGACAACAGCTAATAGGTGACAAGATACTCCTGGATCATCCTCCGACTTCCTACCTGATGGGTAGGTACAAATCTCCTCCTCATCACTCCACATATGTCTGTCTCCTCCGAGTTCCGACTCGTTGTGAAATCCACCTCCGGGCACCAAATCGATGTGGGATCATCCTCCTGGTACTGTCCAGATATACAAGCCTCAAATATGATTAGTGATGTCTATCTTCTGCAACCAACACAACATAGTGCGGGCGAAGCCCGTGCAGGGGTGAATATATGATACTCAGTAGGGACCCCAAGACCCCCGAAGGTCTCCCTGAATCCACAAAGGATAAGACACAACGAAAAGATACAATCACGAAGTATCATCCAACACTACTTAGGTATATTCCCATACATATACCTAAGTCATCAAATCCAGTTCAGCTCCAACTCACGATCTCAAGTACAATCAAGTCCACTCATGAAAGTAAAACTTAATCCACATAGGAAAGTACGCCCCAATCTACACAGGAAAACATAATCCAATCCACAAAGGATATCAAATAAATCACATCAAAGCTAATGATTGAAAGTCAAGACTCATCTCACATATGTATCCATTTATGAAGAGGGGTGGAGATGATTATATGTAGCCTCTGAATCATCTCCTCTGCCGAACCCACGTAGAATTAAAGTTTAGTAGTCATCGCTGGCGAACCCACGTAGGATCTAAATATAGTAGTCATCATCTTAAAACCCACAGAGTATCAAAACACGGTAGTCGAACCCACAGAGGATCCCAGTACAATAGTCATCCTCGTCGAACTCACGGAGGATCCCAGTACGGTAGCCATCCTCGTCAAACCCACGGAGGCTCCCAGTACGATAGTCGTCCTCATCAAACCCATGGAGGATCCCAGTATGGTAGTCATGCTCATCGAACCCATAGAGTATCCCAGTATGGTAGTCATCCTCGTCGAACCCACAGAGGATCCTAGTATGGAAGTCTTCTTCGTCGCAGCAACGGAGGATCCTAGTACGAAATTCTTCTTCATCGCAGTCATCTCTAGGGTTCCCGCACACAGCATGCTCAATTCCGGGAGGGTCTGCCTCTCGAACCAAGGGGGTTTATAAATCAAATATCACGTAGTCTAGATTTAATGTATCAGAAAGTTTCTTCACATCAGTAGGAACTCAACGCAACAGATAGTGCGTCAATCGGACGCCCAATCTGAGAGTTATTGGCTTTTTCGTTCCAGGGGCGCGGTTGGGTTTTAAGTCAAAACCAACCCGACCATACTCCAACTACATCCAAAACTCGAACGGAGTAAGCCAAAAGAACCGTCTCACTAAGAGGAATCCAACAAAGTCAACGACACATCAATCGGACGTCCGGAGCTCAAGTTATAAGTGTTTTCGCTCCGAGGGCCCGGTTGGTTTCGTGTTCAAACCAACCCGTCCATAACCAAGTTCTCCAAAACCTTGAGTATAATATATCGAAATTACCTTCTTGATCTAAGGATCGCATCTCAACTGACGGTGTTTCGATCGAAGGTCCGTAGCCCATGTTATGGGCCTTTGAACAAGGCTGTCCAATTTTAGGGGGTTTTGGGCCCAGACTGACCCGGTCCAAGACCCCTTAGGTTGGCCCGAACTAGGTCGACCCGAATCGGGTCCGGGTCCAGCCCATTATGGCATGGCCCGGACAGGCTGGCGCGGCCCAGCCCATCCGACGCGATCCAGCCTAGCGCGGGGGTCCGGCCCGGCGTGGGCGGTCCTGCCCGGCGCGACCGGTTGGCCTGGCGCGGGTGGTCCAGCCCGGTGCGGCCGGATGGCCTAGTGTAGGCGCGACCCGTGTGTCCAGTCAGCTCGGACGTTTCGGCCGAGCAGGAAATGGGGGCGCTGCCCACTAGTCTCGAAACGGAGGCCCCCCTTGTCTCAAAATGGCGCCCCCCAAGAGGAGGGGCCCGCCTGTCTGTCACTAGGGGTGACGACCCCCGGCCTCCTCCGAACGGCCGGCCCATTTGTTTGGCCAGTGCAGCCACTGTGGGACCCCGTCGCGGGACCCATATCCATTGATCTTCGGCGGCCGGTGGATACGGTCGCCCCCTTACCGAACCCCGACGGCCAGAGGCCGCGGCTTCCTATTGCTCGCTGGCGGCCGGCGAGGCCGACCGCCTCCTATTGCTCTACAGTGGCCAAAGGCCGCAGCTCTTGTAACAGCCCAAGATTTTATAAAAAATATTCTTTTTAATTTTATTAATGTCTTGTGTTGTACGCTACACCAAAAGGAGCTTGTACAACACGCATCCTTGACTTGCCTTGCATTACACGCAATCGCGACCTTCCTCGATAGCGTGTGTAATACGCAATACCAAGTTTCACTAAACAACGATATGCTATTAAAATATTATTAAAACTAGCCGTTATGAATAGTAATAACCACTTTTTTAAAATTCTGTAAATCTTATTTTTCAAAATGAACTTCATTCTTGGATTCGGAGTATCGAATTTAGCCTAAGGTGAAATTTTGGTACTTTTCGGATAACTTTCACATTCTGATGAATAGTGAAAATTACTAAATTATAATTAAAAACAACTTTTTTAATCGAAATAATTAATAGTGATAAATTATTAATTTGAGTGGTTTTAAAGTATATTTAGAATATATTTTTACAATTTAATACAATGTTGGTCATTGGTTGTAATTTCACATTTAAACCAGACATAATCAAGTGTCAATCTTTTGATATATATTGTTTCCTAAAAACACGCTATTTATTTTAACAGCGGGATTTAATTATAAAATTAATTAATGAAACTTCTATGTTATGAATTTGGTAAAATAAATTTCATTTTTGAATTCGGAATATGAAATATAGCTTAGGATGAAATTTTGGCATTGTTCTGAAAAACATCAATTTTTGATGAATAGTGAAACTACTAAGTGGTAGGTTAAAAAACTGAATTTTGCATAAAACTTAATTTTACCGCTTCTGTGAATAGAATTTTGAAAATCCGACAGACACGGTTAATATCAAGGACTAAAATGTGGTTCAATGAGATTAAAATAATTTTTGGTGAATAGTAACTTTTTACTTTTTTTTACCGCGGTTAATAGTAAATAGGGTAACTAAGGGTAAATATGATATTAATATTACCCTAACACATGTCCTAATTCTATTGGACAAGTGTAATTCGACCAAAAACAAACTTAGGAATAAAATATGACCATTTAGGCCCACTTGGGTTAGATTAGGACATTTATTATTAATTTATTTAAAGAAGGGTTAAAAGAGTTAAAATCAAAGTTTATTTACTAAAACATTTTTAATATGGGGTTATACATAAGATAAATTCGATTGTAAATATTAATTAGAAAGCTAAAAGGATTTCCTACATGATGGTATTTTATTTGTAATTTTTAGACATCAAATAAGGTAATTTATTTATGACACAACGATGATGCAGTAATTATCTTATTAATAAAATATTGACATAATTGATGTTATAAACACCAAAATAAATGTAATTTTAGATTTTTTATGAATTCCACTAATTTTCTAGGTTCCTATGATATATTAATGTTGATTTAATCAACTTGGTTCGAACATTTAATTCTGTTATGACTTTCACAAAAATCATATATCAAATAGTGTCAAAATTGACACAAAATAGTTTTTAAATCAAATATTATATTATTAATTGTTATTGTATTCCTAAAAATCTAAGGTTCGGCCAAATGACTTAGATAAGGATATATATTTTAATAATAAACAATTTGGGGTTCGTTTGGCATGTTATAGTAAGTATATTAACCATATAGTAAAAGAAAACAAAAAGACATGGTAAAAGTTAAATTATTTAACTTAGAGTTAAATCTAATTGATAAGGTTAAAATAATATCCTAAACTTGTCTAAATTCTATTGGTTGATAGGATTTCGACCCATCCCCACTTTAGCTTCGAAATAAGACCCTTTGGAACCATTATAAACCGATTTTGACTTTAATATAAAATAATATTTTGAGATATTCCTAAGGTGCCCCTCTCCTCCCCTATAAAAGGACACCTCCTCCCCCTCCTCCTCACACCAATTTGAGCACTCAAGCTCGGCCAACCCCTGACAAAATCTCTTCTCCACTTCCCTAGAAACATCCTAGTGGTTCTGGTATTCCTCAAAGACCAATTCTAGTGCCCTAAGAGGAGGTCTCAAAGAGGCACTTCAAAGAAGAGGTAATTACCGTTACCAATTCTTTCATCTTTATTTCTTCTTCCACTTCTTCTTCTTAGGTTGTTTCATTATGAAGTAATAACATCAGTATCACTCATATACTGATATGTTATTATAAGTATGAAACAACCCTATTTCACCATCTATCCATCCTACGGAAAAAGAAATCACCGCGCGTGCGTACGTACGGAATACCGTCTCCACGCCGTGGTGTAATCTATTTTCCACCACCACCTTACATGGATGGGTATAATGGTGTAAAGAATAACTATACATAGTTATTACAACATCATATTGATTCTGATATATTGTATAATCCACTCCAATTCAATTCAATATTTATATAAATGATATCATCGCTCGTGCGTACGTACGGACTGCCGTCTCCACGACGCGATGAGATTCATTCTCCATGTTAACCATTTAAGAATGATTATAATGTATATATAAGAAATAATAATGAAATATATGACATTATAAAGATACTGGATTTATGTATATATATACATATGTATGTCATCTACTTACTTCCATTTCAAGACAATAAGGAAAGAAAAACAGCGTTCATGCGTACGTACGGACTACCGTCTCCATGAACGGTGTTTTTTATTTTATTTATCTATCTATTATATATATATATATATACTGAATATATATGATATATAAATCATATTTTATATTCTGGAAGTAACTAAATCATGATATAAGTAATAATGATGTCAAGAACAACAAGTCAAAACACCTACGATAAATGAAACGATTTTACCCCAAACGCTTCTTTAACATGGAATTTACAAAAGAACGGGTAATATAATGTCATAAGTGAACCATATATGATATCATAACAATGAATATGATTCTGTAATAAGTCAATGACATTATTTAAATCATTATACAGGAGGTTCGGACACATACGAAGCAAATTGGACCTAAGGTAAGGGAAATATCACAATCTCATTTTTATCCGAGATTGTTTATTCGTAAGTATTTACTGGGGTGTATTTTATCATCCACATCCATGTTTCATGAATATGTAATATTATTTCCATCCACCTACAATTGTTTAAATCCAATTTTACCCTTCGGTGAATTTTTAGTAAAAGATATGAAAGGAATCTTTTGTCGTTTTTCATACGAGGTAATTTTTGACTTTTCCGACAAAAGTACGAGAAGAATGTTTTTTTAACTTATACGGCATGAATGGATTTCTAAAACATTATTTCCAAGAAGCTTCCTTTACAAGTATTCAAGTTTATTTTTAATCAACTTCTTTTAGTTTAAAATTTTATGACATGTTAAGAAAGGAAAAGTGTTTTTGAAGTAGAAAGGATATTTTCCTCAAGAATGACGTTCAAGTATTTTATCA
The DNA here is from genome assembly GCA_963277665.1 of Viscum album. NCBI lineage: Eukaryota > Viridiplantae > Streptophyta > Magnoliopsida > Santalales > Viscaceae > Viscum > Viscum album. The sequence continues at coordinate 622,773,126 of OY728130.1, read as the reverse complement.
AAATTATTTTCCATCTAAGATAATAAAAGGATTCAGTTTTTAACCCAATTATTACATGGATTTGATTATGTTGTGATGGAAATATTTTTATGAATTCCTTTATCTTATATGAATTGTTTTATGATGTCATGTTGTTTAAGAATCCCATTTTTATTACATGGGTTATGCTATGATGTATGTTTTATGATTATGTGGCACACATAAGAAAGGATTCATTATAAGATGGGTGGGACCTATATCTCCCTCCAATGCATTGGGTAAAGATTATATATCTCATGAGATAGACATGGCTGGAACGGAAGGTTATTTCGGTTCAGTGATACAGGACTGAAACGAGGAGTGAACTCGGTTCAGAAAGGGACTTTGTCCACTAAGATGGTCTTGGAAATGAGTCAAGACTAACAAGAAATGATTTTCCATGATTATGTGTGCATGCCACAAAGTTTCAAGTTTTATGTTATGATTATGGGGATCTCATTTTCACTTCTATGATTTATCCCATGTTATGATATTATGAGCTCTTTTGCAGGTTAAGATTTCCAAAAGCTATGTTCTTATGTATATGATGTGATTGATATTTCTTTTGTTTACCCTTACTGAGCATTTGAGCTCACCCTTTTATGTTTTCTTTTCCCCAGGATATAAAGAAAGGTTTTTAGGTAAAAAAAAGGGAAGATCTTTATGGGAGATATTGAAGAACATTCACCACGATTAGAAGATTACGTTCCGAGTTTCCAAAGACACTAAACTATTACGATCCTTTAGTGTGTGTTTTTGTTATGTACTAAGTATTCCGCAAAAGTAATGTAATGTCCATGTACGTCAGGCTTCAGGTCTCTACAGTTGGTATCAGAGGAAAGGTTTAGTCAACCTTTGGAAACTAGGATGCGAAAACGTTAGTGAAATCCCTAGAGATATTTCTAAGGTATGTCTAGGGATGTCCCTAGGGATAACGTATAGGTTATAGTAATAGAATTACGCTAACGATCATAGAATTTAACCTAAGATGTTAGATATTGAGGGTACTCCCCATTTACTATGTTGTTTTCCCTAGCATTATTTTGCCTCTCACTCTATTCTGTTTGGGTTTTAGAAAATGGCTGGAAACAAGCTGATTCATGATAATGGAAGATATGATGGACAATGGAATGATATTCTTCATGAGCAACCCAATGAAATGGGATTTGGATGTCCAAACATCATTATTATGCTGAATCAGCAATCTCACAACATGATCAATAAAGTAAAATTTGGTAAGTTTCCTGACTCGACTAATAAGAGAAAGATGGAGTTCCATGATGATCATAGAGGAAAGAAAGTTCAATTTCCCCTATGTAAATCATGTGAGAAGAGGCATCAAGGAGAATGTTTCAAGGGAACTGGAAGATGCTTTGGGTGTGGAAAAGAAGGACACAAAGCAAGTAAGTGCAAAGGAAAAGGGTCGGTTAACACCATGGATGAGGATAATGGTATTGCTACGACATCAAAAATGGTTAAATGTTTTAAATGTGGAATGTACGGGCATTATGCAAACCAATGCCCTAAGGGAAAGACTCATGAAGAGAATCAGTATGGTCATATGGGTAGTATTTATGTGGATGATGATGAAGAGACTACAAATGATATGTGAGATGAAGGAATTGTTGAAGCTCGGTTAATGGTTTAAGAATGTAGTGGAATGATTACATGTTTATCATGTGTAATTTTGGAATAAAGAGACATCTATGGATTGTTACACTGTTGTCTTTCCTTGTGTTTTGAAAAGTGTATGATTAATATTACCAGTATCCATGTAATGTTATTCAGATATTTTTGGAATGTAGATGATATGCGCATAATGAAGGGATAAGGAGAAAATTAAATGTTTGATTGTATTCATGAGCTCATGATTGATATAAGGACTAAGTGATATCATGGTTTGAGTATATAGAATTTTGAGGATTTTGGTATGTGGAAAGTGTTAACTTTAAACTACATTCATGTTTTCACTAAGGTATTCAAGCGAATACATGATTAAGGACTTTGAATGTTTAGAATGTGACCAACAAGACATATCTTATGGGGATCAACGATGGTATTAAATCTCTGGTAATCGTTGTCACTATATTATGAGAGTGGACTGCAATATTATGTATAATCCTAAAGATTAGACTGGATTATGTTGGACATAAGTTAGTATTGTTTAAGGATAGAAGATTTTCGATATTATTGATGGGATGTTATAGTAACGTAGTTTTAGAAAAAGGACAACCTGCAGGACGGGCGACAACCCATCGCTTCGGACAAGGCTATAGGAATCGAACCCACAACCGAAGTGCGACTGGCCTTTATCGCTTACCACTGACCTACAGGAAGTCCCTGTTTAGTAGAAACTAGTGTTATTATATTAAGCAGTATGATATATGAAGTATAAGCCCATTTTAGGAACCATATATGATTAATCCCACTATAGATCGACTTATGTATATAAATTTTGCTAACCTTTTGAGACAGATGGAATGACCCGTCATTCTATCACATGATCTTCTAAAACTTCACGAATAACAAATTCAACTTCATTTATTTAAGAGATGAAGTGGAAATTGTTAAAGGCACGAACAACAGTGAGATTGTACCAAAATAAAGTAAGTATTTATTCTAATTCAAAATTTTCAACTTTAGGGAAATGATATTGAAAACCAAAAATGTTGTCCTAGTGATCTTATATCTGATGAATCGGATGGTACCTTAGATCGTCACAAATTTATGGCTTTGTGATTGCTAACTTTTCCATAGCCATGTTCTCTACCACTCTCCATCAGAACATGATGGTTAGATTTCTCTTCCATATCCATATTTTCACCTATGTGGAAACCCAATGATTAGTTTATTTGGGTAACCGTTACGTTTCATACTTTTGTTTTTAAAGATTGGTTTTGACATTCCTTTTTACGATGTGGGTTTCTATTAAAGAAACTTTCGAATAGTAAACCATTTATAACCCCGACGAATTTCGAGGGCGAAATTCATTTTAAGGGGGGTAGTATGTAACAGCCCAAGATTTTATAAAAAATATTCTTTTTAATTTTATTAATGTCTTGTGTTGTACGCTACACCAAAAGGAGCTTGCACAACACGCATCCTTGACTTGCCTTGCATTACACGCAATCGCGACCTTCCTCGATAGCGTGTGTAATACGCAATACCAAGTTTCACTAAACAACGATATGCTATTAAAATATTATTAAAACTAGCCGTTATGAATAGTAATAACCACTTTTTTAAAATTCTGTAAATCTTATTTTTCAAAATGAACTTCATTCTTGGATTCGGAGTATCGAATTTAGCCTAAGGTGAAATTTTGGTACTTTTCGAATAACTTTCACATTCTGATGAATAGTGAAAATTACTAAATTATAATTAAAAACAACTTTTTTAATCGAAATAATTAATAGTGATAAATTATTAATTTGAGTGGTTTTAAAGTATATTTAGAATATATTTTTACAATTTAATACAATGTTGGTCATTGGTTGTAATTTCACATTTAAACCAGACATAATCAAGTGTCAATCTTTTGATATATATTGTTTCCTAAAAACACGCTATTTATTTTAACAGCGGGATTTAATTATAAAATTAATTAATGCAACTTCTATGTTATGAATTTGGTAAAATAGATTTCATTTTTGAATTCGGAATATGAAATATAGCTTAGGATGAAATTTTGGCATTGTTCTGAAAAACATCAATTTTTGATGAATAGTGAAACTACTAAGTGGTAGGTTAAAAAACTGAATTTTGCATAAAACTTAATTTTACCGCTTCTGTGAATAGAATTTTGAAAATCCGACAGACACGGTTAATATCAAGGACTAAAATGTGGTTCAATGAGATTAAAATAAACTTGGGTTAGATTAGGACATTTATTATTAATTTATTTAAAGAAGGGTTAAAAGAGTTAAAATCAAAGTTTATTTACTAAAACATTTTTAATATGGGGTTATACATAAGATAAATTCGATTTTAAATATTAATTAGAAAGCTAAAAGGATTTCCTACATGATGGTATTTTATTTGTAATTTTTAGACATCAAATAAGTTAATTTATTTATGACACAACGATGATGCAGTAATTATCTTATTAATAAAATATTGACATAATTGATGTTATAAACACCAAAATAAATGTAATTTGAGATTTTTTATGAATTCCACTAATTTTCTAGGTTACTATGATATATTAATGTTGATTTAATCAACTTGGTTCGAACATTTAATTCTGTTATGACTTTCACAAAAATCATATATCAAATAGTGTCAAAATTGACACAAAATAGTTTTTATATCAAATATTATATTATTAATTGTTATTGTATTCCTAAAAATCTAAGGTTCGGCCAAATGACTTAGATAAGGATATATATTTTAATAATAAACAATTTGGGGTTCGTTTGGCATGTTATAGTAAGTATATTAACCATATAGTAAAAGAAAACAAAAAGACATGGTAAAAGTTAAATTATTTAACTTAGAGTTAAATCTAATTGATAAGGTTAAAATAATATCCTAAACTTGTCTAAATTCTATTGGTTGATAGGATTTCGACCCATACCCACTTTAGCTTCGAAATAAGACCCTTTGAAACCATTATAAACCGATTTTGACTTTAATATAAAATAATATTTTGAGATATTCCTAAGGTGCCCCTCTCCTCCCCTATAAAAGGACACCTCCTCCCCCTCCTCCTCACACCAATTTGAGCACTCAAGCTCGGCCAACCCCTGACCAAATCTCTTCTCCACTTCCCTAGAAACATCCTAGTGGTTCTGTTATTCCTCAAAGACCAATTCTAGTGCCCTAAGAGGAGGTCTCAAAGAGGCACTTCAAAGAAGAGGTAATTACCGTTACCAATTCTTTCATCTTTATTTCTTCTTCCACTTCTTCTTCTTAGGTTGTTTCATTATGAAGTAATAACATCAGTATCACTCATATACTGATATGTTATTATAAGTATGAAACAACCCTATTTCACCATCTATCCATCCTACGGAAAAAGAAATCACCGCGCGTGCGTACGTACGGAATACCGTCTCCACGCCGTGGTGTAATCTATTTTCCACCACCACCTTACATGGATGGGTATAATGGTGTAAAGAATAACTATAAATAGTTATTACAACATCATATTGATTCTGATATATTGTATAATCCACTCCAATTCAATTCAATATTTATAGAAATGATATCATCGCTCGTGCGTACGTACGGACTACCGTCTCCACGACGCAATGAGATTCATTCTCCATGTTAACCATTTAAGAATGATTATAATGTATATATAAGAAATAATAATGAAATATATGACATTATAAAGCTACTGGATTTATGTATATATATACATATGTATGTCATCTACTTACTTCCATTTCAAGACAATAAGGAAAAAAACAGCGTTCATGCGTACGTACGGACTACCGTCTCCATGAACGGTGTTTTTCATTTTATTTATCTATCTATTATATATATATATACTGAATATATATGATATATAAATCATATTTTATATTCTGAAAGTAAGTAAATCATGATATAAGTAATAATGATGTCAAGAACAACAAGTCAAAACACCTACGATAAATGAAACGATTTTACCCAAAACGCTTCTTTAACATGGAATTTACAAAAGAACGGGTAATATAATGTCATAAGTGAACCATATATGATATCATAACAATTAATATGATTCTGTAATAAGTCAATGACATTATTTAAATCATTATACAGGAGGTTCGGACACATACGAAGCAAATTGGACCTAAGGTAAGGGAAATATCACAATCTCATTTTTATCCGAGATTGTTTATTCGTAAGTATTTACTGGGGTGTATTTTATCATCCACATCCATGTTTCATGAATATGTAATATTATTTCCATCCACCTACAATTGTTTAAATCCAATTTTACCCTTCGGTGAATTTTTAGTAAAAGATATGAAAGGAATCTTTTGTCGTTTTTCATACGAGGTAATTTTTGACTTTTCCGACAAAAGTACGAGAAGAATGTTTTTTTAACTTATACGGCATGAATGGATTTCTAAAACATTATTTCCAAGAAGCTTCCTTTACAAGTATTCAAGTTTATTTTTAATCAACTTCTTTTAGTTTAAAATTTTATGACATGTTAAGAAAGGAAAAGTGTTTTTGAAGTAGAAAGGATATTTTCCTCAAGAATGACGTTCAAGTATTTTATCAAAATTATTTTCCATCTAAGATAATAAAAGGATTCTATTTTTAACTCAATTATTACATGGATTTGATTATGTTGTGATGGAAATATTTTTATGAATTCCTTTATCTTATATGAATTGTTTTATGATGTCATGTTGTTTAAGAATCCCATTTTTATTACATGGGTTATGCTATGATGTATGTTTTATGATTATGTGGCACACATAAGAAAGGATTCATTATAAGATGGGTGGGACCTATATCTCCCTCCAATGCATTGGGTAAAGATTATATATCTCATGAGATAGACATGGCTGGAACGGAAGGTTATTTCGGTTCAGTGATACAGGACTGAAACGAGGAGTGAACTCGGTTCAGAAAGGGACTTTGTCCACTAAGATGGTCTTGGCAATGAGTCAAGACTAACAAGAAATGATTTTCCATGATTATGTGTGCATGCCACAAAGTTTAAAGTTTTATGTTATGATTATGGGGATCTCATTTTCACTTCTATGATTTATCCCATGTTATGATATTATGAGCTCTTTTGCAGGTTAAGATTTCCAAAAGCTGTGTTCTTATGTATATGATGTGATTGATATTTCTTTTGTTTACCCTTACTGAGCATTTGAGCTCACCCTTTTATGTTTTCTTTTCCCCAGGATATAAAGAAAGGTTTTTAGGTAAAAAAAAAGGGAAGATCTTTATGGGAGATATTGAAGAACTTTCACCACGATTAGAAGATTACGTTCCGAGTTTCCAAAGACACTAAACTATTACGATCCTTTAGTGTGTGTTTTTGTTATGTACTAAGTATTCCGCAAAAGTAATGTAATGTCCATGTACGTCAGGCTTCGGGTCTCTACAGCTCCTTCCCGACCGGCGCGGCGCGATGGTGCCATGCCTTTTCGCCATGGCCCTACCTTGGCCACGAGTTCTTCGGCTTCAGCGCAGCTCGACGACGTCACGCTTCTTCACTAAGGCCAGCTCCAGCCGAGGTTCCCTCATTCCCACGCGGTGCGACGACACCGCATTGCCTCCGTTCCAATCCGCATCAAGACACAACAACAAAGGGGAGGAGGGTCGGCTGTGTTCATGCGGTCTGTCACCTTCCCGTTAATTCGATAACAAGAAGCTAAAGAAATTAACGATGGACGGAAAAAGAATATTCACAAACACAAAACCAAACCCCTACCTCAAGGAGTTGTCGAACGATGATCATCGCGGGAAAACGGCGTCGAGGAAGACGACATCACGGAACGAGGCTCCGTATACGTTGTCAGTGCATGCCCGATGAAGCATGCGGCATCCCTCTTTCTTTGACGTGGAAAGAAGATCGAAAAGCGTGCAAATGTTCTTCGTGTTCTTCTACGAGGAAGAAGAAGATCTTCAAGACTTGAGCTTTTCTTCTCCAAACTCCACACAACGAATCAACCCCCAATAAAATAAGGATTTGTCTTATTTTATTCACACACACACACATGCCCACAACATTTTTAAATTTCAAAAAGATCTCATTCAATTAATTAATGAGTTCAATTAATTGAATAGAGTGTGTTGGCATCCAATAAAGGAGAATAGGAAAAGTCACACCATTTATGGGGGGGGGGGGTTTCGTACATAAAGAGGGGGTATAGGGGATTTGAAGGGGTGGGGCTCGTGTGGGCCCCACATCACAAATATCCTACCAAGTGGTTAGGATGTAGTGGGTCCCACTCAACTCCCAATCATAGGTTATAACTATTTAGAATAGAAATAAAATTGTGGCGCAAATTTTATTTCACTCTTTAGTTAACCAAATTATTTAACAACACCACTCGAGCAAACACAACTCGAAAAGGGTCTTCTTAAGCAAATACTGGCATTGTGGTTTCAACGGTGCCCTCAAATTTCGATTCCGAGCACCGGTAAAAATGTTAGAAAAACCCGCTCACTCGTTCACTGAACGTACCCGGGCTAAACATAGAAAATTGATTCCGGGCACACCGGGCCTTGGAATCAAGTTCAGTCAGAAACTGCGCACTCGTAAAATCCCAAAAAATTTAAGAAAAAATTTTCCTTGAAATTTACGGGTCTTTACATTACTCCCACCTCAGGGCTTTATGTCCCCGTAAAGATACATCACAAACTAGGGAAACAAAAGTGGTGTTGAACACGCAACTGAGCCTTCTGCTCCCATCTGCTATCCTGGAGGTTCCCGTGCTGCCAGTGAAAGCGCACCTGAGGAATCAACCGTCCATATAGGACCCACTCCTGTCGATCCTCGTTCTCCACTAGAACCTCCATGAATTTCGTCCTGTCATCGAAATCCAACTCCCTGCGGTCGATGATGTGAGAAGGGTCATGTACGTATTTCCTTAGCTGAGATACGTGGATGAAATCATGCACCCGGTGCAACTGAGGTGGAAAGGTAAAGCGGTAAAACCGCTCGCCTACCTTTCTGAGGACCAATAATGGTTTGTTGGACCTCAGAGATGACCCATCATCGGCTACATCTCCGTAAACCTCGTCAAGGTGAGACCCGTATAAGAACGTGGTCGCCATCCTCGAACTCTAGAGGCCGCCATTTCTTGATTAGAACTGAAACTCAAAACTCCTATAGCCACGAGGGTAAGGTTGGACGAACCAAGAGTGATCAGCCACACCCTCCGAAGCATGAGTTAATCTTATGCTACCTGGGGTTTCCTTTTCACCGACCAAGGAAAACCCATCCCGACGTTTTCCTAATACCGTCAATTTGTGTATGAACTATGATTTCCCAGTCCATACTCAAACTAATGTCATAAGGCCTCGACGCAGCCACCAAGAGGTTACAACCAAAACTATCTCCTCAAGGGTCAGATCACGCCATAGGCGTAAGTGTGATTATCAAGTATCCTACCAAAGGTATCTCCAAACGTGAGGGTCAAGTCATTGGATTAACCAGAAAATCTAGGTCTGGGACAAGAATCATGGAAGGAAGGGATGATTCATATCGATGTCTGTTGTCACGGAAGCTAGTAGAAGACACAGTCCGTACATCCAATAATCCTTAGAGACTTTCGGTTTCACTTCTTGACCTCATGCATCTACTCTTTCACCTACCCTCCAGCTCCCTGAGCCTAGCGGGGATTACAAAGGCAGGTGGTTGTAACAAGTCAATTTGTTCACCACCCCATGCTGCTCTCCTAGCTCTGCTTCCACATCTTCTACCTTACAGATTCATCTATCCTTTTCACTTCCTCTACTTGAAACATTTTACACGCCCAAGTCTCCAAGACTGGCGCCAGTTTCCTGCTTCCCACTGCTAACACTAACTGGCTGCATCCACTTAGCCAATGAATTATCAACCACAAAGGTTCTATCTAGAACCCTATTATATGTAGGAATGCATAGAAAAAGAATTACTCGCTCAGATATCCTTTAGACACACCTCACTCAGAAGTCCGAGCCCTGAAGCACTGATCGCATCATAGTCATCAAGTACCAGGAATGGTTTGGTGTGCCCCGATGAATTCTCAGCTACCGACATGTCATCCTGCCGAAGCTGTATAATCTCTAGAAGACTCTCAACCACCTCCTCAAGCTAGTCCTCAGCCGCCTATGAGTCGGGATTTCCTTAGAACATGAGGTATATCTGGTGCTGAAACATATAAGGAACTAAGCCTACAAGTGTCCTCTACTGGTATTTCTAGAAGTGTCTACTGACCAACAGGTAGTGATGTAGCTGACACACTACCCAAAGTTACTATCTGAGGCATCGGTCCATATACCAAAGCCTCTTCACTATACAGACCAACCTCATGGTCACTCACTGGGAAACAGAAATAGCTAAGTCCACCATCCGCTCTACTAGTGTCTAAACTAGGCGTAGAACTCTAGTAATCGCCTCCATCTAGTCCACTGTTGCCTAGGAATCTGTCTCGCCTCATATCCTCGGAGGCCTCTGCTACTGGAACTCATGAAACACGCTCTGTCAGTGTGCACCGTCCACTAGTAAAACTGGTGGCATCTGCTACCTAACAGGTGGTGGTGCTGCTGGTACACCACCCGAAGGTGCCAACATAGAAAGAGGGGCATACACCGGAGTCTCATCACTTGGTGGGCTGTCATCGAGTACTCTCTCGAAACCCTATCTGGCTGCAGTCATGGGGCATTCCTGAAAAGAAACAGGTGCACCACGGTCAATACAGTATACCTGGTGAGCTGACCCAAAGTAATTACAAAGAAAACTTTTGAAACACACATGAAATCAATGTTTTCGTGCACTAAGTCGGAAATCAGAAGTCAGGGTCCTGGTGTATGGATACGTCGGCCACTACACCAACATTGGACTCCCAGGACTGATAACCACATTAAAACACCCTGAACACTATTGTTTCATGTAGAGAAAGATAAGAGTCCTAAGTTTTGCGGTAGAACCGAACTCCTCTGATACCAATTTGTCACGACCCGTCCTCGGGGCCCGTGCTGTGACTACCCCATGCCCGCCTTCCGTTGTCCAGGGCAGGAGACTAGCACCAAAGGTGTAAACCCCGATAAAATGGAAGGAATTTCCTTTATAAAAGAAAACAAACACCACAGTGTACGCAAACTGAAGAAAACACTATGTAAACCGTAAAACAAATGTTCTGGAAGTACAAGGAGCCAGAAATACAATCCCAAAAGAAAGGTACATCTACAATTGAAAGTAAAGTACAACTCAAAGGACAACAACTGAAAGGTGACAAGCTACTTCTGGATCATCCTTCGGCTTCCAACCTGAAGGGTAGGTACAAATCTCCTCCTTATCACTCCATGTCCTTCTATCTCCTCCGGGTACCGACTCGTCATGAAATCCACCTCCGGGCACCGACTCAATGAGGGATCCTCTTCCGGGTACCGTCCAACTCTACAAGCCTCAACCATGATCAGTGATTTCTATCGTCTGCACCCAACACAATGTAGTTCGGGCGAAGGACATGCAAGGGTGAGTATACGATACTCAGTAGGGACCCCGAGTCCCCCGAAGGTCTCCCTGAATCCAAAAATGATAAACCAAAAAGAACAGATACAATCACGAAGTATCGTACAACAATACTTAGGTATATTCCCATACATATACATAAGTCATCAAATCCAGTTCAGCTCAAACTCATGAGCTCAATTACAGTCCAGTACACTCCAGAAAATAAAACATAATCCACATAGAAATGTACGAACCAATCCACACAGGAAAACATAATTCAATCCACACAGGATATCAAATCAATCACATTGAAGATAATGATTGAAAGACAAGACTCAGCTCACACAGGTATCCATTTACGAAGATGGGTGGAGATGATTAGATGTAGCCTCTGAATCATCTCCTCTGCCGAACCCACGTAGGATACAAGTTTAGTAGTCGTCGTTGCCGAACCCACGGAGGATCCAAGTATAGTAGTCATAATCGTCGAACCGATGGAGGATCCCATCATGGTAGTCGAACCCACAGAGGATCCCAGTACAATAGCCGTCCTCATCGAACCCACGGAGGATCCCAGTATGGTAGTCATCCTCGTCGAACCCACAGAGGATCCCAGTACGGTAGTCGTCCTCGTTGAACCCATGAAGGATCCCAGTATGGTAGTCATCCTCGTCTAACCCATAGAGGATCCCAGTACGGTAATATTCCTTGTCGAACCCACAGAGGATCCTAGTACAGAAGTCTTCTTCATCGCAGCCACAAGGGATCCTAGTAAGGAATTCTTCTTCGTCGCATCCAGCTCTAGGGTTCTCGTACATAGTATGCTCGATTTCGGGAGGGTCCGCTCGTCGATTCAAGGGGGTCGATACATCAACTGTCACGTAGTCCAAAGCTGATGTATCACAATGTTCTGTCACATCAATAGGAACTCAATGAGACAGACGATGTGTCAATCGGACGCCCGGTCTGAGAGTTATTGGCTTTTTTCCTTCGAGGGGCCTGGTTGGTTTTTAAGTCAAAATAAACCCGACTATACTACAACTGTGTCCAAACCTCAAATGGAGTAAGCCAAAAGAACCTTCTCACTAAGAGGAATCCAAAAAAGTCAATGTCATGTCAATCAGATGTCCGGAGCTCATGTTATAAGCATTTCTGCTCCGAGGGCCCGATTGGTTTCGTATTCGAACCAACCCGGCCATACCCAAATTTTTCCAAAACCTTGAGTATAATATCCTAAAATGACCGTCAGAATCCAAGGATTGCATCACAACTGACGGTTTGTCGATCGGAGGTCCGTATCCCAAGTTATGGGCCTTTGAATGAGGCTGTCCAATTTTAGGGGGTTTTGCGCCTGGATCGACCCGGCCCAAGACCCCCTGGGTCAGCCTGAACCGGGTCGAACCGACCTGGGTCCAGGTCCGGACCATTAGGATGCGGCCTGGCACAGGTGGCGCGGCCTGGCCCAGCCGGCGCGGCCCGGCCCAGCCAGCGCGGTCCGGCCCGGCCCAACAGGCGCGGTTGGGCCCGACCCCGTCGGCGCGGTCCAGCCCGGCGCGGGGGTCCGACCTGACACGGCCGGTCCGGCTCGGCGTGGCCGGTGGGCCTGGAGCAGGCATGTACCGCGTGGCCAGTCAGCTCGGCCGTTTCATCCAAGCAGGAAATGGGGGGCGCTGCCCCCTGTCTCGAAACGGTGCCCCCCCCCCCCACATGGTGGGGGCCGCATGTCTGCCGCCGGGGGTGATGACCCCCCGACCTCCTCCGAACGGCTAGTCGGTGCCCCCACAGCAGGACCCCCTCGCATGTCTCATCTCCATCGAACGCCGGCGGCCTGCGGATCTGGCTTCCCCCTTGCAGAACCGCCGCGGCAAAAGGCCGTGGCTTCCTCTTGCTCGCCGGCAGCCGGCGAGGCCGGCCACCTCCTATTGCTCCGCCACGGCCCGACCTTGGCCGTGGGTTCTTCGGCTTGGGCACGGCGCGACGGCGCCACGCTTTTTCGCAGCGGCCCGCTCCGGCTGCGGTTCCATCGTTCCCGCGCGGTGCGACGGCACCACGTTGCCTCCGTTCCAATTCGCATCAAGACACAATAACAAAGGGGAGGAGGGTCTGTCGTGTTCGTGCGGTCCGACCCCCTCCCGTAAATTTGATAAATAGCGGATAAAGAAATTAACGATGCACGACAATAGAATATTCATGAACACAAAACCAAACCCCTACCACAAAGAGTTGTCGAACGATGATCGTCACAGGAAAACAACGTCATGGAAGATGGCATCGCCGAATGAGGCTCTGTATACGTTGTCGGTTCACGCCCGATGAAGGATGTAGCATCCCCCTTTCTTTGATGCGTAAAAAGATTGAAAAGCATGTTGGTGTTCTTCCCGTTCTTCTACGATGAAGAACAAGATCTTCAAGACTTGAGATTTTCTTCTCCAAACTCCACACAATGAATCGACCCCCCAATAAAATAAGACTTTTTCTTATTTTATTCACACACACAAATGCGAACAACATTTTTAAAATTCAAAAAGATATCATTCAATAAATTAATGAGTTAAATAAATTGAATAGAGTGTGTTGGCATCCAATAAAGGAGAAGAGGAAAAGTCACACCATTTATGGGGGGGTTTCCAACATAAAGAGGTGGTTTAAGGGATTTGAAGGGGTGGGGCTTGTGTGGGCCCCACCTCAAAAATATCCTACCAAGTGGTTAGGATGTAGTGGGTCCCACTCAACTCCCAAGCATAGGTTATAACTATTTAGATTATAAATAAAATTGTGGCACAAATTTTATTTCACACTTTAGTTAACCAAATTATATAACAAAACCACCTGAGAAAACGCAACTCCAAAAAGGGTCTTCTTAAGCAAATATCGGCGTTGCTGTTTCAACGGTGACCTTGGATTTCGATTCCAAGCACTGGTTTAAAAGCTAGAAAAACCCGCTCGCTCGTTCACTAAACGTACCTGAGCTAAACTTAGAAAATTGATTCCGGGCACACCGATCCTCGGAATCTAGTGCCGTCAGAAATTGTGCACTTGTAAATTCCCAAATAATTTAAGAAAAACATTTCCTTGAAATTTATGGGTCTTTACATATATGTACTCCATAATGCATAAATGAATGAATATTTTATGTAAAATAAATACATGCATATGATATCTTCCAATTAAGAATAAAAAAACCCTAGAATAATCTTATTCATTATGCAGGGAACACCGTAATTTTTAAATCATATTCTTATTAGAGAATTTAAATTTCAATGAATTATTTCTATAACTACATTAAACAGAATATTAGCACCTAGAAACCAAGATCTATTCACTATAGGATCAAAATATAAATGTAGATGCTCAATTAGAAGAGGTGGGGGGTGAATTGTATGTTTAAAAACATTTGATTTTATCCTTAAGAATAACTATGTTTAACAAATTTGAAAAATGTAAATTCACAAGACCTCTTAGTTCAACAAACATGCTAGGTTCTGGAAATATGGTTCTAAAAATGAAACATAATAAAGGTTTACAAGGAAATGATTTGACCTTAAAGTGTATAGAATCTTACTTATCAGAGTACACAAAAGAACAAGAAAGTATTAGATGGTTATACTTTCTACTTTTATCAAAATAAAACAGAATATAAACTTGAAACAAAACTAGTAAAAAGTATGAAATATTTTAACCTAAAGAGTAGGATATCCAAAAACCTTGTATAAAGGTCCTTTTATTTATAAATTCTAGAAAGTCTGTCTTACCCACACGAGGATAATTCCTCGATAGGAATATCAGAATCTATCTTGCAATCCCCACAAGCATTCAAACATTAAAGTAGTCAGAACCTAGGTCTTCCTATCCACAGATTTCCTCAAACTTTAAGGTAGTCGGAACCTCTGTCTTCCTATCCCCATGTATCCTCGATTGTACACCAAAACAATCAGAGTCACACAAAGAAATCTGAAATAGATATTCACTATGCACAAAACATGAGAGTCTCTCTCTCTAGAAATCGCTTTATTAGCATGTAATCTCTAGAGTGAAAGAGTTAGTTGTTATGATCTTGTTAAAATGATATCATATTTATAGGCACATCTCCAAACGTGGGCTCCCTCCTCCAACGATAATATTTTTCCATTTATCTCATAGGGACCTGTACACATGTCACTCGAACAACGGTTAGTATGAAACAGATTGTATGACCTCATTTTATAACTATAACAAGGGTAAGAAAAATATTATTGCTTAAACAAATTCCATTTTTTGGAGTATAAGGAAAATATATATTTTTGAGTCATAAGAAAATAATCACTTAGAGACTATAAATCATAAATATTCAGATTATATTTTTAATGGAATTTGGATCATGAATTCTATAGATTTCAGTGTCCAAATTCCAATGAATTCGGAGTCTGAATTCTAAGGAATTTAGATTCTAAATTATAATGAATTCAGAGTCTAAATTATATGGAATTAGGAGTCTATATTTTAAGGAATTTGATGTCCGAATTTTAAGGAATTAAGATTTTTAATTCTAAAAAACTCATATTTTGAATTCTATGGAATTCATTGTCTGAATTTTGCAGAATTCGGTTTCGAAATTCTTTGGAATTCAGAGTCTTAAATTCAGAGAATTCAGATTATGAATTTCAGAGAATTAGAAATCTGAATTTCAGTGAATTTAGAATAAAAATTTTAGATAATTTTGAATCTGAATTTTAGAGAATTCAGAATCTGAATTTCATAGAATTAGGAATTTTAATTTCAGAGAATTCAGAATCTGAATTTTAGGGAATTTGGAGTCTGAATTTCAGAGAATTAGGATTCTGAATTTGTAACATGAAATCAAAACCTGAAAATAAAATAATCTACAACTAATGATTTATCGGATTCCGATGTATTAAATATGAAACTGATTTTTACACTTTAGAAATAAAAGTATTTAGAACATTAAGAACTATAAAATGAATAATGAAAACATTGGTAAGGATAAAATTTCCTTAGGGAATGAAAATTTTCCTTATTCTGATAATTTTTAGAGAAAATAAAATTTTCCTCAAGATAGAGTTATTGTGATTTTCAAAAGATGAAGGAATAGAAAAGTCATAAGGAAATCTTATTGACTCAAAAATCTCTCCCTTTTTGGAAACCACAAAAATACTTACGAAAAAGATTATAATGAATTTGATTTTTTATGGACTTCAAAATAAAAACTTATCTCCCTTTAATAATGGATCAATCTGAATATGATAAACTTCCGCTTAGGTTTTGAAATCCCTATGGATTTTATTCTTGATTTCTTGAAGGATATATTACATTTTATATGCATACATAAATCATCTTTGACAAGAACTTCCCCTTAGATGAACTCCCCCTTATATAGGGAAATATCTTCTTTCTTAGTATTCTTTTTATCATTCCTTTCTCCACCTTTGTGATTTTCACAAAAGAATAGAGAGAATGAAAAAAATGGTACCTGAAAAATTATTAATAAATAACCAAATATATGGAGATAAACCAAAATTTTATTAATGTTGAAGGAATTTGTACAAAGAATAAATTCAAAAAAAGATCATAATATAAAAAATTATCCTTTTTTCTCCTTTAACATCAACTTGTTTACAAAGGTTTTCATCTTCTTTATCACCCTGTGATCTTCATCCATACGCTTAAGAAGGTGATCATAATATTATATTTTCCTCTCCAAGGCTCTAATTTATTCTTCAAGAGCCTTATGACCATTTTCTTGAACATTCAACACTTTTTCTTGCTTAACAATCTTCTCTTCAAATTGAATTCTGAGATCCCTTTCCCTATTCTAATTCATGGACACATAATTAAGATTTCCATTTAATTCATTGACATCATACTTATGAGTTGTTTGTTGAGAGTCAGGTTTTCCTCAATGTTCTTGGTAAGATCTTAAATCTTTCCATCTTCGGTTTCGAAGGCATCTTTGAAATTATCTTGAAATTCATCAAAATCTCTCAGGTCATCGACTATCTTCCTTTACCAACGTGTAATTTTTTGAAATATAATTTATGATCCTCATAACCAATGAGAAAAGATTTGAAATCTTCCTCAAGCTTTACAAAGTTATCTATAATAATGGAAGCCAAATATTATTTCTGATTGAACAACTGATGAAGCAATTGAAACCACGAATCTATACTTAAAAATAAAGGAATAGTACCAACCTGATTTTTCAAATATTGTACCACTAAATCATTTCCAACAGAGGACAATTATGAATCAGAATTTTTGGTTGGTGAGGGTTATTTTTCTAACTCTTCAAATTTCTTCTTCGACGAACTTCCAAAAAACATACTTTTTTACTATTGAGTTTCTCGGTGTATGGACCAACACCTAATTTCCCTTATCAACTCTCTGAATGATCTCTTATGGTTTGGTTAATTTATGCTTACTATCAGATAACAGGAAAATTTTATCTGTCATAACATCCACTTTCTCAACATCTTCCTCAAGATCTCTCAGCTGAATAAAATCATGATTGCTACTTTCATCATCTGTTATCTTATTGACTTCTTCCTAACCCTTCTCTTCATTTCCTGGAGTACCATGTTTTGATGATTTGTCTTGAGACTTCCGGATTAATAATTTTAATGTGGGACTTTTCTTTTCATGGTAATCCTTAACTCTCTTTATGCCATCATCAGTATCATCCCCTTATTATTATTCTTCTTCTTCTATTTCCTATTCATCTTCCTAATCAATTGCTTTTTCTTATTCTAGATCCAGAATCACTAGCTTCTTTCCTAGAGTCTTAGGAAGCGATTCTATAAAAAATGATTTTGGCACTGAGATTTGTTTAGATTCTTTCTCTGCATCCTTGGGAAGGAATTGAAACATTTCATCCTCTGATAACTTCTTCCTTTTCTTCTTTTCTTTTTCTTTCTTCTCAAGATCTTCAACATCCTTTATCTTCAACTCTTTTTCCTAGCAGGGTCCAAGCCAAAAGTGGGATCCCCTTCCATCTTAATTTTTTTTGTCTTCTCTCCACTTAGCCACTACTTCATCTGGATAAGACGTTTTCTTCTTTGTTCTTGGAGGTGCAGATTGAGTAACATTAGCCGCATGATTTTTTTCTTTATTTTTTATTTCTTTTTCCTTATTCATCATTCTACCCTTATTGGAGGTTTCATTCACCTCCAGTTTCATTTCTAGTCTTTGGATTTCTTCATTTAAAAAATCATGGAATTCTCCTAAATCAATGGAAAAACAAACATTAACTCTCCTTAGAGCATCATCACTCAGTAACATGACTTTTAAATTCCATGGCATTGAACTAAAAGGAATTTTAAAAGACAGAAGAAAAATAACTATAATATTTGAATGAATAGCTGGATACATGATAATATGAGATTTTAGGGTACCATTATTGATATTCATGATTGTCACGAAAACATACACTACTAAATTTATTTTCCTAATATTTACCAAAAAATCTAATTCATTGATATCACTTTTTTTCCAGGTATCCTTTTCCCCTTTCCTCAGAATGAGAAATCCCTGAACTCATAGCTAATGAATCTAAAGATTTGAAGAAAGATGAATATTTTTCAGAGTCTTTACTTCCTTCAAGACAATAAACTATATAGCTTTCTCTTTGTCAAAATATTTTTTTTATTTTAGGTAACTTGTGAGAGAAGAACTTTGCTTCTCCCTCGTAAGTTATTCCAATCAGGTTTGTAGCCATATTATAAGAAATAGAGTAGGTCTTTCCATATCTTTTCAAGGAAAACTGGTCTGTTGCTCATTCGTTGAATAAACTTACTGATTCATAGAACTCGACTAACTACTCTAGATAAACTGGATCATGTACCCTCTATTTTGATATACATAGGCTCTCCCAGCATTCAACTTATTATTATTTCAAATGATGGAATCATACTTAGCAATCAATATGGGATCAACTAACCTCTCTCTATATATTTTCCACTCAGAGATTTCCTTTACAAAAGAAAATTCTTTTTGGGGATAGTCTTCTATAGACATACTGAATTAATAAAATCTTGAATATTTAGAACAACAATAAGTTCAACAACAAGGATTCAGCACACCAAATCATGAATATTGATGTGGAAAAACCATTGGGGGGGATCCTTATATAGGTGATTTAAGTGATGATTTAACTTCCTTACTTTATCTAATTATTGAAATACAATTGATCAGATCTGAGAGTTGAGATGATAACCATAAAAGGATTTTGATAGGTTTCATTCTTTTGATGTTTTAAAGATAAGCTATCAGCTTTATGGAAATGTGAATCTGAAAATTTTAAAACAAAATGAAAATACTAACATAAAAAAGACGATTACTAAAATTTTGGAAAGTAAACTTACCATTCATATTGCTGAAGAAAATTATCTATAATGAGGAAAAATCTTCATGGAGAACTTTATATTCCATAAAAATTTAAAAAAAATTAAAGAAAAATTTGATTATGAAAATTTGATTAGCAAAATTTATACTACGAAATTTTTTGACTAACTATCAAGTTTACTCCCCCTATGAAAATGAGAATCTGAACATAAGGAGATAAGTTTCTACAAGAATATAATACATAATATTTCCTTATAGTTATCATTCCTATTTTTTTTAATATATTCAAATCTATCAGAGGGTAATGCTTTTTTAAAAATATCAGCAAGTTGATATTGTGTTCTGATAAACTGAAGAATGATATCTTTTTTTTGTGATCCCTAAGAAATTGATGCCTAATATCTATGTGTTTTTCATGAGAGTGATGTGAATAGATTTTAGTTAAGTCAATGACACTAGTATTCTCACAAAATATTTGTGTTTTGGTAAAAATTATACCATATTTAGTGAGTGTGTGTTGCATCGAAAACATTGGAGCACAACAACTTCCAACTGCTACATATTCATCTTCAGTAGTGTAAAGTGATACTGAGTGTTTTCTCTTTCATGACCAAATAACAAATGAATCTCCTAAAAAATGACATGCTTCAGATGTAATTTTCCTATCCATTCTACATCAACCAAATTCTGCATCCAAAAATCATTTAAGAACAAAATAATATCCAGAAGTATAAAAGAGTCCTAAATCCATGGTTCCATTTAAGTGGGGAAAAATTATTTTCACTACCTTTCAATGATATTCCTTAGGAGTATATAGATATTCGACACATAATCATGACAAAAACATTACGTCTTGATGGAAAGATGTCATGTATAGTATAATTCCTATCATACCTCTAAATGATGTTTGATCCAATGGTTTCCCAGTTTCATCAAGATCAATTGAATTTGAGGTACCAATGGGAGTAATTATACTCTTAGTGTTGACATATCCATACTTTTAATGAAGATCATTAATAAAATTATGTTGGGATATATAAATCCTTTTTGGTTTGTGAGAAAATTCAAAACCAAAGAAAAAATGTTAACTCACCCATCATACTCATTTCAAAATCAGATTTCATTAGATTCGCCAATTAATCTATTGATTATTACTATGTTGAACCAAATATAATGTCATCAACATAAATTTTAACAATAAAATCATTTTTCTTATCTTTTTTTATAAAAAGGGTTGTATCATCATTTCCCTTAACGTAATTATTTTGTAACAAAAATCCTATAAGTCTAACACACTAGGCTCTTGGGGCTAGTTTATGTCCATATAATGTTACCATATGTTTGAAACCATTTTCAGGATGTTTTTTATCTTCAAAAATAGGAGGTTTTTTCAATGAAAACATTCTCTTAAACATAACCATTATGGAAAGAACATTTAACATGCATTTGAAAATGTTTGAAATTAAAGAATGCTACAAAGGAAAGTAGAATACGAATTGATTCAAGTCTAGATACTGGAGCATGGGTTTCATTATAGTCTATTATTTATTAATTATATCCATTAGAAACTAATATGGATTTATTTCTTACTATGATTCCATTTTCATCACACTTATTTCTGAAGACCCATTTTACTCATCTTTCATGGCTTTTAGCATGTACTGTTTCTTCAACAGTACAAGTGTTTTTATTGAAAAAACTACAGGACTTAAGTGTTGGGGAGTTTCCTAAGAAAATTCCTTTATAATATTTGCATGAGAATTTATGTAGATTATTTTTAGTATTTAGAATGAATACTTTGTAACCAAATTTCTTTAAGAAGAAAATTATAGGTTTTCTACCATTTCATAACTCGTAAGGGGATTTGTTAAGAAATGGTCTAATTAAAACCCTATTTATAGTATAAAAATCATTACATACAGCTTCAGCCCAAAAATGTTTTACTAATAAATATTCAATCAACTTGGTTGTTGTTATCTCTTGAAGAATTATGTTTATTATTTAAATATCACCATTTTTTTAGTGGTTCTTGGTGCTAAGAAGTTATGAGTAATGCCTCTTCTACTACAAAAAGTTTCAAAATCCAAATTTTGAAATTCTACTCATTGATCGCTATAAATTGTTTTCAATGGAAGGTTTCCTCATTTTTAACTTGGGCTTTAATGATTTTTAAATAAGAAAAAGATTCATATTTCTTTTCTAGAAAATAGACCCACTAAAATCTACTATAATCATCCATTAAGACAAATACATAATAGTTGCCTCCAATGATTCCGATTTGTGTCGGAAAAAAAAGATCCATATACACCAACTATTATTCATCATTAGTTGAGACTTCACCGACTGATTTAAAATTTTATTTATGTTGTTTTCCAAATTGAAAAAGGATCACAAACTTTTAAAGAATCAAATATTTGCTCCGGTAGATCCTTAACTAGTCTTTTATTAGAGAGTTTTCATAGGTTACTAAGGTTACAATGTCATAATATTCTATTCCATAACCAAGAATGATCATCCATTTCACTAATACAAGGTACTTCATGGATATTATGGTCTTCTATGTTTAGTGTGTATACATTCTCTTGCCTATTGGCAGAACGAATAAACTCTTCCTTGGAATTGTGTACTAGACATTTATTATTTCTAAAATTTACAAGATAACCTTCATCACATAACTGAATTATGCTAATAAGGTTGTGCTTAAGACCCCTAAGAAATAAAATAGTTGGAAACAAAGTATTTCCAAGAATAAAAATGTTACATATAACAATAATTTCTCCCTTAGCATTATATACGAAAGTTACTTATCCTCCTTTCGACTTGATAATCTTTTCAAAGAACTTTTTGTTACAAGTCATATTCCGGGAACAACTAATATCCATATACCATGTATTTCTATTGGTAATTTCTATATTTTCCTGAAAAAAAGAGTTTTAGACTTTTGGAACCCAAACTTTTTTGCATCCAGAAACGTCAGAAAGCAAAATTTTAGGTATAAAAATTTTCTTAGAAAAATAGGATTTATCAATATATAATGAGTGAGTTTTGTTTAATGAACAATTTTTGGCCCCTTGTCCACCAGACTGATATTTAGTTCATAATGGATCACTGTGATGAAAAAGTAATTATTAATAAAAACTAGTTTATATTGAGTATAACCAAATCATGAATTATTCCTCAAAGAATGAATTAGGGAATACATCTTATAAAAGTTTTCCTTAGCTAATGTAACATTTGACAAACACTTCCTCGGGGAAAATATTTTAGACTTTAGTTTAATAAGAAAGTTTTTATCCTTAATTGAAATATTTTTAGCACTTGAGTAAGTCTCTAAAATATTTTTCTTAGAAATTTCATTTTCAAGATCCGTAGAAAGTTTATCCTTCTTATAATTAACTTCCTCAAGGATTATTATAATACATTAAAAATAATAAATTTTATTATATCTAATAAACCTTTAGTTGAAATAGAAATTCTATAATTTTCCATATCAAGGTTTTTCTTGAGTTTAGAATTTTCATTCTCAATAATCTCAGTAAACCTAGAAACCTCTTCATAAGTAGGTAAGGTGTTATCTTTATCAGAAAAATATTCTTCATCTGATGAATCATAGTATCTTTTATCACAATAATTAAAATTTACAGACACATTGGTTATGGATTCAACATTATGTACCTTTTCCATTAGACAATGATTTTCAATGGGTAATCTGGATAGTAATCCAAGATTATTCTGACTAGAAGATTCATACCCTAAGGTTCTATCAGAAGAGTCTCCACCACCATCACTCCATGTGTAATTATATTTCAAAATTTTCTTAGATATAGAATTGTAGTAATGCTTTCTATTCTTCTTAGAATTATTTCCCTTTATATCCTTTTTCATTACTATAGGACTATCTGGCCTTATATGCCCTCCTATTTTATATTAATAAAAAGTGTCTTTAGAGTCTTTCTTGTCTTTATGTTTTTCTTCTGGAATATATAATAAAATTATTTATTCCCAACTATCTGGTTCATCCTTCGAGAAATATAAACTAGCTCATCCTTAGAATGTTCACATTTAATAGATTCAGATAAAACGCTAACTTTATTTGACTTATATTGTGTAACCCTTTCAAGAGTATTGACTTTAGTAGTAGTGAAGGGTACACTTCCATTTCTATTCTTCTTCTTATTTAAATCATCATCTCTTTTCATTCTTGTCTCATGTTGAAGAAGTGTTCCAAAAAGCTTTTCAAGAGTAATTTGAGATACATTCCAATTCTCATCAATAGTTGTTATCTTAAATTCCCACTCATTAGGCATGATATCTATAATATTTTCCACAAGTTCCACATCTTCTAAACCTTTCTCACCCATGGATTTTAAACTGTCAACAATTGTTATAAAACTTTTTTGAACCTTACACACTGGTTCTCCATAAAAAAATAGAAATCCATGATATTCTTCTCTTAGCATATCTCTTCTATTTTCTATAACCTTGGACATACCAAAATGATTTACCTAAATTTCTTCCTTATAAAATTTGTAGCTTCACATGAAGAAATCTGGTTATAAATATTCCTGGTCATGGAACACAAAAAAGTATGGCGTACCATGTAGTTTAGTTGATATTCTAACTTTTATTGATTAGTAAAAGTTCCAACATTCTTATCAGGAATCTTGTAATATCCAGTCTGCATAATAATGTTTTCCACTCTAGTATTGATAAAAAAAGTCTTCATACGATCTCTCAAATATTCATAATCATTCCCATCAAATATAGGTGTTCCAGTAGGATTTAGATTGTAAATCGAATTGACATGCATTCCTTCCATCTAAAAGAAAATATCCTTCCACAAAATACTTGTTAATTGTAAAAAATTTTAGACAAGGATAAAATTCCTAAACAAGGAAAATTTATAGGGAAATTAAAAATTGAGCAAGAAAAAGTTTATGTGAATAAAAGTATTTCAGAGACCTGCCCTGATACCAATTGTAGAATCGAAATATGAATGTAGATGCTCAATTACAAGAGGGGTGTGAATTGTATGTTTAAAAACATTCATTTTTAACCTTAAGAAAAACTATGTTTAAAAAGGTTAATCAATGTAAATTCATAGGACCTCTTAGTTCTGCAAACTTTCTTGGTTCTGGAAAGATGATTCCATAAATGAAACATAATAAATGTTTACAAGGAAAAGATTCTACCTTAATTTTGTATAGAATCTTACCTATCATATTACAAAAAAAGAAAAAGAATGTATAAGAAGGTTATACTTTCATTATTTTTCAAAATACATTAGAATGTAAACATGAAACAAAAAAGTTATAAGTATGAAATCTTTTAACCCAAAGAGTAGGGTATCCCAAAACCATCGATAAAGTCCACTTGATTTATACTTTCATAAATGTCAATTATACCCACACTAGGGTAAGCCCTTGATATGAATATCAAAATCTATCTTGCTATCCCTACAATCCCTCAAACTTCATGCTAGTCGGACCCTCTGTTTTAGTATCCAAGGATGTCCTCAAACATTAAGCTAGTTGGAACCTCTGTCTTCCTATCCTCGGAATTCCTCAATTGTACATAGCAATAACTGGAGTCGCATGGAGCAATCTCAACATGATTTTTAGTACGCACAAGGCATGAGAGTCTCTCTCACTAGAAATCACTTCACAAGCATGTAATCTCTAGAGTGATGGAGTAATTAGTTACGATCTCGTTCAAATGATCTCCTATTTATTAGAACTTCTCCAATGGTCAACTCCATCCTCCAACATTCATATTTTTCCTTGAATTTCGAAGGGACATGTACATGTGTTACTCGAACAATAGATACGATGAAACAGATTTTATGAAATTGTTTCATAACTATAACAAGGTTAAGAAAAATATAGTTTCTTTACAAAATTCAATTTTATGGAGTCTAAGGAAAATATAATGTTCAGAGTCTTAAGAAAATTACCAATTACAGACTCTAAATAATAAATATTCAGATTCTATTTTTCAATGAATTTGGAACCTGAGTTCTATAGATTTCGATGTCTAAATTCTAATGAATTCAGAGTCTGAATTATAATGAATACAGAGTATAAATTATATGAAATTTGGAGTATGAATTATAAGGAATTCAGATTATAAATTTCATAGAACTCAGTGTTCGAATTTTATAGGATTTAGAATCATAATTTTAGAGAATTTGGAAACTGCATTTCAGAGAATTCGGAATCTGAATTTTAGAGAATTCAGAATTTGAATATCACAGAATTAAGAATCTGATGTCAGAGAATTCCGAATCTGAATTTTAGAAAATTATGAATCTGAATATTAGAGAATATGGAATCTTAATTTCAGTGAATTCAGTGCGTGAATTTCAGAGAGTTCAGATTCTGAATTCGGAACCTGAAATCAGAATATGAAAACCGAATACTCTAAAACTAAGTATTTATAGGATTATTAGGTTTTAGATGTGAAACTGATTTTCCAACTTTAGGAATAAAAGGAGTTAGAATAAGATAAACTATAAAATGAACATTGAAAACATAGGAAAAGATAAACATTCCTTGGTGAAGGAAAATTTTCTTTTTTAAGATAATTTTTAGGGAAAATAAAATTTTCCTCAAGATAGGATGTTTGTGATTTCAAAAGATCGAGGAATAGAAAAGTCATAAGGAAACCTTATTGACTCAACAATCATTCGAACCATCATCTTCTCTATCTATCTATAATATTCATGGAAACATACCAAGAAACTAAAATAATACTTTTATTTTAATTAGTTATTTATTATGTCTGTTATTTAAAATAAATATTTTTAATAAACTATTTTATGAAAATAAAGTATTTTTTGAAATGAAAATATGTATTTATCCCAAATGTAAAATATTACTTTTTATTTTATGAAATAGTATTTTTATATATTATATGTAAATAAACTATTATATTCCTCAAATAAATTTATTTTTAAAGTAAACCAAAATTATTGATTTTATATTATGTCTTAATATTATATGTTTTGGATATATTAATATTTTTCATTATAAAATAATATTTTATAAACAATATTATATTTATAAATACCCTTTTATAGAATATTATAGGTATAAGTGGATTATTGTTTTTATAAAATATTAATATTAGAAATAATGGTACCATAAAATAATATTACTTGTTTTTAATAAATAATTTATTTTCATTACAAAATTTAATTACTTGATATGTTTTTAAATAATTGATATTCATAAATTATTAAATTATTATTTCCATATAACTTTTATTTTAATAAAAACTTTATAAGAATTTTAAATTAAATAAAAGAATTATTTGTACTTATAAATGAATACATTGGGATAAATTAAAAAAATTAAATGGCAGGATAATAATAATAATAATAATAATTAATGGTAAAGTATATTTTATATGAATTTTTTTTATTATATTTAAGAAAATATATTTTATAAATATATCAATTTATAATATGATTTTTTTATATATTTTTCAAAATATAGATATATATAATTATATTAATATAAAAAAATTAATATATACTAAATTGTTACATGTTTAAAAAAGTATAAAATGGTCAAATGTTTAAAAAAATGATTCAATTTTTTTAGGAAAAAATGATAAATTAAATAATAAATGAAAATATGATATATTATAACAATAATGATTGAATTGAATAAAATGAAAATTAGAATTATAAAAAAGAGGGAAATGATAATAAAAAACAAATATGGAGAATGTGAGGAAAGAAAAAAATAGAAATGAAAAGATTAATAAAAATATAAATCAATATTAGTAAAAAAATAAAAAAATGAATATAAAATGATAAAGAAAAAACAATATTGATTACTTTGAAAACATAATATAATATTATAATAAAACATTATTGAAACATGACATGACATATAAATAAATTTATTTAATTAAAACACAATGTCACAAAATAATAATAAATATAAATAGGTTTTGGAAAAAGGGAACTAAATTTTTTTTGTTTCAGTTGAAACCAACACATCATCATCTTCTAGAAAGAGGATTTTTAAAGCTTCAGGTCTTCTGCCTAATTCTGTATTCAACCTCAATACCATGTATCATTTGGAACTCAATAAATATGTGTTAACATTAGTTTTACTTCCTTGGAATGTATAATAAAAATAAAAATGACTTCCCATTTATGTGAGGGCCTTTGTTTTGTTTGTTTTAAAAACAAAAAAAAGAAATCTCAACTTCTCTTGGATGGTTTAGGTAAAACTGAATTTTTTGTATATAAATATTTTAGGAATATGGAGAATCCCTCCTCCCTTAATAGACGACCTAAGCCAATCCTCTAGAGTGGTTCACATTCACTAAGAATGTTGGATTTTCCTCCCATCTTCAGTTTCCAATAAGAAGTAAGGGTTTGATTTTATTTTTTATCAACCAATTTATGTTATATATATATATATATTTATACCTAAAATTATTTGTTTTCATGATTTATAATTTAATGGATTATTTTAAATATATTTTAAAACATATCAATTTATGTTTTAATTTAAAGATTGTAAGGATTTTTTGTTTCCCAAATCACTCAAATTCCTAATTTTTTAATGTTCATTTTCCAATTAATATTTAATGTATATATGTATATATATGTTTAAGTATATTTATACATTCAAATTTTATAACAATAGTTTTTTATTATTTCATTTATTTTATCTAGTCTGTGTTTTAGAAACAAATTATCATGTTATTTTTCAAACAATGATTTAATATTTAACCCTTTTATGAAATTTAATTATCTAGTTATTTTCAAGGAACACTATATATATATTGATATATATATATATATAGATATATTGATGAGAAATAATGATTTGAAGAATTATTCTATGAATTTTAAATTATTTTATTTATTATTAATATCCTTAAATTATTTGATTTATAAATAAGATCAGAAAAGTTATTTAGTTATCCATAATTTATCATTTTATATGGAATTTTTAAATAAAAGATACCATTTAATGTGAAACAATTTCCCCACACATACATTCATGCAATTAATTTTATAGATATGACCATCATCTAAATATATTAATTACATTTTATGCATTTAGTGAATGGAATGTTTTTAAATTTTAATGCAATTGTGCTTATGTCATTTATAAATTAAGTTATCCATGAAGTTTTGGGTTTCTCCAAAAAAAAAAGAAACTTATTATATGATGGTATGATTATTTTTTTAAACAAAAATAATTTATGTATGAGTTTGGAATTGTTTGGGGGTTATGATTAAGAAGTTCAGGACCATTAAAATATTTTCTTAATGATTGCATTAGATCATCGAATGATACGTTATGGTATGAGGAGTAAACTAATTATCTTATGGGGACATTGTCCAACATGTTATATGGCTAAGTGTACTTATGTTTTTCTTATGAAATGTTGAGTATCATTATTAATCCATTGAAATTATTAATTTTAAATGGATAAATCAAAAGAATCATTTCAAAATATTATTACTTTTGAAATTAAGTGGGTTTCAAAATAATATGAAAATATTATATTTTAATGTTTCGAAAATCTTTTTATATGTAATTATATTATGAAGAAAAATATTTTCAAAAAATATTTTTTTTAAATTCCATATTGGGAAAATTAATTGGTCACACAATGTTAAAATTTTATTTTTCCACGTTTTTAGTAGAAATTATATAAAGGCGTTTTCTTCTCTTACATAGTTAGAGATCCTAAGGCATTTTTGTTGTAATATATTATTTTTATACATATTTGATAATTTTTAAGAAAATTTTCTATTCTACAAAACCTAGGAATGAAAATTTTTTGGTAGGTAAAATGATCTGTGTATTGTACTGTTTACTTTTATAAAAAAAATACATCGCATTTTTTATCTTCTAAACCAAGAAGAATGGGGTTAAGGCTTCATAATTAGTATCATAGAAATAGTACAAATAAATTTAGAGATTATATGATATTGGTAGAGTATAAATGTTTATCTGTTCAAGTTTTTATATTTCTCAAGATAAAAAATTAGAATTTTCTAACGTTTGATGAATGAATTGTGAGAACTAAATTCATTTAGGGGGGAGAATGTAAAATCCAAAGAAATGAAAATATTTCATTTATTATAATTATGTATTCAATTCGATTATAATTTAACTGAATTCTTTGTAATAAAATATTTTATGAAACTAAAGTATTTTGTGTAATCAAAATAGGGGTTTATCTCAATTATAAAATACTACTTTGTATATTAAGAAACATTATTTTTATATATTCAATGAAAATAAACCATTATATTCCTTGAAAAAAATTATTTTTAAAATAATATAAATTTAATTTTTTAAAATTATGTTTTTATATTAAATTTGTTTTTTAAATTAATATTTTACTAGAAAAACAATTTTTATATAAAGTATATTATGTTTACAAATTTCCTTTTATTTAATATTATATGTATACGTAGAAATTTTTATTTCTAAAATGTTAATATTAAAAATAATATTAGCATGAAAAACTACAGATTATTTTTAATATATTATTGATTTTATATATATTATTTTATTACTTTCTATATTTTAATATAATTGATGTGGATAAAATATTAAATTATTTTTCATATAAGCATTGTTCTAAAAAAATTATTGGAATTTTAATTGAAATAAAAAATGATTTATAACTAAAAATGTATAAATTTGATTTAATTAATGAAATTAAAGGTAATGATAATAAAAAAATTAAAAATGAAGGGTAAAGTATATTTTTTACAAACAATATTATTATTATATTTAATAAAATTTATTTCATAAATATATGGTATTACAATATGATTTTGTTTTATAAATTTTTAAAATTATAAATATATATATTTATATTAATATAAAAAATGAATTTATATATATATAATGGTTAAATGTTAAAAAAATTAAAATTTTAAAATGTTAAAAAATAATAATGATATGTTTTGTTGTAAAAAATGATAACTGGAATATTAAACGACAATATAATATATAAGAATAATAATAATGATTAACTTGAAAAAAAGTGTAATAAAAATAAAAAGATGTGACAAAAATGTGAATAAAAAGGAGAGAGAGAAAATCTGAGGAAAGAATAAAATGACCAAGTAAAGAGTAAAAAAATATAAAATAATCATAATATAAAACAACAAAATGAAATGAATGTAAAATGATCTATAAAAAGTGAAATTGATTACTTTGATAACATAATAAAATATAATAATAAATGATGATTGAAACTTGACAAGATATATAATAAATAAAAATTTATTTAATGAGTGTGAAATATCATAATATAATAATAAAGAGAAACATGTTTTGCAAAAAGGGAGCTCAAATATTTTGTTTCAGTCAATAAAAACAAGCCAATGTCTTCCAGCAAGATGATTTACCGAGATTTGGGTATTCTATCCTCCATCACGATCAACCTAAAACTCATATCTCATCTAGAACTCAATAATTGAGTTTGAATATTCATTTTCATTCCCTGGGAAGTAAGATAAAAATAAAAATGAATACCCATTAATGTGAGGGTATTGGATTTGTTTTTATTAAAAAAAAATAAATCTCAATTTCTCTTAGAAGCATGAGATAAACAATTTTTTTGTATACAAATATATCAGACAAATGGAGAACCCTTCCACCCTTGTTAGAATACCCAAGCCAATCCTCACCACAAGTTATCATTCACCAAGGAGACAACAGTTCCCCCTTGCTTCGTTTTATAGTAACAAGTGAGGGTTTGGTTTTGATTATTTAATGTACAAATTTATGTTTGATTTAAACACACACACACAAACCCATATATATATATATATATATTTCTTTATTTGTTTTCATAATTTATAATGTAATGTTTTTTTAATTTATTTCTATACATATAGATTTGTGTTTTTATATATGGTTTGAAAGGAATATATTTTTTCAAATCATTCAAATTCAAGGTTTTTTAAGGGTTATATTTTAATTTAAAATTTATATTTATGTATATATAAGATTAAGTATATTTATGCTTTTAAAATTTAAAATAAATGATTATTTTTATTTCGTTAATTTTATCTAGAATATATTTTATAAAACAATGCATCAAATTTATTTTTAATCCATGATTAAATTTATATCCACTTTATATAATATCATTATATAGTTTTTTTAATTAACTCTCCCTATATATATTGATGTATATATATATATATATATTTTTTGAGAAATAATTATTTAAATAATAAATCTATTATATTAAATTATTTTTTTATTATTGATATCATTAAATTGCTTCTTTTCTAAATAAGATTAGAAAAGTTATTAATTTATGTATTAGTTTTCATTTTATGTTTGATTTCTCAATAAATGACATCATTTCATGTGAAATAATGACCCTGAACATCCTTGCATATCTTTCAAAATTTAGATATGACCATCATCTGAATAAATCAACTAAATATTAGGCATATAGTGATTATAATTGTTTTTAATTTATATGAAATTTTTTTATTCCATTTTAACCATAAAGTGAACTTTGAATGTGTGGGTTTCTCTAAAATGTTTTTAAAAAATTATTATACTATAGTATGATTATTTTAATAAAAAAAATAATTTATTTCTTAATTTTGAAAGGTTTTTGTGTTATGAGTGAGAAAGTAAGGACCATTAAAATGTTTTCTTAAAGTTGGAACTAATGTATAGAATGATATGTTATGGTATGAGGAGGGAACCCATGACCTCAAGGGGATGATATCCCACATGTTTTAAGGATAAGTGGACTTATGGTTTTAATATGTACTAATTTGTATCATTATTAATCCATAAAAATAATTATTTTTGAATGGATAAATCTAAATAATTATTTCAAAATATTATTGCTTTGGAAATTTAATTTTATTCAAAATAATAAGAACTTATTTTATTTCATTGTTTTGAAAACCTTTTTCTATATATTTATAACATAAAATGAAATATTTTAAAATTATATCTAAATTGTTTTAAAACCACTTATTTGGAAAATTAAATGCACACCAAATTTGTGAAATTTATTTTCCACAGGTTTTTTTGATATTATCTGAAAGCATTATATTCGCTTATGGAGTTAGAGCACCTTAAAAATTTTAGTTATTTTATTTTAGTTTCATAAAACTTCTATAATTTGTAATTTAATTTTCTCTTCTCCAAAACAAAGATCGAAAATGTTCCTGGTGTGTAAAATTATCTATTTATTTTTCATTATACTAATATAAAACAAATACTCAACATTTTTATATGATGAAATCAGAACAATGAGTTCAAGTCATCATAATAAAATCCATTTAATACTACATATAAATACCCATAAATGGAACATTTCTTATTTATCTTCTCATGATAATAAATATACATAATAATAATAACATGATAGCAAGAAAAAGAAAAATTTATGTGATATTAAATATCACAAAAATTACATTATCCTTTTATAATATTTAAAAATATTGTCTTTCTCACGCAGTCAGTCATCCTTGTGGTTAGTCGCCCTAACCTGTGATAGATATTCCTAATGTGTGATGCTTATAGTTGATCTACATAACATGAGAAATTCACATTCAATATTCCTATTGTGAAAATCACATGGACTATCTTACATATATATACAATATAAAACTTCACTTATAATGACACTTCATTCTATATTCTTTCGATATATACTCATTAGTTAGTACCAATCAAGAAAATTTTTATCATGATGTATATATCATTTAAGAAAATAATACTTTTCATCATGGGATTTATATTTAATTTATAGGATATTACATTTTTTCATCTCTAATGTACCTTTAGAAAACTCACATTTACCCAAACAAAGTACAAAAATATCATTATGAAACTCACATTTACCTTTACAGAATATCAAACAACATTTTCATAGTCCCCTGAATTTATGATTTTTCCTTACATAAAGGATAGAGAACCCATACATAGTCAGTTTACCTTTATGGTAACCAATACACAACAGTCTATATACCATTATACAATAGAACATTAATCATTGTGACATTTACTTTTTTAGTAAAGATTTTAAGTTACTTTTATGAACCATATGAATTTTAGTTTTACATATAAATAAAGGCTTAATAAAATTAACATGAGATAGTATAAATGGAGGATAAATTTTTTTCATGGAGAATAATCCATGCATTACATCTATAAGGTTAATGAATTATAAAATGTACTTCCAGAATAATTGCAAATGTGTTTCAATATTTTTAAGCATATTTGGAAAATATGAGCATCATTTGTAATTTCATAAATATTTATAATTCATGAATTTTATTGACAGTTCATATGTATCCATTAAAATTTTCTCTTTTATTCCCATTAAGAATAAATTCACAATCGACATATTTAAAATAAAAAATGATTTATGGGTTTACAACCATAGACAACCTAAGAATCACATCCCCTTTAACATACTCAATTCAGGCTTCACTAGATGAATACTATGACCAATTTTAACTTATTAAATTTAAATACATCGTCTCAAAAACTAATATTAGTTTTTTTAGAAACCATAGAACATAAATCAATTTCTAATTTATCATAGTTAGGTATGAGTTTTCATTAAATAATTATAATATTACATGAGAGAACATGGTTTTAGAAACAAGAACATCGAATAATAAATAGAAATCCTTATGTTTTCATTTTTTTCTACCCATTTAAATACAATATCTAATTAAAATATGAGAGAGACGATAGAAATCCATTCCTTATCCTTGAGATGTGTGTGAAATAAAACAAAATATTAACTCCATATTCTGGAAATGTTCTATAGAAAAATTCTTAGTGGAAACATAATTTTTTTATCCATTGTATGAATATACTTAAAATAAATTTATTTCAATCAACATGCTCAATGATAATGTAATATTTAATATCAATTTTCTTTCATGTTAAATTCTAAATTAATTTATTTAAAAAATAATAGCACTATTATTATCACATCCAATAAAGTGAGTTATCTTCACATCAACTTCTGAAACATCTAACATTATCATCATCTATATTAATGGATTTTTGTAATGAGTTGCAACCACATATTGTGCCTCAATAAGTAGAAAAGTCATCAAAATATGATTCTATCAATTCAAAAAATCTCAGATATAACAAAGGAAGAAAACTCCAATAGATATGGATCATCTATCATCCAAAAAACATGCCCAAAATAATTATACATAACCAAACAGATCAAATAATCCCTAACTATCATATTTCAACCCAAAATATATGTCACTCTTTCTAAAAATGAGAATCATTTTTTCGTATAATAAAAGGATTTTTTCTAGGTTCAGTATGATATATATGAAAATGGGTGATGACATATATTAAATCTATAATTGAAGATATTATATTCAATAGACTTCCAATTAAATTTCGGGTCTCCTATGGATCATCATATTTTCTCAATTCATATTTATACAACTTTTTTCCAAATAAATATTTTTCCAAATATTATTTTATTCTTAAATGAAAAATACTTTGAAGAGTTCTTTAGAATATTCCTCTCGAGAATGAAAAATGTGTTATTTATTTTGAGAGATTTATAATCCCATAATGTATATAATTACCCCCAAAATGGATATTATAAATAATTCATTCATGTCCCTAGAAAAACATTCAAAAATATCTTTATCATTTTTAGAAAACATGACATCATATACATTAATAATATAAATAAGTGATGAATATTTTTCATCTTTAAGGTTGTCACGACCCGACCTAATGGGGCTCGAGCCGCGACTCCCCAAGCTAGCCTCCAAAAGGCCAGGGGATGGCATCTAGTGCCGAGTAGGCTATCACACACATAAGAGGCATTAGCCTAAGGTACCTATACACACGCACACACATACACCTCCATGAAACAGTGCAGGGATATATAAAACTGAAAAGAAAGTGCATGCATACACTATCCCACAACCAGAGTACAGTAGAAGTACAAAGGGGAAAACATGGCCCACCAAAAGAAATCTACAAAACCGTGTCCAACCTGCTCTAAAGAAGGGGAATGCATCCACAAACACCTGCTGGAAAGCTCCCTCGACACTGCACCGGTAAACACCCCGGTCAATCTCGCTCACACAGCTCCTCCTGCTTCGGGCCCTCCTGGGACTCCGTCGAAAGGCATGTGGTCTTCACAAGACACAAACATGTGCGGGCAAAGCCCGTGTAGGGGTGAGTATAAACATACTCAGTAGGCACCCCAAAAACCCAAATCCAATAGAGAGAAACTAAAAGGAAATAGTCTGCTCATCCCAGCTAGAGGGAACCCAGATGAGAGAGAGACTCTATCTCGTGACCATCCTCGACTAAACATAACTAGTCAGCTCAGCTCAGGTGTATGACCATACATACATCTTGAATAATCCAGATATAATCAGCTCACGCAACAAGCTACATGAGGTACCGACCTCAACACCAGCAATTTTCCACAACTAGAAGAGTACACCACAGGATCACTGGCATCCCAAATGACACTCATCCAAGAGATACACTCCATCAGGTTTCTCTGAAACCTCTCAGACGCTCACCTGAGAGATCACGCTCGTCAGATATCATCATTGAGGATAATTCATGGAAACAACATAACCACCAAACTCCTCGGATAGGGGATCACTCCTAGGGTCCTCTATGGGATACCAAAACACACTCCGGTAGACAAAGACCTCATAGATAGGGGATCACTCCCAGGATCCGCTGGGGGATACCACGACCCGATCTGGCATTCATAGGTCTAACAGATAGGGGATCACTCCCAGGATCCGCTAGGGGATACCACAACCCGATCTGGCGCTCGACAGAAGCACTTCATGCAGATAGACAATCATCGCCCATATAAAGGTGGTCACGAAGATACTGGAACCCTATCTGGTATAACTCGCGATGTAGGGGATCGAACCAATGATGTCTCAACTCTATCGAAACCATGCGCTGAGTAGGCGATCTCATAACCAACGATACTCCAACCCTACTATACACCTCATGATGAGTAGGGGATTGTATACCCGATGATACCACAACCCTACTGAGCACGGCCCACCGTGTAGGGGATCATAATCCTGATGATCCAAGAAACCCTACGGGGTTAACCAGCTAGATAGTGGATCACCGCCCGTGAATAAGCAGTCACAACGATACCAAGAACCTGATCTAGGGAAAAGATGCCAGAGGATCCCGCTCCGGGCCCACCAGAGGGATGCTAAAACTCTAACATTTTAAACATCACATCAAGAGGATCACAAACCTATATGAAGGTTGTGATGCCACATGAACCCTCGTGGGAACGAACCAAG
This sequence comes from Viscum album, assembly GCA_963277665.1. Taxonomy (NCBI): domain Eukaryota; kingdom Viridiplantae; phylum Streptophyta; class Magnoliopsida; order Santalales; family Viscaceae; genus Viscum; species Viscum album. Next base: position 622,736,323 of record OY728130.1, on the reverse strand, counting down.
GGATTACCCTCAACCACTGCTGGTCCAAAACGTCGCTAACTCGAGAAACCCGCCACAATGCCACACCGCGCATCTCCAAGGCCGATACCGAGGGCACCATCGCGTTTCACGCGGAAAAACATGCATGATAGGCTGTTTACTTGACCGAAACGGACAACCGGTGAAAAGGATCTATTCACCGCAGCTGGCCCGTGTAGGGCCCACACATCGATCTTAGAACACAAAAAATGGATCATACCACGTCGATCCCCTCAGTAATGTTAACAGGATCAACTACTCGAACGTCGGAAACGGACACCCGGAGCAAAAGTCACTATTCACCGTAGGCCAGCTTGGGTGGGACCCATGCTTTGATCCTGAAACACATAGATCGTATCGCACCATTTCTGATCCTCTCGGAAAAACACACAGGATTGACTACTCGCTCGTCCAAAACGGACACCCAGCGGAAACGTTGTGTTTCTCTAAAAATTCCAAAACCCGACCACATGGGGCCCGCACCCCATTCTCAGCCCCAACACCCGAAAACCAACAAGAAAATTCCATCGTACCATCAGGGCCTCAATGCCACTGATGGCTTGTCAATCGGACACCCAGTGTAGAAGATACAACGGCCCGAAGTCGAATAATAATGAAATATTTTTATTTTATTCGACGTTTCAAGATCCCGGGCCAAAATCCTGACTCAAAAAATTCTCAAAGTGAGATCAAAAGGTCCGTCTCAACGCAAGGAATGTGTCACCACAAACAGCTTTCAAATCGGAGTTACGGTTTGCGGGTTACGGGGGTTTAAAGATCCCCTGGAAAATCCTGGCCGAACCACTGCCAGCCTCGCCGAAAACCACCACGCCAATGCCGGATTCCACTGCGCCACTGTCGCCGCCGCCCGAAACCACTGCGCCTCACCGGATTCCACCCTGGCTGCCACCGGAAATTGGGATTTCTAGAAGAAAACTTCCAGGAACCCCAGGGATCATCCCAGTCCTACAAAATCAGATCCGAAACATGTTTCAGAAACCCTGGGACCCGAACTATACAACCCTTATAACGATTTGAAGAAAAACAACAAATAAATGGGGTCTGGGATTTCAAAACTCAAACCACCTACCTCAGGGGTCAAACGCCGACGTTCTTCCTTAGATCTGCGCTCCAGAGCTTCCTCTGCACACTCCTGGAACATCCTCCATCAAATTCTGAGCTCGTGGGCACTTAGTTTGCTCGATTCGGTGGATCAGCGGCGAAGAACGGTGAAGAACGCCCTAAGGAATGAAGGGGGGGGATGCTGATATTTATATCTGCCGCCCGCCGGTGCTAAACCCGCCTCAGACCCGACGCCCGATGCGAACAAAGGTAAGGTCACCCCTATGGTAAATTCACCATTCTGAACGCAACGACAGAATCGGATTTTCAATCCGAGAATCTATTCAGATGTTATTCGAGCCGCCGCTCACACATAAAGTTCTCCATTTAATTACGAAAATTCTCTTGGTGGCGTTTCTCACTGCAGGCCCGCGCCAGTAAATTTTACACCTACCCTAGGGTAAACGGCACGTTCTTGACGCAACTGTGCCCTCGGATTCCCATTCTGATCTACCGTTTAGGAGATATCACACACCCGCCATGTGCATAGTATAAAAATACTTAATATTTTTATAAATATTATTCCGGGAACACTGGGCCTCGGAATCGCACACCATCTTCCCGCCTAGCTCTGGAATTATTCATAGAAATATTCCAAAGTCTGACAGGGCCAAAAACCCAAGTTGCTACATCCTTCCACCCTTAGAACTTTTTGTCCCCGAAAAGCCCCAAGCTCAAGGGAAGCGACTGGACTTTCAACTAGGTCTCCCACACCAGCGAGTTCGCTAACAAACACTAATGCCAGAACACATAAGTCAGAGAGAATCATCCACCGCACCTCAACACTGTCTGCTTTGGGTGGAATTGACTCATCCGAACAGTTTTAATCGTGTCACATAAATGCGTCTCGGTGGGGGAAGGGTCCCTATTCCTCACCCATTCGAAGCATGTCGAACAGCACCCACACAGGGTCTTACCAATGCCCTGAACAAACTCGAGCAACCAACAAAAAAGGAAAGAGTACCGCTAAACAATGTCTATCAAACTACTGCATAAAGTATAAAGAATACAAGGCGTACCTCTATCTATCCGCGGTGCCTCTGGGTCAAAGCCTCCAGGGCATGTAGCTGTCCTCGCCCTCAGACACCAGCTCCATGAGCGAGGCGTGGACCACCTGGGGGTGGGGGGTGGTGGAAACTGATACCGCTTACCACCACCTCCTACTGCACCAGCTCTGTTGCCACGTCTGCCGCCCTACGGACCTCCTTGCTCGAGATGCTACATCTTCCAAGGTGGTCCATCGACCGGCTCCCTCTCAGAAGCTCGACTATTCAGACAATCTCTAGCAAGATGTCCCCGATCATCGCAAGCATAACATCGCCTCTCCTACAACTGAAAAAACTAGTCTGTGAGCCCTGCAAGCCCTGAGCCTCAGATCCTCCATCCTAGGGCCGCCTCTTGAAACATCAGCCACGTCCAGACCCCTAAGTCTGTTGTCGGTTACTAGATGTCAACGTCTCAGCTCGCACGTTCCCAGCACTAACAGGGGAAACTGCTCCGCCAGAAAGCTCTCCACCACCAAAGCTCGCTCCATCACTCCAGCATAGGTGGGCAATCACAAAGAAACAACACCTGCCCGGATGTCCCTATGTAAGCCCTGCTCGAAGGTCCGAGCCCTGAAGAATGGGTCTTGAACCATATCTAGGGATTAACGTGACAGGTCTGTAAACCTCACTGAGTACTCCGACAAAGACATTCCCTTCTGCCGAAGCTGCAGAAGCTCCTGGATCGACACTGACCTCAGCGTCACCAGATAGAAATCCTCCCTGAAGAGCTGCTCAAACTCTACCCAGGCGAGCGTCTCCTCATCATGGGATTGTGTCACCAGGCTCCACCATCGCCTGGCCGAACCATTCAGAAGGCTCGCCACTAGGACCACCATTTGATCTGGAGGTGTCCTCACGAGGCGAAAAACTCAGGTGACTGCCTCAAGCCAGTCATCAGCTGCCTGGGGATCAGGATCACCCTGGAACCTCAGAGGTCGATGCCTCTGGGACTCGTGCAGCACACTCAGTCTGCGCGGAACCTCATCCTGCACTACCGGCACAACCATCTGCTCAACAGGTGGCAGCTCAACTGGCAGACCACCTGGAGGTGAAACCTCAGAACCTACTCCCTGGTCCACAACCTCTGCACCGGGCGGATCATCACCAAAATCCCTTTACGGAACCCTCGCTGGCTGTCGTCATGGAGGCATCCTGAAATACATTCCAGACGCACCACAGTCAAAGAGTATATCTGGAGAGATAACTCAAGAAGGACAATGAAAACCAAAAACCTAGTCCTATATGATGTATGTACCATTATGTCGTTATGACTAGTGTACGAATGTCTCGAGTTGAAAGGAAGGTTATCAGAGTCCTGGTGTATGCATACGTCGTCCGCCGCACCAACACTAGAGTCTCTGGCCTGAAAGCCGAACTCAAAACATCCTAACACTGCCGCTATGCAACCCAATCCAAACTCACAGCTAGACCAGCTACAGTTTGAGATCCCAAAGGTGGAACCTCCTCTAATACCACTCTGTCATGACCCGACCCAACGGGGCTTGATCCGCGACTCCCCAAGCCCGCCTCCAATAGGCCAGGGGCTGGCGCCTAGCGCCGTGTAGGCTATCACACACATGAGAGGCATTAGCCTAATGTACCTGTACACACGCACCGACATACACCTCCATGAAACATTGAATGGATATATAAAACTGAAAATAAAATGCATGCATACACTATCCCACAACCAGAGTACAACAGAAGTACAATGGGAAAAATAGGGCCCACAAAAAGGAAACTAAAAAAATGTGTCCAACCTACTCTGAAGAAGGGGAACGCAGCCACAAACACTTGCCGGAAATATCCCTCGGCACCGCACCGGTAAACACCCCAGTCAATATCGCTCACTCATCTCCACCTGCTCCGGGTCCTACTGGGACTCCATCGAAAGGCCTGTGGTTTGCACAAGACACAAACATGTGCGGGCAAAGCCGGTGCATGGGTGAGTATAAACATACTCAGTAGTCACCCCAAAAACCCAAAACCAAAAGAGAGAAACTGAAAGGAAACAGTCTGCACATACCAACTAGAGGGAACCCAGACGAGAGAGAGACTCCATCTCGTGACCATCCTCATCTAAACACAACTAGTCAGCTCACCTCAGGTGTATGCCCATACATACACCTTGAACAATCTAGATATAATCAGCTCACACAACAAGCCACATGAGGTACCGACCTCAACACCAGCAACTGTCCACTACCAGAGGAGTACGCCACATGATCACTATTATCCCATATGACACTCATCCGAGAGATACAGTCCATCGGGATTCTCTCAAACCTCTAAGAAGCTCACCCGAGAGATCATGCTCGTCAGATATCATCACTAAGGATAACTCACGGAATGAACATAACCACCAAACTCCTCGGATAGGGGATCACTCCTAGGGTCTGCTAGGGGATACCAAAACCCACTCTGGTAGACAAAGATCTCACATATAGGCGATCACTGCCAGGATCCACTGGGGGATACCATGAACCGATCTAGCATTCATAGGTCTAACAGATAGGGGATCACTCCCAGGATCCACTGGGGGTTACCACAACCCGATCTGCCACTCGACAGAAACACTTCACTTAGATAGAGGATCATCACCCATATAAAGGTGTCCATGATGATACCGAAACCCTATCTGGTGTAACTCATGATGTAGGGGATCGAACCGACGATGTCCCAAGCCTACTGAAACCGTGCGCTGAGTAGGGGATCACATAACCAAAGATACCACAACCCTACTATACACCACATGCTTAGTAGGGGATCGTATACCGGACGATGCCACAAACCTACTGAGCATGGCCCACCATGTAGGGGATCATAATCCTGATGATGCCACAAACCCTTTGGGGTTAACCAGCTAGATAGGGGATCACCGCCCGTGAATTAATGGTCACAGCGATACCAAGAACCCGATCTAGGGAAAAGATGCTAGAGGATCCCGCTCCGGGAACTCCGTAGGGATGCCACAACTCTAACAGTTTAAACATCCCATCGATAGGATCACAAAACTATACGAAGGTTGTGATGCCACACGAACCCTCATGGGAATGAACCAAGGAAGTACCCTCAACCACTACTGGTCCAAAACATCGCTAACTCGAGTGACCCACCACAACACCACACCGTGCATCTCCAAGGCTGATACGGAGGCCACGATCGCATTTTACGTGGAAAAACACGCAAGATAGGCTGTTTACTCGCCCGAAATGAACAACCGGTGAAAAGTCACTATTCACCGTAGCTAGCCCATGCGGGGCCCACACAACGATCCTGGAACTCAACAAATGGATCATACCACAGTGATCCCCTCTGAAAAGTACACAGGATCCACTACTCGCACGTCCGAAACGGACACTCAGAGCAAAAGGAACTATTCACCAAAGGCCAGCTCGGGTGGGGCCCATGCCTCGATCCTATGACACATCGAATGGATCGCACCACTGTGATCCTCTCGAAAAAACACACAGGATCGACTTCTCGCTCGTCCAAAACGGACACCTAGTGGAAATGTTGGGTTTCTCCAAAAATGAAAAAACCCGGCCTCATAGGGCCCGCACCACGTTCTCAGCCCCAACACCCGAAAACCAACAAGAAAAATCTGCCGTACCATCAGGGCCTCAACACCACTAATGGCGCATCAATCGGACGCTCTAGGTAGAAGCTACAACGGCCCGAAGTCGAATAATAATAAAATATTATTATTTTATTCGACGTTTCAAGATCCCTGGCCAAAATCCCAACTCACAAAATTCTCAAAGTGATTTCAAAAGGTCCTTTTCGATGCAAGGAACATTATTCCGTAAACGGCTTGCAAATCGGAGTTACGGTTTGCTAGTTACGGGGGTTTAAAGAAGCCCCGTAAAATCCTGACCGGACCACCGCCAGCCTCACCGGAAGCCACCATGCCGCCGCCAGATGCCGCCGCGCCGCCACCGCGCCTCGCCGAATTCCGCCATGGCCGCCACCCGAATCGGGGATTTCCCCTGGAAAACTTTTGGGAACACCCGGGAGCACCCCGGTGCTCCAAAATCAGATCCGAAACATGTTACGGAAACCTTGGGACTCGAACTATACAACCCTTATAACGATTTGATGAAAAACCACAAATAAACAGGGTCCGGGATTTCAAAACTCAAACCGCCTACCTCGCGGGTGAAACACTGACATTCTGCCTTAGATCCATGCTCAAGAGCTTCCACTGCACGCTCCTGGAACGCCCGTCATCGAATTCTGAGCTCGTGGGCGCTTCGTTTGCTCGATTCAGCGGATCGGCAACGAAGAATGGTGAAGAACGCCGAGAGGAATGATAAGGGGGGGGGGGGTGCTGATATTTATCTCTGCCGCCCGCCGGCGCCAAACCCGCCTCAGACCCGATGCCCGATGCAAAAAAAGGTAAGGTCACCCATAGGTTAAAGGCACCGTTCTAAACGCAACGACATACTGAGATTTTCAGTCCGAGAATCCGTTCAGAAGTTATTCAAGCCGATGCTCGCACACCAGCTTCTCTATTTAATTACAAAAATTCCCCTGGTGGCGTTTCTCAGCGCAGACCCACACCAGCAAAGTTTACACCTCGCCTAGGGTAAATGGCACGTTCCAGACGCAACTGTACCCTTGGATTCCCATTCTGAGCTACTGTTTAGGAGATATCACTCCCCTGAAATGTGTATAGTATAAAAATACTTAATATTTTTATAAAATTTATTCTCGGCAGACCGGGTCTTGGAATCGCACGTTGTATTCGCGCCTAACTATGGAATTATTAATAGAAATATTCCAATGCCTGATAGGGCCAAAAACCCGAGTCACTACAAAGGTTGATATTATTATTTAAATTTTTCTTTCCAAAATTCATGTTGTTTAACTATGTATCAATATTATAGTGCTATGATATTAGGTCAAGTTTAATCCAAAATAAAATCTTCTTTATTCTACAAAAATATCCATCACTTCTCTAGGAACGAACCAAAATGGTTTTCCAATGTGAACCTAAAAGTCTAACTCTACATTGACTAAAATAGAATTTACATACATTTAGAATATATTGGGTTAACTTTATTTTATTCTTAAAATTAAAATTATATAGGTTTCAGGACATTCCATTTTTGGAATGTAACATAAAATTCTACACCCTCAACCATTGAATAACATTTTCAAACCAATATTTCTTTATTTATCACAAATTCTGCCATTTTATTCACGTTTATTAGAACACCAACTTTTTTCTAATATAATTCTTGTATTTAGATTTGGGAACTAACATCCTTATGTAATTATTCTCAATTTGGTCTAATTATTCATTCATGTAATAAACCATCTCTTTATGATCTAAGTATTATTCAATTTTTGATTCTCAACATGAGAGAACAATGAAGAATATTATTTTTTCATCACATTACTCTTAGTTTTTACATGATTATAATGATTTATATTTATAATTTGAACCCCAATTTTATTTATCAGTTGTTGATGAAATGAATGTAATTGGTCATCCAAATTTTTAATGATTGAATCTTCTTACATTACCTATTCATATTTAACACTCTTATTTCAGTCAATCATTTCATTAATCTGTTTAATTGAATCCCTTTCAACATCAAATAGAAAGCTTTTTTCCATATAAAAATTTCTTCTTTTTAAATTCATGGATTTTCACATAATAGAAATCAATAATTCTATTAGACACTTTATTATCACAACAATAACTTCATTAATTTTCTAGATAACTGAGAAAAACCCCATAAACTCTTCTTGGCTAAAATATAAATATATTTTCATCTTTTATTTTTATTATACATGGTCTACCAAACACTCTAAGACATTTCAAACATGGATTATTGTTTTAGTATATCACATATATAATATTATCATAATTTTTATAATTATAAATTATTTTTAATATTATCATTGACTCAAATAGATTTCATCCAAAAATAATAAGATGTATCACTCTCTATTAACAACATTAAAGCCATCATAACTTAGCTTAGATTATTCCATTCAACCGATTCATTTTTTTGTGCTATGTATGGTGCTCTAGGATTATGATTCATTCTAATCCATCCAAGATAATCTTTGAATTTTTTAGTAGTGTACTCCTCACTGTTATCTTTCTTAAAATTATTTATAGAGTAACCACATTATTTATTAGCACTTCTCCTAAAAGGTTGAAAATATTTAGAGAGTCTAATTTATGACTTGTAAACATAAATAATATAATTCATATAAAGTCATCAATAATGAAAATGAAATAATTATCATTATTTTTTTACTTCTTTCCCATGGGACGACCGATAACAAATTGAATAATCTCCAATACATAAGATTTTTTAATCACATCATTTTTGCTTAGTGAATTAGTAAAATTTCTCTTATAACATATATAAATGTAACGTCCCGGGCCGGGTGCCACTCAACGGGTGCCCGAACCCGGTTCCCCACATGACCTCAAGCGTGTTTCCCCAAATGTCAGAGGCTTCCGACTAGCAGCGAGGGCCCAGGACTGGAAGTGGGGAAACTATGCCCTCATTTGTCAAAGTGCATGGTAGCGGAACAGAAATAAAACATACAAATAACAGCGGAAGCAGTAAATCATACAAAACTGAAATGAAAAACAGTAGTGGATATTACCAATAGTACATAAATGATGATGCCACATGTCTCACATTCTACGAAAACAGCAAGAAAATGTTATACATCAATACAGTAAAGCCAAAAGCAAAGTACAGCAAAACAAAGCAAAATAGCTCGCAGCAGCATCACGAGCCTAGGATCGGTCCCATGCCCTCCTACACCTCCGCAACAGTCAAAAACTTGTATAGGGACTCTTTCCCCTATCCACACCTGCAGAAATGTAATCTATTTGGGCTGAAAAGCGTGACCCAAATAGGGTGTGAGAAATATATCCCAGTAGGCACCTACCAAAGGCCCGTGCCCAACTGCGTGTAAGCATGCAACAATAGTGTGTAGTAGTAATATGCAATCAAGTAAGCAGTACTCAAAAGTAACTAATTACCAGTTATATTTCCATTTTATTATTTATTTAATCCATTAAATATTATAAATCACCACAGTGCATTTCTAAGTAAACAGTCCACGTCCTCAGACAAGAAAAACCTTACCCTAAGGTAAGAAGAATCCAACTCGCATGTATAGACCTCAGGCGTAACAAAAGTTTTCCTCAAGAGTAGGAAGTGTCACCCTCAGGCACAGAAGTCAAGCCCTCAGGCATGAAAGGTTTCCCTCAGGTGAAATAACTATAACCCTCGGGCTAAATAGTGTAGTGCCCCTAGGCAAATCACAACAATGCCCTCAGGCTAAACTGGTAAGCGGGCCATGCCCAACAGGTAAAAAAGCAGTAAACAAGCAATTACTCTAAATTAAATTCTATAATTACTACTTTAAAGGCATACCCTCGGGTATCCTGGCCAAACGACTATACAGTGGAACACACCACTAAGGTGGTTCTAGATCCAAGCAACGATCCCAACCAGCATTATAATATCATAATAAAATACCTAATCAATTCTCGGTGTTTAATATAGAAACGAACTCAACCACACGACACCCCAAAATGGGTTTGTGGCACAAAAACACACAAGACACACAATAGTTGGAAAACTAAACACCAAGCCACCTACCTTAAACACCAACGAACGTTATACCAGAACGCCAACTCTAGAAAAGCCCAAGAACGGCGTAGATTTGACGAAGAACAAAACTCACTTAACCTGAAATAACTCCTGTTAGGATAAGAATTGGCATGAAGCACTCCAACAGTAGAAAGGACCTACCTGTGCGGTTCCAACAAGATCGTCCGAGATGGAATTGGATTCAAGACAAACACTCGGCGGATCATCAAAGGTATGGCCTCCTCCTTTGGCTCCAAAATGGTACTAATGCCTCCTCTACCAAATGAGGGGGATACTGCCTATTTTAAGACAAAAAAAAGTATAAGGCCCGTACTTCCAAGTACACGATGTGTACTACTTTCATTTAACTGTTCCTCTGGCAGCTTCCCGCCAGCGCGGTACTGTTTGCCTACCAACAAGAGTACATGGCATGTACTCCTGAATACACGTCGTGTACTGCCGCCCAGCTGGCGGCTGATCCACCGCCATACTTTTTGGCCTTACGACTGACTACACGGTGTGTAAAGGACCACTACACACCGTGTAGTCAGTTCCTACACCCTTTGTCGCTGACATGGGTACACACCCTATGTACTCATCCCAACATGGCCAGAAGTACATGGCGTGTGGAAAATTACATGGCGTGGAGTTCCAAAATTTAGGATTTTCCCCATTTTCAATATTTTACTAAAAACATAAAGAAAATAGAAGAGAAGAAGATCATACCTAAAGGAGAAGAACCGGGTTCTTACAAACTTCCCCCCTTATAGCAATTCGTCCCCGAATTTCCCTTCCATCGGTGGAGAAGATATAGCCTTGAATAACTCCGGCCACTGAGCACGTACATCGGTCTCCCACTCCCAGGTTTCGTCCTTCACTAGGCCATGCTGCCATATCACCCGTACGAGAGGAACTGACCAGCCTCAGAGAACCTTCGTGCTCCTGTCAACGATACGAATCAAGTGCTCCTCAAAGGATGCATCTGCCTCCAGCTCAATCTCTTCGGGATGAAAGATGTGAGACGGGTCTGAATGATATCGACGCAACTGAGATATGTGGAAGACATCGTGCATGGCTCGAAACCGCTGCAGTAACCGAAAACCGATAAGAAACCAGCCCGACCCTTTCCAGAATCTCAAATGGTCCCACAAACCATGGTGAAAGATTACCCTGTCTCCTGATCTGCTTGTGTCCCAGCCTCGAAGAAACATGCAAGAAAACCTGATCCCGGACCACGAACTCTAACGGTCGTCTGCGGCGATCAGCATAAGACTTCTAACGAGACTGCGCGGTAGCCATCCGCTTCTGAATCAACTGGACCTGCTCAGACGTCACCTGCACGATCTGTGGCCCCAGTAAATCTTCCTCACCTATCACTATCCATCACAAAGGTGATCGGAACGGCCTCCCATATAAATCCTCGTAAGGATCCATCTCAATAGTCGCCCGAAAGCTATTTTTATAGGAAAACTTGACTAAGGGTATATACTTCTCCCACAATCCACCAAAGTCCAGGACGCATGCACGCATCATGTCCTCGAGCACTTGTATCGTACGCTCTGACTGACCATCTGTCTAAGGGTGGTATGCTGTGCTCAGAAACACCAGGGTACCCAATGCCCTATGAAAACCCAGCCAGAAATGAGACGTAAAGTGGGAATCCCTCTCTGAAACGATAGAACAAGGGAACCCATAAAGACGTACGATCTCTCGGATATACAGCCTTTCGAGCTCGTCAACACCAAATGTCTCCTTGATCAGCAATAAGTGTGCTACCTTCGTGAGTCTGTCCACAACAACCCACACGGTATCATTGCCACGAGGTGACCTCGACAAACTAGTCACAGAATCCATCACGACATCATCCCATTTACACTCCGGAATGGGTAATTGCTGTAACAGTCCAGTTGGTCTCTGATGCTCCGCCTTCACCTGCTGACAAGTGGAACATCTCATAACAAAACCGCTACATCTCCCTTCAAACCTGGCCACCAGTACTGACATCTCAAGTCGCGGTACATATTGGTAACTTTGGGATGAACTTCCCAAGCTGAAGCATGAAACTCTCGCATCATCCCCTCACATATATCCCATGGAACCCACACTCATCCATGGAAACACAGAACCACATCATCGCCTATCATCCAATAAGGAGGAGGGTCCTCACTTGCCACTGCCTCCCGTAGAACTGGGCCTTCTGAATCAGATAGTTGTCTCATCCTCACTCTATCTAGGAGGGTAGAAGTCCCAACTAAAGAGGAAAGATAAATCTGCCCCGGACTGTTGCGCACCTCCAGATGAATTTCAGAGAACACGGCCATGAGCTGCCACTCACCACTAGCCTCCTACACTGCCTATATCTGAGTCTTCCTGCTCAGTGCATCAGCTACTGCATTACCTTTACTTGGTGTATAGGGAAGCTCAAAATTGAAGGACTGTAGGTATTAAACCCACCTCCTCTGCCTCAGATTCAAGTCATGCTGAGTAATGATATACTTGAGGCTTTTGTGGTCAGTGAAAACCACAAAATGATCCCCCAATAGATAATGTCTCCAATAGTGCAACACATGGACAACTGTTTCCAACTCAAGATCATGCGTCGGGTAATTCCTCTCATGTGGCCTCAACTGCCGAGACCCGTATGCCACAACTCGGTTGCCTTACATCAACACTGCTCCCAGCCCAATACCTGATGCATCACAGTAAACTGTATAGATCTTCCCCGGCTTTGGGAGTATCAGGATCAGTGATGATGTCAAACTTCCCTTCAGGTCCTGAAAAGCTGCCTCGCAAGCTTCTGACCAAACAAACATCACACCCTTTTTAGTTAGACCTGTCAATGGTGCTTCTATGTGGGAGAAGTCCGGTATGAAATGTCTGTAGTAACCAGCCAGCCCTAAGAAAATCTGTATCTCGAACACGTTCTTAGGCTGCTCCTAGGAAACTACTGCTCTCAACATCTTTGGGTCTACTGAAACTCCTACCTTAGAGATGATATGTCTCAAGAAGTGAATCTGGTCCATCCAAAAGTGGCACTTTGAGAGCTCAGCATATAGCCGATGCTCCCTCAGTGTACTCAATACGATCTCAAGATGGGTGGCATGGTCATCTCGAGTGTGAAAGTACACCAAGATGTTGTCCACGAATACTACCACAAAAGAATTCAGATACAGATAGAACACACGATTCATCAGAGCCATGAAAACCACTGGCACATTCGTGAGTCTAAACGGAATAACCATATACTTGTATAAAACATACCTACTCCTGAAAGTCGTGAGAGGTATATCAGATGGTCTCACGCGCTGCTGATGATATTCTGATATCAAGTTAATCTTCAAGAACACTCATGCTCCACGAAGATGATCAAAAAGATCATCAATCCTCGGTAAGGGTTATTGGTTCTTAACCGTCAACTGGTTCATCTTCCGATAATCCACACAATGTCTAAGGGTACCGTCCACCTTCTTCGCAAAAAGGGCTAGCGAACCCCAAGGAGAAGTACTGGGTCGAATAAATCCCTTTGACTGAAACTCCTCCAACTACCTCTTGAGCTCCTGCAACTCAGGTGTATCTATATAATATGGAGGATTGGACAACGGTGCTGCTCCTGGCGCAAGCTCAATAGAGAAATCCACCTCTCGCTCCGGAGTAAGACCTGAAAAGTCGTCCATGAAGACATCCCTGAAACGATCAACAACAGGAGGGAAATCCTCCTGACAAGTCCCCTGGTCATCAAGATATGAGCTAGCAATCTGGGTTGTGACTCCACCTCGCCCACGATGCTCTGGTCCAGCTCGACTCACCTGAACATCCCATTCTCCCTTGTATAGAAACTCTTTTCCCTCTAGTGACGTGAAATGCTCCCTACGACGATAGAAGTCTACAATGGCCCGAAAGATAACCAACTAGTCCATCCCAAGAATGACTTTATAGCTCTTCATCTCTATTACATAGAGGTCCCAATGGATGTGACACCCACCAACCTCAAAGGGGAACTCCCTGCACTGACGCACACTATCCGTTATAGTCCCCAATGGAGTGTCTACCATCATGATAAAGGAAGAACTAGAAACACAGAGCCAACGGCTCTCCACAACGGGTACATATATGAAACTATGTGTAGCACCCGTATCGAAAGTATTGATGGTAAGATAGAAGCTACTAGAATAGTACCTCTGACTGTAGAAGGTTCGGGATCCTGCTCATCCTGGGTCTATTGCACGACATATGTCTGCCCAGTGCCCCGGCCCTGTGACACAGCCTGGCTACCCTGAGCTGTCCCGCCCTGTTGCCTCTGAGATCCTGGTATTTGGATACCACAGCCACAACCACCATCTCGGCCTACACGCCCTGACATATTCTAGTTCCATGATTGGTAAGAAGCAACTGGTCCTTCTCCTGCATATGGATTCTATACAAAACCCCTCTCACTAGCCACCAGTAGAAACGCCCTGCAGAAGCACTACAGATGACCCATCTTACCGCAAGCTCAGCACTCCACTGGATCGCATGGAAACTGTGGCCTCTTGTGCCCCTGTCTACCACACTGGTAGCACCTGACCGGACAACCTGAAGAAGCTGCCTGGCTGGTACTTCTACCCAGAGAGAAGTCCATCTGTCTCTACCTCTTGCCAGTAGAAAAAGTACCAGTAACTGGTGCTGAACCACCCTGGCCCACACCTCTAGATTCTTGAAGGTTCCTCTATGTGATCAACGCCTGATTCACAATAGCGTGTACAATAGGCAACCTGAAGACATTCACCAGTGCGCAGATGTCATACCGAAGACCATCCTCAAAACGTCTGGCTCTCAACGTCTCATCACCCACCAGCATGGGTGGAAAGCACTGAAGCTCCGTAAAACGAGCAGAATAGTCTATCACTGACATAGCGCCATGCTGCAGATTCAAGAACTCTCAAGCTCTATCTGCTCTTAGCATCTCCGGGAAAAAAAATTCATAGAAGACTTCCTGAAAATCCTCCCACGCCATGTTCCTGTGATTCTCTGACTAGGTGGTAACATCCCACCACCTCTTGGTGGAATCACGCATCATGTAAGTCGCGATCTTGAGCCTCTACCCTGGAGGTGTCTCAAGATTCTCGAAAATAGTCTTCATCGACCCCAACCAAGACTTTGCAGCCTGTGGTCCGCCATCCCCTGAGAACGTAGGTGGATGCTGCTGCTGGAAGATACGTGTTAGCTCAGCCATAAATGTGGCAGCCTGCGGTTCTCCTTGAAAGGTCTAAATGAACCACAATAAGCCTTCACAGAACTACGCCTACGTGCTTGTGTCCGGTATAGCAGCAGGTGCCAAATCTGGCACTGCTGGAGGATCAACTAGTAGCCCATGGCCCACCATATCCGGAGTATTCTCGTTGCCTCTCTTCTGGCGAACAACACGTGGTCTTCTAGGCGGCATGACACTACAAGGTCAAAACACCCCTTAGAACAAGATTCATCAATGAACGAAAGAAAAGAAACCGAAAACGGAACAGGAGGAATAAGGCATTCAAAATTTGAAAAGCAAGACAACATGGCGTGTATACTGACTACAAGGCATGTACTTGACTTCCCTTCCCCTGCCCGAGTCCTTCTGCATGGCTAAGCCACACGAATCCCGTTTGAACAAAACTACACGTGTGTATATTATATACACGGCGTGTATGGTGTTATTTTCCATCTTCCCATGTCGTTTGTGACACAGCCAGCTACCCGGATTAAAACTAAACGGCGTGTTACACCCACACACGGCGTATACATCACCCTGTTTCCCCGCCATATGGCTAAGTCCACACGGTCTGTCCTCAGACAAGACTACACGGTGTGTCCCCAAAGGTACACGGCGTGTTCAAGGAATGGTGACACCGACCCGTGTTGTTAGTTACACGGCCGAGTCCACAGGTCACACTACACGGCGTGTTTATAATTGACATGACGTGTTCTGTGAAGGAGTTCACTGACCCGTGTTGTTAGTTACACGGTCGGACTCCGGGTCAAAACTACACGGCGTCTGTATCTGGTACACGGCGTGTTTGGCCCATGTACATTCCTACCCCATGTCGCCGCCCACACAGTTTGAGAAATGGGAAGAGACTACACGGCGTGTACTAAGAGTACACGGCGTGTACTTAAAAAGTTCATTTTCCTTCCCGAATAGAAGGCCATACACGACGTGTTTAAAATACTACATGGCGTGTATACTGGGTTTCCAGACGTTATGCCTCAGAAACATTCTCGGAACCCAGAAAATACCGAAAACCAACACCTAAGTGTCAAATTTCGACCCATGAGGTCCCATACTCCCCACAAATCAAAGGTTGACATCCTATCTGTGTTATAACAAATAAACATTCAATAATCCAGCAAATTCCAATCAATGAGGGACCATACTCCCCAAAAACCAAAGTTTGGCGTCCATTCTCTGAACAACTCATACAAAAATTACCCTATCAAATAGCAGGTATTTTATCAGTGCAGATATCACAACAGCATGCTTTTCTAACACATCAACTATCACAACAACATGAAATGTCTATTGCACCTACATGGCATGGAAACTATGCATGGCATGTGATTCTAGCATGTGCCTAACTGATGCATGAGATGACATACCCTCATCTCATCGGGTTGCAACTAAATAGAACCCATAGATAAATTATAACATCACAATACCAAGTGTGTCACCCAATGGTGAAAACATATCAACTGTAAAATTTGATAAATCATAAAAAATTGCAAAATACGAGGTAGAACGGCTTTTCCCAGTACACGGGTTTGCTATGCCTGGGCACATCTTTTTAACAACTACCATTCATCCTATCCCGGACTATGACTCCAAATAGTATGTCAAAGAAAAGAACCCCCCTCTGATACCACTTTGTAACATCCCGGACTGGGTGCCACTCAAAGGGTGCCCCAAACCCGGTTTTCCACATGACCTCAAGCGCGTTTCCCCAAACGCCAGAGGCTGCCGACTAGCAGCGAGGGCCCAGGACTGGTAGTGGGGAAACTATGCCCTCATCTGTCAATGTGCAGTGCAGTAGAATAGAAATAAAACATACAAAGAATAGCGTAAACAGTAAATCACACACAAATGAAATAAACAACAGTAGTGGATATTACCAAAAGTACAGAAATGATGATGATACATGTCTCAAGTTCTATGAAAACAACCAGAACATGTTATACATCAATAAATAATAACCAAAAGAAGAGTACAACAAAACAAAGCAAAATAGCTGGCAGCGGCATCGTGAGCCTTGCCTCGGTCCCATGCCCTCTTACTCCTCAACAATAGTCAAAAACCTGTATAGTGACTCTTGACCCTATCCACACCTACAGAAATGTAATCTGTATGGGCCGAAAAGCGTGACCCAAACAGGGTGTAAGAAATATATCCCAGTAGGCACCCACCAAAGGCTCGTGCCGAACTGCGTGTAAGCATGCAACAATTGTGTGTAGTAGTAAAATGAAATCAAGTGATTAGTACTCGAAAGTAACTAATTACCAGTTATGTTGCCATTTTTTATTTATTTAATCCATTAAATATTATAAATCACCACAATGCATTTCTAAGTATACAGTCCATGTCCACAGACAAGAAAAACCTTACCCTCAGGTAAGCAGAATCCAACCCGTAGGTATAGCCCTAAGGCGTAACAGAAGCTGCCCCCAGGCGTATGATGTGTCACCCTCAGGCACAAAATTCAAGCCCTCAAGCACGAAAGGCTACCCTCAGGCAAAATAACTATAGCCCTCAGGCTAAATAGTGTAGTACCCTCAGGCTAATCACAACAATTCCCTCAGGCTAAACTGGAAAACGGGCCATGCCCAACAGGTAAACAACAGTAAACAAGAAATTCCTCTCAAGTAAATTCTATAATTACTACATTAAAGGCATACCCTTGGGTATCCTGGCCAAATGGCTAAATATTGGAACACACCCCTAGGGTGGTTCTGGATCCAAGCAACGATCCCAAACAGAATTTTAATATCATAATAAAATACCTAATCAATTCTAGGTGTTTAATATAGCAACAGACTCAGCCACATGACACCCGAACATGGGTTTGTGGCACAAAAATGCACAAGTCACACAGCAGTTGGAAAAATAAACACCAACACACCTACCTTAAATGCCAACGAATGTTATACCTGAACGAAGACTCCAGAAACGCCCAAGAACGGCGTAGATCTGATGAAGAACAAAAATCAGATACCCTCAAATAACTCCTATTAGGAGAAGAATTGGTAAGAAGCACTCCAAGAGAAGAAAGGGCTTACCCGCACGGTTCCAACGAGATCATCTGAGGTGGAATCGAATTCCAGACGAACACTCGGCATATCTTCAAAGGTCCGACCTCCTCCTTTGGCTCCAAAATGGCTCAAATGCCTCCTCTGCCAAATGAGGAGGCTGCTGCCTTTTTTTAGCCGAAAATACAAAGTACACGACGTGTACTTCAAAGTACACGGCGTGTACTCCTTTCATTTAACTGTTCCTCTGCTAGATTCCTACCAGCGCGACACTGTTCACCTGCCGACAATAGTACACGACATGTACTCCGGAATACACGGCGTGTACTGCCGCCCAGCTGGCGTCTGCTCCACCGCCTTACTTTTTGGCCTGCCGACTGACTATATGGCGTGTAAAGGACCACTACATGGCGTGTAGTCGGTTCCTACACCCTTTTCCGCTGACATGGCTACACACCCTATGTACTCATCCCAACAGGGCCAGAAGTACATGATGTGTGGAAAAGTACAAGACATGTAGTTCCAAAAATTTGGATTTTCCCCAATTTCCATATTTTACTAAAAACACTTAAGGAAAAGTGAAAAGAAGAACCACGTAGCTCATGGAGAAGAACCGGGTTCTTACAACAAAAATCCAATAAATCATCTTCTTCATCATAGAAAGGTCATAAAAAATTTATCGTTGTGGAAGTATTCTCATTTTTCTTTAGCCAATACATACAAGGATTATTTAAAATTGTATGTTTTCTTTATTGTTTCTGGAATGTAATTTCTTCTAGGCATCATAAACCAAATAAAAGTTAACCTCTATTCAAAAACTCTTGTCATAGAATTTATAACCTTAATCCTTTCCCCCTGAAATTATTTTATAAAAAACACCTTATTTACTTCATCCTAGAGTTTTGGAAACACACAATAAGTTTTTTTTCATCCCATCAACATGCAGTGTGTTTCTAAATTTTATTTCTTATTTTCTAATTAAAAAATAACAAAAACATTTTATCATGCTTTTCCCATCATTTTTAAAGCCTAGCAGACATTGTTTATATTTTTTATCATCATTTAATAGCTTCAAGTCTGCTAACATATATGAATATAACCCACTTTCTAATATACATTGACATTTATTCATTGATTGTTAAGTAAAACTTCAAAAATAATTGTTTTTATTTAACTTTTAAATCTATCCATATTAATACTTAATTCAAAATTTAGTTGTTAGAACATTGATACGTCCCTTGTCAAGGTGACCTTGTTGATCATATATTTACAAAAATTATTCTATCACAATAGGTTTTTCATTTTAAATATATATTTTTATATTATTTCTGAATATCTAACATTTTAATGGGATAACTACCCCTTAATATTTATCTCCAATTATATATTAACTCACCTTTATAGTGGATGTTTAATAAATTCATCACAACTATATTCTTAAAACCATTATAGTCCCAATATTATATATAAAAACAATATTCAACATTGAAATCGATATGTTTTCTAGAACTAAAAAACATTCTTTCTTCCTTATTTTGACCAGAATTTTACTCCTTTTTGAGAAACAAATGTTTTATAAACACATAAAATCTTCCCTTTTATTTTATTCTAATTCTTTATCATTTAAGAGCCACTAGTTTTAGTATTTTATAATCAAATTATGAGTTTCATGAATTTCCATATTTTTTTGGATTTTATTATTTAGCCACAAACATTGTTTATTTGACCAAATTATTCTTATATGATTATTTAACAACATTATCAACACCAAAATCATCATGATATGATTATTTATTTATCTTGATGTAGTAAATTCTTGATTGAAAATTCTCCTTCATATTGAGTATTATTTTGACAAATGATCTGGATAAGTTTTTTTTGAGCTTCTAATTTGACACGTCTATGTTAAATAAGATCATCATACTTCTACAACTATTTAAATTTATCTTCATATTTTATTCTCAAGGTCTTATAATAATAAATAATTTTTTAAATAATTAATATAATTTACAACACAAATTTTTCATTGTTATATACTTATTCTATAGTTCAGTTCAATTGATAGTCTTTCTTAAACTATAATTATAGCTTTTCAATCATTCAATTATTTTTTTGAAATTATCTAAAATATAACATTAGCATGGAAATCAATTTAGTTTCATCATATTCACTTCGAAAATTGTTTCTTAAATATCTAATGAAATATGAATTATTAATTTAACAATGAGAGGTTTTTTACAAATTTCAATATCTCTAAGTATTTTTACTTCACCGCCACTACTTCCACATTCCATATATTTATGATTTTTATTTATTTTTGGTCTCTGATAAATTCTTGATATTTATTATTGAAATTTATTTTTACATAGAAATATTACTCTATGAGGATCCTTTATATTTTTCATCTTTTTTATCACTGGATCATCTTATTTTAGATTTGGATAGTTTGTTGCACAATTTCCAACAACCCTACTATAGAAGAATTTATGTGGAATATTTACATTGAACACACCCTTTCATATTTTCAAATTTATAGAAAAGAGATAAATAATCATATCAAAATAGTATTCAAATATTAAACCTAATGCGAAGATCCAACTTCATCATCCTTAGAAACAACCTTCTTACTTTTATCATATTTAGATGTTTTAAATGAAATCTACTTTCCTGAAATTTCCTATTTCGTAATGGAATCACATTTCCTCAATTAATAATATATAAGAATACCATGGTACTCGTTTAAATTGATATGATATGGATCTTCATATCAATATTATCAGGTAATATACATAAGATCTTCTCAAAAATAGATGAGTCTTCCAAATCAACCCCAAAACCTCTCATCTTATTCACAACATCATTTAATAATTTTATGGACCAATAAATAACATCAAAATCATGCATATAAACATATTAATAAAAAAAATTATAAAAATATAAATTAGTTATCATCAAATTAGTATTTAATTTATAGATATTATGAAGCTTATCCTAGATATCTATTTATGTCTTCATTCCTATAACATTAAAAATTCACTTTTTGAATATGAAGATAAAATAATATTCATAGTACAACTATAATTGTTTAAATTGATCTTATTTTCTACAATCCAAGGATCACCTTAATTTATTGGAAAAAATTCCTTAGTTGTTACTTATAACATATTACAACTGATATATAATATATATGGAAATTTTTTTTCCTTATAAATATAAAAATCCTTCCCATCAATGATGGAAAATTGTTTTCCATTTTCAGAATATTAATGATATATAAGTGATAAATTAAATTAGTGAATTATTTGATCAATGTGAGAAATAAATGTAAAAATATTTAAATATCAAATCACAATTAAATACATACTTACTATGTTACCAATTATGGTGAGACATCATCAGCGAGATCACTAAGAAGGGGTGCAGTGAATCAATAATCTATTGATTATATGTTTTCAAATTTGATGAAACATAAACACCATTTATAATGAAATTATTTTATTTCAAATAAAAAAATATCACAAAAAACATTAAGCTTGTGATTTATAAGGTTCACTACACACTGTGAGTAGATATTCTTTGGAATGATTTTGTTACATCTATGATCACATTATTTAGTAGTAAAACATTGTGAACAAGAGTTAGTGGTAAAAATACTTATAAATTACCTTACAAGTCAATAGACCATTTTAGTGCATCCAACAAAGTTACTGAATCTATAACTAATACAATGATATCCATTTTTTTGGTAAAAATAGACATTTTTTCTTTACCTAAAAAATTATCTAGATTTTAGTTGTGTTGAAATTTTAATCACCTCAAATCACATGAAAAACACTCCATGTAACAAATTCATAGGTTAATACGTCACCGTCAAGAATAACATCTTTAAAATAATAAAGTAAATAATACTTCTCCTGTATTCATCTATTAAAAGAGAACATCAAAACAAACTTGACTAATTATGTTCTTCCAAGGTCACACTACATATTCATTCCTTCTTCAATAGAAAATATTATTTATAGAATAAAATGTGAGTAATAATATTTGTTTTATTACCTATATTATAGTCTTCCAACTATAAAAATTAAAGTATACTAGTTTGATTTTAAATCTCATTGAGTACTCAAATATGATATTTTAAGAACTCCAATTAATTATTTCATCATAATTGATAAATAATAATATATTTTTACTAACAGTTAATATTAAAATGTTTTCCTATTATTTCATAGAACCTATATATCCTCCATGATGTGTGCAAGATTAAATAATTTATTTTCAATATATTTTGATGCACATGGTAACTTCCATTGTGAATTTAACTATAGTATAAAACAAGTTGTAAATTATATTCTTCAATACATATGGAAACACATAAATTTGAAATCCCAATATTCTTCTAAAATTCATATTTCCTATAACTGCATAAAAATTTATGTCATCACAAAGAAACCCTAACCACTTCATTGAAACAATCATCTATACCATCTATCCCCAAAAATTTCATCATTTATAATTCCATATAAATTGGAAATAATGAAAATAATATTATTTATTTGTTTATGATAATCATCGTTAATAATGGGCACTAATTTCACATGAAAGTATCATAATTTATATGATATTAAATTTCACAAAATTTTCTCTCTCCTTATAGACTCCTAAAAAAATATCCTAGTGTGTTAAACCATCATTACTATTATTTCCCATAATATACAGTTTGTATACCTAACATAAATATCTTATAGTCAATCTACATACTTTGTGTTGGTAAAGGTTGATATTTTGGGCATGCATTCAAAACTTTGGATCAACAACATTACTTTTAAAGAAAACCAATTCTTAATTGTTACAAATATTATTCATAGTATAAATGGTTAATGATAATTTATATCATAGTGTATATATGGTTAAATATTAGGCCATATTTCATCATTATAATCAACCATTACACATAGGATTTTTTGTTTACATAGTACTAAAGTACATTAATGAAACTAAAATTTACTTTTACCCAACATTGACGTATTTTTACACAAATCTCATTTACCCTTAAACTACATCAAATAATATTTACAAAGTATCCTAAATTTATGTAATACACATATTCAAGGGATAGAATACCATTTTGTGGACAGTAAAATTTCAATATAACATGAACATGACACCTTATTTACCTTTAATTTAAACGTCTTCCATCACTGGGACCTTTCCATGTGCAATGAAACTTTTAGGATACCTTTACAGAACATCAAAATTTTAGGTAAATAAATATTTTCAACAACTTCATTAATATTATGCAAGCTGTTATAATTCTTGGAAACCATTACACAGAGAGACTAAAACATGGATAACCCTTAGCTAGGTGGTTAATTCAACACAGTTCTTATAGACCACTTGGAAATGAATTTGAAATATGTTCTATCCTCTTCAAAAAACATTCAAAATTATTAGGCTAATCACAAAGCAATACTAAATATATACTTCATGAATACTATATACAATATAACTACCAACACCAGAACCTACCAGTGATTTAATTTAAGAACAACTTCAGAACCATCACATTTTAATTTGAACATTATTTATGTGTTGACTATAAAAGAAAAAAAATAATCACACCCACTTCAGACTACTCCATTGAAACATATATTGAAGAATATAAAAAACAAGAGTAATTTCATGAATATTATGAATTGTTATCTATATAAAAAATTCATGACTGTGTGAAATGGGTATTCTCAAATTTTAGAGATCAAATTTGATGATAAATTTTCTCATATGACATGGTTGGAGTCCATTTATAATTTATTAGCCATTATAGTGAAAAGGAGATTCAAGGTGTTCTAAATGTATATCAAATCTTTTTTAGTGGGTATATTGAGGAAGAGGATTACATTGTACATCCATATTTTTTTTCTCATTTATAAATATTAAAATAAATTTTTTGGTTAATTAAGGTGTTTCTTTGGATATAGAAAGCACAAAGAGCTTGATATCCTAAACATGATCAACACATGAAAATCATGGTTTCTAATGAGGAGTATATGGTCATAATATTTATATTACAAATAATAATGAAACAATGATGATTTTACACATTTATATTGATGGAATAAATTTAGATGGTCAAATAATGTGAAATTAAATTAATTTATAGAATTTATCTGTTGTTCTATCAAGGTATCAATGATTACTAAATTAATATTTTTTATAGACTCTAGATGACATGAGAAAGTACTGGATCTTTTATTTATCAATTTTAATATGCCAAAAACCCACTAAAAATATTTTGAATAAAGGACTATAGGTTAATGAAAACTCCAGTAGCCACCAGAATGAAGTTTTCAATGGATTCAAATGAAATTGACGTTGATGTTATGGAATATAGTTAAATCATATGGTTCCCACAGTTTGGAGTAGATACAAGAATTGAAGTTCTATTTTTCACTTGTAAAAATGAACAATAGAAAATAACACCAAATAAATAATCTTCAAACCAATAGAGAGGATAATATACTACGTTAATAGAATTATAGACATTGGAATATATTATAATACTAGTT
This sequence comes from Viscum album, assembly GCA_963277665.1. Lineage (NCBI taxonomy): Eukaryota > Viridiplantae > Streptophyta > Magnoliopsida > Santalales > Viscaceae > Viscum > Viscum album. The sequence continues at coordinate 622,711,678 of OY728130.1, read as the reverse complement.
AACGCTATTACTTATTGGGTTTTACATAAAAAACTACACCTGTTCAGTAGATGAGAACCTGTTAATATCAGGAGGTGTATTCAATATACAAGGAATTTTTATTATATAGTTAAAAATGATGTAGTATTTTATCACATTGAGATCTATGGAAAATGAGTACATCATATCTACTCAAGAATGTAATCAATTTTTATGAATGAAGAAGAGGTTTGGGGATTTTGGTGTTCTTGTGGAATATATTATTTTATTTAAGTGTGATATCTAAATTTATAACATTACATTAAATTTTTTTTACCTCACATGAGGAAGAATAATATAGAGAAAAATATCACTTCATCAATGAGATGTCTGAACTATGGTAAATGGATTTATCTTAAGTTTCTATATAAAATAAATTTAGAAACATAATGACAGTGACAGTACACAAAGATGGTTTTAAATGGAATTGATTGAGTCTTAAAGTAAAACTAACTCTATCAAACATGATGGTTTGTTGAAGGATCACCTACTCCCATAATCAGATTTTCATTCCATTGATGGAGTTTCAATTTTTCATGTACTGACCCACCGAGGACCTCCTGGATATCGGCATGGTGGGTGTAAAAACCCTAGTCAGACCTTCAATAGGATAGGTACTGGAGTCCTTTTTTGAGAAAGAAAAATCTATAATGGGTGGCCCTAGCTTAATATACCTTTTTGAACACACATAACCATATCAATGAAAATGTATAGATAAATGACAAATGAATACAACATATAGTGTATAAAAATTGACACAGGAACCCCTAGGGAATTCATTAGAGTATGATAGTATAAACCCATGTGTAAAATGAAATAAAACAAACCCAACTAGAAATGAAGCCCCAAAAAATAATAATTTGAAAAATAATATCTACAGTGACCAAAACTCATGATTTCAAAATCGGACCAACGAACATGGTAAGTGCTCCCATGTACTTCTATGATCTACTAATTTCTTCATCGATCTTCTAATCATCTACATATAAAATTATGGATTCATGAAAAGCACATGTAGGGGAGTGTATATACATATCTTGTAGGAAACCAAGAAAAACATAATGGAATAATTTTATAGAGACAATATATGTGATCTTGACTGATAGCAAGAGGAAAAAAAGCCCATGATATGTTCTAATATAGAATAAATGAAATGATAGACATGGTATCTCCATATACATATCCCAACCAAGTAATATGAGCCTACCTACATCTATAAAGGTTCATATTTGATGCCTAGTATCTCATGTGTTTGTACAAGAAACCACGTAGAGGAATCGCACGTTGACTCAATGATACATAGTTGGGGGGATATCTAATATTGGACCCTCACAATAGTGTTGCAGGGGGTTCCACATAGTAGATATAGGACCAAAATTTTATGTGATATGGGGGTACCACTTAGTGGATAGAGGACCCTTGCCCTCGCACGATATGGAGTGAAACTTCATAGACTGGGAACCCATTCCCTAGAGTGACATGTGGTGGGGGTGGAACTCAAATTGAGCAAAACTAATTGGGGAACCACACCCTAGTGTGATAGGTTGGTTTCCAACCCCAAAATCACTATGATAATCCAGCCCGGTCTCTACTTTTTGTCAAGGATTGCTTGAAGAAGCATTAGAATTGAAACACATCACATCTAATCTAAACATACAATATGATGGATAACATTATATTATATGCAACATAATACCTTGGATAGAGAAATAATAGTATAATATTAACATTTTCAAGAAGTAGATACCAAAGATATAAGTTCTTTAATGAATTACATGATGTGTATTCGGGGTCACTATGTGTGTGACCTTAACTCATCACATGGGAATTATCTCCATTTTACATGGATTGGGAAACTATTTTACACTACATTGTTTTGAAATATAGTTAATGTTGTGTCTCATATACATGTGTCCTTCTCATATTTGTCAGCTCGTTCCTATATATACTATCCATTATCGTGCACACTGGTCTTGTCCAAGAACAAATCCATTACTAGGTTCTCTATTCAGGTTTGTGTGATTTGTTGTGTTTGTTCTAGTGTACTCTTAGAGTACTCACCGAGTATACGTAACTAGTTCACATCATATGTATGTTCCATACATGACATGTGATCTTTATCACTAACCAAAAACATAGTTTTCATATATAGGGTACTACATGACATGTGTTCCTTTTGGATACATAGTATGTACTCAATAAATTTCTAAAAATATTTCTCACTCTAAATCCCATATCTTACATTTCCACCACCATTCAAGAATTTTGGATAACTTGAATCTTCAACAATAAAATGAAACATCATTGGTCGTCAATCCCCAACTTTTGATAACCACTAATTTGAAGTCTAACTTGTTACATGGGAATCTATTGTGCATCTGCTGCTGATCTGGATCTAAAATCCATGATTTAATCACCACATACCATATCTAACCCTGATCCATTGGTAAAACAAAAATGCATACATCATTATTGAATCCACCATGAATTTTAGAGTTTGATTGAACACAATCCAACCCCATAAAAGTAAAACTATGACCCCATGGTCTCTTGGTGAAGAACAAGAATTCCAGTGGGATAAAGCACAATGAAAAATATAAATATATCATTGGAATATGTAGTCTCAGAAAATGATCAAATAATGATAACAAGGATGATGTGAAATGCATAATTATTATAAATAAGGTTCAAGAGAATATTTATTATCATGTTCATATGTAAAATTGAAATTGATGAAAAAGGATTATTGATAATAAATCCATTCTCGTTATTTAATCAAAAGGGAATAAAACACAAATATTTAGCCCCTAAATAATTATGGATCTATTATTGGTAAAAAACATGTTGTCTAGAGATAGAGAAGAAGTTTTAATAAATTCACTATCTATACAATAGTCCACCTTTATCAATTCACCAATTCAACTTATTGGGTTTTCCAGCACCAATAAAGAACAATCATCCTACTATCTAATCTTCCTAGGGTTATGTTGATAACCCTAAAAAGTTTCCATAACAAGGAATTCAAAATATATGATAAGGTTTTTGATGATATAATAAAATATGAATATAAATTATTTAATTTACTAATCACAGCCACAATGGTCATATACCAAATAGGCCAACACTTACCCACTTTAAGCCATGTCTAGATTAAACCTACCTTCGAGAATCAACCAATTTCAAAAATTTATAATCCATGGTCCAAAAAATTGGAAAAACCATTTAATATATAAAAAAATTCACTCATGTTTTGAGATATATCAATATTTTAGTATACTAATTATGGGGTCCCGGGACACTCAAACACCACACTAAATCCGAAGATAAAACCAGATATACACACTAAGATATTCAAAGGAACAATCTAACAAAAAGAGTCATTAAAATATACTCCAATTCATGTATTATAACATCTAATTGTACAATATACAAAAACGTTGGGGTAACTAAGTCTGCATAAGACTATGATAGTCCCAAAATCACTATTACATGCTCCCATGCTGCAAAAGCACTTAATCCAAAGGGGTTTTCTATCCATGTAATATTCTCTCTTAATGATGAAATATTTACACCAAGTATTTTGTGATGATTTATCCATGATTTCTGTAAAAATTACATTATTCTACAAAATGTGTATGATCATGCACTTATCTCTTCAACTATGACACACAGAAGACGTTATTCATTCGATCTAAATGTCAGGGAAAGGCCAAGCGGTTAGAAACATTACAAAACATATGTAATTTCCCAAATATCTAGATGAACCTCTGGGATAAATTTCTTTCTTACCAATTCTCAACAATCCTCATCATTGGGAGACTCTCAAGAAATCATGGTCTCCCTATTCTAATTCTAGTGGCCTATGACATCCATTTACATAAGATTTCTGTCTTCTCTATCTATCCTCATATGCTCATGGATCAATTGAACTTTATCCACTACCATTGGTATTATTTATATCCAATCAAGTGATTCCTAAAAAATCTTAGTTGAGAATATGTGTGACCTAAATGCACTCCCATACAGGTCCTTCAAAGGTTCGATTATTATTGTAGAGTGATTAAAATTATTAGAAGAAAAATATAATAATGGAATGTGATCCTCCCTGCACTATCAAAAGTCTATAACACAAGATATATAAATATCCTATCACACCTGGAGAGCATTCCTGGTATGATCATATGTCTAGTGGTGGAATGTGGTGACCATCCAAATCTAGGTCATAAAGGCCTCCTTCATGCCTCTCTAAAACCATGATGTGAATCAAGAATCATAGAGTGGGATGATATTAAAAAGTTATATACAATTCTAGATGATATAACTCCCATACAACATCCCCATACTCATAACTATAATCTCATATCAGATGGAAATAGTTTGCAAAGACATCACAAGTCATTCAGTAATCACCCAGATAACATCATGTCTTCTTGTTATCCACACAATACCCATAAAAATGTTAATGCATATTACATCCCATTTCCACTACAGGATCTTAGGTGGACCTGTTAAACCTATCGGAACATGGTGCAATTCTTTCACTTACTAACATGTGAGACATATAGAGATGAACTCAGCAATGTTCTACCTCATACCATCCTACCAGAACTACTATAGAATGTAATTGTACATATGTTTGACACCAGGATGTATAACCAAGGGGATGTGTGAACCCCCCCTAACCTCATCAAAAAATGTTACTATAACTACCCTCTATCCACAAAAAAGGATGATGTGATCCTATCCATCCTAAAACCCATCTAGTTCAGCTCTTAAGGATTTCGAGTCACATAGAACCTTATAGATGATATCTTAGAATTGAGACTCTCTCATAACTTGGAGAAGCAGGGGATCACCCATATTTACTAAATAAAATATACACCCCTCTCCTCCACTAGGTAAGTTGTAATTAATCTAGCTACTCAGACACCTCCTCTACCAAGAATGAATGAAACATTAGACTAATGGAATCTTCAACCATGTTTCCAGTCCCAGGTGTATAGACTATTTCAATGTTATTTTCCTATAGGATCTCCAACTCTCATATATATATTAGGTTAATATATCTCTATGTGAACATATACATGAGTCTATAGTGGTCTAATTAAAGATCAAAACACTCACCTAGAAGAAAGTGCCTCCACATCATTATATAAATGATTACCACTTCTAGATTTATTCCATTAGTCGTGTAGTTTTTCTCATGGTATCTCAACTACCGCGACCCATATTTGATCACAATATACATCTGTATCAACATGAAACCAGGCCCATCTATATAATAATCATGAAATAATAAAAACTCAATGCCCTCCTCAGATATCCTCAATATATGAAAACTAATCAGCCTCACCCTTAACTCCTTAAAGGATATCTAACACTTCACAAACTAGATAAAAGACAGCCCTTTCTACACCAAGTCCATCCAAGGGTCTAATATCATAGGCATGTATACCACAAAACTGTTGAAGTAAGATGATTAAATTTTACACCCGATACACACATGGGTAGCTCATAATAAATAACCACATTAATATTTATTGGGTCACTAGATAAACCAATTTATCAGATATCATTCCCAAAAAATGAACCTTGTGGACCCAAAATTATACCCTTGAGATCTTACCATAAAACTGGTGATATTAGAGTATGTCTAGGACCATACTCAAATGATCTGCATGCTCCTCCTATAATGCAGTGTAAATGAGTATTTTATCAATGAAGATAATGATAAATAGTTCCATATATGGATGGAAGATTTGATTTATAAGATCCATAAACACAATGAGGGAATTTATTACACTAAATGGATTCACTAAGATCAAAAATTTCTATAGTGACATCAGAATATCATGTTCAAAATAGTATCCTCACAAAACCTCAACTGGTGGTACTAAGACATGAGACCCAACTTAGAGAATTAAATCTCCCATATGAATGGACCGAAGAGGTCATGTGTAACAACCAAAACTACTATCGATGTAATTTATCCCTTTTTATATTATTTCAAATGATATAAATAACATGAAATCACATATAGACCATAATAAAAACATTATAAATGAGGAATTAATGAAATAATAAGTAATTTTCTATGTTAATGAGCATATATTGATGAAATAGTAACATGACTATATAAATAGAAAATGAACCTTATGAATAGTAATATGGTCTAATGAATAGTTACATCACCCATGAATGTGTAAATAAAATAGTGGAAACTTATAAATTAAAGTATAATATACTTATATCATTGACCAAGAAAATAATATTTTAAGAAATTAAAAATTAAGTGTTTCCATTTTTTTAAATCGTAAATACTTAATTAAAATTTTATGATTAATTTAATAATTTAAAAGGAAAATTATTATCATAAAATGAATTCACAAATTACTATTTTTATGTCTTATTACTTTAAGATAATTTTATGAAACCTTACTTAAATTATTCAAAGTGTTATAAAACCATTTATGAATTTAAAATATGCATTTTCAATAAAAATGATGATTTAAATTAAAGATTAAATTATAAATTTTTGAAAACTATTTTCATAAAATGTATATCATTTTTGTATTCTACACATCAATACATGATTAGGGAGTTTTTTTCGATTTTTCCAAAAATTTTTTTTTTCAGTGAATGGTAAAATATGATAATTTATGGTATAATTAAATTAAATATTAAATACAGTTTTCCTTCTATCATCACAATTTTATGCACCAAAATATTGAATTATCCTTCTCTATTTATTCTATTTTTTCATCTAATCATCACTATTTCTTACCTTGATGATAAATAATAACTAATGAATTAAATAATGAGAAAGCACCACTCTCCTAGACTATAAATACAACCCTCACCACCTATTTTCTTCACAGCACTATTGGTTTTATCATTGTAAAAATTATTTCTAATACTCTCCCCTATGTCGTAAACCATTTCAAAGAAGAGTTGGTCCCATAAAAATACCAGAACCTTTTCCTTAAGAATCTTCTCAAGGAGGATAAATCTAAGAGGTAAAATGTTCTTCCTTTTCCTTTTAATTTCAATTCAATATCATTTATATTCTAATCTTCTTCTCACCATATCTAATATAAATTACATAATTACTCTTGTATATTTGATACACTGAAATGATTCCAGGTTAATGTAATTTCCATCATTGTAATCCTTCATCTATCTCTCTATCTCTATCTCTTTTATTCTAAAAATAAAATCATCGACTATGATGTGTTTGTTTACCGACATCATGGGAGATGCACATTCATTTTACTTTAATGCCTTCCAGGATGTTAACAAAACCTTTATAGTGGTGGAAACATATTATTAAATTTATGTTAAAACCCTCATTGTGTTATTTAAGTAACAGATATTCATAATATTAAAAGATAAAACAAAATGAGTTCTTTGTAATCAAAAAACATCTATGATTAACCTATAATGATCATCATTAATGTTAATCTAAAAATTCATCCTCATGCCATATAAAAAAATTCTTCTTAGGATAATTTAATATTTATGGAATATAATTAATAATATATAATAAAAATTCATTATTTTTATCAACATTTTACATGAAATTCCATTCACCTATAAAAGTTAACTGATCGTGAAAACTAAGAAAAAAACACCCCCCAACAATAAAATAAAAGTATATAACTCAACAAAAAGGAAATAAATGAATTAAATAAAATGAAAATGAATAAGATTCATTCATAAAAGTTATTTATTAATTAATTAATCTAATGTTATTATACATGATATTAATGTGAATAATGAATTTAGACATATGTTAAGAAGAATTATGGAACCAAACTATCTTTCCTTGTGGTTTCCCTCTTTGATCCCATTTCCAGTATGGAAATTATTTTAAAATAATTTATTTATCATTATATTATATTTTACTAGATATACATGTTTTATAATTGGGTACATGATAAACACAATATTTTCAAAAAGAATTATACTTAAAAAACACCTTTTACTTCTCGAGATTGTTTTTTCATCACTCAAGGTTGAAGATTTTTATATGTGATTGCACATTTAAATTCAAAACTCAAATTTTATGAATGTAAGATTTATGAAATGAAACTAATTCCTTTATATGGGTAATTTTATGACCATGATTGATATATGCTCTTTTTATCTTGCATGATAATTTAAATGTTAAGATATGATAGGTGCACCCAATATTATATAGTGCAATGTAATTTTTATGAAGTGACAGGTGCACCCAAAATTATATAGTTCTCTAATTCAATTGGTTATGTGATGTATCTCATGAAAAAAGTGAAATATGTGTGATAATGATGCTAGCATTTTTTCAACTATGTGTGGTAGTTTACCATTAAGACATGATGTTTCATTTTTATGAGTTGACATGCCTTTATCTAATGCTTCTTCTCATGACAGTGATTATGATGTTATGATTACTCTCACCTGATGTTATATTGTTTCATTTTCTTATCTATTATCTTATTGGGATTCTCTCTCACCTGTTTCATTTATGTATATCATTAGGTGACTACTTATATCTTGTATAATTCAAGGGACCAAAAGAAGTTGGAGAAGATAGAATTAAATAAATGTTTTATTTTTATTTTGTAAATGTTATTATGGTCCTAATTTTACAAATACACTAAACATTTGGATCATAGTTTTATTATGAATTTATGTTATTATATTTAGAATGATGTAATAGACATGTAAGGAATAATAGGGTCACTATATTTGGTATCAGACCATAGTTTAGTTAATTTGGAAATTAGGATTAGATAACCTAAGTGAAAACCCTTAGTATAATACTAAGTAAAAGTAAGCACACAAGAATCTTTCATTAAAAAATGATAAACATTAGGATCCCAAAAAATATGTTTTTATATTTAATTTAATAACCAATTAAAAAATTATTCATGACTTGTTGAATTATTTTTGTTCTGGCCTTTTATATTTTAGAAAATGGTGGGAACCAGAACAAACTAGGCCAATAACCCATGTTAGGGACAATGTCGTGATTGGTCAAATGAAAAACCCAATGCCTTTATAGGTGGAGTTCAAAATTTAATGGATATTATTACCAAAATATCTCAAGATATGAACAATAACATGAATAATGTGCAGTTTCCCCCATTACCTAAGAGTAACAATTGTCTATCACATGTTTTATGCAGAAATGACCACTAATATTTAGTGAATCAACTTATCCAATAGTTTTAGACAATAGATCATCTCAATGAATAATATATTTCCAATTATTCAATATTATGATATCTAGAAGGTTACACTTTCCATTTATCTTCTAGATGGAGTGGCCAAACAATGTTGCGTGTTGATTTAGAACAACAACTCGACTGACATAATTGAGGAGATGGAGGGGGAAGACTTTAATACTATTTTTCTTAACAAGTATCTCACTTTACCTATTTGAACAAATATGGAGAGATAATTCCAAGAGTCGAAGCAAAAGTAAGGACAATATATCACATCCTACAAGGAAAATTTCACCAGGCTTGTAAGGTATAGTTTAGGGTTTTTATCCACAAAGATAAAAGAATTGATAGAATATTTAGTTTTTTAAAACCACACCATTGAAGGGATATTTAAATTTGAGATGTTGGTAGTTATGAAGAAGTTTTTAAATGTTATCTGAATGTAGATATATAGTTTGGAGAATAATCCAGTAGATATGGTGATAAGAAACAAAATAGTGATTTTAAAGTTAGAGGATCTAATTACAAAAGTGGAAAGAGAAATAAACCACCCACATGTCAAAAATGGGGGCAGACGCACCATGAGATCTTCCTCAAAAGGATGAGGAAATGGTTAAAGTGTGGGAGAGAAGTCCAAAAAGATCATGAATGTATAAAATACAATATTATTACGGACAATGTGATGGAGGAAAGAAGAGTACCATTCATGGTACAATTCTACAATTGTAGGGGTAAGGGAACTATATAAGCTAGCAAAAAAAACCTCAAGTCCTTGAGGGTAAATAATGTCCGCATCCACCAAATACAAAGGATCATGGAAAGGATTATCCCATCACTACTATAGAATTTGAGTATGAAAATGAATTCATACAAGGTACCCTTCCAATTCACTCATGAATGTAAAAATTATTATTTGATTATAGTTCTAAATATTCTTTATATATTGTAGGTTTTCTAGAACTATTGAATTGAAGCCTCAAAGCCCTAAAATAGAAAAATCTATAAAAATACCATGTGATGAAATCATAGAAAATCTAGTGTTGGATTCTTCCCTTGTTGTAAAATGTGTATATATTTTTCCAGAAAATATATTGATACCTTCCTTGGTGGAATTTGATGATATAATGGGAATGGATTGACTCTCATTATATAGAGAACATATAAAGAATCGGGAAAAGGAAATATCATTTAATATTATTAAACATACCATGATCCTCTATAAATGAAATGATGATCATGAATCACATTTGGAAAATCCTTCAACAGTGTTGGTGTTGATTCCAATTGAAGAAGTATACCTCGAACAAATAGTTGAGTTAATGGATGGTATAAACCAAGTGTAAATTCCCATTATACAGGAATAAAATGATGTATTTCTGCAGATTTATCAAGTCTTTTTCTGGATCATGAGGATGAGTTCTCAATTGAGCTCGTACCCAGTGCAATGCCTATTTCAATGTGTCCCTATTGGATGAATCCTATCAAACAGGAGGAGTTGATGAAGTAGTTTCAAGAGAATTTGGACCAAGGGTTCATATTCGCCAGTGAAACACCTTCGGGTGCACTAGTGCTCTGTGCCAAGAACATGGATAGATCAATGCAGCTTTGTATCGATTATTAGGAGCTCAAAAATATCACTATAAAAAAGTATTATCATCATCCAAGGTTTGATGACTTGTTCGATTAGTTGTAATGAGATACACTTTTCTCAAATGTGGATATTCATTCTAGATATCATTTGCTAAAGGCGATGAATGAATATATTTAGAATACATCTATCCGTACAAGGTATGGGCACTAAGAGTTTATGGTGATTATTTTTAGACACGATTGTTACCCTGAAATCTTCATGGATTTAATGAATAGTGAATTTACAAATTACCGCAATAAATTTGTGGGGATGTTTATCAATGATACTCCCGTATAGTAGATGAGAAAGGAGTAACATAAAGAACGTATATGGATTGATTTGGTGACATTAAAGAAGCATTAGTTGTATTCTATGTTTTGAAAGTGGGACTTTTGGATGAATAAAGTCACATTCTAGGGACATATGATCCAAAGTAAGGGAATTTTTGTGGACCCATAAAAAAAGGTAATTAAAGAATGGATGAGAAACTAAAGGGTAACATAAATATATATCATTATGTGAATAGATGTGTACAAATAACTATTGGTGATTAATTTTTCATGATTTTCTAACCCACAAACTGAGTTTACATGAAATGGGGAAAATTATGTACGGAAGGAAGAATGTGAGTAATGCTTCAAGGATCTAAATAAGAGGATGATCACTACACCTGTCCCCGCATCACCAAAAAGTGGAGGATGAATTGATATATATAGTGATTCCTAAAAGAATTTCTTGGGATGTGAAAAATGATAATGTGATAGACTATGACTCATTAAAATTGAATATCCAGGAATAGAACAACCCGACACATTATATATAGCTAGCAGCTATGAATTTTACCTTAAAAAAAGTGGCACAACATCTTTGGTTAGAACTGTAACATATATACATATCACAAGAGCCTAATGTATATATTCACACAAAATGAGATCAACATGCATAAAATGATATTATTAGATCTAATCCATGAAAATGATTTCTCAATTCAGTTTTGTCCGAGTAATGAGAACAAGGTAGCTAATGGTCTTAGAAGAAAATAACCTGCTACTCTATCCAAGATGTGGATTGAGAAAGACCCAATCTTTATAGAAATACAAAGGATGGATTTGTAAATTATAATGGTAGGGAATACATCCAACCTCGCCCATATTATTTCCCATCTTTCAATCAAAGACAATATTAATGATGTACAAAGGGATGATCCTGAGTTTCAAATGAAGGTGAATGCAGTAATTGAAGAGAATCTTTAAAAAATTATATATCGATGATGATGGTGTGATCTAATTTTGTTATAAGATGTTGTGTTCCTTCATCACCTGGGATAAATAAGGAGCAATTTGATAATGCACATTTCTTAACATTCTCTATCAATCCTAGAAGTACAAAGATGTATATTGAAATCCAAGAGTTCTTTTTTTGAATCATGATATCCATGAATGAATAAAATAAATTTAAACCTTGAATAATGTGAAGTAAATTTAAATTCATGATACAAAATATCCTCGGGAAGTATAAATATAACACAAATGAAACGATTGGTGAATATGGAAGATCTCTCGCATAAATAAATGTGAGACTAGAAATCCCATTAACATAATCCTTTAATTCCTTCATACACATTCAAATATCCTATATTCTATATTTAATTTTATTATACATCTTCTATAATTCATATATATATTATCATATATTATTTTATTAAGACTTCAAGTCACCCATTAGTTAATGATTCCATGTAAAATTTATGTTTCGGGTAATAACTGATATGGGTTTTCAAACATGTTTTGACTTATTATTTTTGGTCTGATTAATTTGATCATTATTTAATAATTTAAATAATTTTAAACATGGTATAATTAATATATATATTATGTATATATATATAATAACCCATAGTATATGGAAATAGGAAATGATATACACCATTAATGGAGATGGTTGAACGTACGTACACATGAATACTATTTCAATTTTCTTGTTGTGTGGAATGAAATAATATTAGATGATATATATATATATTATAATTATAGTTGAATTTATAAGTCATATATTTCTATTATACCATTATTTAACGTATTATTTGTAAAATGTGAGAAAATCACATCACTTTTGGATGGCAGAAGCCCAAACATCCCCAAAAGATGTTATTGAATTTCCAGAAAATAGAAATCAAGATGTTATGTATTATATAATAATTAAATATTAATAAAGGAGGAATAAATATAATATATATAATATAAAGACATAATTTACATACATATTCCAAACATTGAGTATAGGTAATGGATGAACAATCGACATCAGTTAATGAAGTGATAGACCGCCATACACACAATCAATGATTGTGTATCCCATTTGGTGGAATTGTGTGTGGGTGTATGTTTTATCCATAACATAATAACAACCCATTATTTTTATATAATACTAAAATAATAATAATTATAGGTTTGTATATAAAATAAACAAAATTGATCATTGAATAACATTACCACTTCTTCGGGTAACTCCTTTTGGTTTTCCCTAAATGACATTCTTTGGTATAAATTATGACCAAATGTATTCTTATATTATGAGATGAGGGGGTTTTGTATTTTATTTGGGTAGGTTTTTGAGGATATAAAAATCTACATAGGAATGAATAAGTGATGGTGAGTTCCCTTTTATACTTGGGGATAAGTGACATTATTTTAAATACAAAAGTTAAACACTATTGGGAGGTCTATATTACACAATGTGCCTCATATAATGAACCATTTCTAATAAAATTGGTTTTATTATAACTACTAGACCTTAAACCATTACATAATATGGAAATAAATAGATAAATCACATTGAGGATCTTTTCATGTTGAGATTTTTAATGAATTATGCCTTATCTATTACATAAAAAATTAAATATTACATATAGGAACTACAACTCAGTATCCATTGTTTCATAAAATAAAAAAGAAACCAGTCTTGTTCCATGTTTTAGACAGCATGACATTTACTTGATCACATCCTTGACCCATATTCATCTTTAATTCATGGGGAAAACATTTCAAAAACTATGGATGAGCATAAAAATCTCATTAAGGGATATAAAATATGGAATGGAAACATTATCCCATCAATAAATACAAAATAATTAAACCATACTTTTCCATCATAACATACCTTATGAAATCATATGATTTATAAATAACACACAGAAATCATAAATTATAAAGGTAACTTATAGAATATATAAAATACATACATTGTTGATATTACACCTGTGTAAGGTGTTACATTGGAATACCCATCATAGTATATTCCCAAACTCTCTTAGGGTAAATATTAATGTTTACCTCCATAATGTTACCCAATGCTTTAGAGAGCTATCTCGGGCTCACTTGCCCAAGGTTTATCATGGAACCATCCATATACGTAATCAATTCCCAAGAACCATAACATATTCATAACACTTAAAACAAGAAAAATGGAAATATAAAATTTCCACATTGTATCACAACAAATCATTTATTGATATATACATAATAAATTATTTATCAACACATTTTCAAAACTATTTAAAACATTTAATAAAGTGACTTCTGAATAAAAGTGTCCCATAACACTTTGAATCTTTCAGACAAATTATCATTTGAAAACATTAATGTACATATAAATAAATCCTTAAAACCATTTTTAAAACATGATAATTCATGACACCGATTTAGAAGAATAAATCCACAAAACAGTTAATACGATATTTTAGTTAAAGAGTTTTTAACAAAAATAGGGACTCTTGAATAAAAATAATTGAGGAATAACATTGAATCAGAACATTACAATATAATTAGAATAAATGGATTCATGATATAATATTTCAAAGGAATGTATATACACCATAAAAGAGTGAATTGGTTCATAACAATAATGAAGTCTCAATGAAATGTAAATTGAGACGAAATACCTTATAAAAGATGTTTCCTTAGATTAGGGTTAAATAAATTACATAATAATTTTTGAAAAATATAAAAACATTCAATATGTTTGGATATTCAGTGTAAATCAATCATTGAACATTCACACATATTTTTTTGTAAAAACAACACCAATGGCTTGGATCTTTAACTTAATGAAAGGAAATTGAGTTAAAACTACTCTTATCAAGTTCATATCGATGACTTGAGAATTTATCAATGGATTGATTATGTATATTAGATGTATATCCACACAAAGGTGAGTGTAAATTAATACATAAGTAAATAAATAGTGACTTAACACATAATATTGGAGTAAAATAATCAATGAAGTATTCATAAAGCCCAATGATTGGAATTTGAAATTTGAAATTCCCTTACCAATTTTGTAACATACGAAACATACTCCCCATGAAAGAAGGACCACAAAATGAAGATAAAAATACCCATAATTTATTTATATTACACCATGAATATAATCATGGTAAATAAATACACTACAAAAAAATAAATAGTGGCTAATAAAGCATTAATCTCACAGGAATAAAAAGTGAGATTAAAAACCCTTACCACGTTGTAATCAATCGAGTCGTCTGAAAGAAAGGTAATAACCACCAAATGAATCAAAGAATACCATGAAGATAAATATAATCAAGATAATATATATATATCAAATGTATGTACACAATACAGCACATGTAATAAATATGTGGTGAACAATAAAATCTCACAGAATTAAAAGTGAGATAAGAAACCCCTTATCTCGGGTCCAACATGACTTGTTTGTTCCTTGTTCTTCCTGAATAATAAACATAAATTAATTTATACTTGATCAAGAACCTTTTTCAAGTTTAGTATTACTTTTATATCACTTATTACCATGTTATTAACATTAAGTAATCATTTAAGTTAGTAATGGTCATTTTGTCAATATTTGGTACTTGAGTCAAAAATGAACAACTTCAAATTACAAGTTGTCCATGTGGTCAACATTCAATTATATTCATAATTATATTCAAGATTAATATATCATATATATCATATATTCCCAGAATATATATATATTTATAATATTAAATAACATTTAGGGGGAAGAAATGAAATACACCGTTCATAGAGATGGTAAGCCATACGTATGCATGGATGCTACTTTTAATTCTATTTCATATTTAATAGAATGAAAACATAATGATACGTAGGTATATTATAAATCCATTATAATATAATATATAATTTCATTAACTCTATCCTTTATACGGCCCACATGTGGCATGAATGAGTCATATAACATTAAGGGGGCGCTAGTCTGCACTTCCTCAAATTAAATTATCACGTTTACCCATAATGGAAACCATATAGGTATGCTATAATTGAAAAAATACAGAAGAATAAAGAAAACATAAACATAAAATATATATCATATAAAAATATAGTGCTATCATAATGGCCACAATGAGATGAGGTAGGAGAAAATTAAACAATCATCGTTTTGTGAGGCAGTAGTTCACCGTCCACAGAAACAATATATTCATTACCCTTTAGATGGAGGTGTGTGTATGTGTAGTTATAATCCTTATCATCACAAAAAAATTGTATATTTAGGATTATTATGTTGTAATAAAATAAAGGAATAAAAAATGTTATGGGTTTGGAGATGTAAAATAAAACAAATGGACTTAAGAGAAGATGTTACCGTAAATTTGGTTATCTCTCTTTGGATTGAACAAAAAGGTTTTCCTGAAGTGCCTTATGCCTAAGGTAAGGCTTCATTGTGGAAGATAAGGATCTTGAGAGATTATTTGGGTAGGGGTTGGATGTTCCATGGGGCTTGAGATGTGTGAAGAATGGGATAGAAGTGTTGTCTTTTTAGAAGGGGGAGGATGGACTTTTTAGGAATGTCTGAAAATATTATTTTATTTTATAATGATTTTTGGTTTATAAATAACAAAAAATAATTAAAGTTAAAGATATGATGAATCATGTTAAAAATAAAATCAGCCAAAAATAATTGAACCTGTTTTGGTTTTTTTGTCTTTATAATATAATTTATTTAAATAATTTATTAATGGGGTTAACACTACATCATTATTGTGTCATAAAAATTTTTATTTATTTTTGTTTAAAAATTATAAAAATACAATGATTTCGGAAATAGTTTTAGCTTTACAAATATATTTATAGTTTAAATGATAACTTATATAACCCAATGTAAAAATTGATTTACTGAAAGATATTTGTTTATGTCATTTTAGCCTTTACTTTATGTTAATTAAAATAAAGTGTCATTATCACTCTTAAGTGGCTCTGTGGGGTCCCAAAATCAAACAAGGGATACACATAGTCTTCCATGACTCAAAAAATAATTTTTAGGCAAGTGTTAAGGTATTTTTGTATTATTATACAATTCTTTTTAACAAGAATTACCTATTTACCTTTAACCGTGGTAAATAAAAGTCAAAAGTTAATATTCACCAAAATTTATTTTCATCTTGTTGAACCAAATATTGCTTACTAATAAAAAAATGTATATTTGATTTTCTGAATTTAATTCACAAAAGCGGTAAAATATCATTTAAATGAAAAAGTAAAATTTTTAACTACTACTAAGTGGTATCACTATTCATTAAGAATTGAAGTTTTTCAAAAAAATACCAAAACATCAGCCTAAGCTATATTTGATATTCCAAATTAAAAAATGATGTCTATTTTACCAAATTCAAAACATGTAGATAGGATTAATTAATTTTAAATTAATTCCCATTGTAAAAAAATGCGCGTTTTGAATAAATAATAACTATTAAAAGATTAACACTTGTTTATGCCCAATTTCAATGTGAAATTACTTCCAATGACCAACATTGGATTAAATGGTAAAAATTTAATCTAATTACAATTTAAAACAAATTAGAAAGATAATCTAAACATATAAATAAATTATATTAAATGGAAAATTTGATTTAGAATACTTTATTTTTTACTATTCAATAAAAATTGAATTTTATTTGAAAAATACAAAAAATTTATCCAAAGAAAATTTTGATGACTTGATTCTAAAGAAAAATTTTATTTTATCAAATAGAACATATAAAAGTGACCAAAACATGATTTAATGATGGTTCACCAAAAAAGGCGGTAAATCGACCTTTGAAAGAATATTAGTGTACTTATACTTAAAATCATATTCTTTCTTATTTTAAGCCTCTAAAATTTATTGGATAAATGTATAAATATTTAACAAACATGTATACTAAATTTTTATTTAGTTATGTCCATTCCTTTCATTACAATGACTAAGAATTAACTAGAATTTAAAATAATAATAATAATATATTATTTTTTAGTACAACTCAACGTTGTGTGAAACTTAAGATTTCAAATAAACCCATTGTCGTGTACCTGGTACGCCATCAAACATAGATTACCCTTTAATGTAAAATTAATAATTAATTTACAAATATTAAAAAAAATGCAAATTACGTATTATTTATTTACATGGGATGTTACATCATTCCCCCCTTTTAGGGATTGCATCATCACAATTTTAAAATTGGGCTCATAAACTTCAATGAAAGTCCCACATTGGAAAAAGAGTCAATAAATCTATAACATTAAAATAATGTAAGAGAAGTACAATGTTCAACCAAGATAATAGATACTTTGATTCCATAAAAACATGGATATGGGGGAGAAAACAAACCATCACGTTCTGATGGAGAGTGATAGAAAACATGATTAGGAGAAAGCTAACCACCAGAAAATCACAAACTTGTGATGGGTTAAACAGTCGTTGATTTCCCAGTAGGAAAATTTAACAGGCAATGTTTTTGTTTTAACATATTTTTCATAAAGGTGATGAATTTATTTATGAGCATAACCAAAAACATAATAAAACAAACTTACCTTTCATGTAGAGAGTATTCAAGATGACTTGTTCACATTGAAAGCAATATAATCAACATCTATAGAATCATATAATCCAAAAAAGATGAACAATATTTTTCCCATGTCTTTAGACGTTATCAAAAACCAGAGTGGTTGGTAGAAGATCTGATAATCCCCAAAAGGATAATCTTTTACAAAAAGAAAAACTACTCTTAATTGCAAAAATTTTCAATCAATACCAAAAGTTCAAAAAAGAACATTCAATTAACAATTGTCCAAAAAATTCATCAATGTAATAAAATCTAATATTGAAACCCAAATCTCAGAAGTATTTAATCGCATAGTCTTCCATGTAAAATCTTAAAATTTATCTCCAAATAACATCAGTTCTTCTTAATGTCTCATATTAAAAAGCAATTAAACAAATCACATATTCTCTATGATAGGTTTATCATTTCCATAGATAACCCAAAATCAACTTATTATTTATTCATAAAATCATCTAACGAAATATAATTATTCATACTGACTAGGGAAATCACACAGTCCAGTGGTAGGTGATAAATCCTAGTCGCACTTTGGATGTGGGTTTGATTCCTGCAGCTTCATCCGACATGACAAGTTGTCACATGGTCTGCATGTTTTCGTTCTTCAAAAGAAAATATAATAATTCTTTGAATAAAATTTTCTTATATCATACTTTAGGGTTACACATATAATATAATGTCTTCTAATATAATCCCATCATCAAAAGAGCCTAAATAATTTTAAGTATTTCAACATTTTAAAATCTATCATAACACTTGAATTCCTTATATGATGACTTCTTAATCATTCAATATTCATCATTATCTATTAACCATTCCTTTCCAACTTATTCTTAAATACTTCTTTCCTATAAACAAAATCATGAATCATATCCTAAGATTAAATATTTTCTAATGATCAGTTATTAAATAATACATACCATTCATTATTCATTGTCAGTTTCCTTATCCTCAATTACAATGGAATTAGGTATTGGAAAACATATATTTGTATGATCATGGTGATCCCATTACAGAACGTTCTTCGTAGGACCTTTGATTGTATAATCCTCATGCACACCACATTTAAACGATTAATTGATCCCCCAGAAAGAACTTCTTTCACTTTTCTAGAGTGAATTGGATGCTTCATTTTTTCATGGAAGGTTCTTTCTTTAATAACTTCACTTCCACATCTATAGAATCTTCCCATCCCTTTGAAACATTTTTCTATGTGTTTCTTTCCAATTCCTTGACACATATGTTTTTTTAATATACTTACCTTTATGATTATTACCTGAACATCAGTGGGGATTTGTTTTTCTCGCATACACGATGGCTTATAAAAATCGCCAAGACTCGTGTGGTCAATTAGGACTCCAGATAGTTGGTTGTGAATAACCCCAGCAGTTCTCATTACAGCTCCCATTCATTCATTTTATCATTCAGAAAACCTTCACTATTTTCTTCACATACACTGTAACTTTGGTTCCTACTAGATCTGTCCATTTACTAAAACCAAATGGTAAGTGAGGGTATATTAGTAAAATCATTGAAAGTGCGACCGATTGTATCATATCGACCGTTAATGTTTCTGGTGCTCTGCTAATGTGTATAGAAGCATTCGAGTCGAATCATCGAAGATGATAATTTTTAAAAGTCGGTAGTTTTTAGTTGATTGTATTTTGATGGGGGGGTTTGTTTACAGAGCATAATTGAAATGATTGACTGATTAATATTGATTTAAAAATTTAATAAATACTTTGGCGAGTTCATCATTAGGTAGTTATGATTGTGATATCCTTGATCTTTGCTTTATATTGCATTTAAATTAACACCCACTTTACAAGATAACCTTGATTTTAATTCCTAAGTGTTAAGGCTTTAATCCACGCCATAACTTAACATTGGGTTCTAATCTCAATAATAGATTGATTATGGTAGTGTATTTATGGTTCCAATAATCCATGGAAACCACAAGTTAAACAAAACAAGTCATTAATCCATGAGATGTTAAGTCCAACATACACAATGTAAAATTAAAAAATACTAATCGAGTAAAAACACTCAATCGCTTAACAAACCAAAATTGTAACTCATCCCAAAGAGATATTTACTTAGACTTTAAAATTATTAATAATATGGTTATAATTATTATGATGTTAAATTAATAAGAGATGAAAAATAAATGGATATGAAAAGTGGTGTGTGTCAAACACAGACACACACGAACAATGATGAGAATAAAAAACGGACTTTTGATTAAATGATGAAGAAAATGAAGGGAATGGGATTCAACTATATTAAAAATATTTTATGAAAATTACTATTAAACGAAAAAATGGTGATGATAATTAGAGATACTTAAGAAGAAACGTTCATTAAAACATAATTACAAAGAAAGAGACTTACAAGATTACAAAAATCAAGAACTCAAAAGTAAAAGGAATCAGAGAGAGGCGGAAAGGTCTATCAAGTAAAAACTTGAGTATGAAAAGTCCTCCCAAGAATTTGTCAAGTCTTTGTTCATGCCAATTTACAGTTCTCTCTTTTCAAATACCATCCCCTTATGAATGAAGAGGAGGGGATGTATTTATAGCCCATGGTGGTGGACTGTTTGAATTCCAAAACTACCCCACCACTTGGATCGACGATTTAAACATCCAGAGAGTTGTATCTGAAGATATACCCTTATTCAAAGTTGTAGATAATAATGTTGACTGACTACACTAAAATTTTGGAGGCATTGGGACTTTTGTGATCAATAGTAGGGCTGTTTTACTAAACAATATTAATCTGTCCATTAAAATATAGATGTTTTCAATGGCATAAATGTGAACAGATTTTTTTAATAGAAATCTTCTTTCAAATACGAATTGTTTATTCAAAAAAGTATACCTTCAATTTTTCCACTTTCACACAGAAAAATTTTAGCTTTATTTGATAACTAGACCATGGGAAAAGTCAACATTAGTGGGCTGATTTCATTTCCCAGACAGAATGGTGGGCTGGACTTAAAAGCTTCATTTGGGCCCCTTTATCTTGGAGTTGGACCCTGAAATTTTTATATATTATTCATTTGGATAATCACGAGAATATGGTGGAGTTTTATAATATTTGGGCCTCATGATTTAGAAAAGTAACTCAATCAGCATGGCTGGTCCAGTTTTTTTTCACAGATTATTTGGGTATTCTTGTGTGGACAATATGACACTTCAAATGGAAGATTGGTCCAAAGGACCCTTCAAATGAAATATTTTAATTGGAGTAAAAAATTCTAAAAAACTGAAATCATTAAATTTGGATACGTAGGGTGATAAATAGTATTAAAACATTAAACATACCTGAATCTGGAAGAATTAAAATTATTCTCTAAAATTATATTTAATATTTTATAATTAATATTTCACACAAATTATGAAAATTTAACATAAAATTAGTTAAGGTAGTATATAATAAGTTATTAAAATATTAATAACATCAACTCCCCCAAACTTAGTCTTGTGCATGTCCTCATGTGAAATAAATATAAAAACCTGACAAAATCATTTGTACTCACCAACAAATATTAAAATTCTATTTTCCCCAATTAGGGGTGGTTTAGACAATATCACTCGTCCATATTGAATTCCACCACAAGTTGTTAGAGAAACAATTTTACGTAAACATTTAATTTTTTCAATCTCAAATTTAGAAATGGAAAATTGTGGCACACAAAACTTACTCCTCTCAAGATGATAAAATTAATTTATGGAGCTTCACTCATTAACCAACCAAAAGTGAAAATCTTAGAGTTCATAAGAGATCTCAGCTTCCACACCCAATCCTAAAGTGCTCAAAAATCAATAGGTCTTTTTAGTGTTTTTTGTGGCTATGGTTTTGTAAGAAGATGATATCCAAAATATAGGAAAAAATGGGTTAAGACACCAACATGAAAAAAGCAATGCACATTTTTTTTGAAATGAGATATGGAAGGTAATGAAAAAACATATTTATAAGGGAATGATTGTGTGTAGAAAGACAAAAAGGAGTAATAAAATTTTAAGGAGATATAATGATAAAATATTTACAAAACACAAAACTTATCCCAATAACATAAGTGTTCATTTTTTCAATAGTTTTTTATTTTTTCGATAGATGAACTTGAAATAGATCTCATACTATCTCCCATCCCATGATTTATCTCTTCACAAAACTAATTTAAATAGTTATTAGAAGATCAAAATTTGTGGAAGAGTGATTTTTGACCCACCAAAGACACAGCCCATTCTAATTTTCAGGTTTTTGAATTTTTCTTGAATTTTGTTGGAATTTTGTATGATTTTTTGTTTGATTTTTTGAACACATCAATTGTACAAGATAAACATATTTAAATTCCCGAAACCCACTAAAGGAAAAAATCTCCCCCACACTGAAAGGGATGATTACCCTTAAGAATATGATAACATGGTGAAATCAAAAAATGGTACCCAAAATCAAATCCATTCCCCCCACACTTAAATTTCAAAAAATTGTGTAGTGAAAATTCTTGTTAATATTGGGTGGGATACGGTATTGGGTTATTAATGTGGCTATCAATGAAACGGTTTTCATAGGCTCGAAGTGTCTTTCAAAAGGAAGATTAATGTTTGGTTAATGGTATTCTATTTGGCTATTAAAATTCTCATGGGGTTCAAGAAATGCCTCTATCATATTAATTCATACTAAAGTTGTAAATTCATCTCAGAGGTCCACAAACTCAACACTCACAAATGGGGGTGAAAAACACACATTTTGAAAATCTCTCCATAGGAAGCCTTAAAATGAAAGAAAATGTTTTTCCTCTTGGGTGGGGAAAATAATTTTCCAAATAAAAAAATTGAGCATTAAAAATTTGGTGGCTTTGACACAATATTCTTTATCCATGGTCATGATGAAAATAAAAAATTTATGAGATGAAAAAATGTCTTTTGACTCCCCAAAATGGTTGGACAAAATTTAAAAATTGGAGGTTGAGTAAGCATGACCCTTTTGTTTTTTTTACAATTTTTTATTTCCTTTAGTTTTTAGGTGTTTTTTTACTTTTTTATAAAGACACACCAACACAAAAGTGAAAGAGAAAAATAAAAGGGATTGATAAATAAATTGGTAAAAAATGAAAGAGTGGGGAAGAAGAAGAAAGTGGTAGAGAGGAGGAGAGAGAGAGAGAGAGTTAAAGGGAAAGAGGTGCCCCTAGTTTGGATTTGGTGTGTTTCCATCTCTATCTAGTGGTGGCTCGACTACAAAAGTTCGGGATTCTATAGAAGTCAATTTGGTTAAAAGATTTTGTGTTCTTTCATTGAGATGCTTTAACTGATGTCCATTAACCGTGAATGTCCTTTTGGAAGAGGGGTCTTGGACTTTCACTACACCAAATGGGTAAACAATAGTAATAAAAAAAGGACCTTCCCAATGAGAATTAAGCTTACCTGGGGGAAGATGAAATTGAGTGTTGAAAAGAAATTCATTTTCACCTTCATGGAATACCATTCGTAGGATGTGTTTTTCATGGAGTGACTTGGATTCTTCTCTGTAGATAATAGACTTATCATATGAATCAAGTCGAATCTTCTCCACTTCATCCAATGGAAAATATATTTCTTCACTAGATTTTTCAAGATCAAAATTATAGGTTTTTACATCCTAAAAAGTCTAATGATGGATTTCAACTGGTAAATGACATGCTTTACCAAATACTGGCCTAAATGGAGACATCCCAATAGGTGTTTTATAGTCAGTTCAATATGCCCAAAGTGATTGGATCACTTCAATTTAGGTAGGATCAACTTCAATACCATAGTTTTTAAAAATTTTTCCCTAGGACAATCCCATTTGCAACCATGAAGTGAAATTTTTCAAAAATTAACACAATGTTACACTTGACGCACTTGAAGGACTAGAGAGAGTGAATTCAAGAAAGATTAAAATGACTCACCAAAAATTGTAATGTCATCCATGATGTCTTCAGAACAGTGTTCAATGAATTTAGAAAAGATACTCACTATACACCTCTAAGATGTTTAAGGAGCATTGTAAATGCCAAAAAGGCATTCTCGTATATTAATATGTTCCAAAAGGGCAAGTGAAAGTAGTCTTTTATTGGTCTTGAGGTGAGATTGGGATTTGGAAATAGCCGATGTTTCCATCAAGACTGCAATAGTGTGACTTTTCGGCTAATAGTTCCAACATTTGATCAAGGAATGGAAGTGGGTAGTGATATTTTCGTGTTTCAACATTCAATTTTATATAGTCGATGCACACACACCATTTGTTCTTCCCTCGAGTTGTGACTACCTCACTATGATCATTTGTGACAACAATTATCCCACCTTTCCTAGTTATAAATTGAATTGGACTAACCCATTCACTATCAGAAATTGGGTAGACAATAACAGCTTGAAGAATCATGGTGATCTCTTCCCTATCTATCTCAAGTACGAGTGGATTGAGTCTTCTTTGTGGTTGTCTAATTGGTTTGGATGATTCTTCAATATGGATGTGATTCATGCAAAGAGTAGTGTTGATTCCTGGTAAGTCATATAGGGACCAAACAATGTTTTTTTTGTTTTCCTCTAACACATGAACCTGTTTGGACTCCATAGTTTCAGTAAGTGAAGCAGAGGTGATGACCGTGTATGAGTGATCATGGAAAAGGAATGCATATTTCAGGTGTGTTGGAAGAGGTTTCAGATCTGTCTCATCTTTTATTTGTGGGCTAGACAATTATGGAATGGAGGAAGGGACTTCAGTTGCTTTAGATTCATTTTCCTTAGTATTTTCCAAGGTGAAGCAGTATATATCAGAGTTGATGTGGGATTCAAGAGTGTTTTCAAGCTTCTCTAGATAGATGGAGTCTATGAATGATAGGTCCACATCAGCATCACCCTTTATGACTTGGTTAATCATGGTGCATATTTCACAAGATCCATTATCATTAGATCAAGATGAACATGATGTAATGGGGATCAA
The DNA here is from genome assembly GCA_963277665.1 of Viscum album. Classification (NCBI taxonomy): domain Eukaryota; kingdom Viridiplantae; phylum Streptophyta; class Magnoliopsida; order Santalales; family Viscaceae; genus Viscum; species Viscum album. The sequence continues at coordinate 622,685,976 of OY728130.1, read as the reverse complement.
TTGACTCTCATAAGAATGGATTGAGAATGCATAGTGATACTCAGATATGTATCACATGTCTTGGAAAATGTTGAACTTGGAAAGTTGGTAACCAAATTCAATGGATAAGATGAATGAATGGGCATAAATCTTGGTTTTAGCAATCATGAGGAATGGTCTTCCTAAAATTAATGGAGATCAAGAAGAGTTCATTTCACCTTCCATGTCAATGACATAGAAATCGGTTGGGAAGATAAGATCATTAACTTGGACAAGGAAATCTAGAATTATTCCCTCAGGACTAGCATTGTTTTGATTTGCTAACTGAATGACAACACCCGTTGGATGTATGGGTACTAGACCAAGGTTGGAGAAGATGGATTTGGGCATTACATTAATTAAGGCTCTAAGGTTAATGAATGAATCCTCAAAGTTGAAACTTCCAATTTTTTATGGAACTGTAATGGTACCTAGATCTTTTCCCATTATGGGAATATACTATTGGGTGGAAAAAATTTCAGATGTCCATATTTGCTTCATGTGGTTACACAATTCCTTATGAAACATGGCATACATAGGGATTTTTTATGGCATCTAAGTGGGGTATGTTGACTTCCACACGTCTAAACATGTCAAGAAAATCAGGATCCGGTTCAAAGGACTTATTTTTCATAGAAACTACTTGAGGAAAAGAAATTAGACTCCTAAGTGGAATAGAATGAGGTGAATGAATGTCTTCAGATTCCTTTTAATGTTTCTTTTTCTTTTCATTTTCTAGGTCAACTGTAACACCCTATGATTTCATAGTGTGTTATTTCTTCAAAATAATTCAATAACTTTCACTACACGCAACATAGAGTTAAAGTGCCCCATAACTTACTAAACAAGCCATTAAAAAGTGGTTACGAATAGTATTAATTAAATTTCAAACTTTATATAATCGTTATAATTTTAGAATCCATATTATGAGTTTCTTAGACATAATGTAAGAATAAATTCATTTTCAGTATTGCACTTTTACAAACTTTTTAATAGTGAACCCTTTTTAAATTCAATATTTTAAACTTTTATATATTCAATTTTACTAAATAAATTTACTTTTTAGAATGGGGACATCAAAAATTTACAATGAAACATCCCAAGATTCCACGGTACGTTTCCCTTTGAATAATGCAATAGCGTGTGTTGTACGCAACATTGAGTTCTAACACACCACAACCAATCAAACTAGCCGCTATGAATAGTAATACCTACTTTTTTGAAATTATATATATTTTATATTTCAAAATGGACTTCATGTTTGGATTCGGAATATCGAAATTATCCTAAGTTGAATTTTTGGTTTTTTTCTGAGAACTTCCATTTTTTATGAATAGTGAAAAATATATAAAAAAAACTTTTTTAATCAAAATAATTTGTAGTGATAAATTATATTATTTAGTGGTTTTAAGGTATAATTAGAATATATTTTTACCATTTTATCCAACGGTGTTCATTAGAATTAATTTCCCTTCGAAGTTGGACATAACCAATTGTCAATATTTTGATACATATTATTTCTTAAAAACACACTATTTGTTGTAATAGTGGGAATTAATTATAAAATTAATTAATGAAACTTATATGTTGGGAATTTTGTAAAATAGAAAATCATTTTTGAATTCTTAATATCAATTATAGCTTAGGGTGAAATTTTGGCATTGTTCTGAAAAACATCATTTTTTGATGAATAGTGAAACCACAAAGTGGAAGTTAAAAAACAGATTTTTTCATAAAACTTACTTTTACCTCCTCTATGAATGGAATTTAGAAAATCCAAGAGACACGGTAAATATCAAGTAGTAAAATGTGGTTCAATGAGATGAAAATAATATTTGGTGAATAGTAACTTTTTACTTTTATTAACCACGGTTAAAAGTAAATAGGGTAATTAAGGGTAAAAATGATATTAATATTACCCTAACACATGTCCTAATTCTATTGGACAAGTTTATCTCGACCAAAAACAACCTTATGAATAAAATATTATCATTTAGGTCCAATTGGATTAGATTATGACATTTATTATTATTTAATTCAATGACGAGTTAAAAGAGTTAAAATCAATGTTTATTAACTAAATCATTTTTAATATAGGTTTATACATAATATAAAATCAATTGAAAGTATTCATTAGAAATATAAAATGATTTCCTACATAATGATATTTTATTTATAATTTTTAGACATTATATAATTTTATTTATTTATGACACAATGATGATGCAGTAATTACCTAATTAATGAAAAAATAGAATAATTGATATTATAAATACCCAAATAAATATAATTTGAGACTTTTTATGAATTACACTAATTTTCAATGTTAATATGACATTTTATGATTGACTTAAGTAACTTTGTTTTGATGTAATCATTCTGTTATGATTTTCACAAAAATCAATTATTGAATAGTGTCGAAATTGACATAAAAGTGTTTTTAAAAAGAATATTATATTATTAATTGATATTAAATTAATAAAAATCTAAGGCTCTGCCACGAGACTTATATCATGATAGGTGTGTCATTAATTGACCACTTGGGAGTATCATGGATGTATATAGTAAGTTTATTAACCATATAATATAAAAATACCAAGAGACATTGTAAAAGTGAAACTAAATAACTAAGAGTTAATAATTAAAGATAAGGTTAATATAGTAACCCAAACCTGTATAAATTATATCAGTTGAGTGGTTTTCGACCCATCCCCACCCTAACCTTTATATAGTCCACTTTTTAAGCCATTAGAAATCTAATGTGAATTTATTATAAAATAATATTTCTAGCTTTTCCAAAGATGCCCCTCACCCCTCTTATAAAAGGGCACTCCTAATTCTCATTAATTCACACCTTCAAAGCCTTTTGGTTGGGCCAAAATCTATCCAAATACTCTATCAACATCCCTCAACACAACCTAGAGGCATTAGTTTGATCAGAAATCCAACCTAAGGATCTCTCAAATAAAAAGGAAGAACCCGGAGAAGAGGTAATGATTTCACCACCCTTTTTCAAATTCCTTTCTTCTTCCACTTATTCATTATTTATTATTACCATTATAAAATAATAACTCCAGTATATTATATATACTTTTATGTTATTATAAAAATTTTACAACCATATTTCAGTATTCTATCAATCATTTGAATAACATGTCACCACACGTGCGTACGTACGGCTTACCGTCTCCACGTCGTGGTGTAATTGTTATTCAATAAATTATTATTTGGATGGGTATAATAATGATGTGTAATTCATGTAAATAATAAATATAACATGATAATGATTCTGTATATATGATATACCAAGTAATTATATATTATTTTAATATCAAAAGAATGATATTGTCGCTCGTACGTACGTACAGACTACCGTCTCCACGAACGTGATGAGATTCATTCTCCATCGTATCCATTCAAGTATAATTATCATTTGATGATTTAAAAATAATGTTTAAGGACTTGATATCATTCAGGATATGAAAAAGATACTACCTATCCATGAAAAACATGGCTTACGTAACAAAACATATAAAAAAACCGAGTAAGTTAACAACCGAAACAATGATAATACTATGATATTATTAACAAATCAATTTTAAAAGATCAAATATGATATCATATTAATATATATTATTCTTTTATAATTTAATAACAATTATTTCACCATTATTCAGGAGGATAACCTACCCCCAACCAAAGAAAAGTACAAGGTAAGTGTTTATTTCGCAATCTCTTCATTATCCGAGGTTGTTTATGTGTAATAATCTACTGGGACTTCATTATCATCCACATCCATGTTTCTTAAAAATGTATTTCAAAAGATTTTTAATATTTACTATATTATGGGTTAAAGTCATTTATACCCTTTTTTGACTTTTTTATAAGAGGTTTATAAAAGAATATTTTCGTTGTTTTCCAAACAAGGTGCTTTTTAACCTTTTCGACAGAATTAAGTTAAGAATGTTTTTTAACTTATATGGCGGGTGCGGCTATTTTCTGCCGTTATAAAATCGTCGAAGCTTCCCTTACAAGATTATAAGAATATTTTCAAGGAAAATGTTTTATTTTATATGAATCTTAAATGATTTCAGAATAAAAATATATATTTCTCTAAAAATAGTTTTGATTTCATCTATGTCAACATCCTTTGATGAATTTTAAGCGTATTTGAAGCTGATTTATTATGAAACAAAACTTCCATATTGTATTGAAGGTTTTGTGATATGTTTGAATATGGATATGTTATTTTTATACCCTTAATGGTTTATGGTGAAAGTATTGACATTTCATATGCTAGTTTTAATACGAATGTTTATGTTATGTTTAAACCTTTTCATATGGGAATGCATTGGACTTAATATGTAACGGGTGGAGCCCGCTAGAGCTCCTCGATCCATCGGTAGGTTTCATGAGACAAAATAGTGTCTTGGAACAAGGCCTTGACAAAATATTATTTTTAGTCTTGGCACGAGGCCTTGGCTATGTGGTTATGATAGTCTGGCATTATGCATTCCATCATTATGAAAGTGGTTATTGATATTGCATGTGATTATTCGATTAGTAGAATATCCATGTGAATAAGTAAATTGAATTATTTCATTTTATTTTTTCCATAATATGTTGAAGTTCAAGTTTAAAAGGCTTTTGTTTTAGTTATACATTTCCTTAAATGCTTATTCTTATTTATGAATGTTTCCGCTATATTGTTATCCTTACTGGGCATTTGAGCTCACCATTTTCAATGTTTTATTTCTCCCATAATGTGAAGAAGTAATTTATGAATGACCTACAGGGATAGTATGTGGGGATATTAGTGTGGACTATGAAGAAAATATGTTGTAGTAGTTTTCATTTTTATGATGTAATTTAAGACTTATTAATATATCTATTGTTTCCAAGGCAACTAAACCAATCGGTCTTTCGAGATTTGATATTTCTTGTGATCATGACAATGTTATGTAATAATGCACCGACTCTGGGTAACTGGGGCCGGGGTGTTATAGTTTGTATCAGAGGACGTTTAGTAAAATACTTGGAAGCTAGATTTAGATAAACACTGATTGAAGCACATAGATTTAAGATGGACATTGAGGATTAATATAGAAGAACTTCCTAGAATATTGGTATTGTAGAGATTTTGTGAGATTTCTGAGCAATACATCCCTGTCTGGATACGAGTAGGTAGAGGCGGCTCCAGCACAGATTTACCGGGGGGTAAAACCCAAAAACACCGCTTTGAACTAGACTCGAACGAGAACTGGTGAATGATAACGGGCCTTGCTGCACTCTTGTTTACGACACTCCTGTGGGATATGCTTAGGATAATTCTCATTTTCTTTACAAACCATTATGAAGGGTTTATGAGTATATACATCCTCAAAGGAGACATTTTTATGATTATGAATTATATCCATAAACTATTTAATTTATGTTATGTTTTTTACAAGTTTGGGATTAGGTATTGTTATTCATAAACAAATCTAGTGTATGCCATTGTTTAGAAATGGCACCTAGTAGAAGGAATGAAAACACTAACAATGCACATGATCCAAAGTGAAAGAAGGATAATATCATTCATGGTCTTAAGCCAGAATTTATAAGAGAAATAGTTTTCCATGTATTATCATCATATGATGAAATAATATCCTGTGTTGATAAGATAAGTAAAGAGTTTACCAAGTCCTATGGCTTTGAAGGGAAGTAAGAGAAGAAAAGGATGGAAGAGGGAAATATGGATAAAGGGAAGAGGGAAAAGAATAATTTTCCAATATGTGATAACTATGGGAAGAAACACCATGGAACTTCCCTGAAAGGAAAGGGAGTTTTTTATAACTGTGGAGGAAAAGGGCACAAAGTACGTGACTGTAAGGGTAAGAAAATGGTTTTAAATGTACAATGCTTCATTTGCAAAGAGTTAGGACACTATGCGAACCTATGTCCTAGTCATCAGACTATGCCGCAAATGATGATATTGGATAATAATCAAGTTATGATACTACCACAGATAAAGAGTAATGATTAGAGTTATTATGTTGATTATGTCATTTGAGTGTTGAATCAACAATGTACTTGCTATAATAATTATGGAGTATATAAGGATTGTACTACTGTACTATTTCATTAAGGACTTGAGATTACTTGAAACAATGAAATGTGACTCAATAGCAAGTTATCTTTTTGTAAAATATATGGTTGATAGAAAGATAGACCATAATATGGTTCTGATACCGAGGTTGTGATTTTAGAATAATACATGACTGATTTGGATAAATTATATTGGATATTCTTGACTACCTTGAAATTGATTAATGATTTGTATATTCTATCACAGTTTGGGTTTACAAAATTTTTGGATTGAAGGAGTATAACTATTATTCTTTAAGAAATAAGGGGTCATGAATGTAATCAATAAGGTTTTATGGTAATTCAAGATGTTGCAGTGTTTTAAAAGAATACTTGATTAAGGTGTTCACATGTTATCACGCGGAAAAAAGGATCTTCATTGTGTTTACCTTCCTTATAAATTTTGGACTGAAGTATATTGGATAGTTCTAGTTTTGATTATTTTGGATTTCCATAAAAGGACAGCTCGGAGGTCGGGCGGCAACCCGTCGCGTCCGGCAAGGCTGCGAGAGTTGAACCCACAACCTAAGGGTGGAAAGGGTGTATCACCTACCACCGACCCACGTGATGTTCTGGATTGAATAATGTCGTTTTTTAATGGTTTTTCTAGATGAATTATAAATTCATTTTTTGAGCCCTATATGAATAGGATAAATAGAATATTATTTTTAAGTTCTATTGTCTTTTAGAGTGAAAGATGAGTTTGTGGTATAACTTAGTTAATGGATGATACTCTACTTGAAAAGTATATACTTTTCTTCATCTCTTATTCAATGAAGAAATTAATTATTATACTGTAGTGAAGGGATCTTAAAACAAAAAATGTGTTATCCTAATACCATATGTTTTTCTGAACCGATGGTATTTTAAATCATTATAGATTGATGAATTTAAGGCCCTCAATTTTAAAATTGTTTGTGATTGATGACCTCAATCACTACTAATAAATATTTACGTTTTTCGTACAATTATATGTCTCTAATTTCCACCAATGTTCTCCGAATAGAGATCATAATTTTGTGGTGACCCTTTCATTTCTCTTTTCCTGTTATTAAGACTAAATTTTATTAACCCAATTTTCGATGTGGGTTTTCCCACAAAGATATTTTCTATATTCAACCTTTTATATTCAAAGAACAATTTCAAATTGTGAGGATGCAATTTATTGAAGGATGGGAGAATGTAACACCCCAAGATTTCATAGTGTGTTATTTCTATAAAATAATTCAATAACTTGCACTACATGCAACACCGAGTTAAAGCGCACCATGACTTACTAAACAAGCCGTTCAAAAGAGGTTATGAATAGTATTAACTAAATTTTAAACTTTATATAATTCTTATAATTTTAGAATCCATATTATGAGTTTCTTAGACATAATGTAAGAACAAATTCATTTTCAGTATTGCACTTTTACAAACTTTTAATAGTGAACCCTTATTAAATCCAATATTTTAAACTTTTATATATTCAATTTGACTAAATAAATTTACTTTTTAGAATGGGGACATGAAAATTTTACAAAGAAACATCCCAAGCTTCTACGGTGCGTTTCCCTTTGAATAATGTAATAGCGTGTGTTGTACGCAACATCGAGTTCTAACACACCACAACCAATAAAACTAGCCGTTATGAATAGTAATACAATCTTTTTTGAAATTATATATATTCTATATTTCAAAATGGACTTCATTATTAGATTCAGAATATCGAAATTATCCTAAGTTGAATTTTTGGTATTTTTCTAAGTACTTCCAATTTTTATGAATAGTGAAAAATACTTAAAAACAACTTTTTCAATCAAAATAATATGTAGTGATAAATTATATTATTTAGTGGTTTTAAAGTATAATTAGAATATATTTTTACCATTTTATCCAATGTTGTTAATTAGAATTAATTTCACTTTGAAATTGGAAATAAACAATTGTCAATCTTTTGATATATATTGTTTCTTAAAAACACGCTATTTGTTGTAACAGCAGGAATTCATTATAAAATTAATTAATGAAACATATATGTTTGGAATTTTTTAAAATAGACATCATTTTTGAATTCGGAATATCAATTATAGCTTAGGGTGAAATTTTTGCATTGTTCTGAAAAACTTCAATTTTTGATAAATAGTGAAACCACTATGTGGTAGTTAAGAAACTGATTTTTTTCATAATACATAATTTTACCGCTTCTGTGAATAGAATTTCGAAAATCCGAGAGACATGGTTAATATCATGTTGTAAAATGTGGTTCAATGAGATGAAAATAATTTTTGGTGAATAGTAACTTTTTACTTTTATTTAACACGGTTAAAAGTAAATAGGGTAATTAAGGGTAAAAATGATATTAATATTACCTTAACGCATGTCCTAATTCTATTTGACAAGTGTATCTCGACCAAAATCAACCTCAGGAATAAAATATTATCATTTAGGTCCACTTGGATAAGATTAGGACATTTATTATTATTTAATTCAAAGAAGAGTTAAAAGAGTTAAAATCAATGTTTATTAACTAAAACATTTTTAATATAGGGTTATACATAATATGCATTCGATTTTAAATGTTAATTAGAAATCTAAAATTATTTCCTAAGTAATTATATTTTATTTATAATTTTTAGACATTAAATAATTTAATTTATTTATGACAGAATAATGATGCAGAAATTACCTAATTAATGAAACATTAGAATAATTGATATTATAAATACCCAAATAAATATAATTTGAGACTTTTTAGTAATTAAAATACTATTCTAGGTTAATATGACATGTTAGGATTGACTTACATAACATGTTTCTAAGTAATCATTCTGTTATGATTTTCAAAAAAATCAATTATTGAATAGTGTCAAAATTGACATAAAAGAGTTTTTAAAACAAATATTATATTATTAATTGATATTAAATTCATAAAAATCTAAGGTTAGGCCAAGAGACTTATATCATGATAGGTTTATCGTTAATGGACCATTTAGGGGTCTCTTGGATGTATATAGTATGTTTATTAACCATATAATATAAAAATACCAAGAGACATTGTAAAAGTGAAACTAAATAACTAAGAGTTAATACATAATGATAAGGTTAATATTGTAACCCAAACCTATCTAAATTCTATTAGTTGAGTGGTTTTTGACCCATCCCCACCTTAACCTTTAAATAATACACTTTGGAGCCATTAGGAACCAAATTTGAATTTATTATAATATAAGATTTCTAGCTTTTCCAAAGGTGCCCCTCACCCCAATTATAAAAGGGCACTCCTCCTTCTCATTAATTCACACCTTCAAATCCTTTTTGTTCGGACAACCTCTGCCCAAATACTCTCTAAAATAATCTCAATACAACCTATAGACCTTAGTTTTATCATAAAGCCAACCTAAGGAGCTCTTTTGATCAAATCAAAAGGAAGAACCCGAAGAAGAGGTAATGATTTCACCACCCTTTTTCAAGTTCCTTTATTCTTCCACTTCTTATTTCTTTGTCAGTACCATTATAAAATAATAAATACAGTATATTATATATACTTTGAGGTTATTATAAACATTTTACAAACATATTTCAGTATTCTATCCATCCTTTGAATAACATGTCACCATACGTGCGTACGTACGGCTTACCGTCTCCACGTCGTGGTGTAATTGTTATTCAATAAATTATTATTTGGATGGGTATAATAATGATGTGTAATTCATTTAAATAATAAATATAACATGATAAGGATTCTCTATATATGATATAACATCTAATTATATATTATTTTAATATCAAAAGAATGATATTGTCGCTCGTACGTACGTACGGACTACCGTCTCCACGAACGCGATGAGATTCGTTCTCCATTGTTTCCATTCAAGTATAATTATCATTTGATTATTTAAAAATAATGGTTAAGGACTTGATATCATTTTGGATATGATTAAGATACAACATATCCATGACAAACATGGCTTATGTAACAAAACATATAAAAAAATGAGTAATTTAACACCCGAAACAATGATAATACTATGATATTATTAACAAATCAATGTTAAAAGATCAAATATGATATCATATTAATATATATGATTCTTGTATAATTTAATAAAAATTATTTCACCATTATAATAGAGCTTAACCTACCCCCAACCAAAGAAAAGTACAAGGTAAGGGTTTATTTCGCAATCTCTTCATTATACGAGGTTGTTTATACGTAATAATCTACTGGGACTTCATTATCATCAACATCCATGTTTCTTAAAAATGTATTTCAAAACATTTTTACTATTTACTATAATATGGGTTAAATTCATTTATACCCTTGTTTTACTTTTTATAAGAGGTTTATAAAATAAGATTTTCGTTGTTTTCCAAAGAAGGTTCATTTTAACCTTTTCAACAGAATTAAGGTAAGAATGTTTTTTTAACTTATACGGTGGGTGCGGCTATTTTCTGCCATTATAAAATCATTTAATCTTCCCTTACAAGCTTATAAGAATATTTTCAAAGAAAATTTGTTATTTTATATGAATCTTAAATGATTTCAAAATAAAAAGATATATTTCTATAAAAAGAGTTTTGATTTCATCTATGTCAACATCCTTTGATGAATTTTAAGCCTATTTGAAGCAAATTTATTATGAAACAAAACATCCATATTGTATTTAGGTTTTTTGATATTTTTGAATATAGATATTTATTTTTATACCCTTCATGGTTTATGGTGAAAGTATTGACATTTCTTATGCTAGTTTTAATACGAATGTTTATGTTATGTTTAAACCTTTTAATATGGGAATGCATTGGACTTAATATGTAATGGGTGGAGCCCTCTAGAGCATCTTGATGCATCGGTAGGTCTCATGAGACAAAATAGTGTCTTGGCACAAGGCCTTGACAAAATCTTATTTGTAGTCTTGGCACGAGGCCTTGGCTATGTGGTTATGATAGTCTGGCATTATGCATTCCATCATTATGAAAGTGGTTATTGATATTTCATGTGATTATTCGATTAGTAGAATATCCATGTGAATAATTAAATCGCATTATTTCATTTTATTTTTTCCATTCTATGTTGAAGTTAATGTTTAAAAGGCTTTTGTTTTAGTTATACATTGCCTTAAATGTTTATTATTATTTATGAATATTTCCGCTATATTGTTATCCTTACTGGGCATTTGAGATCACCCCTTTCAATGTTTTATTTTCCCTAGGATGTGAAGAAGTAATTTATGAATGACCTGCAGGGATAGTATGTGGGGATATGAGTGTGGACTATGAAGAAAATATGTTGTTGTAGTTTTCATTTTTATGATGTAATGTAAGACTTATGAATATATCTAGTGTTTCCAAGGATACAAAACCAATCGGTCTTTCGAGATTTGATCATTCTTGTGATCATGCCAATGTTATGTAATAATGCACTGACTCTGGGTAACTAGGGCCAGGGTGTTACATCAACATTCAAAGGGGGTTGGAGGAATATCTTGAGGAATAAAAATTTGATTTCTCGATCTAAGTGAAATTGAAATTACATTACCCTTGGGGTTGGGTAATGGTTGAGTTGGGAGTTGGGAAGAATTTTATTGTATTTTTTAGCTTAGGTGGGATTAAAGTTGACCAATTTGGGATTCAATGTTTTGGAGGTTTGAACAAGTGAAGGAGACAAGGTCTTCCACTGCACTTTACCATGGTTGATTGGAAGAAGAGGCTTATCCCAGATTGGGATTACTATGATTTTGGTTCTTGGGATAGCAATTATATTGGTTTTGGAATTGATAAGGCTCACTAGGATAGTGGAATCCTGGAGGAGGAAGAGGAGGATTGATCCTTTGAGGGTGAGGGACAAAGGTAATGTTTTTTTGAAGTTACCGACACCTTGACCATATTGGAAGTGGCCGGGTTTTTGATGAGGGTATTGAGGGGGATGAGAAATGGGACTAACATATATCAAGTTAATGTTGTATGTAGAAGAGAAGGGCTCAAAATGGGGTTGGTTGAAGTTTTTAACAAACTGACCTGATTGTTGAGGTTTGGTGTTCCCTTAAGCATATACTGCATTGAGCTCCATTGTTCTAGATAAATCTGAGGGATACTCTTGAAGTATTAGATATGTGTCTATTGGATGAGTAGGTGAGTTAAAGATTCCACAATTTTTGACAGTTCTAGAAAACATCGATTGTGGAGAAGACTCGGTTGGGGATTTGGATGCCACAACTAGCTGTCGCACAAGACCTGTAAGTTCAGTCATCCACTCATTCATCTTGTTTGGTTTAATTGATTAACTATCTTGGGCTTGTTTCAATTGAGCATGTACTTGAGTATGTAATTTTTATGTGTTTTGAGCCATGTTACATATGAGATCTCTTACAGCTGTAGGAGTTTTATCAACAAGAGCACCGCCACTTGCAACATCAATGAGAGTTCTCTATATAGACAATAACCCCTCATTGAAGTATTTGATCAATAGTTGGTCAAATATTTAGTGATGTGGACAGGTTACAAAATGATTTTTTTGACCTCTTCCAGTCCTCATGGAGTGATTCATTTGGGAATTGACAAATACCACTTATCTCCATTCTGATAGAAGAAGTACGAGAAGCAGGAAATAATTTCTCTAAAAAGAGTCACTTCATGTCATTCCATGTAGTTATGAAACTTGGAGGTAGGTAGTAAATCCAGGATTTGGCAGAGCCATCTAGAGAGAAAGGGAATTCTCGGAGTTTGACTTGTTCCTCAAAAACCCCTTTAGGATTCATGGTAGAGCATACTACTTGGAACTCTTTAAGGTGGAGATGTAGATCCTCACCAGCTAGCCCATGGAAATGAGGAAGAAGATGAATCAAACCCTATTTGAGTTTGAAGTCAGCCTGTATGATTGGTTATTGAATACCAAGAGGTTGGTAATACATATCAGGTGTAACAAGTTCTTTAAGTGTTTTTTCTCTAGGATTGGCCATATCTAATTCAATTGGTTGGACAAGAAATGGTTCTTGAATTATTTGATTATCCCTAATGTTCCTCCTATGATGGTGAACTGTTCAATCAATTTTAGGGTCAAAAAATCTAAGGGATTGTTTGGAAGGCTATGGGGAATTTAAAGAGATGTTGGAAGAAAGAGGAAGATGTGTTTTCATTGTGTTTTTTTCAATTTTTTTTAATTTTGTGTTTTTTTTTGTTTTTTAAAATAACCAGAAACTAAAGAATATTAAATTGGACCATCCTCGTAAACAGTTCCATTTGAAAGTTTGGTCGATTGTCATCTATCGACCGGTCAACAATATGGTTCTCTACAAATGTGTATAGAGGCACTAGGTTTGAATCCTCGATGATGATACTTTTTAATAGTCTGTTGTTTTTAGTTGATTATAATTTGATTGGGGGTTTTTTTGTAGAGCTTAATTAAAATTATTGATTGATTAAGATTGATTTAACAATTTAATAAATATTTGGGTGAGTTCAACATTAGGTAGTTAATTTTTTGATATCCTTGAGATTTTCTTTATATTGCATTTAAATTAACACCCACTTCCCAAGATAACCTTGATTGGAATTCCTAAGTGTTAAGGCTTTAATCCAAGACATAACTTAACTTTGGGTTCTAATATCAATCAGAGTATGATTATGGTAGTGTATTTATGGTTCCAATAATCCAGGGAAACCACATGTTAAACAAAATATGTCCTTAATCCATGACATGTTAAGTCCAACATACATTATGTTAAATTAAAGAATAATCATCAAGAAAAAACACTCAATCGCTTTGCATCCCTAAATTATAACTCACCCCAATGAGAGATTTACTCAGCCATTGAAATGAATAATAATACAGTTATAATGATTTTGATGATAAATTAATAAGAGAAGAAAAAGAAAGAGATAATAAATGTGGTGTGCGTCGAACACACACACACACGAACAATTGTTACAATTAAAAATGGAATTTTGATTGAATGATGCAGAAAAATAAGGGAAGAGGATTCAACTATATTTAAAATATTTTTAGAACATTAAATTAAAATATAGAAGTGTGATGAGTATAGGATATTTTGAAGAAGAAACATTCATTAAAACATAATTAAAAGAAAGAGACTTACAAAATTACAAAAATGAAGAACAAAAAAGTAAAAGGAAACAAAGAGAGGAGGAAAGGTCTCTAAAGTAAAAACATAAGTATAGATGGTCCTCCAAAGTTTTTGGAAAGGATTTGGTCATGCCAATTGATTATCCTATTTTTTGAAATGCCAACCCCTTTTGAAAGGAGAGGAGGGGATGTATTTATAGCCCAAGGCGGTGGACTATTTTCATTCCAAAACTAACCCTCCAATTGTCTCGATGATTTGGACATCCAGACAGCTGAATCTCGAGATATCCCCTTCTTCAATGTTTTAGATAATACTATTTTTTGACTACTCTAACATATTTGAGGCATTTGGACTTCTGATACCAATGTTATTTTCAATTGATTAAACAATATAAATCTATCCAATAAAATATAGACTTTTTCAATAGCCTAAATGTGAAGGGACTTTTTAATGGGAATATGCCTTCAAATCTGAATGCCTTCTTCAAAAAAGTCGTTCGTATATTCATTCTCTTTCACACTGAAAAATGTCAGCTTTATTGGATTACTAGACCATGGGAAAAGTCATGTTTGGGGTGCTACTTTCACTTCCCAGATAGAATTGTGGGCTGGACTTAAAAGGTTCATTTGGGGCCCTTTGTCTTATAGTTGGGCACTGAAATTCTTAGCCGTGCTTCTTTTGGATAATCAAGAGAATATGGTGGAGTTTCATAATATTTCGGCCTTGTAAGTTAGACTAGTAAATCAATCAACATGAATGGTCTAGTTTTTCACAGATTATTTGGGTCTTCTTGTGTGAACCATATGACCCTACAAATGGATGATTTGCCCAAAGGTCCCTTCTAAGGAAGTGTTGTAATTAGAGAAAGTAACACTAGAAAAGTGGAACCATGAATGTTGGATAATTAGGGTGAGAGATATGATTAAAACTAAAAATATAATTGAATCTGGATGTATTCCAATAGTGCTCTAAAATTATATTTAATATTTAATCATTAATATTTCACACAAATTATGCACATTTCATAATAAATCATTTAAGGGAGTATGTAATTAGTTATAAAAATATTAATAATATCAATCATCATATAATATCTTATGAGGATGGTAAATACTAAGATATACTTATGCATGCTATCTTAAACTCATTCACTGTATCTAAAATAACTATGACCCTTTCTAAAATCCTAACCATTATGGTAATTTCACTTATGATTGAAGAATAACCAAACCTCTAAAGTTATCTAAACCGACCTTTGATACCAACTATAAGGACCATACCTTAAAACATTACAAAATCTTGAAATAAATGGATAATTCACATTGAGGATCTTTTCAACTTTAGAGTTTTAGATAATTTGGCCCTAACTATTACCTATAATCTTGAATATTAAAAGTTTGCACTACTACTCAGTATTCATTTTTCATAAAATAAAAAAGAAACATGTCTAGTTCCATGTTTTAGACCTCATGAGTTTTCCTTAATCTCATCCTTGACCCATAATCATATTTAATTCCTCTGGAAAACATTACAAAAACTTGGGATGAGCATGAAAAGCTCAGTAAGCGATATAAAATAAGGAATTAAAACATTATACCATCAATAAATACAAAACAATGAAGCCATACTTTTCAATCATAACACAACTAATGAAATCATTTGATTTATGAATAACACACAGAAATCATAAATTATAAAGGTAACTTATGGAATAAAAAAATACATACATTTTAGCTATCACAGCTACTTATGGAGTTATGTTGGAATAAACATCATAGTATATTCCCTAAATCTCTTAGGAGAAACATTAATGTTTACCACCATCACATTACCCAATGCATTGGATAGCTATCTCGGGCTCACCTGCCCTAGGTTTTTCATGGAACCGCCTGTATACGTACACAACGTACAAGAACCATAACATATTCAAAACACTTAAAACAAGAATAAAGGAAAAAAAATTTCCACATTGAAATCACAAATATCATTTCATGATATAGACATAATCAATGATTTATGAAACCATTTTCAAAACCATTTAAAACATTTCATAAAGTGATTTTTGAATCAATGTGTCCCGTGCCACTTTAAAACTTTTAAATAAATTTTCATTTGAAAAAAGAAACGTCTATATAAATAAATCCTTAAAACCATTTTAAAACATGTACATTTTTTATAAATATTTCGATGAATAAATATTTAAAACAATTAGAATGATATTTTAGTTAAAGTGTTTATAAGAAGATGAGAGACTCTTGAATACCAATAATTGAGGAATAACATTGAGTAAGAGCTTTATAATATCATGAGAATAAAGGGATTCATGAAATAATATGAAAAATAACAGTATATATACCATATAAGAGTGAATTGGTGAAAAACAACAATGAAGTCTCAATGGAATGTAAATTGAGACGAAATCCCTTTTAAAAATTGTATCCTTATATTAAGGATAAATCAATTACCTAATAATGTGTGAAAAATATAAAAACACTCAATATGATTGGATATTCAGTGTAAATCAATCAATGAACAGTCACACATATGTTTGTAAAAACAACACCAATGACATGGATGTTTAACTCAATGAATGGAAATTGAATTGAAATTACTCTTATCAAGTTCATATCGATGAATTTTGAAATTATCAATGGATTGATTATGTGTATCAGAACTATATCGACACAAAGTGGAGTGGAAATTACTACATAAGTCAATAAATAATGATTTTACACATAATCTTGTTGTAAAATAATCAATTAAGTATGCATAAATCCCAATGAGTGGAAATTGAAATTTGAAATTCCAGTATCAATTTTGTATCTTACGAAACATACACCCAATGAATGAAGGATCATAAAATGAATATGTAAATACCAATAAATTAAAGTAAATTACACCATGAATACATTCACGGGCAGTAAATAAACCACACAAATAGAAATAGTGGCTAATATAGCATGAATATCATGAGAGTAAAAATTGAGATTAAAAACCCTTACCTGGTTGTAATCAATCAAGTCTTATGAACAAAAATTAATAACCACCAAATTAATCACAAAATAACCTGAATATAAAGATAATAATGATAATATATATATCAAATGGAAGTACAAAATACACCTCATGAAATAAATAAGTGGCGAACAATGGAAATATCACAAAATTTAATGTGAGATAAGAAACCCCTTACCTCGTGTCCGACATTAATTGTTTGTTCCTTTTACTTCCTAAATAATAATATTAAGTTAATTTATAGTTGATTTATAACCTTTTTTAAGATTATTATTCCATTTATATCACTTATTACCATGTTGTAAACATTATGTAATCATTTAATTTAATAATGGTCATTTTGTCGATATTTGGTACATAAGTCAAAAATTAACACCTTATAATTACAAGTTCACCATGTGGTCCAGAGTCCATTATATCTAGAATGATATTAATCATTTATATATAATATATATCATATATATCCAGTATATATATGTATTTATAATATCACATAACATTTAGAGGTAGGAAATGAAATGCACCGTTCAGGGAGACAGTAAGTTGCACATACACATGAATGCTACTTTCATTTCTATTTCATATTTAATTGAATAAAAACATGATTATACATAGTTGTATTATAATTGTAGTATAATATAAAATATAATTTCATTAACTCCATCCTCAAATGAATTTATCGCGTACCCATAATGGAATCCAGAAAGGTATGCTATAAATGATAAAATACAGAAGCATAAAGAAAAAATAAACTTAATATATATATCATATATAAATATAGTGGTATCATAATGGCCACCATGAGATGAAGTAGGATATATTTGAACAATCATCATCTCATGAGGATGTGGTTCTCCTTCCACAGAAACAATATGTTCTTTACCCGTTAGATGAAAGTGTGTGTAAGTGCAGTTCAAATCCTCCTCATAACAATAACCTAGTATATTGAGGATAATAGTGTTGATATAAGATAGTGGAATAAAAAAAAATTTATGGGGTTGGAGATGTAATATAATAGAAAATGGACTTAACAGAAGATGTTACCTTTAAATTGGGTATCTCTATTTTTTTTTTAACGAAAAGGTTTTTTGAAGTGCCTTTGCCTAAGGTAAGGATTCTAGGTGGAAGATAGAGATATTGGGAGCTTATTTTTGTAGGGGTTGGATGATCCAAGGGGATTAAGAGGTCTGAGGAATGGGATATAAGTGGTGTCCTTTTATAAGATGGAGGAGAGGCTCTTTAGGATTGTGGGAAAATATTTTTTTATTATATAATGATTTTCAGTTTCTAATCATCCAAAACTCATTAATGTTAAATCTAAGATAAGTCATGGTCGAAATAAAATCATCCAATTAAAATTGGATAGGTTTTGTTATTTTGGTAATCTTTAGAATCTGATTTATTTAAATCATTTATTAATGGGGTAAACGCTCTGTCAATATTGTGTCATAAACAATTTTATTTATGTGATGTCTAAAAATTATAAAAAAATTACCATGTTTTTTGAAATAGTTTTAGCTTTTTTAATAATATTTATAGTTGAAAAGTTAACTTATATAACCCCATATAAATTTTTATTTACTAAATGATATATGTTTATGTCATTTTTTCCTTTACATTACGTTAATTAAAATAAAGTTTCATTATCACTCTTAAGTGGCTCCATGTGGTCCCAACATCAACCCATTGATGCCCATTGTCAGCCATGACCCATCCAATAATGTTAGGACAAGTGTTAAGGTAATTTTGTATTATTATAATTTTTTTACCTTGAATTACCCTATTTACCTTTAACTGTGGTAAATAAAAGTCTGATGTTACTATTCACAGAAAAATATTTTCATCTTAATGAACCACATTTTTCTTACTAATAACAACCATTTCTATCGGATTTTTGAAATTCAATTCATAGAAGTGGTAAAATTTCATTTAAAGGAAAAAGTTATATTTTTAACTACTACATACTGGTTTCACTATTCATCGAAAATTGATGTTTTTCAAAAAAAATATAAAAAAGTAATCCTATAATATATTTGATATTCGATATTAACAATTGATGTCAATTTTACCAAATTCTAAACATAGAATTTGGATTAAATAATTTAATATTAATTCCCATTGTTAAAACAAAGAGCGTGTTTTTAAAAAATAATAACTATCAAAAGATTGACACTTGTTTATGCCTAATTTCAAATTGAAATATCTTCCAATGACCAAAATTTGATTAAATGGTAAAAATATAATCTAATTACACATTAATACCAATTAAAAATATAATCTTACAATATAAATATATTATATCAAAAGGAATATTTTAATTAAAGCACATTATTTTTCACTACTCATTAAAAATAGAATTTTATCTGAAAAATAACATAGAATTTTCCGAAGTAAATTTTGATGTCCCGATTTTAAAGAAAATATTTGTTTTGTCAAATATAACATATAAACATGACCAAAACTAGATTTAATGACGATTCTGCATAAAGAGGTGATAAATCGGCCTTTTAAAGAATATTAGAGTTTTTATGCTTAAATTCACATTCTTTCTTATTTTATGCCTCTACAGTTATTGGATAAATATAAAAATATTTAATAAACATGTATAATCATTTTGTAGTTAGTTCTGTTCATTCCTACAATTAGAAAGGCTAGGTGTTAACTACTATTTATAATAATAATATTATTATATTATTTTTCAGTACAAATCAACGTTGTGTGCGATGTATGATTTCATAGAAACCTATTGTTGTGTATCAGGTAGTAGATCAAATATAGATTCCCCATTAAAGTAAAATTAATAATTAATATACAAATATTAATAAATAAAAAATTTTCTTATTCATTATTTAACTTGAATGATACATTTATAATAGAAATATTTCTAAAAAATGGATTTTCGAAATGTTTTGAGGAAATTTTTCCCTTATAAATTAAGTTCAATCATTAAGTAAACTTGTTTTTACCTTAATCATTGGAAAAAAAATTAATTTCATTCACTAATATTTTTGGTCAGATACTAAGTTAACATTAATATAAATTATATATTTTGATGATTCCGAATATTTAATGCATTTTTCCAAAATAAAATCACATATATCCCAGAATTAAATGTCAAATAAATATCAAACATGATACCAAACAATTGTCTTTTAATGTAAAAAACATACAAATAATTAAAAAAATTATATCTAATTTAAATGTGAAATTGATTCCAATGAAATTAAATACAATTAATGATATATTATTAATATAATTATAATTTAATAATATTTAAAAAAAATTATCTATATAAATAAATTTTATGAAATGATAGTTTTATATTAAAATTAAAAATATTTCACTATTCATCAAAACTGAAACATCTCAGAAAAATACCAAAAAATCACCATAAAAAATTTTGATATTACAATTTATAAAATAAATCTTATTTTATAAAATAAAATTAATAAAATTTTTAAAAATAATTTAAAAAATGGGTCCTCCATAAAAGTCCAAAAAATATTTTTTCTACAAAGTATTGTTTTTAAGCATAAATTTGAATTAATTCTTGCATCATGTCTAGGAAACTCATATGATAATTAATAATTAGATTAATTAAAATATATATTAATAATTTATCTTTAATCATAAAAAAAATTTCATTAATTTATTTATAAAAATATGTTTCTCGTAAATAATTTCTTATAATTTCAAAAGGGTTTTATTTTCATTTATAGTTAATTGGTCCTCAAAGAATACATCTTATATACATATGTAAAAAATATTTTCATAATTTATTAAATTCTATTCATAACATCCATTACGAAGGATATGTGACAATTATCATATTAGATAATAATTTTTTAATTATATTGTATGTTTCATTTAAACACAATATTGCGTATAACTTAGGATAAAAGTAGTGTTGCATGTAAATTTCATTAAGCCGATGTTGCGTGTAAAAAAGGATTAAATTGGTGTTACATGTAATGAAATCTGAACATAGTTATTATATATAACATGAGATATGTGAAGTGTTACATGATATGGAAAATATCAAAAAGAATATACTAATTCAAAAAATAATTTATAAAATTTCTGGGTGTTACATTCCAGAACCCTTAAAATGAATTTCACTCTCAAAATTCATATGGTTCATTAATGTTTTAATACTAGAGAATTACTTTAATATACACCCTCATTATAAAAATGAAAAATATAACCTTATTTAATGAGGGAATTTTAGAAATATTATGGTTACCCATTGTAACTAATATCTATATATTCACACGGGATTACATCAGGGTGAATTTGAAAACATTGATGTGGAAGAAAAGTATAAATAATTACAGAGAGTCATAAAGATCACTAATTAAAATAAATTTGGTGATCTAGAAAAGGCTAGTGATTATAACACCATATAACAATGTGGAATGTATTGGTTCATTAATATAATAAAATCTAAGATAACAAGATTACATTTCATTTAAAGGCTCTATCCCTAAAGATGAATAATTTCCATTAGAGATATACTTACTTGATTTCATTCTATATTATAAGAACAATCTCAGACATTGGTTATTCCTTGATCAATTTCAACATCATATCTTACTCCAAGAAATGAATTTGATTTTTTCCCATAAAGTAGTAACAGATCATAAGATCCATACCTAGAGAGATAATTCATTTTTTATATCTTCAAGTACCATCAAAAGAAAATGGTTGGAACATGTTATCTGATATGAATAAATCCTCATTTGAAAATATCCTACTTTAATATATAAATCCTCATCCAAATTTTAATTTAAATCATTCCATAAATAGTTAACCATATAACCCTTATGAATGAATAAAATACAAATCTTTAGAAAGAATTTCACTAATGTTTTCAAACATTACTTAACATTATTTCCTATATATAATATAATAGATATCTATTATCACATACCAAAAATTTGAATACCTTCATCATGTTTTCTCTTAGAACATGATAATAATATGAAATACGATAAAACCATATTATAAATATAAATTTTTTTCAATAATTTCATAGAAATAAATATTGGATATATTACATAAATAAAATAATTCTAAAAACATAATCAATGATACCGTAAAACTGTATTTCAAAAAATCCTTTATTAGTTTTGAGGTCATCAATACCATCCATTATACATTATCCAAATCAATCATATCATTATCCCTGCATCACTATATTAATATTAAAAGTATATCATGGGTTACCTTTCCCTTAAACATGTATTTTCTTACAATAAAACCTTTCTCTTAAAACAATTTTCCAAGTTATCTTAATTCATATACATATTCATTGAAATCATTAATTAAGAACAAATACCAAAAATTCATTATTAATATAATAATTTATAATTCTGGAGAACAAATTCATAAAAACTTCAAGCCATAAACTTCAATGATTTCCATAGAATAGTTCCTCCCTTTTCATTGAAGAAGCTTCTTTTGGTAGATAATTAATTGGGATAATTACTAAATTATACAAAAAAAGATATTGAACTCCTAAATATGTTGTCACTCCATGAACCCTTTTTCCTCACAAATAACATTTGACTATTCATTTGAGACATTCCTTAATGTTTTTCTTTTCACTTTCTTGACATGTAGGAAGTTGAGTAATATTTTCTATATGTTCATTACCATGTAAACATTTATAGATTTTCAACAACCTCTTATTCGATGTTCCAGAAATATCACTGAAGATATCTTCATGAATTATATAATGCAAAAGATTATTTTTCATAATTAAAAACTAAATTACTTCATTCATCACCCTAGATGAATTATCATTAAAAAATTGTTCATAACATTCAAAATTAACCCAATTCATTCGAGTTCATTCAATTTAATAAAACGAGAAAGGATAGTGTAAGTTACACATATTATAGTGGAAAAACTCATGACCATGAAAAATAAATTATGAGATGTCTAAATCCTAGCACCTACATCATTAGTCTATGAAACTATAGGTTTATCAAACATTATCCAAAACCACCTTGTATTTAAATTATTAATAATGGTTTTTAAAGTGTTTTTGAAATTCCAAACCATATCTAGTAGGATTGTAAAACTAGGTATGCAATGAGGTCCATTATCATGCACTGATTCCTAATAGATTTCTGTTCAATATTGTGTTAATTGATTTTTACCCATATATACATATGTTCTAGATCCAAATTTACTTGTTTTATCCGTAAATGGATGTAATATCTTTTAAAAAAACTCCCTTTATCCTTTACCAAAATTCATGAACATTTTACAATACATTGACTCATCCTTAGACTTATCCTTAGTGACATCCCTAGACATGTCATTACAAATATCACTAGGGATATCACAATAGTGTTATCCTGTTAGTTATCAATGTTTGGCCAAAATTTCCTTCGATAGCATCTATAGAGACCTAGGATTAAAAAACCTGGATATTACATCATTTTAGGTTAATATTTAGAAAATTACAAAAGTACATGCGCCAAGACTGTAATATTTTAGTGTCTTTGGGAACATGGAACACAATATTATTGCTTGATTAATTATCATCAATGATTGCAAGAAATATCATTCTATTTAGTACTCCATCATAGAATATTTCATAAAAAAAGAGGAAATTACACATAATGATGTTTGATCTTTGATGCTTAGTAAAGGAAAATAAATGATATATGTAAGCACAATAAGATCATAGTGGTATGAGAACATCGACATATCATTTGAAAATTATACATTATATATCAAGGATAATACACATTATCAATTACCTAAATACTAGTATATCATAATACATGAATCATTTGGGAATCAAAAACACAATCCATGAGATCATAACATAGGAATAATACATTTAATTATGGCATGCACAGATGAATAGAAAATATCATGTCAAGGATACCTATGAAGAACTTCATAACATGTTAGTATTTGAATATCACCCATGTACATGCATTGAGATTAGGATTCCCCCTATGTACCCTCTTATTTCAGGCATGGTATGCCCCCATGTACACTCTTGTAGCGGGCTTGGGATTCCCTCTCGTGTAACCTCTTATTGGGGGAATGAGATTCCCAACCGTGTAAACTCTTTTGTGGGCATGGTTTTCCATCTTTTTTACCCTATTATTACAGGATTAGGACTCCCACCCATGTTCCCTTTATGATCATATAACATTTTCATTACCTAATGAATTGGATGGAGATATAGGTTCCACCCATCACATAATGAAATCACACAAACTTGTTCCATAAGATACTAATACATTCATCATATCATGACCCATAAAAATAGATGGGTGTAATAACCACCATATCATAACCCATGAAATGAAATTTGTATCATCAACATTTAATAATATAATGACATGTGTAAAGAATATATGATTCATAATCAATTCATCATAGAACAAACCAAGAAATGACGTAGGTATAGTAAGATTCTTATAACCATATAACCAATAAAAGATAAATGATTTTCATAAAAAAAGTTTCACATAAAACTAAAACTAGTCAATGATATAATAATAATGGTGTACTTGGTAAATATCCCCAATATAGTATAGGCTATATCAAAGGATTTCATTTCAGGTAGAGAAGTATTCTAAAAGAAACCATGGAAATTCTCTAAATGAAAATTGTATTTATTTGTAAATTAATTTTATAAAAAAAATTTAATATCCATTTCAATAAATAATTATTTAAAACTTTATTTGAATAATTTATTTAGGAGAACATAATTTCTTCTTTACAAAACCCCTTATTAAAATGTAAAACCTTTTAAAAACCATTTTCTTTGAAATAACCATGATAACATATAAAGGATTATTTTAGAATAATTTAAAATACATTTTAAACTTATTACTTTTAAATAATGTTCATTAAAAATGAGATTAAAAGATCATTTAATAAAATTTGAAACAATTTTCTATAAAACATGGTTTTTCAAAAAAATAAATTTCTCAGTGAAGAAAGAAATATGGTGATATTTTATAAAAAAAACATAACTAATTATCTTATGTAACCAATAGTATAAAAATGGTAATATAAAAGAAATATATAATTAATAAACATAGGATAATAAAATTTCTACGTATTCATTTGATATGTATCATAAGATTTCATAAATGGAATCATAATCTTAAACAATCCCGAAACCACATGATATTGTAGAAATAAATCATTACAACTTTGGTAACATTGAATCATAATACCATGGAAATAATAAGATTAATTAAATATTAAAATACCATAAAAATACTAAATTTCATGATATAACATGTCAAATGGGCATTATACTGACCACTTAAATTAATATAGGTGCATAACATAACAGATGTCTCAAAGATGGAAAATTGAGACAAAATTATCTTACCTCTTTAGTAACTTTAAAACTATAACCATGAGAAAGAGAGATACTAAAATGGATTTGTAAATACCAATCATATAATAATAATAATATGCCTTCAATGGAATTATATACACCAAATACAAGAAAAAGGTGGTGAATATTGCAAGTCTCACAAACGTAATTTTTTTTACAAAAATACAATTCAGCTTGAGTATTGTAATGGCCCAGACCTCTCCGACCCTTTCCTTTGTCAAAAAGAAGGTCAACAAGTGTTCTAGAGGGTAAAATAGACATTTTCCACACTTTCATGAATTTTGAAACTACACGCCGTGTAGGTTGAGTACACGTCGTGTACCCTCTTGCTGGGTATACCCCGTGTGGATGGCCGTGTCTTTGCCTAGTGAAGAAAATGGGTACACACTGTGTGTCCAGTACTACACGCCGTGTAGTCCCCCCCCCTGCGTATGCGATACTGTGTGTTGACCAGTTGTCGACCATGTGCCACGTTGGAGCCATGTCCCTTCCGTTTGCAATAAATTAGTACACGCCGTGTGTCTAAACTACACGCCGTGTAGTCCCTCCCCACGTATGCATTACCCTAAAACTGTTTGTTGACCAATCAATGGCCGTGGAGCCGTGTTGGAAGCCGCATGGAGACCGTGTGAAAACGGCCGAGTACACTCCGTGTACCATAAGTACACGCCGTGTACTTTTTCCTTTCACGCCTGTAAAAGGAGGGGTCCCCTCCTCCATTCAACTCACACCTCTCCTCCCCTCTCCTCTGAGCAGAGCTCTTTCAATGGACTCGAAGGCTCTTTCTTCCATAACTTTTCCGTCCAAGCTCCAATTTACGATCCGTCAGTAGCCACGGGATCGAAACGACGAGGCATAAATTCTGAGCCTAGGTTCGTTGTTTTTTACTTCGGCCTTTTCTATCCAAATTCCACCAGAGGAGATTTTTCCGAGACCCGGCAGAAGTGACAAACACCGACGGACGTCTTCTAAAGTTGATACGGAGGAGCGTTGAAATCATGAACCTGTTGAGGTAGGGTTTTTACCTTCGTCTCTCTTTTTTTTGCATCATGTGGGGTGGGTATCCTTTTTGTTTTCATGAGAAATTGTTGAACCTTTAAATAAAGATAATAACTGGTTAAAGAACGGGAATGGGATGTTTGTGATTGCAGTTACATTAACTTTTATATCATGTGATATTATGTTGTGAAATGAATAGGCTTATACCTACTAAAAATCACGGTCTTTGGGGGCCTTTTCTTGCTCAATTAAATGTTTCACTATCATTCTAGACCGTTTTTTTGAGTGGAACTTTGTTGAATGTGGAAATTGGTTAATCACGTAAAGTTGACAGTTTAAATGAAAATATGGAAACCTTGTGTGGTCACCCCGGTTAAACAAAATGGAATAATGAACATGTGGATGTTGGCTTGGTTACGTGGCTTTGTGTTGGGGGTGTTTTGTGGGATGTTGTGGTTTGGGTGAGCAGCAGGGTTGCGGTTGACTTGGTTGTGGGATGGTGTGAATGTTTAATGGTGATGGGCAGTGGGGCTGCGATAAATGGTATTAAAGGGATAATGATGTATGGTGGGGTTATGGTGGTTGGCAGCGGGGCTGCAGGGATGGGTTTTAATGTGAACGAGTTATGGGTTGTGTTTAATAAATAAAAGTGGAAGAATTAATGAATGGTGGGGTGTGGTAATGAAACAGAAATAATAATCAATGGGGTTGGTTGGTTGACAAGAGGGACTTTGTTGTAATGATTATGTTTTTTCTAACTTTTTTTTGTGGATGGAAGGGATTTTTTTTACGAACATTTGGTGCGGTTAGTTGTGGATAGTTTCCCAGTAGTTAAGGAACTAAATAACTATTTCTTTGGAAATGTGAAAACCTAAAGGGGGTTGGGTTGTTTGTTGTACGCATGCTTCGTAGTAGCAGTGCCGAGGCACGTGCTCAGTTTCTCTTTTTAGAAGCCATAGGTTGGGCTGTGTGTTTGGTATACATATATATATATATCTGTATATTTTGTGTTTTATCACACCGCACCCATGTTGAGCACTTAGTGCTGAACACTCCCATTTCATGGAAGAGGGAGTTTTCCCATAGTTATTAGTTCCTTCCTGCTCTTTCTCCCCTAGGCTATGATGTCTTGAGGCGACCATACATCCAAGACTCTTCAGGTAGGTTTCGATTGGGGCGATTAGGCCCAAGACTCTTCAGGCAGGCTTATAGACTATAATGGCTTGAGGCGACCTTACACCTAAGACTCTTCAGGTAGGTTTTGATTTCAGGCCCAGGTGTCTTCGGGCGAGAGTTCTGTTACTATTACTATTCCCAAGAATATTCGAGATGAGGCCCAGGTGCCTTCGGGCGGGGATATGGTTGTGGTTGTGAGGCCCAAGTGTGTGCGGGCGGGATACGTGGTGGTGAGGGCCAGGTGTGTGCGGGCGGGATGTGTGGTCGTGAGGCCTAGGTGTGTGCGGGCGGGATACGTGGTTGTGAGGCCCAGGCGTGTGCGGGCGGGGAGAGTGTGACAGCTTCAGGACATTCAGCTAACTAATGGGAAATGGTGCGGGGTACCCAATACTCTTGTTCTTATACTACTACTACCTGTTATGACTGTGTTTGGGTGAGTCTAGCTGGTGAGGTTGGGTGGATAGATTTCCTTGTTAGGTTTCTTCTGTTGTTCTCACGAGACATTAGGATGTCTCCCCACTTGTGCACGAGAGCTTTAGGTTTCCCTACTGAGTATACTTGTATGCTCACCCTACATTTACTTTCAGGTTTCCAGGAGGACTACCAGGGCCATACGAGACCCTACTAGTCAGGCAGTTGGAGTTGTTGTAGTTTCTGTTCTCTTGTTTTCTTTTGGTATTATACTCTTGAGCTTTCTTGTTCTTGTACCTTGTTATAAAATTGTATAAACATGCATGTGGGCTTGGTTTGGGTTTATTTATATACACTTTCTCTTTTCCTTTTTGGTGGCTGACTCATCCTATTTCCCGATCCTAAATAATAAAAAAAGGGTAATGCCTCCCATATTTGTGAAAACTCATACCCTTGGTGCTAGTCACCAACCCGGGGCCTACTAGAGGTGGGACTCGGGGGTCATTATCTCCCTTTCACCATTACCAGCTCAGGATGGGCATCTTTGGTGGGAGGGGGTCATGACAGAATGGTATCTGAGGTGATGGTTGAGAGATATGATGGATTATGGAGTTAGTCATAGTGAGGATTGCATGGGATGGTAGGGAAACAGTGTTAGTCAATCTTGGTGCGTGACATAGGCCAGGGAAGACCGGCTAGGACATGAGATTTTAGGGCCCCCCGTGATCCGATGCAAGGACTCTAAGTCTACCGAACGACCAAGTGAGACTACATTGATTGCAGGGTAGAGACCCTAGGGAAGGTACATGCATCATCATGATTGTGTTTTACCTGATTTGGGTGTTCTAGGAAAGAAATTGAAATAAAATGATAAATAAAACATTGAGTTTTTCCTTATTACTTGGGCTTAGGCGATACTTGTTTACCGTAAAGCTATGTCACCTGGATGTCATCCACGGGTGGCTTAGACGGCCGAGGCCCAGCAGATTCAGGCGGTCGATCAGTTGAGGATTGACCGAGAGGAGGAAGATAGCCAGTGGCAGAAGACTCTCTGTTCTTTCCAGTGGCAGACCCTTGAGAAGTACGAGGGTAGTACTTCGGATACGGAGACGGTGGGGTGGCTTGGGGAGCTAGGGATCTCTTTTACCTTGATCCGTGCTCCGAGGGAGTACTGGGTTCCCCTAGCAGTCAGTCAGCTGAGAGGTGCGGCGTGACAGTGGTGGACGCTCTACCTCGAAGAGAGGATAGAGGAAGAGGTACCATGTGCTGACTTTGAGAAGGAATTCCGAGAGGAATTCCTTTCTTCCGTGATCAAGGCGGAGAAGCGGCATGAGTTACTCTCCATTGAGCGGGGGAGTATGACGGTATGGGAGCTGGGGATCAAGTTCAAGGATCTCCTACGCTTTTCTCCAAACCACTTTCTGGATGAGGAGTCTCAGGCGAAACATTTGGAGGAGGGGCTTCGTCCTTCGCTCTATTATGCTGTCACCCCCTTCACCCTTCCGACGTACTTGGCAGTGCAGAAGAAGTCAGATGTCATAGAGAGGATGCAGTCACTGGGAGGTGCACCATGTGAGGTGTTTCAGCCAGGTTCGTCGAAGGGGAATGCAGTCAGCAGCAGGTCTCCTACAACAGGACCTTCCAGGTTTAGGCCAGTGGGGAGCAGGCCCCAGCAGTTCCAGTTCAGATCTTCAGGTCCTCATCCCTTTTCCACGAGCCCAGGACCGAGGTTTTTTTCTTATGAATATTTAGAGCACGTTACGAGTTGGTGCTAGACCCGAGCTCAGTACAGTGGAGGTGGGCAGGTTCAGCACCCACCTCAGCAGCACCAGTTTCCTGCGAGACCCTTCCAGCATCAGCAGGACCATGCTCCTTCGAGGGCAGACTTTGCGGGAGGAGGACAACCTCAGGGTTCTCCTCAGGGACCTCGACTAGGGTGTGGTCGGGGAAGTGGACGACATCAGAGAGGCAGAGGAGCTGGGTGTGGACAGTTTCACGCAGCAGAGTTGGCAGCTCCAGCATGACCAGATGTGGTACGAGGTACGATTTGTTTATTCAGAACTCTTGTTTCTGCTTTGTTCGATTCGAGAGCTTTGCACTCCTTTGTTACACCTGGTCTAGCCCATGCTTTGGGACTAGATGTAGAGAGAATTTCCATACCACTGGTACTGAGTACACCAGTTGGGGGCCAGACCACTGTATCTTGTGTATGATGGGGATGTGGGCTGACGTTGGGACCACATCGATCTAGTGGAGACCTTCTTCTGTTACAGATGCAGCCATACGATGTCATCCTAGGCATCGAATGGTTGTTTTTTGTTAGTGTCGTTATCGACTGCTTCGGGAGAAGAGTCGTTTTCTCCGACGTGGATGGGAAGCGTGTATCTTTTGTTGGCGAGAGGATCTATCAGGTGGGAAGCCGGCGTGTGGAGCCTCTCCTTTCCTTGTTGGGGGGGTTATCGTTGGTTCCAGCTGATACAAAGATGATGTATGTCCCGGAAGTTGTTAGGGAGTTCCTCGATGTTTTTCCCTACGAGGTTGTGACTCTACCCCCCCCCCCCCCCGACGTGACGTTGATTTCGGGATAGACTTACAACCTAGTGCCCGACCGATTTCGATGGCCCCTTATCGAATGGCACCTTCAGAGTTGCAGGAGTTGCAGATTCAGATTGACGATTTGAGGGAGAAGGGTTTTGCTCGTACCAGCGTGTCGCCATGGGGTGCTCTAGTTTTGTTCGTGAAGAAGGCGGATGGTAGTCTCGGGCTATGCATAGACTACCGAAGGCTGAACCAGGTAACAGTAAAGAACCATTACCCCATTCCAAGGATTGATGATCTCTTCGACCAGCTGAGGGGAGCAGGTTGGTTTTCTAAGATTGATCTGCGATCGGGATATCATCAGCTGAGGGTGAAGGACAGTGACATCTTGAAGATATATTTCAGGTGAAGGTATGGGCACTTCGATTTTGTAGTGATGTCGTTTGGAGTTACGAATGATCTAGTTGTGTTCATGGGACTAATGAACTTTGTCTTCCGAGAGTTTCTGGACCGGTTCATCATTGTGTTTATCGATGACATCTTGATCTACTCAAGATCAGAGGAGGAGCACGTTGAGCATCTCAGGTCAGTCTTGGAAGTCCTTTGACACCACCAGCTATTCGGGAAATTTTCAAAGTGTAAGTTCTTGACACAAGAAGTACACTTACTTGGGCACGTGGTGTCTCAGCATGGAGTATCAGTGGACCCGTCGAAGGTGGAGGCAGTTGTTTATTGGGCATCACCCAAGAGTGTGGCAGAAGTTCGTAGTTTCCTGGGGTTGGTAGGTTACTATCAGAGGTTCGTTTTGTACTTCTCTTGAGTTGCTGCTCCTTTGACAGCTTTGACTAGGAAGAATCAGGTCTTCCTATGGAGAGATCAGTACCAAAAAGCTTTTGACTACCTGAAAGAGAAGCTGGTTAGTGCTCCCGTGCTCAGGTTTCCAGAGGAGGGGTTGTTGTATGAAGTGTTTTGTGATGCTTCTGGCCTTGGTCTGGGGTGCGTTCTAATTCAGAAGAAGAGCGTGATTTGTTATGGGTCTAGGAAGTTGCGCCCTCACGAGCATAACTATGGCACCCATGACTAGAGCTTGCAGCAGTAGTGTTTTCATTGAAGTTGTGGCGACATTACCTCTTTGGGGAGTGCTTCCTGGTCTTCTCAGATCACAAGAGCATGCATTATATCTTCTCCCAGCGTGACCTGAACTTACTGCAGTGAAGATGGGTCGAGTTTCTCCAAGACTATGACTTTGAGATCTCTTACACTGATGGTAAGGGCAACATTGAGGCTGATGCCCTGAGCAGAAAGTCACATAAGGAAGTGGTTCGGGAATCTGCTGATGCTTGGAAGGCGATGGGAGAATTGGCTGCCCTACACATAGATGCAAGGGAAGAAGGTGTTAGAGGCTGTTTGTTCCAGATGATGGTGTAATCATCCTTGTCGCAACAGGTGGAAGAGTCTCAGTGGGGGGACTCTGAGGCAGAGGTGATGTGGGATCGTGTCGATCGGGGGAACACTCCAAAAAGATGGTCAGAGAACAGCCGACATCGGAAGCTTTTCCATGGAAGGTTGTTTGTTCCGGAGGCAATGCGTGTAACACCCCAAGATTTTATGAAAAATATTCTTTTAATTTCATTAATTTCTTGTGTTGTATTCTACACCAAGATTACCTTGCGCTATACGCAACACCGTATTAGCTTGCAGTATACGCAACACTATTCTTGGATCGAGTTACACACAATTTTGATAATAGTTATTCTATGCAACATTGAGTATATATATATATATTAAATGTATAAATGAAATATGGTTGGATTCTATTATACGAAACAATGAAGGATTCTTTCACAACACGCAACCCTGACTTGGCTTGCATTACACGCAATCACGACCTTCCTCGATAGCGTGTGTTGTACGCAATACCGGTTTTAATAAACAATGTTATATTATTATAATATTGTCATGAACTAGCCGTTATGAATAGTATTAACTAAATTTTGAATTTTATAACATTATTATTCATCTTACACATTTCTAGAACATGGTATAAGAACAAAATAAATTTTTCGGGTAAAATAAGTATTTTTCAAAAAATGCAGTTTTGCCGCCTTTTGATGGCGCACCCACATTAAATCTGGTTTTTGACATGTTTATATGTTAAATTTGACAAAATAATATTCTTCTTTTGAATCAGGATGTAAAAATTTACATTAGATAAATTTTTGATATTTTTCCGATAACTTTCATATTTTAATGAATAGTAAAAACACGCTATATTTTAATTAAAAACAACTTTTTTCATCGTAATATCTTATGTGGTTAAATTATAATATTGAATGGTTTTAAAGTATATTTAGAATATATTTTTACCACTTAATATAATGTTGGTCATTGGACACAATTTTACAATTAAACCGAACATAAACAAGTATCAATCTTTTGATAGTTATTATCTTTTAAAAACACGCTTTTTGTTTTGACAGCGAGAATTAATTTTAAATTAATTTCTGCCACTTCTGTGTTTTGAATTTAGAAAAATGGATTCCATATTTGGAATCAGGATGTTCAAATTGTGTAAATAGGTAACTTTTATTTTTAGACATTTTGAATAATTACTGCGGTAAATATTTTATTTACCATGGTTAAGGGTAAATCCGGTAAATAAGGGTTAAAAAATAATATTATAATAATATTAAATTACCCTAAAACGTGTCTTAACCCTATTGGTTGATACATGGTCGACCATGGGCATCTTTGGGTCGATTTTGGGACCCCATTGATCCACTTGTAAGTGATAATGACACTTTATTTTAATTAAGTTAAAATGAATACAAAAATTACACAAGCATATATATTTTAAAAAAACAATTGTTACATAGGGTTATATATGTTGGATTTTAGATTATAAATATTCATTAGAAAGATAAAAAGATTTCCTACATGATGGTATTTTATTTGTAATTTTTAGACATCAAATAAGTTAATTTATTTATGACACAACGATGATGCAGTAATTATCTTATTAATAAAATATTGACATAATTGATGTTATAAACACAAAAATAAATGTAATTTGAGACTTTTTATGAATTCCACTAATTTTTTAGGTTACTATGATATATTAGTGTTGATTTAATAAACTTGGTTCGAACATATAATTCTGTTATGACTTTCACAAAAATCATATATCAAATAGTGTCAAAATTGACACAAAATAGTTTTTAAATCAAATATTATATTATTAATTTTTATTGTATTCCTAAAATCTAAGGTTCGGCCAAATGACTTAGATAAGGATATATATTTTAATAATAAACAATTTGGGGTTCGTTTGGCATGTTATAGTAAGTATATTAACCATATAGTAAAAGAAAACAAAAAGACATGGTAAAAGTTAAATTATTTAACTTAGAGTTAAATCTAATTTATAAGGTTAAAATAATATCCTAAACTTGTCTAAATTCTATTGGTTGATAGGATTTAGACCCATACCCACTTTAGCTTCGAAATAAGACCCTTTGGAACCATTATAAACCGATTTTGACTTTAATATAAAATAATATTTTGAGATATTCCTAAGGTGCCCCTCTCCTCCCCTATAAAAGGACACCTCCTCCCCCTCCTCCTCACACCAATTTGAGCACTCAAGCTCGGCCAACCCCTGCCAAAATCTCTTCTCCACTTCCCTAGAAACATCCTAGTGGTTCTGGTCTTCCTCAAAGACCAATTCTAGTGCCCTAATAGGAGGTCTCAAAGAGGCACTTCAAAGAAGAGGTAATTACCGTTACCCATTCTTTCATCTTTATTTCTTCTTCCACATCTTCTTCTTAGGTTGTTTCATTATGAAGTAATAACATCAGTGTCACTCATATACTGATATGTTATTATAAGTATGAAACAACCCTATTTCACCATCTATCCATCCTACGGAAAAAGAAATCACCGCGCGTGCGTACGTACGGAATACCGTCTCCACGCCGTGGTGTAATCTATTTTCCACCACCACCTTACATGGATGGGTATAATGGTGTAAAGAATAACTATACATAGTTATTACAACATCATATTGATTCTAATATATTGTATAATCCACTCCAATTCAATTCAATATTTATAGAAATGATATCATCGCTCGTGCGTACGTACGGACTACCGTCTCCACGACGCGATTAGATTCATTCTCCATGTTAACCATTTAAGAATGATTATAATGTATATATAAGAAATAATAATGAAATATATGACATTATAAAGCTACTGGATTTATGTATATATATGTATGTCATCTACTTACTTCCATTCAAGACAATAAGGAAAGGAAAACAGCGTTCATGCGTACGTACGGACTACCGTCTCCATGAACGGTGTTTTTCATTTTATTTATCTATCTATTATATATATATATACTGAATATATATGATATATAAATCATATTTTATATTCTTGAAGTAAGTAAATCATGATATAAGTAATAATGATGTCAAGAACAACAAGTCAAAACACCTACGATAAATGAAACGATTTTACCCAAAACGCTTCTTTAACATGGAATTTACAAAAGAACGGGTAATATAATGTCGTAAGTGAACCATATATGATATCATAACAATGAATATGATTCTGTAATAAGTCAATGACATTATTTAAATCATTATACAGGAGGTTCGGACACATACGAAGCAAATTGGACCTAAGGTAAGGGAAATATCACAATCTCATTTTTATCCGAGATTGTTTATTCGTAAGTATTTACTGGGGTGTATTTTATCATCCACATCCATGTTCCTTCAATATGTAATATTGTTTCCATCCACTTGCAATAGTTTAAATCCAATTTTACCCTTATGTGAGTTTTTAGTAAATAATATGAAAGGAATCTTTTGTCGTTTTTTCCGTACGAGGTACTTTTTGACTTTTCGGACAAAAGTACGAAGAATGTTTTTTTTAACTTATACGGCACGAACGGATTTCTACTGTTTTATAAAGCCTTATTTTCATGAAGCTTACTATAAAAGATTTCATGAATATTTTCAATAAAATCTCTTTCTTTTAAAATTGCATGATGTTTTGTGAAAAGAAATTGATTTTGAAGAAGAAAGGATATTTTCCTCAAGAATTCAATTCAAGTGTTTTATCAAAATTATTTTCCATCTAAGATAATAAAGGGTTCTGTTTCTATCCATATTTTTACATTGTTTTGACTATGTTGTGATGGAATTATGTTTATGAATTCCTTTATCTTATATGAATTGTTTTATAATGTCATGTTGTTTAAAAATCTCATTTTTATTACATGGGTTACGCTGTGATGTATGGTTTATGATTAAGTGGCACACATAAGAAAGGATTCATTAAGAGATGGGTGGGACCTATATCTCCCTCCAATGCATTGGGTAAATATTTTATATCTCATGAGATAGACATGGCTGGAATGGTAGGTTATTTCGGTTCAGTGAAACAGGACTGAAACGAGGATTACTCGATTCAGAAAGGGACTTTGTCCACTAAGATAGTCTTGGCAATGAGTCATGACTAACAAGAAATGATTTTCCAAGATTATGTGTGCATGCCACAAAGTTTCAAGTTTCATGTTATGATTATGGTGATCTCATTTTCACTTCTATGATTTGTTCCATGTTAAGATATTATGATCTCTTTTGCAGGTTATGATTTTCAAAAAGATATGATATGCTTTTTATTTCTTTTGTATACCCTTACTGAGCATTTGAGCTCACCCTTTTATGTTTTCTTTTCCCCAGGATATAAATAAAGGTTTTAGGTAAAAAAAGGGAAGATCTTTATGGGATATATTGAAGATCTTTCACCACGATTAGAAGATTACGTTCCGAGTTTCCAAAGACACTAAACTATTACGATCCATGTGTGTGTGTGTTTTTATTATGTACTAAGTATTCCGCAAATGTAATGTAATGTAAATGTACGTCAAGATACGGGTCTCTACAGTTGGTATCAGAGGCAAAGGAGGTAGGAATGTATCCAATCCTTGGGAACTCTCACATGTGAGCGTTGGACGAAGCATGGCTCTCCGCCCAAGGGCTTCATGAGGAAATGGCTGCCACTGGGGATGGTGGTGTGTCCCGCCCAGGGGGTGTAGCCGCCCATGGAGTGCCCTGATAGGTATCAATTATAGTCCACTGGAAGTAATTCCAGACCGCTACAGTTGGTATCAGAGGAAAGGTTTAGTCAACCTTTGGAAACTAGGATGCGAAAACGTTAGTGAGATCCCTAGAGATATTTCTAAGGTATGTCTAGGGATGTCTCTAAGGTTAAGTATACGCATAGGTTATAGTCCTAGAATTGCGCTAACGATCTTAGAATTTAACCTAAGATGTTAGATATTGAGGGTACTACCCCTTTATTATGTTGTTTTCCCTAGAATGATTTTTGCCTCTCACACTATTCTTTTTGGGTTTTAGAAAACGGCTGGAATCAAGATGATTCACGATAATGGAGGATATTATGGACAATGGAATGATATTCTTCATAATGAAATGGGATTTGGAAGTCCAAACATCATTATTATGCCGAATCAGCAATCTCATAATATGATCAATAAAGTAAAATTTGGTAAGTTTCCTGACTCGGCTAATAAGAGAAAGATGGAGTTTCATGATGATCATAGAGGAAAGAAAGTTCAATTTCCCCTATGTAAATCATGTGGGAAGAGGCATCAAGGAGAATGTTTCAAAGGAACTGGAAGATGCTTTGGGTGTGGAAAAGAAGGACACAAAGCCAGTAAGTGCAAAGGAAAAGGTTCAGTTAACACCAGGGATGAGGATAATGGTATTGCTACGACATCAACAATGGTTAAATGTTTTAAATGTGGAATGTACGGGCATTATGCAAACCAATGCCCTAAGGGAATGTCTCATGAATAGAATCAGTATGGTTGTATGGGTAGTATTGATGTTGATGATGATGATGAGACTACAAATGATATGTGAGATGAAAGAATTGTTGAAGCTCGGTCAATGGTTTAAGAAGGTAGTGGAATGATTACATGTTTATCAAGTGTAATGTTGTATAAATAATCTCATGGTACTATGGAATAAGGAGACATCTAAGGATTGTTACATTGTTGTCTTTCCTTAAGTTTTGAAAGTATGTGATGAATGGTACCAGTATTTTTGGAAAGTAGATGATATACGAATAATGAAGGGACAAGACGATAATGAGATGTTTGATTGTATGCATGAGCTCATGATTGATATAAGGACTAAGTGATATCATGGTTTGAGTATATAGAATTTTGAGGATTTTGGTATGTGGAAAGTGTTAACTTTTAACTGCATTCATGTTTTCACTAAGGTTCAATGGGTATTCAAAAGAATACATGATTAAGGACTTTGAATGTTTGGAATGTGACCAACAAAACATATCTTATGATATATGGGGATCAACGATGGTATTAAATCTCTGGTAATCGTTTTCACTATGTTATGAGAGTGGACTACAGTATTATGGATAAGCCTAAAGATTAGAATGGATTATGTTGGACATAAGTTAGGATAAAACATTTTTTCGATATTATTGACGGGATGTTATATTAATATAGCTTTAGAAAAAGGACAACCTGCAGGACGGGCGACAGCCCATCGCTTCGGACAAGGCTGTAGGAATCGAACCCACAACCAAAGTGCGACTGGCCTTTATCGCCTACCACTGACCTACAGGAAGTCCCTGTTTAGTAGAAACTAGTTTTATTATATTAAGTAGTATGATATATGAAGTATAAGTCCATTTTAGGAACCATATATGATTAATCTCACTATAGATCGACTTATGTATATAAGTTTTGCTAACCTTTTGTTTGAGACAGATGGAATGACCTGTCATTCTATCACATGATCTGCTAACACTTCACGAATATCAAATTCAACTTCATTTATTTAAGAGATGAAGTGGAAATTGTTCAAGGCACGAACAACAGTGAGATTATACCAAAATCAAGTAAGTATTTCTTCTAATTCAAAATGTTCAACTTTAGGGAAATGATATTGAAAACCAAAAATGTTGTCCTTGTGATCTTATATCTGATGAATCGGATGGTACCTTAGATCGTCACAAATTTATGGCTTTTTGATTGCTAGCTTTTCCATAGCCATGTTCTCTACCACTCTCCATCAGAACATGATTGTTAGATTTCTCTTCCATATCCATATTTTCACCTATGTGGAAACCCAGTGATTAGTTTATTTGGGTAACCGTTACGTTTCATACTTTTGTTTTTAAAGATAAGTTTTGGTATTCCTTTTTACGATGTGGGTTTCTATCAAAGAAACTCTCAAATAGTAAACCATTTATAACCTCGACGAATTTCGAGGGCGAAATTCATTTTAAGGGGGGTAGAATGTAACACCCCAAGATTTTATGAAAAATATTCTTTTAATTTCATTAATGTCTTGTGTTGTATTCTACACCAAGATTACCTTGCGCTATACGCAACACCGTATTAGCTTGTAGTATACGCAACCCTATTCTTGGATCGAGTTACACACAATTTTGATAATAGTTATTCTACGCAACATTGAGTATATATATATATATATATTAAACGTATAAATGAAATATGGTTGGATTCTGTTATACGAAACAATGAAGGATTCTTTCACAACACGCAACCCTGACTTGGCTTGCATTACACGCAATCACGACCTTCCTCGATAGCGTGTGTTGTACGCAATACCGGTTTTAATAAACAATGTTATATTATTATAATATTGTCATGAACTAGCCGTTATGAATAGTATTAACTAAATTTTAAATTTTATAACATTATTATTCATCTTACACATTTCTAGAACATGGTATAAGAACAAAATAAATTTTTCGGGTAAAATAAGTATTTTTCAAAAAATGCAGTTTTGCCGCCTTTTGATGGCGCACCCACTTTAAATCTGGTTTTTGACATGTTTATATGTTCAATTTGACAAAATAATATTCTTATTTTGAATCAGGATGTAAAAATTTACATTAGATAAATTTTTGATATTTTTCCGATAACTTTCATATTTTAATGAATAGTAAAAACACGCTATATTTTAATTAAAAACAACTTTTTTCATCGTAATATCTTATGTGGTTAAATTATAATATTGAATGGTTTTAAAGTATATTTAGAATATATTTTTACCACTTAATATAATGTTGGTCATTGGACACAATTTTACAATTAAACCGAACATAAACAAGTATCAATCTTTTGATAGTTATTATCTTTTAAAAACACGCTTTTTGTTTTGACAGCGGGAATTAATTTTAAATTAATTTCTTCCACTTATGTGTTTTGAATTTAGAAAAATGGATTCCATATTTGGAATCAGGATGTTCAAATTGTGTAAATAGGTAACTTTTATTTTTAGACATTTTGAATAATTACTGCGTTAAATATTTTATTTACCATGGTTAAGGGTAAATCTGGTAAATAAGGGTTAAAAAATAATATTATAATAATATTAAATTACCCTAAAACGTGTCTTAACACTATTGGTTGATACATGGTCGACCATGGGCATCTTTGGGTCGATTTTGGGACCCCATTGATCCACTTGTAAGTGATAATGACACTTTATTTTAATTAAGTTAAAATGAATACAAAAATTACACAAGCATATATATTTTAGCAAAACAATTGTTACATAGGGTTATATATGTTGGATTTTAGATTATAAATATTCATTATAAAGATAAAAAGATTTACTACATGATGGTATTTTATTTGTAATTTTTAGACATCAAATAAGTTAATTTATTTATGACACAACGATGATTCAGTAATTATCTTATTAATAAAATATTGACATAATTGATGTTATAAACACCAAAATAAATGTAATTTGAGACTTTTTATGAATTCCACTAATTTTCTAGGTTACTATGATATATTAGTGTTGATTTAATCAACTTGGTTCGAACATATAATTCTGTTATGACTTTCACAAAAATCATATATCAAATAGTGTCAAAATTGACACAAAATAGTTTTTAAATCAAATATTATATTATTAATTGTTATTGTATTCCTAAAAATCTAAGGTTCGGCCAAATGACTTAGATAAGGATATATATTTTAATAATAAACAATTTGGGGTTCGTTTGGCATGTTATAGTAAGTATATTAACCATATAGTAAAAGAAAACAAAAAGACATGGTAATAGTTAAATTATTTAACTTAGAGTTAAATCTAATTGATAAGGTTAAAATAATATCCTAAACTTGTCTAAATTCTATTGGTTGATAGTATTTCGACCCATACCCACTTTAGCTTCGAAATAAGACCCTTTGGAACCATTATAAACCGATTTTGACTTTAATATAAAATAATATTTTGAGATATTCCTAAGGTGCCCCTCTCCTCCCCTATAAAAGGACACCTCCTCCCCCTCCTCCTCACACCAATTTGAGCACTCAAGCTCGGCCAACCCCTGCCAAAATCTCTTCTCCACTTCCCTAGCAACATCCTAGTGGTTCTGGTCTTCCTCAAAGACCAATTCTAGTGCCCTAAGAGGAGGTCTCAAAGAGGCACTTCAAAGAAGAGGTAATTACCGTTACCCATTCTTTCATCTTTATTTCTTCTTCCACTTCTTCTTCTTAGGTTGTTTCATTATGAAGTAATAACATAAGTATCACTCATATACTGATATGTTATTATAAGTATGAAACAACCCTATTTCACCATCTATCCATCCTACGGAAAAAGAAATCACCGCGCGTGCGTACGTACGGAATACCGTCTCCACGCCGTGGTGTAATCTATTTTCCACCACCACCTTACATGGATGGGTATAATGGTGTAAAGAATAACTATACATAGTTATTACAACATCATATTGATTCTGATATATTGTATAATCCACTCCAATTCAATTCAATATTTATAGAAATGATATCATCGCTCGTGCGTACGTACGGACTACCGTCTCCACGACGCGATGAGATTCATTCTCCATGTTAACCATTTAAGAATGATTATAATGTATATATAAGAAATAATAATGAAATATATGACA
This sequence comes from Viscum album, assembly GCA_963277665.1. Taxonomy (NCBI): domain Eukaryota; kingdom Viridiplantae; phylum Streptophyta; class Magnoliopsida; order Santalales; family Viscaceae; genus Viscum; species Viscum album. The sequence continues at coordinate 622,644,210 of OY728130.1, read as the reverse complement.
TTATAAAGCTACTGGATTTATGTATATATATGTATGTCATCTACTTACTTCCATTCAAGACAATAAGGAAAGGAAAACAGCGTTCATGCGTACGTACGGACTACCGTCTCCATGAACGGTGTTTTTCATTTTATTTATCTATCTATTATATATATATATACTGAATATATATGATATATAAATCATATTTTATATTCTGGAAGTAAGTAAATCATGATATAAGTAATAATGATGTCAAGAACAACAAGTCAAAACACCTACGATAAATGAAACGATTTTACCCAAAACGCTTCTTTAACATGGAATTTACAAAAGAACGGGTAATATAATGTCGTAAGTGAACCATATATGATATCATAACAATGAATATGATTCTTTAATAAGTCAATGACATTATTTAAATCATTATACAGGAGGTTCGGACACATACGAAGCAAATTGGACCTAAGGTAAGGGAAATATCACAATCTCATTTTTATCCGAGATTGTTTATTCGTAAGTATTTACTGGGGTGTATTTTATCATCCACATCCATGTTCCTTCAATATGTAATATTGTTTTCATCCACTTGCAATAGTTTAAATCCAATTTTACCCTTAGGTGAGTTTTTAGTAATGAATATGAAAGGAATCTTTTGTCGTTTTTTCCGTACGAGGTACTTTTTGACTTTTCCGACAAAAGTACGAAGAATGTTTTTTTTAACTTATACGGCACGAACAGATTTCTACTGTTTTATAAAGCCTTATTTTCATGAAGCTTCCTATAAAAGATTTCATGAATATTTTCAATAAAATCTCTTTCTTTTAAAATTGCATGATGTTTTGTGAAAAGAAATTGATTTTGAAGAAGAAAGGATATTTTCCTCAAGAATTCAATTCAAGTGTTTTATCAAAATTATTTTCCATCTAAGATAATAAAGGGTTCTGTTTCTATCCATATTTTTACATTGTTTTGACTATGTTGTGATGGAATTATGTTTATGAATTCCTTTATCTTATATGAATTGTTTTATAATGTCATGTTGTTTAAAAATCCCATTTTTATTACATGGGTTACGCTGTGATGTATGGTTTATGATTAAGTGGCACACATAAGAAAGGATTCATTAAGAGATGGGTGGGACCTATATCTCCCTCCAATGCATTGGGTAAAGATTTTATATCTCATGAGATAGACATGGCTGGAATGGTAGGTTATTTCGGTTCAGTGAAACAGGACTGAAACGAGGATTACTCGATTCAGAAAGGGACTTTGTCCACTAAGATAGTCTTGGCAATGAGTCATGACTAACAAGAAATGATTTTCCAAGATTATGTGTGCATGCCACAAAGTTTCAAGTTTCATGTTATGATTATGGTGATCTCATTTTCACTTCTATGATTTGTTCCATGTTAAGATATTATGATCTCTTTTGCAGGTTATGATTTTCAAAAAGATATGATATGATTTTTATTTCTTTTGTATACCCTTACTGAGCATTTGAGCTCACCCTTTTATGTTTTCTTTTCCCCAGGATATAAATAAAGGTTTTAGGTAAAAAAAGGGAAGATCTTTATGGGAGATATTGAAGATCTTTCACCACGATTAGAAGATTACGTTCCGAGTTTCCAAAGACACTAAACTATTACGATCCTTGTGTGTGTGTGTTTTTATTATGTACTAAGTATTCCGCAAATGTAATGTAATGTAAATGTACGTCAAGATACGGGTCTCTACAATGCGTGTGGGATTTCTCTGTGAGTTCCATAGCTCAGCCTTGGTGGTACATCCAGGAGTTTCAAAAATGTACCGAGGCCTGAGGGATCAGTTTTGGTGGCCCGGGGAGAAACGGGCAGTGGCAGAGTTTGTGGCTAAGTGCCTAGTGTGTCAGCAAGTGCAGGATGAACACCGTGTTCCGGGTTGTTTGTTGCATCCTTTAGATGTCCCCGAGTGGAAGTGGGATGACATCTCAATGGACTTCATCACAGGACTACCCAGAGACCAGGGTGGTTATGATGCTATCTGGGTAGTGGTGGATCGTCTGACGAAATCATCTCACTTCTTAGCAATCAAGGAGTTGGGCCCAGTGAGTACCTTAGCACAGAGGTACGTAGACGAGGTGGTGCGCTTGCATGGAGTTCTGAGGACTATCGTCTCAGACTGGGATACTCGGTTTACCTCATGAGTCTGGAGGGGGTGACAACATGCTTTTGGCACCCAGTTACGCCTTACCACTGCTTTCCACCCCCAGACTGATTGGCAGACAGAGCGGACTATCCAGACACTGGAGGACATGCTGCGAGCATGCGTTCTGGATTTCAGAGGATCATGGGTACGACACTTGCCTTTAGTAGAGTTTTCTTACAACAAGAGCTTCCACTCTACTATTGGCATGGCACCATTTGAGGCTTTGTATGGAAGGCCATGTCGTTCACCCATTTTCTAGGCAGAGGTTGGTGAGACAGGTGATCTTGGGCCAGAGGTAGTGCAGAGCACCACGGAGAAAGTCCAGCTTGTGCGTGCGTGGATGAAGGTGGCTCAGGACTGACAGAAGTCTTATGCTGATCGTCGGAGGAGGCCCTTGGAGTTCGATGTGGGAGATCATGTGTTCTTGAAGGGTTCCCATCGATGGGTGTAGTGGAGGTTTGGGAAAGGGAGCAAGCTCTCACCCAGGTTCATCGGACCTTTTGAGGTGTTGAGGCGAGTTGGCGAGGTAGCATATCAGCTGGACCTACCACCTCAGATGGAGACAGTCCATGGCGTCTTCCACGTCTCCCCGCTTCGTCGGTACTTACATGATGACTCTCACGTTATCGACTAAGGAGAGTTAAATATGGGAGACAACGTGACCTTCGAGGAACGACCAGTCAGAATCGAAGATCGTAAAGAGAAGGTGCTCCATGGATGAACCATTCCTTTGGTTCGTGTGTTGCGGAGGCGTGGTGGCCACGAGGAGAGCACATGGGAGCGGGAGACCCAGATGCACGCTCAGTACCCGGAGTTGTTTTGACATGTGTTTTCCCTTGTTCTTATGAGCTTTGTGTTGATGTTGTACTCTGTACCTTTGATATATAGAATTCCTGGCATGTCAGTTGTGAGACCTTTGGTTTCCTTGTTCCCTGGTAATGTGTAACATGTCTGGAGGTGAGGTAATGGGGAAAACCAGACCCTTAATCGAGACGCATTAATGCGGATGCGATTGAACCTGTGCGGGCGAGTCAGTTCCCCCTAAAGCGGATAATATCTCGACATAGGAGAGGGCGTTTTTCCAAAACCACGTGTTCGGGCAGTTCAAGTTGAAAATCCCAATGTGTGGAAGTGGGAAGACCCAATCCTTAATCGAGATGCATTAATGAGGATGCGATTAAACCCGTGCAGGCGTGTCAGTGCCGCCTAAAGCGGATAATATCTCTACATAGGAGAAAGAATTCCTAACACCTAATTAGGATTGTTGGTTGGGTTCCTGTTATGACGAGGACCCTAAGAGGTATCTTGTTGGGTTCCTATGGGTTGGTTTTTTGAATTCTCAAGGATGAGAATGTTTTAAGAGGTATCTGATGTAATGGCCCGGACCTCTTCGGCACTTTCCTTTGCCAAAAAGAAGGTCAAGAAGTTTTCTGGAGGTTTAAATGGACTTTTTCCACACTTTCCAGAATTTTGAAACTACACGTCGTGTAGTTTGAGTACACGCCGTGTACCCTCTTGCTGGGTATACCCCATGTGGATGGCCGTGTCTTTGCCATGTGAGGAAAATGGGTATACACCGTGTGTCCAGTACTACACGCCGTGTAGTCCCCCCTGCGTACGCGTTACTGTGTGTTGACCAGTCGTCGACTGTGTGCCGCGTTAGAGCCATGTCCCTACCGTTTGAAATAAATGAGTACACGCCATGGGTCTAAACTACACACTGTGTAGTCCCTCCCCGCGTATCCGTTACACTCAAACCATGTGTTGACTATTCAATGGCCACAGAGCCGTGTTGGAAGCCTCATGGAGACCGTGTGAAAATGGCCTAGTACACGCCATGTACCATAAGTACACACCATGTACTTTTTCTTTTCACGCCTATAAAAGGAGGGGTCCCCGCCTCCCTTCAACTCACACCTCTCCTCCCCTCTCCTCTGAGCAGAGCTCTTTTAAGAGACTCAAAGGATCTTTCTTCCATAACTTTTCCGTCCGAGCTTTGATTTACGATCCGTCAGTGGCCACAAGATCGTAACGACGATGCGGAACTTCCGAGCATGTGTCCGTTGTTTTTCCTTTGGCATTTTCTTCCCGAATACCACTCGAGGAGGTTTTCCTGAGACCCGACAGAAGTGACGAACACCGACGGACGTCTTATAAAGTTGATCCGGAGGAGCGTTGAAATCAAGAACCTGTTGAGGTAGTGGTTTTACCTTCATCTCTCTTTTTTGTGCATCATGCGGGTGGGTATCCTTTTTGTTTTCATGAGAAATGGTTGAACCTTTAAATAAAGATAATAACTGGTTAAAGAATGGGAATTGGAAGTTTGTGATTGCTGTTACATTTCCTTTTATATCCTTTGATATTATGTTGTGAAATGAATAGGCTTATGCGTACTGAAAATCACAGTCGTTGGGGGCCTTTTCTTGCGCAATTAAATGTTGCCCTATATTTCTAGACCGTTTTTGTGAGTGGAACTTTGTTGAATGTGGAAATTGGTTAATCACGTAAAGTTGACTGTTTAAATGAAAATCTGGAACCCTTGTGTGGTCACCCCAGTTAAACAAAATGGAATAATGAACATATAGATGTTGTCTTGGTTACGTGGCTTTGTGTTGGGGGTGTTTTGTGGGCTGTTCTGGTTTGGGTGAGCAGCGGAGCTGCAGTTGACTTGGTTGTGGGAAGGTGTGAATGTTTAATGGTGATGGGCAGCGGGGCTGCGATAAATGGTATTAAAGGGATAATGATGTATGGTGTGGTTATGGTGGTTGGCAGCAGGGCTGCAGGGATGGGTTTTAATGTGAACGGTTTATGGGTTGTGTTTAATAAATAAAAGTGGAATAATTAATGAATGGTGGGGCGTGGTAATGAAACAGAAATAATAATCAATGGGGTTGGTTGACAAGAGGGACTTTGTTGTGCTGCTTATGTTTTTCCTAACTTGTTTTGTGGATGGCAGGGATATGTTTTACAAATGTTTGGTGTGGTTAGTTGTGGATAGTTTCCCAGTAGTTAATGAACTAAATATCTATTTCTTCTGAAATGTGAAAACCTAAAGGGGGTTGGGTTGTTTGTTGTATGCATGCTTCGTAGTAGCACTGTCGAGGCACGTGCTCAGTTTCTCTTTTTAGAATCCATAGGTTGGGCTGTGTGTTTGGTGTACATATATATATCTGTATATTTTTTGTTTTATCGCACCACACCCATGTTGAGCACTTAGTGTCAAACACTCCCATTTCATTAGAGAGGGTGTTTTCTCATAGTTACTAGCTCCTTCCTGCTCTTTCTCCCCTAGAATGTGATGGCTTGAGGCGACCTTACACCCAAGACTCTTCGGTTAGGTATCGATAGGGGTGATTAGGCCCAATACTCTTTGGGCAGGCTTATAGGCTATAATTTCTTGAGGCGACCTTATACCTAAGACTCTTCAGGTAGGTTTCGATTTTAGGCCCAGGTGTCTTTGGGCGAGAGTTCAGTTACTATTACTGTTCCCAAGAATCTTCGGGATGAGGCCCAGGTGCCTTCGGGTGGGGATGTGCTTGTGGTTGTGAGGCCCATGTGTGTGTGGGCAGGATACGTGGTGGTGAGGCCCAGGTGTGTGCGGGCAGGATGTGTGGTTGTGAGGCCTAGGTGTGTGCGGGCGGGATACGTGGTTGTGAGGCCCAAGTGTGTGCGGGCAGGGAGAGTGTGACAACGTCAGGACATTCAGCTAACTAATGGGAAATGGTGCTGGGTACCCAATACCCTTGTTCTTATACTACTACTACCTGTTGTGATTGTGTTTGGGTGAGTGTGGCTGGTGAGGTTGGGTGGATAGATTTCCTTGTTAGGATTCTTCTGTTGTTCTCACGGGACATTAGGATGTCTCCCCACATGTGCACGAGAGCTTTAGGTTTCCCTACTGAGTATACTTTTATGCTCTCCCTACCTTTACTTTCAGGTTTCCAGGAGGACTACCAGGGCCGTGCGGGACCCTACTAGTGAGGCAGTTGGAGTTGTTGCAGTTGCTGTTCTCTTGTTTTCTTTTGGTATTGCACTCTTGATGTTTCTTGTACTTGTACCTTGTTATAAAATTGTTTAAACATGCATGTGGGCTTGGTTTGGGTTTATTTATATACACTTGCTCTTTTCCTTTTTGGTGGTTGACTCATCCTATTTCCTGATCCTAAATAATAAAAAAGGGTAATGCCTCCCATATTTGTGAAAACTCATACTCTTGGTGCTAGTCGCCAACCCGGGGCCGACTAGAGGCGGGATTCAGGGGTCATCATCTCCCTTTCAGCATTTCCAGCTCAGGAGGGGCATCTTTGGTGGGAGGGGGTCATGACAAGTATCTTTTGAATCATTAGATCCATGAAATAATAAAATAAATTAATACTTTTAATATCAATTAATTAATGATATAAAATTTTATATTGAAGTATTTACAACACATAAAAGAAAAAAGTGATGAATATGACCTAATTCTCCAAGAAATAAAATTGAGACTATAAATTCCTTATAATTATGTCTTGACTTGATTTGAACTTGTTAAAAAATCATGTTCAATAAATATAATTTTATTATTAATATACCATATAACCATATTGATATATAACATATCACATATTTTTTTGTTATTACTTTATAATACCCTTTAACTAATGATTCCATCGTAATGTTATGTTTGGGGTAATAATTTCTCTATTTTTCATACATGTTTTAATTTTTTATGTTGGTCATATTACATTGATCATGCTTTACTCATTTAAAAAATGTAAACCACGATAAAATTATCATATATATTCATATTATAATTATTTTTAATTATATATAAAAATAAAGAAACAGTAAATGATATAAATCATTCATTAAGACAATAGATCATACGTATGGATGAAAATTGTTTCCATTTTCTTGTTGTATTAAAAGAAATAAAAGAAATTGATATGTATATATACACAAATATACTATCATTATATTATCATTTATATGTCATATATGTATATTAAACACTTCCATTATACAGTTCATGTAAAGAATGAATAAATCACATCACATTGGGGAGGTGATAGTCCACATATGCACAATTGATGTTATCATATTCCTTGAAAATGGAATGAATTATGATATGTGTCATATTATAATTATATAACAAAAAAGGAACAATAAAAAAAATATATATATATAATAAGGATAAAATATTTTCATCATTATTCCCGACCTTCAGAGGTTGTAATGTATGAACGAATGTCATCGATTCGTGAGGTAACAGTCCACCATACACACGAACGATTATTATGTGTCCCATTTCTTGGAAGTTCATGTGGGTGCATGTCATACCATTAACATTAAAAGATAACATTATTGTTAGGATAATGAGGTTATTATATAATAATTTAATATTAATAATATATAGTGTGGTGAAATAAATAAAACTTATGATCTCACTGATGAAAATTATGTCTTCTTTGGGTGATTCTTTTTTGTATTCACCTGATGAATCATTGGGATTGCTTTATTACCAATGTGAGGCTTCTAGAACAATATGATGGATTTTGGGAGTTTATTTTTGAAGGGTTTAGATAATCCAAACATATTTAGAGGTGTGAATAAGTGGGGGGGGGGTGTGAGTTCCCATTTATAGTGGAGCATGACTTCCATTATTTCAGATACAAAATGATAAACAATATTGGGAGGTAACCATTACGAAATTTGGCTCCAATAATGTACCATTTAATATCTATGAATGGAAATAGTGAAAATATTTCTATAAAATAGCATTTGAAAAACTTTCTAGTTCATGTTTCCCCTTATGTTTAATGTTTAAACAATAAGTAAACTTATTTATTGCCTTAATTACTATAATTAATTTTAATTTATTTCACATATATGTTGGGTAAAAAATAATATTTATATTAATATTATTTATAAATAATTACGATTCCAAATAATTAATTGATTTCTCAAAACTAAAATCCAATAAGTGGTAGAATTCAATGTAGAATTAATTGAACAGATGTGATGAAACAATATGTTTCTAAAGTAAAAAAGTAAAAAGGTTTGAAATATTTATGTATCCACAATTAATGTGATATTGATTAAAATGAACTAATTTGGATTTATTTTTTGTATGATATATCTAATTATAATTTAAAACCTCTTTAAAAAAAATTTATTTTTCTAAAAATATATTAGATGGAAAGTCAATTTTCAATTAAAATTCATTATTTTTCACCATTCATAAATAAAATGAAACTACACAGAAAAATTCTAAAAAATCACTATAAGATAATTTCTATCAAATCACAACATAATTTTAAAAATAATTTCTAGTAGCTGAATAAATATTAAATGAATAATTATAATTATAATTTTGAAGATAAAATATTGAATCCTATGTTAGCCACTATCTATAAACACCTTTCATATGGTTGGCTCACATGGTTAAAAAAATCAGGAACTAACATTGATAATCCCTTCTATCCAACATAAAATGATTTTTTTACGGTGGCCACATGATTTGGAAAAAATGTGCACCTAAACGTTCACATACCTAGAGCCCACTCCTTCAGTTTCACAGAATCCTAGAATGTTTTCACAATTTCTACTAACTTCGATCCACACACGAACCTCTAGAAAAGACCAAAAAACTTTCAAAAGTGTACACAAAAGTCCAAAACATAACCATATAACATGATATAAATAAAATAACTAAATAAACTGTTAATAATATGAAACTGTGGGGGCTAAATTCTCCCCCAATTAGCTTTTCCGTCCACAAAAATTAGAAGAGAACCATTATCCTCAATGTGTTTGGTAAATTTCTCCACCATTTCCTTTTCTCTCTCCCATGTTTCTTCATGAATCTAGCCATGTAGTCATAGAATCCATACATGATAGATGATTTTATATGCAATACTTTAACTTACCTATCCACAATCATCACTAAAACATGAACCAATATTGCATCTAACTCTGGGTCAAATTGATCATATAGAATCACATGGTTTGAATCTGGTTCATACATCTTCAATTGAGAAACCATAAAAAATTTATTCACCGATCAAATTATTGTTTTAAATGAAAACATATAAAAAATTTCACAAACCCAGTCAAGTATCTCAAAATGGCATATGCATCATGGAGGTAACTTCCATGGATTCCCAAAGTGATGACACCCAATCCATGAATATATTATATAAAAATAGTTACTCAAATTGAACAAAAACAAACAAAAAAATGATCTTCATATGATTTTGGACAACTCTGAGTCATCCCCATTCTCGTCCAGCTCAACATAAGCTTCTATATTGTCTCTTGGAAAAGATTTTTTCCAAAAAATGAATGCCCATTTGTTTCCACCCCACAAAGTGGAGAACATAAAGGATGACCATAAAATTATTCAAATGGATCCACATGTTTAGAGGCCTACTAAATATTACTACAAGAGATATACACTAATGGAATGGGTTCCTCTAAATAAACTCCATAATTCATTACACATGCTCGAAGAATTTCTTCTGGTGTCTCTATCATCCTTTTAGATTATCTATCTTTCTACCGATGATACGTCATACTAATAGTCAACTGATAGATCAGTTGTTTATGTATTAATTTAAAGAAATTATATATAATCCCTAGATATTATTCTGATATTGTCAAATCAGGTATTCCATGCCACTTACTACTACTCAGATATTGATTTATGAAATGTTTTCTAGCATATAAAATTCACAATATTTAATGACATGCGATAACTTTTTGAATAGATCCACTAGAGCCCTTTTGGAATCATGTTTTTGAACCTTCCAGGCAAGGCCAATTAAAAACTAATTTTCTTCTTTAACCATTTCCACATAAGGATTTGTAAATATTGGAACATACTGAATGGATGCTAGTGCTCTCTCTTAACCTCATGATAAGCGAGGCATATCATAAAAAACACAACCTCTAGTAGTTTCATGACAAAACACTAAATTTTTATTTTCGTTCTTTATATAGTTTTTTTGAATTATAGGATCAATAATCCATATTGAATGGTGATATGTATAACGGTGTTGATCCAAACAAGCCATATGTATGACCATCTGATCTCGAAAACATAATAATGACCATCTGTTAAGAATTAATCCTCCTATGGTCTCCCAATAATTGAGTTATGACCTCATAAAAACAAACTCGGAATTAGATTTATGTGATAATTTTGGCTTCTCATTCAAATGATGAACAAAATAACTCAAAATCACATCATAAACAGTACCTCATTTTTCATAATCAATATTCATGACAGCTATCACTAACATCAACACCCATTGATCTGAATCCTATTTTCCCAGCTAACTATATAACATTCTTCTAAATGAATACTCCACCGAATTTCCATTACTAATGTGTACATAAATTCAATATCAAATAATTTAGATACCCCAACCATCTTATTTTTTAAAAATTATTATCGCTTTTTGTGAAAATTTGTTCCAATATTTTATGATCTATAAACACCATTAATTTCTCATAAAAGACATAATGACACAATTTCTCTAAATAAATCATTACAAATTCTAATTACAAATCATATGAGTGGAGGTGTATTCTTATTTATAATGGATAAGGAGTTTCTTTTTTGTAAATATCCAAAACCATTGAATAATAATTGGTCAGTATCACACATTCTGCATGAAAATTTAATAATTAATTGGATTTATTTATGATACTATCTATCCCATCATACAAAAACTTATTTAAACATTTTTTAACATGTTATTTCCTTTCCATCAAAGGATACTTACATTTACCATATTAGTTTTTACCATGCTAGCTAGTTTTTTTTACCATAGGTAATTTATCCATTAAGACTAAAATAAATTGTGAATCATTATATAATTTGGATTTTTTTTCATAAATATCATATAAATTTTTTTAATATTAGCAATATGTGTCTGTTTAAAGTAAATCATGATAAAAGATCATGAAACACTGAAAACCCATTTTAACCATAACCATGGTAATTAAATATTACATTATTTACTTTTTATTATAATCAAATTATATAATATATTGTTATATGATTTTATATATTTTGATACAAAATAATCAGTCTATTTTTAATAAATAAAATTCATAGAATTTATGTAATTCTATGTACAAATAATCCTACAAATCACGTCAGAAAAAATGTTTTCAAGAAATCCAAATTTCAAGCATAATATTATTTGAAATTAACTATATTAATAGGGATCAATATTATATGGATTTCAATTCATATATTTATATACATAGTCTATAAATTTAATATATATAATTTTTTTTATTTTAAATAATAAAAATGAAGGTACATTTTTAAATAACAATTTAGTTAGAATAAATTCATTTTCAATCATGATACCATAATAGAGTACATAAATGATTAGCTATTTTTCAATTATATTATGTATAACTAAAATATACCATTGTTAATTTTATAAAAAAATTCAATGAAAATTGGAATTTTATTTTAAATATATAAATTAATATAAATAATAGAATTTGAGAAATTAATATTTTTCACTATTCAATGAAAAATAATTTTTTTCTAAAAAATCATAAAAATGACCATAAAATAATTTTAAGATTTTTATTTTAGAAAAAATATAGTAATTATAGAAATATATTTATTAATGTTTTATAAATTGATTATAAATTCAATTTATATATTTCTAAATGAATCTGTTTTTGAAGAATTTTTTTTGAAGTTTAAAATGTCTTTAACAAAAAATTTGGCTTATCATTAAGTAATAATATATCAATAAATATTAATTTATTAGTACCTATATTTAAATTCAATTATTTTGATAATACTATAGATAAAAAAATAAAATAGATCGGCTATAACAATCATATTTAAGTCAAATATTTTTTTCTAGTCATCTAAGAATGGTATTGAATGTCATATAAGTTATTGAAGAAAATGTTCTTTCATTTAAATATTAGAGAGTTACACTCTAAAAAACATTAATGAAATATGTCCTCAACATTTTTAATTTCTATTAGAAGTGAAGGGTTTAAATTTTAGAATACCTTTATTGAAATCCCATTTTGTAAAAATAGTTAATGCCACCTTCCTCTTAAAAGATTGATAGGGAAATACAATGGTCATATGTAATAACACATAACTAAATTGCCATTTAAGATAACATTAGTGGGATGTAAAAATGGAAATATAAGAAATTTTTCAATATTTATAGAGAGTGATGGAGTTCATTGATCCCAAGAAATATAATGATCAATAAAAAGTCATTGTCAAAATGACTATAAATACATGATGAGTGAAGTGTCAAATGATTCACATTAGATGAATGTAATAAGATAAAATTTTCATATAAATAACATTTTATTAATTTTTAGAAATTTGTTTTATATCAATGTACATTATGAAATATACATACGTGATATCATTATACCTTATAGCACAATTACATCATTTGGTTGTGCTTCAATCAATTTCCACTTCACCTCTTACGCTAATGAATTCAAATATGGATTTTTTATTCCTAAATCACTAAAATAATATTTTATCATATCATATGATATATAAAAGCGATTAATGTCATTTATTATATTTCTAAATATTTACTGAAACCAAAATTGAATGATCAAGGTATCTAATTTATCACATTAATCAATAAAATTTAAAAATAACACGCCAAAAACCATCCTAATCCTTTCCATATATAAATTTTATTCATACTATTTAACAAAAATTAATTACATTATAACAATATGATAGATTCCATTGTTAATAACATCACACTTATCACCCATAATTTTTGGGTTCATACCCCACGGCATTTCCTGATGTGATCGGTTGTTTGATGACTTACTAGCTGAAATTTTCCAAAAAAACTATACTGATATAATTCCAACAATGTTCCCAAACTCTAATGACAAATAATTACCAAAACATAAATGATAAGATAAAACTAAGTGGTTTTCCATACATTCATTCTAACAATAAGAAAATTAAAATTTTTTATTTATAAAACTACATTTTCACTTAAACATATATAATCCCAAAACATAGTATTTCCTTATTTATATCAAAAAAATTCCTTAGTATTATTGAAATCCATAAAAATTAAAAATTCACATCATTCCCCATTATTCTTTCCATTGGGTAAAACAAGAAACCAATTTTTTTGAGTTCTAATAATCAAAATTATGAAAAATCATTTATGTGTTTTTTAAATCGTTAAACCTACTATTTAATATATTATACCTTAGGTTTAATGTGTGCTTTTAATTTTCATAAATTATTCAATTAATTCTTAAAAGATCATTTAAAAAATGAGAATTAAAATCTGATTATCCCTACAGAGTGTCAACCCATTTGTGTAGAAAGGCTTATTATTATGAAATAGTTTATTATTGAGTCAACCTCAATTAACCCATTTTAGAAGTAAATAACCCTAGGTAAAATTGTGCTGGAGAGAAATCCACCTATAGTATCTGGAGAGGGAAACTTTTAAAGGAAACATTATCTCAACAATACCAGAACATTAGGATATTTTCCTGTAAATAGACTTATCCTTAAAGGAACTTATAATGTTATGTTCTAAATTTTATTTTTCCTAAATCTAGTGCAAACAGTTTCTTATAAACATACATTGATACCAACTTTAAAGTCACAAAACCTTCTATCCAATAGTCTAGGGTCACTCTATTACATTAGTTTTATATATAAGGGGTCACATCCCAAATGACATAATTGTTTAATTGTCTAAGTAATAAACATATATAATTTAGTCATTCATTACATTAAATAATAGAATATAACATAATGAATGAAATTATTCTCCATGATTGAACATATTAAAAATTTATTCTGCATATCCTAAGGAAGAACAAAATAATGTTGAGTTAAAATGAACACTAATGGTTATGTAAAATTGAATATATCTTATATCAATGAGGCACAATAAATGTTTAAAGGTAAATAATTGAAAATAGTTGAAATTGAATCAATAGCATAATTTTCAAGCATTGATATTGATGAGTCAATATGAAAAAATAAATAACCTAATACATATGATATATAATGAGTAACATGGGAAAAACAATCCTTTGATAATATCAATGTAAAAACCACCATTATAATAGTAACTAGATTATAAATTAAATAAATTCTTAATATGGGTCGTTATGATATCAAAAATTATGATCGATATATAGTTTAGACCATTCATCAAGACGATTTCAAACTATGGGTGAAGTCCCATTTAATGAGATAATAATGGTCTATCTAATGAGAAATATTTATTAGAAGATGATCTATATAATTTTGTACCCCAAACATCACTACATGTCCAATGCATTCCTTATGTATCCAATGACCTTTTTAATTCATTAATCAATATGGTTTATAAAACAATTTTGGTATTGAATAACGAATTCATAATGTCAATACTTCCCATGTCAATTGAATAACATTAAATTTATGAAACCAAATTTAGGAATTATACATGGATCAAGAAATAATAATATCCATCAAAAATAATATATATTTAATGGAAACAAAATTTATAATGATCACATGAAAGTCAAAGTTTCAAGGGAATGTTAATGAATAAAAAAAGTTAATCTAGTGAGTAAATATAAAAACATTACCTATTGAAGATTATCATAAAACCTAAAAAAACATAATGTTGGAATCATTAAAATATAACCCAAGTATTTTATTTGTAATATAAATAATTTTTTAAATTTTTATTAGAAATTCCATAAAAATATTACTAAACACATTGTTGAGGAAAATACGGTTTTCACTATAAAAATAAGTTTTAAATAGTAAAAAATAAATTAGTATTTGTAAAAACATATTTATTATAAATAAAAATTTAAACATTTTAAGTGTGTTTCAAAAAAAATGAGGTCATAATGGAGGGAATATTCTCATCATGCTGAGTAAATTAAAAGAAATAACCCTTTCCCAATATTGGAAAGTAGTCAAAATGTACCTTGTTTGGAAAATGAGAAGGTGGTTCCTTTTGAAAATTTTATTAAAAATTTAAAATTGGATAAAAATAAAATTAAAAAATAATTCCAAATTACTTTAACACAAATTTATAATACAAGGATTTCGTTTAAAACATATTTATGGCCAAAGAGAGTAATGTTATTTAAATTTAATAAAATCATTTATCAATAATTTTAAATTCTGAAGAGAGGTAAATGGTACTATTAATTGATAATTTTATAAATAAATATGGTATAAGATAATTAAAGGGGTTTATTAGATATCAATAATATTATTTACTTTAATGGTAATTAGTGCATAAACAATCATCATTAAATTGTCAATAGAGAATAATTAGTATCTGCACTTGTTACATTATAGTCATATCTAAAATGAAATAAATAACATCAAATGGAATATCAAGTACCATTAATATAAATAGGTTTATTATATATCATATAAAAGGGTAGGTACATACACCTCATAAAATGAAATAGTTTCATAAAACTTGATATATCTCGATGGAGTGGAAATTGAGAAAAACATCTCTTACAAAGATCAAACCATTGAAGTGGGGACTAATCAATTAATTTATCATGTGTATCAAATGTAAATACACATGAAAATCATTAAATAGAACATAAAATTATAAAAATATATTATACACCTATTCATAGAATTAAGAAGACAATTACTAAGTAATATAACCAAATGAAATAAAAATGATTTATAAAATACTTTTCACTTTGTAACATTCAAGTCAAATCCCCATGGATGAACTAATTTTAATTTAATCATAAAATACCCTAAATTATGAAGGATTCATGGTACAAAATGTAAAAGGTATTTGTATACACTATATGAAATGACTTAGGTGTATTAGATTAAAATATTCTCTAATGAAGGGAACATGAGACAAATTCCCATACTCCACATTTACCTAAAGTTGATCATTGTTCAGCCACTAGTGTAATGGTATTAAACATGTTAATAATTTATAACATAACCACATACATATTTATTATATCTTATTATATCTTTTTATTATATATTATCACCTGTTTGATAATAGTATTATATTATTAACATTGTTTCAGATTTTAACTAATTCATTTTCATATACAGGTATTGTCTTGGATGTTCTGTTTGTTATGAATAGGATTTAGATTCTTGTTCTAAAGAACTATATCAATTTTTTAAATAAAAAATTTAATAATTGGATCCATTTTTTGAACCATTATTGAATGATTAATATATAAAATGAATCTCATTATTTTGTGGAGATAATACACTGCACATACATAAAAGAGATTATATCATTTCATTAATTAATGAAAGGGTAAGGAGTTGAATGATTTATTAAGTTAATATATTTTATATAAATTTTATATATCCCATATTTTTGTTAATTTATATCATTAGGCCAATCCCAATGAGTAGGTGATGTTAGAAAATTACATTGGTTCGTGAGGTGGTAGTCCACTATACACATGAGCGAAGAATTTTTTTCCATTTGATGGAGAAGGAAATGTAAGAATATTATTACATTAACATAATAAAATATATTTATATGGGTGATATTTTTTTTATTAATAATTTATTTATAAAAAATGTTGTTTGTAAAATAAAAATAAAAAACCAAGATCCTCGTTCAGACTGTTACCTTCACATAGAGAAACCTACTTTGGATATGTTTTTAAGGACCCCAAGGATGGTCTGTTGGAATAACCATATTCTCTATAATGTGAATAATGATTTTTGGGAGTAGATTTTTTATGATTTATTTGGGATATATATATTGGTAGCTAGGAATAAGTGGGAGAAGGTGAGACCTTTTATAATTGAGGAGGAGTTGCCATTTTTTAAATACCAAAATTTAACAAATAGTGGGAAGTCATTCTCACACCATGTGTATCAAAAATTGAAAAATAAAGATGTTAATGGTTGATAAGTTTGATAAAAACATCTGCCAAAAAGTATAAATATATTGGAAATTTTTTTTATTTTCTTTACCTCTATTGTTACTGACTTTTACAATAATATTTTCCCACAGGTATCTAGTTTTTTAACATATGTAATTAATAATTTGTTCTGAAAATAAAATGATCCTTATTTAATATTTAAGACCCAATTAATATAAAAATTAAATCATATTTAATAAATAAAAATTATATGTATGTGGAAAATTAATTTCATCCAAACTGCATATAAAGGATAGAACCCTGTTCTAACATTAGTTTTAGTAAAAAAATTATTTTCATTACTAATAATTATGAAAAATAAATAAATTATATTATTATATAAGATTAATTATATTTATTACACAAAAAAATTCAATTCTATGAAACTAAATTCTCTTAAATTGTAGAATATATTTATATTATAAACCTCTAAATCATGTCTAAATATCGATTTTTGAGTAATGCATTTATCAAGACTAAGAAGATCTTATATTTTGTATATGAATAATGATAATAATTATATAGATTTAAAATAATAGAGTCAAATATATAATCAAAAAATTTAATTTACATAAATAATTATTAGTGTTTATATTAATTAATTAAAATGTATGAACATTATACATTTAAATTTTTTTTCAGGAAAATATGTTTTATATCTAAGAATAAATTTATAAGGAAAACTGATATAAACATGATATTAATGTAATTAATTTTTTTAAATCTTTCTAAGAAACTGTTCTTATTTTAAAATATCATGATGTTAAAACTGTAGGTACTATGAATAAATACCATAAATTCATTCTCATGACCTACTATTATCCCTAATTCCATGCTACCATTACCCATAATAGTGTTCCACTTCACTTATGTCGTACCCACAACTAGATACCATCCAAAATACAATGTTACTATTATAATTACATCAATATTTCCCTAATATACTAATATGACCAACCCATACATTCCTTCTACCATGTGGGATCCTCCTCGATCCTTGGATACCCCAAAATTCACAGCATTGTAATATTTTTAACAATTCCTTTTATGTATTCCCTTTAAGGATCCTACCACATTGGAATTGATACCGATCGATGATGGAATCCAAATAATGCATGCAGATAAACCATTTTCATAAAGAACCAACAATGTTATTATATTTAAGAAAAATTTATTTCCAATATTACCTCTTTAAATAAGATATTGTAGCTCTTGTTCTCAACATTGGCTGATGAACTAATTGATGACAAATTATATTAGATTCAACTTCAAAAATATGATCAAAATATTATTTATGAGACCTAAAATATGGAAAATCCTATAACATAAAAATGATTAAATTATGATATTATTTTAGGAATATACCTAACATGTGTTGATATTATGTCGAATTAAAATCGATACATGTATAACTACTGTTGAGAAATGATGATGATTAAAAATTAGCATCCACATCTCAAGGAAGAAATATGGAGATAATAAACTAAAATTTAGTGAATATTGTAGAGGAAGAAAAAGAATGTGAAAATTAGTGCTTGACTACACTTATACGTGTTCATTTTTTCCCAATTAAAATCGACTTAACTAAGAAGATAACAGGTTCTTTCCTTCATTTTTTCTCTCGTAGAGGATATATGTGTTCTCACTATGTTTTTTTAAAACCATATTTGTGATCATGAATTGAATAAGATGAATATAAGATGAGAAAAAATTAATAACACTTAATCAATGTTCCACCTACCCTGATTAAGGAAATCAAAAAATAAATAATTTGCAGTTATGAAGACAAGTGTACAATATCATCAATGTGATATTTTCACTTAAAGGAAATGATTTTTTGATAATTATTTTCAAAATATAGCATTGTAGATTTGAGTATTTTTTAACTGTGAATAAAACTATAGAAGAATGAGTGACTTTTTTTTACTATAGAATACATGAATGAATAAAAGATATAAAATGGAGTTCTTATGATCATGGTTCGTTAAATCTATTGTTCATGATATTGGAAGGATCTAGGATTTTTAGAGAAGAGCCCACATTGAAGGGGGTACCCTAAGATTGGATTTGGAATGTCAACACTAAATATTTTTTTGAATGGGTTAATTTATTACATTATAATCATGTGAAAAAAATTCTTGATTTAAGAGACTATTATGGAGATCACACCATATTAAATGGGAATATATTTTTTTGGACGGTTTATATTCACTCAGTAGAGAGGATAATGTTCTATAGTGGGAGGGACATAATGAAGATTGTAAGATCATCTTAGAGCTATTACTATGAGAACATATTGGGGTTAAAAAAGTTAATTTATTTATATTAATTTTAATTAATATAGAAATGATACTTTGAATAATTGGGTGGAGTAGAAATGAGGAAGAGAATTAATTTTAGAACATGGTTGAAATTATTGGAGGAATCAGAGCCTTTATTGAAGTTAACATAAAAGAAACGATTCTTCATATTTCTATCTTTGATATAATTTAATGGAATTAATTGTAATAAAATTCATATTTCTTGGTGAAGCAATAATATAATTCTCCTAAATTATTTTTAGGCAATGATATTGTGCTAGTGATTTTTATTACACCATTAATTTATCATTTTGATCGGATGATACATTTAATAATTTTAAGATAGAAAATTTTCTAAAAAATTAATTATTAGTGAAAATTGACGTTGATAAAAATTAATTTCAAACTTTTTAATCATTTGAGAAATATAATAACATGGAAATCAAGCATATATGAGTAGTCATCCTAGATGGACTGCTAATTTTATTCAGGTGAAATTTTGATTCTATCATTTTAAAATTAAAAGCGTTCAATTGTATAATAACATTAGGATTCATCATATTACTAGTTATCTTAAATACATTTGGGTTATACACTGTTTACTTACTCCAATATTTCATTTCTATAAATTAATAAAGGAAAACATAATTTAAACCATAAAATCTAATTCCCTTGTATCATCAACTGGTTATCTCTTACTTGCAATCTATTAACTATATTTTACTCTTTTTATATTCTGTGATTTTATTCCTCAACACTGTAAACTATCCTCATAATTTTAATTTCATGAAACCACCATAAATGATTCGTTTACTTCATTATTTCTCTTATATTGTTTTCTTGTATAGATAAAAAATTATATGTCATTCTTTATGGGTCAACCATTATTATCTTCTAAACAAGTTATTAATAACGTTTCTAAATAAATAATTTTCCCAAACTAAGTCGAAGACCATTTTTTAATTTATAAATAATGGAATCATTTCCATGGAAGGAACATGGGACAATGTGAAGAAGAAAAAAAAATAATATATTAAAAAACTAATAGACAACATAAAAATAATTTTAAAAAACTGATTCCATTAATACATAAAATATAAACTGGGAAGCTGAAAGTGTATTTTGTACATGAAATAAATAGATGTTTATGTTCACACAATTTGAAATTGATAATTGAGATGGAATCCTTTTAGTAAAATAGAGTGTATCTGAATAATAAAAAACGTGAGAACCTCAATGTTATAACCCTCCCATTAGTGTTGTCTTGGGATGATGTTGAGACATTTATGGGCATTATGTGACACCCAGAAGACACCAAGGCCCTGAAATAATTTCCATGTACTTAATAAAAAAATGGGAGATGATTGTCCCATTGAAAATAAAACAACCAAACAAAAAAATATAACCAGACACTCAACAATTTGATGTTTGAGAATCATGTAATGCAACTCATAATACAGTATAACAAACCAATATATATTATAATACACATTAGAAACCAATAACACAAAATTAAAAAAACCAAAGAAAATAAATCAACAAATACCAACATTATCCTTATTCCAACCCCACATTCCATTCCATTTAATCTAGATACAACACTAAAGAAATGAGATTTACTGACTTTACCCCTATCTTAATAGACAATATCTGCGAACACAACAAGGATCTGAAGAAGGGTTGAGTATAAAATCAGTAAGTATTCCACTAATGAGTTCCAAACTCATGCTACTGGGATATGACAAGTTATCAAACTTCTATAAAATAATTTCAAAATATTTAAAATAGATTATATCAAAGAGAAAACTATATCCAAGTAAAAATATCTTTCATAAAAGATTAAACAAGCCATTAAAACTATTTTTAAAGGAATAAATCAATGAATTATTTATTTATTTTGTAAATTATTTATTTGGAATAGTATTTTCCATATCCACACTCATCTATAACATAGATACACACACATGCTTAGTGTTACCATTGTCAGTGTAAGTTCATGTCATTACTAAATCCCACTCACAGAAGTAATTCATAATAATTATCCATCACATTAAATCATACCAAACCGTTTGAACAAAATAATATAAACCCATTTCAATAAAATCATACACAATATTTCATATAATTTAAAAGAACTTTTCTTACATTATAAAAATCATTATTTTAAAATCATAATTTTATAATTATACTCAATGGTTTTCTATAAGTCATCCAATTCCCATGATTTCCATAAACCTTAATTCAAACTATAATTTCCTTAAAATGACACCATAATTTTCAAAATAATTTCAAGTATTTAAATAAATTTTAAATCAATAATTATAGATCCAATTAAGTGGTTTCAATATTGAATCCACCAACCTCAAAAACTTATAATAAAAATAAAGAACCACAAAAATTCTTCAAAAAATGGATGTGAAACTCTAAAAAAACTTGTAAATATTTTTCCCTATAAAAAATATATATCTCATCATTATTTCATAGAAAAAAATAAATACATCAAACAAATTATTGATATATTGATCATAGATTGAGAAGAAGATTCAATATAAGGAAACCCACCATGAATGATAACTTACCACATAATTTTTTCCTCCAACTAAGTAAAACCAACAACATATAAATTTTGATTCTATATGAAGGGTATCTCTAACTGTGGGAGAAATTGGAATTCATGTCAGAGATAGATTAGGGGAATAATAAAAAGTCATGTGGTAAAAATAATTAGATCCAATAAATCTAGATCTTTTTTCTAACATCACAATGTTAGGGAACATGGTTAAGAAAACTGATTGTTATCCACTATCACTAAACAGCCCTCAAATAGTTGGCTGATGCGGTTAGCTAGAGAACAAAGAAACCATGATAATTTCCTTTATCTAACAATACATGGGTTTTCTAAGGTGGCCACACGGTTTGGAAAAAATGTGAAAAAAATTGTTAACCAACCTAGTGCCCACTCTTTTAGTTGTATATTATCATGGATGGTTTTTCACAATTTTAATAACTGTGAGCAACCCATAAACCTCTACAAAATACCCAAAACTAGTAAAAAACATCCAGACCTCCCCAAAAAAACCAAATAACTTTATTTACATAAAATAGAAAAATAAAGGGTCAATTTGATGAAATTAGGGGTATTAAATTCTCCACCAATTAACTTTTCCATCCAAAAAGTTTAATATAAAACCATTTTCCTTAAAGAGTTTGGGCCATTTCTCAACCACTTCATTTTCCCATTATAGTGTTTCTTCATAAATCTAGCCATGAAGCCATATAAATCATACTAGATCAATACATTTCTACCTAATACATTCTCTTTCCTATCACCAGAATACATGGAAACATGAACTGACATAGAATTTGAATCTATATGAAATTTATCCCAACAAATCACATTTTCATGATCTGGTTGATACATCTTTAATCGAGATGCATTAAAAATTTTATTCACTGTTATGAACCGTGGTAGTAATTTCAACCGATACTCAACCACACAAATCCATTAATGTATCTCAAAAGGGTATATGTATTGAGGTGATTACTTTCCTATATTCCCAAAAAGATCACACCCAAGAATTCAAGATATACCAAAAAATATTTCCAGTAACATTGACCAACAATGAACATCAACAATGATCTGCATACAATTTTGGAAATCCTAAGCCATATCTGTTCTCTTCCAGATCAATAAAATAATCTCTAATGTCTCTTAGAAAATAATTTGTCCAAACATTGAATGCTCATTTGTTTCCACCCCAAAAAGTGTTGAAATGAAATGATGGACACAAAATTATTCTAAAGGATCTATATCTATCGAGACCTAATAACTATCATTCAATGAGAACTACACTAATGGTATGCAATCCTTCAATGAGATACCAAAATCTATTACACTTCTTCGATGAATGTCTTCTAGTGTATATATCATCCTTTTAGATTATCCATCCAATAAAGGTTGATATGTTATAAATATAGTCACCTAAGACCACATGTTTTACAATATGGTTTTCATGAATTAAGAAAAAAAACCAAAATCATGTTTTGATATTGTCAAAACTCGACACTGAAAACCTCGAATCACATTGTAAAATATCTATGTTGTCCCATGGATAACGATCCACAAATATGGATGGTTATCCTCTATTACCACCCCCTTTAGGGTCAAAGAAACCAAAAAGAATCCCTTGAAAAGAAGACCCCATATAATACAACAACCACATGTTGGGAACATCACCACCATTTATAATCTCAAAATAACACTAACACATATCACAACTATGATGTTTTCCCTAATTAATCTTTATAATTGAAGTAATCAACTAGATTCATGCCATGAATATTCATCCAATATGATACAAGGTTTCTATGTTCATCTTAGAATAAATCCTCAAAAGGTCAACTCATCACCAGAAATTATTATATCTTGGCCCAATATATTCATACATATGGAATCCACTTCCACAATCCATTTTCCCATGTTATACATAATATCAAATTAAATCCATGAATCTAATCAACCAACTGACACTACCTAAAATTTAAATAATTCTTATAGAATATGTTGGGCAGTATATTTTGATCTATGTAGAGTACAAGTTTATAAACAAAGAGATAATAGTGCCACACCATCAATTAATTCTTTACAACTTCCAATTCTATGTCCTAGGTTTGGAAATTTATTTTTTATGGTTGGAGTTTGGGAGAGTCATATGAACCCACATAGTGATCCTGCATCCATACACACTAATTTCACATACCTAAAATCTCACATAAGACCATGTATCCCTTTTAAAAAGTTTAGTATGATCAGAACAAGGTGTTTGGTAAAAACTCTATTAAGATCCTTGAAATATTCCTGACTATCTAGGTTCTAGTCAAACCATACACATTTTTGGGTATTTCCATTCATTGGAAAAGAAAGGTGAGAGAAATCAATGAAAAAAATCTACTAGTACCCTTTAAGGCCTAGGAAACACCTTATCCAAAAAGCATTCCTCAACTAGTCCCATGACACCAGTACTCCAATTTTCTCAGGGTCTATAGAAAATCCAATCAACAAAAAAAGCCTTCCAAAAACACTACATCTAAAATATTAAAAGTATAATTTTGTATTTTATCATATATATGGTGATCCCAAAGAGATCATATAACAACTCTTATGTTCTCTCCACAATACTTCTCAGTGTCAAACAAGAATGGGATATCATCAATAAACACGATGATGAAGGAGTATAGTTATTCATGGATCACATGGTTCATAAAAACCATAGAATGTTCAATAGAATAATCCAATACTAATGTAATGAAAAAATACTCAACTTAGACATACATAACTCAAAATTTCACCATGGGAACATCCAATTATCTAATCCTGACATGGTGATACCCCGAACAAAGGTTGATCATGTAGAACCACATTTCCCACATGATCTAATACACATGCTCATTAATATAGGGAATGGGGTATTCATTCTTAATTTTCACCATGTTTATCATTTGGTAATCAATGCACAATCGAAAGGTTCCACTATCCATTATATAAAAAAACAAAGGGGTTACCCAAGTGAAGATGATCGGGTGAATGAATCCATCAGATTCCAAATCATCCACTTATATCACTAATTTCGTCATATCAGTGGGGGATATACAATATGATGGAAGAGATATCATATATATTCTTGGATCTATATCAATGGTACTCTCCAAATCCCCTTATAGACAAAACACTAAAAATCATCTTGGGACACCACCAGAGACTCATCTAACAGAAGTGGTAATCCAACATAAGAACCTCACACATCATCCACAAACAAAAGGGAAGAGACCTAGAAAATGAGATTTCACAATAACAGAATAGGAGGTCCACCAGTCCCAAACTGACAAACCCATTCACATTTAATAAAATGAGTTGTCCCATCATTTTCCATAAAACTAACTCACTAATGATAAAAATCATTGTTCACCTTAAAATGCACCATCTAATCTATTACAAGGATCATGAAAAAGATTACAATTTTTAAAATCATGAAGTCCCATTATAGATTCACCCTATAAAACGTGAGTTGACATGATTGAAACATGAATCCTTGATATATCTTATTTCCACGGAGTGTCACCCATTCTATTTTATATAGAATAAGCTCAGTTTGAAATTTCATCAATTCTATAATTTGGGAAGAAATTATTTAGCTAACAAAACCCATTAAAAAACAATATCTATAGATTATTCAATACAAAATGAACCGAATACTATTCAAGTCCTTTAATTAGACACCATTGGTTCTTGATCCATATTGTAACATCTTGAAATTCTAATGTAAGAACATTGAATTTGATAGAATGCATGAAACATGAAACCAAGTGTGTATGTATATATAATATCATGAGGCTTTAAAACATTTAATTATTTAAATAAATTTATTCATTTCTATATCTTTCAATACATGTGATACTGTGTTATCTTTCATCCCAAATAATAAATACTTTCTTCGATAGCTTGTGTTACCTGAAAGGCCATGTCTTAGTGAATACTACTAATATTATTTAATATAATAAGATATAATAATTCTATAAAATTAGAGGTTATGAATTATATTATCTATCTTTTGAACATATATGGTACACAAATATAAAACTAATTCATTGGTTTCAATATAATTAGAAATGAATATAAAAAGTAATTTATTATAATGAATTTTTTATGCTCACAATGTTGTTTTAAGATAGTAAATTAAATTTAAAAACTATTCGTGAATACTATAATTGATATATATTTATATTATAATCAATAAGTGACTTTTTATATTCATTGAATTTGTTTTATAAGTGTAATATAAGAATTAATCCATCTTTATGGTAAAAATTGTATTTTTCAAAATTGGAAATTTTACCGCCTCTTAATGGATGACCTATATTAAATCAAAATTTTGGATCTACTATAAATTTTATATTTAAAAAATAAACATTATTTATAAAAATAAAAAAGTAATAATTATATTATGGTAATATTGAGGTATTTTTTATGAGATTACATTTTTTATGAATAATGAAAAATACTGGATTATAATTCAAAACACCCTTTTCATCTAACTTATTTAAAATGTTAAATTATATTAATTATTGGTTTTAATTTATATTTAGACAAATTATAATTTTATTAATCTATTTTTTTTCATTGAAATAAATTTATAATTTAAATTGTATATTGAACTATTTCAAACTATTGAGCATTTTTACATTAAAACCCCACTTAGTCATCATGCCTATATGATTTATTTTAAATTAATTTTTTCCACTTATGTGATAGAAATTTTTGAATATGAATTCAATATTTTGATTATTCATAATATATAATATATTTCAAGGTAAAAATTGTTTTTTACCAAAAATATTAGTGAATGTAATTAAAATTAATTGCAATGATTAAGTGAAAAATTAAATTAACAAAGTACTAAAACATAAACATAAATCCAAAAATTAGATATAACACTATCCGAAATCCATTTTATATTAATATTTATACCTTGTTCTCGTTTTTTATAAATTTTTGAATTATAGGATCCAAATTACATGGGAAAACATGTGTGGAATTCCCTTTTAAAATATTAACAAGAATACCCCTCCTCATAAAATATAAAACTAAAATCATCCATCACATTTATTAACACCCCTCATGCACTTGTAATCACCAAAATATCTACCAAAATAACCTCACAACCTGTATCACCTAATCCTAGAATCATCCTTTTGGTCTTAATTCAATCCATGGAATTCCTCATATACCCACCTTGATGGATTTAATAATGATTTAGTAAAGGAAGATATCACAATATTTAAAATGTATTATTGAATTGAAGAACCAAATGAGTTAATATAGTTAGAGAGAAACAAATTCCGATAATCCCATAGAAATTTTCATTAAGATACACATATGATCATCAATGACTACTGAACTCATTTAAGAGAGATAAGATCAGATCTGATAGTGGTGAATATAACTCTAATACGAGTGTTTAGACCAGAACATTAGAGAAGGACATCTTTTTATGATGATAAAAAATTGCGGTTTATTAATGGAATTTACCTATCATGAACTGATTTAAATCATAATTGACATCCAAAAATGTTTATCTAGTGTTATGTGTAGATGGGGATTAAAAATGTTTTTCTCCAGCTTGAACCTTCTATGGGGATATGGTGACCCAAAATGATGAGATGGTCACCGATGAAGCAGATAAAAACCCGTGAAAATTATAGTTCCATTGTTTATTTCCTTTTTCATTTATTAACAACGTTGATATATGTTGTCTCTGAGGAGAGGGTGAAAATATATCCATTTCTATGGCTGAAGGATCATGTTGGTGTTCACAATATGTTCTTGCGAAGTCACTTGTGTGAGATAAAATTTATGATGTTAAAAAGGAGAAAAGACAAAAATAAAAACAATGAATCCATGTTTTACCTATAATGATTGAAAAAGTGAAAACCTCAAATGGATGTGGGTATAAATATTATTTAATAAAGTCCCTAATGTGAGATTTAATCTAAATGAAAACAACTATTTTGATGATTTTTGTCAGAATCGAGCATGTTAATGGTATGGTTTTTTGAAATTTTAATTATCCTAAGGATTATTGGGTGTGATTTATTTTAATAAATATGTACTTATTGATTAAATTTTAAACAATAAATTTCCCAAGACCAATCTCTTGTAAGAGATTATTTATTGAAAATGATATATTTAGCTTATTCAGAGAAGTGTAAATAGATAAGGTGGTACCAAAATGAAATATTTTTAAAATTAAACATATGAAGCTATTGTAAAAGGATGATAATTTCATTTTTATATCATGTGATGAAAAATATTTATCATAGAGTATATTTTTATAACCTACTATATTTAGTGAGGAGAATATTACTTTTTAGAGTAGGTCTTTAGTGGTTCAAGAAGATAAAGATGAACATGGACAATAAGAAATAAAGGAAAATAATGTCATTCTAGAGTTGTTAATATAATCTCATATTGGGTTTTAGGATGCAAATTTTTCCATATTTAAGAGTAAGGATCTTGTAAATTGACGGAGGATAATTTGGAATAATGGAGAAGAAAAGAAAAGATAATTTGAAAATGTGGTCAAAATTACTTGAGTAATTGGAGTAGGAGTTGAAGATAACCAAATATAGAGGGTTCTTCTTCAATCTCTCATAAATATTTTTAAATTTAATTCTATTTAATAACATTCATATCTATTGAATAATATTAAATATCACTCATCTAAAATCTAGATAAAGATTGAGTTTGAGATTTTGATATTTATTAAATCATCCATGAATCGGTTTGATTGGGTGATCAAACCATTTCATTTTAGAGGGTAAATTCTACAAGTCATCAATTATTGTTGAAAATTATTTTATTTTACAAATAATATCAATTTTTTTCTCATTTATGCATTTAAAAAAAATTTATATCTACCTCATGAGAGTATAAATCATTGATGGACTATGAATTTTATTCAAGAGAAATGATAGGCTCATAATTTTTTTTGAGAGGGTCCTAATAATAATAAACTATAGGATTAGATAGATAATAGGTTTACTAGGCTTCCAAATGGTTTTCAACTTTTAACAACATCAACTTTTCACTATGTCTGTAAGAATAAATGAAAACACATTTTAAAACAGAGAATTAAATTATCTTTTTTGATCTATTGGGTTTCACACATTTATTATCTATCTAATATTGTTTTATTCTACTACTTTTGGGATTCCCCACCAACAAAATCTATCATCATCACTTTCATGACCTTCAACCATCATCACTTTTTCCTTGTTTCCTTTTGTTTTTATATGTTTGTTTTCATGGTTACAAAAAATAGTAGAGGTACTTCAATGTATATAAATCCTTATTCACCATTGCTCTATTTATTTATTGTGATTATAAATAATTTATTTTACATAGTTCTATTAAATGACCTTGGATTCATGGATAATTATTGACCCCATGGATTGGTAAGGCACATGTGATAATGTAAGAAAAATAAATATATATACGAAAACTGAAATACAACATCAAATATTTTTACCAATAATATATTGAATATTTTGATGCATACATTATATAATTGGAAATACCAAATTTATTTTAAAAAATGGTATACCTAGGCATTTAAGTTCACACATACTAAAAAACAAAGTTGATTTGGATGCTTTATAGGAAAATAGAGACAATTTGATTGATCAACAACTTGTGAATGAAAATAGACCTTATATCAATCTAATAGAGTGGAATTCTCTAATTTATTTTCTATTTCTAGTTATCACTATCAATACATCATTCATTATTATTTCACAATGAAATAAGAATTATGAAAAATAAAAAAATGTTGTCTCATATACCAAAATTATATGTAAAACATAATTTAGACTCCCATGACTTCATTAATGAATTTTACTATAGTGTTATGTATCTAACACTGAGTGGAATGAGTGAGGAATAAATTAAATAGATTTTATTTCCATCTTACCTTAATGTAAATTAGAGAACATTTTTTTAGGAATTTTTACATGAAATAATCGATACATGGGGAAAGTTTTATAATTATGTAGCAATGAAAGTATATTCCAAATGATTAATTAATGAGAAATGAAACAAAATTACTAGTTTTAATTTCAATATGGGTGAAAAATTCCATTAAACATGGTAAATATTCAAGGGTCTACATAGGAATTGCTAAAATCACTAATGTACACCACAATTTCTCATAGGAACATTTTATAATACTCTAACCACGCACTAAAAACTTATAGTGGATCAATCATATTGTGTAATTTTCAATGATAAAACTGATAATGAATTAATACATATTTTTAAATAATAGGACCATAATTTTCAAATAAAATGATCAAAAAGAGGAGTAGTTTCTATTAATGAAATTGTCCTTGTTTAAAAGTCTATGGTACAATCCACTGGATTGAACATTGATAATACTCAATGAAAACTATGGGAGTAATGTCACCACTATGGAAGGTTTGGCTATTCACAGTCTTTTTATCCCAATTTCAATTTTCATTCACAATATTTTTAATTTTTTAAAAATAGATATTGTAACAGAATGACACCCATGGATTTTCCACATTCAAATAGCAAAAATTAGTTCTATAGAACCAAATGAGCCATTATGGTAGATTGTGATTTGTTATTAGAAATTATACACACCTTAATTCCAACCACAACCTTGGAAGAAAATATAAAATCATTAAAGGGATGAATCTTGTATGTCATAGAAAAATTTAGAGTATCTATTTCATCAAATAATAAATATAATGTATTTTTATGGTAAATATTACAAATCCAAATTTTAAAAACTATATACCCAACATGACTATGATCAGGATGAGTTTGATGCAAGGTTTCCTAACCAGAATATAATATATATAAATTGGATTGGGAAGTGAATTATAGACAAAATGTACACTATAAGGGATAAATGAATTAAAAAATAGACAAAATTATACATCATTGAAAACTATTAGTACTATCCAAATCCACTAGGAAAATAGGAGAGATCCAAAACATTCTCATCATGGGAATCTAGTTCAAACTGAAAAATCAAATATGGATACTTTTTAATCAAAAAATTTTCACAATAGAAGTAGAAACTCTTTGAAACCAGATATTCACATAGAAAAAAGAGAAACATAATATAAATCAACATAATAAGTGGAATATAATATTTATTAAGTGTATGAGAGAATTCCCATCATTTCAAATGTTTTTATCCAACTATTTCATTCCATTAAATTCTTAAAAAGAAGAAACAATAACATCAACTTATTACATTACAGAGACCGTTTATGAAAATCTATATCACTATACCATTTATTGATGCATTACCTAAAAGTCTATCATAAATCAAATAATTGAAATAATGTGTTCCAAAATGTAATATTTATAAAACTTTTCAATATATTATCTAGGAGATGAGTGTATTATTTTATAACAGAATAGAACACATCCTAAACATCAAGACCCCTTAAGAATTATCTTCCATTAAATGTTAGGAGAGTGTTGAAAATTCAACTCTTTAACTGACATTAGGGCCAACATAAATATGTTTCATATGTCATTTTTTAAAATTTGGGATTATATGAAATAAAAACAACTACTTTATTTATACAACTAAATGATTAATCCCTTAACTACCTTGTTGGAATACTTGATATTCTGTTAATTTTGTTTTTGTTTTTTTTACATATTAATTTTATAAAATTTGTCATGGAATGTGACATTTATTTTCCTACCATTACTAATAGGTCATTCCTTACCATAATATTGGATGTCATTGATGTGTCAAAAATTATATTGAGAAATAATAAATAGAGAAAAAGGAAGACTTTAATATGTATGGATTTTAAATGGAAATATCTTGTAACATATTTCGTTCCTTATGTACATATTTGGAATGTTTTGAGTAATTTTTTTGCAGTCATGTTAAATTTCATAGTGATATTCTGAGCCCTGGATATCCAATAATAATGATTATAAAAAAACTATAAATATTAATATCAAACATGAATAGTTACCTACAATATTAGAATAACTCTCCAACAGAGTCTTGGATCATTAATTTGTGACTGTTTTATAGTCTAATATTTTGGTTTCACCCTAGCTTTGACGTAACCTTTATCATAATTATTCATTTTGGAAATATTTTGGCACTAAAAAATAATAAAATAAATAATTTCATTTTATTTTATTTAGTATTGTTCATCGAAAAACCAAATATCCCCCTTATAGTTATAGATAATTCAAAGGATTATCCATACATCCCTATGAACTAAGTGATATTTAGTCGAACACTTGGTATATGATGAAAATGGACCAAGGATCATTCTTGGTATTGGAATTTTCAGATATATCTAATGATTCAAACAGAAATTAATTCTTCATTAGTGTTTAATCCAAACCAGTAGTAGGGAGTTATTTTATGTGTATTTAACCTTCTTTCATTTCCCCAAAATGAACATGTGTCAAATCTACAAACAATTTGATTTGCAATTAAATTATACTTGTTTTTTGGGTTAATTATTCTTACTATTGGGGAATTATTTTTAGGATTATTAATAATCTTTCATTCTTCATTCCTATTAAAATTAATCATTTCCATCCAAAGCATGGTCAAGTTTTGTTTCTTATTTTTTATTTTGTTATACTCTCACATATATCCTTTCATGATTAATTTCCAATATTTATTTAGCATGTGGTTTTATGAATTCCAAATGTTAATTCATTTCAGCACCATTATTTAGACTAATTGATGTATACTATTCTTGGGGTATAGGACCAATGTTGCCATCATGGTGTGACAAAAACTGTGGATTATCAGAGGTACAAATATATTATATCATTGGTCACCCATTTCCCAGTTGATGTGTGATGATGGCATAGTGTGATGAGATGGTTTCTGGATCAGGTTTCATGATAAATTTTAAAAAAATGGTGATGGAAAATATTGGATGACATATACCTTCGAGTTTTAGTGGAATTGGTGGAGTAAATCTATGGGAAAGTGATGTGACCATGCGAATGTATCATAGGTGAGATTTATATAAAATTATATGTTACAAATCCTATATTTTGATGAAAACACGTGATTAGCCAAAAAATGAGGCTAATATACACTGATAATATATATAATATTCATGTTATTTGTTATTGATAAACACCATTTTTGTGTATTTTACACTTTGAACATCATTTCACATTATGATTGTAATTCTTACTTAAAATGCACTATTATGTGGAACATTTTTGAATATCATTTAAAGTACCCAATGATTCATATGATTTTAAGGAATATAATTATAAATATTTTAATTTGATATTTTTGGATATTTATCTACACTTCAATATGAACATTTTTGATTCAGGGGTCAATGGATAATTCATGGAAGAAGATGGGAATATTTTGTGATGAAAAAAAAACAATTCTGAAGAAGTCATATTGGACACCAGCCCACTGATGAGAACGTGGAACCCACATTTCAATCCCAATGAATCCCATATTCAGTGGGAGGTTATAAGATATATAGAGGCACAAATACTTCTTCAAGATCCAGTGATAATTTGGCCTCCAGTGTGGTCATTTAGGAGGACCAATTTAGAGATAAAATGCTAGTCCAGATTCTGTGGCCTAGAAAAACAGCCCCCTAATCTAATCATATATCATAATATAAAACTCCAAATGGGATAATATTTTACATGAGGTTAGGAGAAATTAGTGGACCCATTTTCCTCTTCTATGGACCACTCTGATTCGGCGATCTATATGGTCTTACAAGCGTGTCTGTTCGGTGGATGAAAGTTGGCTTCCACCTCGAGTCAAATGTGGAAAAGTACAAGTTCCACAAGCATTCCACCACCCTCGGCCTACCATAATAAAGTGGGATGATTTTTATTGTTTGAGGATCTACCCAAGGCTTCCAAAAATCCTATTTAAGGCAGTGGTTTTGGAGTAGTATTATCATCTGTGGTGCTTTGTTCAATTGTAATGTTAAGCTGCGATTTTGTTGTCTCAAGTTTGTCTTTCACATGTAAGTTGTTCAATTAACATTAGTTTCTTAATAAAATTTCTTCTTCTCCTCTTATTCTGTTGTTCTCCATATCACTTTGATACCGTTTCCTCAATTTGTGAATTTATTCACACCAAATCTTGTGAAATTATTCACACAACAGTGGAGTGATCATTTTATTTTTATTGTTTTCTTTACTTCTCCATTTCCTCCCTCATGAGTATACTTACCGCTTCCATTGAAACCATAGAATCAATGGAGGGATAACCTACTTATGAGTTGACCCAAGGGAGTTGAAAGGGGCTGGATTGGATGTTATTTATCAGCCAGTTAATGTATAATCACTTCTTTAATTGTGATTTTTATTTGATGATTTTTAAACTCCATTGTCCTTGTTGAATTTAAGGCCACACACTTCAAGGGATAATTCGAACCTTTACCTTGAAGTGATCAAAACTTTGATACTTCAAGTGTAAAGGTGATTAGTATTAATGGGTGTAGGCCTTAAAACAGTAACTGATGATTTTTTTATCTTCTTAAATGAACCCATCTCAAATATAAGAAATTGAGATCATTGAAAAAGATATACATCCAATCCACCCTGAGTGATAACCTTGGATCAAATCATTATTTTAAATTGAATTCACATAAATCTGTTAGTTATCCTTTAAACCCAATTATAATCAACCCATGTTGGCCAATTCATAGCCAAAAATGGTTTATAGAATGTACGTGTCTATAGGTTTCTTTATAGGTCTCTAAGGATTCGATAACCCAAGCTAAACAACAAGGACCATTCTACCTTCATCTCTTGGGTAAATTTGAGCGAGAATCATATTTTGGCACCATTTCTGGGAACCAAGTAAGTACCATATACCAAAAACCTTATTTCCTCACTTCCATTCTTTTATTCTCTCCCAAGATCTCTTATCTTGTCTCTTTCTCGTTTTTTTGGCGCATGTCCTCCTACACCCGCGATAATTCAAATAGACTAGTTAGGGTGGAAAGTCCTAGGATAGGGGAGTCAAGTGAACATAGGGGATTGTATCCATTAGATCCTAATCTTCATAATACTCAAGAATAAAAAATTGAAACAATTCTAATGGAGGGTCTTCCAGGAAATCAAATTGTAAATCCTGGGGGAAATCAAATGGGGAACCAAAACCAAGAAGATTGAAACCTATGGGATGTAATCAATCAAACCATGAATGACTAACTCACTCTATCTTGGACCAATGCCCCCTCATGTGTCAGACACAATTCCCAAGGAGATGCCAATTACATCTTTAAACCCAATGTTTTAAACCACCTTCCAACCTTTCACAAGATGGAGTAGGAGATGTCCTACCTTTAATTAACGAATTCAATGATATTGTAGAAACCATGCGTTCCCCACATCAACTAGAATCATCCAAGATGAAGCTATTTCCTTTTTATTTAAAGGATCAAGCTAAAAATTGGCTAAAAAAATTGAGACCATCATCCATAATCTCTTGGGACCAAATATAAAGCGAATTCTTCAAAAAAATAATTTCCCCAAAACAAAATAATTGCACTTAAAAAGAGTATCCAAAACTCTTTTGAAAAAGAGGGAGAGTCATTCTATGAAACATGGGAGAGGTTAAGAGACACTCTAAAAATGGTTCCACACCATGGTTTTTCTATTCCTGAACAAGTGATAGTTTTCTATGAAGGGTTGGGTCCAGGGAATAAACAATTCATTGACATGATGTGTAATGGAACCTTTAAAAATAAATCCCCAAATGATGCTTACGAGTATTTAGAAATCCTCTCTGAATAAAACCAAACATGATGGACTTCACCTTTTTCTGAAAAGACACAATGAACTACTAGAATTCATACACTTAGATAAGAGGAACGCCTTAGTGCTAAACTCACAACACTCTCTAGGAAGGTTGAAGAAATAGACCTTAGGAAAGTCCATGAAATCCAAACTGTTAACCCTGTTAGCTCAATTTGTGGAAAACATGACTATAAGATAGACAACTGCCCAACCATTCCATCCATCAAGGATGTTATTTTAGGTGGACCCCCAATAGATGTAAATTATTTTAACTTAAAAAATCCACAATACCCAAACAACTTCAACCCAAGGTATAATGACCACCCAGGCTTCCATTGGAAAGATTACCAACTACCTAGCCAACCACAGGGACAAAATCCTTACCCCCATCATAACTACCAAAACCATAACTAGTTCCAAACACAACCTACCCAATACCAACAACCACCTATCCATTTTCCACAAACCATCCCACCTCCAAAATATCCCCCAGGGATAAACCAATCTTCTCAAGCACCAACCCAAACTGTTCCTCAAAGCCTACAAGAAAAATTGTGCCAACAAATGGAGAGGATGAACTCGGAAGTCTCTTCCCTAAAACAAGATCTTCAAACCATAAAAACTGGAAAAGAACCCATGCCTACTCAGGCAGTGCCATCCTCAACTTCAAGGGGAGAGTCAAGTTGCTCTCAAACGAATCATGAACAACTAAATTCTGTGACTCTTTTAAGAAGTGGGAAATCAATTGAGAAAGCTGAAAAACTAATTCAGAACCCACCTGAAGATTCAAACTTGGATGAAAATTCAAATGAAACAAATGATCAAATTGAAAAACACGATAACATTGTCAAATAAACAACTCTTCAACAAGCAACCCCATAACCTATAGCATTTCCTCAACGCATGAGGGGAAAACCAAGCCTGAATTGAGTGAAACATTGATGGAAATATTCTCACAATTCAAGTTGAAGATTAACCTTCTCGATGCCATCCAAACCATACCTACCTACTCAAAGTACCTTAAGGGCTTGTGCACTTTTAAAAGAAAATTTTCACATAAAAACCAAGTCCTTTTGGCTTCTAATGTGTGTACCACAATTCAAGGGACCATTCCTTCTAAGTTGAAAGACCCGGGTTTCTCTTAAATCAATGTTGAACTAGGAGAGAGATAAGTTGTCAAGCACTTGTGTGACCTAGGTGCTAGTATCAATCTCATTCCCTATGCTGTGTACTGCCAGTTAGGCCTAGAAGAACTCCAACCCACATCTGTCACATTTCAACTTGCTGATCGAAGCATTAGGGTTCCAATGGGGATTTTAAAGGACATTCTGGTAAAGTTTGAAAACTTCATCTACCCTGCTAAATTCATTGTCCTTGACAACCATCCAAACATAGGAAATAAGGAACAAAACCCAATTATCCTTGGTCGTCGCTTCCTTGCAACAATAAACTTTGTTATCCGAGTCCGAAATGGGAACATGACCATCACATTTGGAAACATGAGTCTAGACTTGAACATCTATAATGAAAGCTCACAAATAGGGGATGACAAGGACACTCATAAAGTGAACATGATAGGAAGCATTGATAATGAATCCATAGAACATCAAGGAATATTTGATGAATTTTTATGTCAGGATGAGATTGATTTCCTTTGTTCACATGAAGGAAGTTTATCTCCTTGGATTGAATCATTTTCAAATTGCTCCTATGATGAAGTCTTATGTACAAAAATTAGTGAAATCTTTCAGGAATGCACTTTCATGGAGACCACTCCAACTTACTTCCCTAAATCTGATCAATACAATATAGTAGCTGAAACCTGTACTTGTGGGGAATCAATCATATCTAAAACTTTAGAAAAAAAAATTGATCATGATCCAATGTCCCAATATTCTGCTAAAATTCTGAACCGACCTGAGCTTGAATTGAAGTAACATCCTGCTACAATCAACTGTGCTTTCCTAGGTGACAATCAAACACATCCTATTGTCATTTATTTTTCTCTTGATGTCAATAATTAGAGGATGCATCTTGATGTCCTTAGGAAACATAAGAAAGCCATTGGATGGACCCTGTTTGATATTCCTGAGATTAGCCCACTTATTGGGACTCATAGGATTGTTTTGGAATCTGACTTAAAGCCATGTCGTCAACCTCAATGGTGAATCAATCCTAATCTCATGGAGGTAGTAAGGAATGAACTTCTAAAATGGTTAAAAGCTGGTATCATATATCCCATAGCTGAGACTGAATGGGTGAGCCCAATCCAAGTAGTTCCAAAAAAGGCTGGAATCACAGTGATAACCAATGAGGATGGAGAGATTCTACCAACAAGGGTGATTAGAGGATGGAGGGTCTGCATTGACTATAGGAAGCTAAAATCATTCACCAAGAAGTACCATTTCCCCTTACCATTCATTGACCAAGTACCTTAGAGAGTGGTAGGTCATGCCTTCTAATGTTTCTTAGAGGGTTACTCGGGGTATAATCAAATTGAGGTCTCCCTAGAGGATCAAGGGAAGAATACATTCATATGTCCATTAGACACCTTCTCTTTCAAATGAATGCCCTTTAGGTAATGCAATGCCCCTGGAACCTTCCAACGGTGCATGATGGGAATCATCTTAGACATGGTAGGGGATTTTCTTGAGGTCTTCATGGATGACTTCTCTGTGTTTGGGGATACATTTGAGGGATGTCTGCAGAATGTGGAGAGATTCTTGTCAAGATGTGAAGAAACGAATCTGGTCCTAAAATGCGAAAAATTCCATTTCATGGTTAAAAGAGGGACATGTTCTAGGATATCTGGTCTTAGGTAGGGGGATTGAAGTTGATAAATCCAAGGTTGACATCATTTGTCTCCTTCCATCACCCAAAACATTCAAGGAAGTGAGGTATTTCTTAGGACATGCTGGTTTCTATAAAAGATTCATCGAGGAATTTAGTTCAATATCCCGTACCCTTTGTTCTCTCCTAGTAAAGGATGCTCCATTTGTTTAGACAGAAAGCTGTGAGGGTTCATTCTCAACCCTCAAATCCTCTCTCACCTCTCCTCCCATTATAAAATATCCAAATTGGAACCTTCCTTTCGAACTTATGTGTGATTCCAGTGACATTTATTTAGGAGCTGTGTTAGGAAAACGTTGTGAGAAAGCTTTTTATGTCATTGCTTATGCAATAAAATACTTAAATGATTCCCAAATCTACTACACCACCACTGAAAAGGAGTTACTTGCTATTGTGTTTTCCTTATAGAAGTTTAGGTCCTACCTCTTAGGATCCCCCATCACTGAGTTCACTGACCATTCTGCACTAAAATAACTCTTCCAAAAAAAGATTCTAAGGCTAGATTGATTAGGTGGGTCCTTCTCTTACAAGAAATTGAACTCACAATCAAGGATAAAAATGGAATTGATAATGTTGTAGCTGATCACATCTCTAGGATAGAATTCAAAGACAACTCAATTCACCTTTCTATGTCTGATTCATTTCCTAATGAACACCTATACTCTATGAGTGACTACCCTTGGTATGCCGACATATCCAATTTATTAGTTACATGAGTCATTTTAAAATTCCTAGGGACTCAAGATCAAAGAAAATTCCTTTCTAATGTTAGACACTATGTGTTTGATGATACATACCTCTAGAAGTTCTACCTTGACCAAGTCATTAGGAG
Organism: Viscum album; assembly: GCA_963277665.1. NCBI lineage: Eukaryota > Viridiplantae > Streptophyta > Magnoliopsida > Santalales > Viscaceae > Viscum > Viscum album. The sequence goes on along the minus strand of OY728130.1, from coordinate 622,604,753 downwards.
TTGTGTCCCAGAATCTGAAAAAGAGTCCATCCTTAAATTCTGTCATAGTGAGGCATGTGGAGGCCACTTTTACTCTAAGAAAACATCTTCTAAGATCCTTCAATGTGGTCTATTTTGGCCGACCATCTCAAGGGACTCTTACACATTTTGTCAAAGCTGTCCTATGTGTCAACAAGTAGGGTCCATCAAAAAAAGGAATCAAATTCCACTCACTCCCATATTAGTGGTTGAAATCTTCGACTGTTGGGGAATTGATTTCATGGGTCCCTTCCCAAACTCTATGGGATATCATTACATTCTCTTAGCTATAGATTATGTCTCTAAATGAGTTGAGTCCATTCCTAAAAAATCAATGATCATCAAACTGTGATTAGATTTCTCAAGGAAAACATCTTCTATGGATTTGGAATTCCTAGGGCTATGATTAGTGATCGTGGAACTCATTTTTTCAATTGTCCATTCTCATCACTCATAACAAAATATGGAATTTATCACAAAGTGGCCACTCCTTACCACCCACAGACCAATGGTCAAGCTGAGTTAGAAAATCGTGAAATCAAACAAATTCTTGAGAAAACTGTCAATCCTTCTATGAATGATTGGTCAAAGAAACTCTTGGATGCTCTTTGGGCATATCGTACATCACACAAAACCATACTAGGAATTTCACCATATATGTTGGTTTATGGAAAAGCATGCCATTTACCTGTTGAAATTTAGCATAAGGCCTTTTGGGCAATTAAGAAAATGGATTATGACCTCTCATTGGCCGAAACAAAAAGGAAATTAGATCTCAATGAACTGGAGGAACTAAGGATGGAGGCTTATGAAAATTCAAGGATAAATAATGCTAGGGTTAATGACTATAAATCTAAAAATATCAAGGTCAAACATTTTGAACCAGGAAAACTTGTGCACTTGTATAGTTCAAAACTTCATTTACACCCGTGAAAGTTAAGGTCTTGATGGTCAGGTTATTTTATATTGCATCATGTGTACCCCCATGGGGTAGAAGAGATTCAAGATCCCACAAGTGGTTACATTTTCAGGGTCAATGGTCAAAGGTTAAAACCATTAATTGAATCATTCAATAAACAGGAAATAGAGGTTGAGTTAATTGAGCAAATTTATAAACCAGGAAAAAAATGATAGATTTTGGATCCATGTCGGGATAACAATGTTTAACAAAGCGCTGCATGGGAGGGAACCCATGGTTTTCAAGTTTCCTATCATTTTGTTGTTTTAATAAAATTTATATGTTAATTAATCATTTTTATAATTTAAAAAAAAATAGACTGTTGACCTGTTCTTCTATTATGAGTATGGATGGGTATGAAAGGGGGGGACCATATTCATCTGTGTCACGTGGTGTGATCCTTGAGTAATTCCTAACCCAGAAATTTACAAAGAAGACAATTTATCATCAGTTTGTTTTATTTTAATGTTTTTGTAGGTTAAAATAAAAATATAAAAATATAAATAAAAATATAATAATAAAAAAAGGTACATGTCATGGGTTGTGGGTCAAACCCCATCACAACCGGTGAAGCCGTGGGGATTCAAACCCGATACCAAATGGAGATAGGGGCGCGTGCTTACCACTGACCTACGAGAACTCTCCAAGTGACATGGATATCAAAAGATTAAAAGGGAGCAGTAAGAATTTCAACTTCAACAACCAGGTGACCTCATTCCAAGATCCTCATTTTCAATTTCCTTTTTGAACTTTCATTCTCTACCTCTACCCCTTCTAAATTTTCTTTTCTTTAAATGTTGGGGACAATGTTATTTTATGTTGGATGGGAGATAAAGTAATAAATTCTTTTATGTAAAAAAATGAATGATTTAAAATAAAGTGTAAATAGAAGGAAAAATTCCTTCAATTTTGAACATGGTAGTACACATTGCACACTTTGAAACAGAATATCAAATAATTTAGCATGCCCTATTTCGGATTTTAATCCTTGTATAATTTCATGAGCATAGATTTTGGAAAGTGTTGATGTCCAATGTGATATTTAATCATTTATATTTTCATCCAAATAAAAAAAGATCACAATGCACGTCCATTGGATAGTGGGGTATTAGTTTGAGTTAATACGGTCCCCCAAATAAATAGCATAGGTTCGGTGATCATTTTCATTTTAATATGAGTATTTAATAAAAAATAAAAAAATAATAATAAATTTGCACGTAGAGAAATGAAATGACCTGATGCGTGGATTTTGGCACTTGGGGATCGTGACACTATAGTTTTCTGGCCCAGAGTTAGTAATTTTATCTCTATTTTTGCTAATTTGAATTTGTTTTTGACTGGTTAACTCGAGATGATTCCTGAGTATGTGGGCATCACTTGGTGCCCAAAGGCCTTTGATCCTGGGAGTCATCGACAAAGTCTCGCTATAGGGGTTGACTCTTTTGAGTGAAATTTCAATTACCATGGCAAAATTGAAAAAAAAAATAATAATACAATAATAAAATTGGATACTCATATTAATATTGAAATGTGATTCCACATAGCGCTTCTATCATTTCCCCCTTGAATAAAGATGAACCCCCATGTCTATTGTGATGCACAACACATCCTCATACTTAATTGATATTGGATGAAATATGGAAATGAATTTGAACAAAGGAATGGGCTTGGGATTGGGATCTGATTATGAAACTATCATGTACTAAAATATTTTTATGGGTTTCATGATTTTTTGGTATAATGGTTTTTTGGGATCATTGTGTATTAAAATGTTTTTGTAAAAGGGAATTCAAATTTCATATTGTTGAGATATATTTTGATCGGGACTAGCAAAACATATGTTGGGGGGTGTGATTAGCCACTAAATGAGGCTAATATTCATTGTTAATATATACAATATTCATTTTCTTTGTTATTGATAAACACCATTTTATTGCATTTTACACGTTGAACATCATTTCACATTATGATTGTAATTATTACTTAAAATGCACTATTATGTGGTACATTTTTGAACATCATTTAAAGTACCCAATGATTCATCTGATTTTAAGGATTCTAATTATACATATTTTAATTTTATATTTTGTTAAATTGATCTACACTTCAATATTAACATTTTTGATTCAGGGATCAATGGAGAATTTATTGAAGAAGATGGGGGATATTTTGTGATTAAAAAAAACAATTCTGAAAAATTCTGATTGGACACCATCCCACTGATGAGAATGTGGGACCCACATTTCAAATACAATGAAGCCCAAATTTTGTGGGAGGATATAAGACATATATAGGAACAAAACAGTCTATAGGATCCAGTGATAATTCAACCTCCATTGTGGTCATTTAGGAGGCCCAATTTAGAGATAAAATTCTGGTCCAGATTCTACAGAATAGAAAGGCAACCCACTAATATAATTATATATCCGAATCTATAACTCCAAATGGGACCCACATTTACATGAGGTTATTATACATCCGGGGATCCATTTTCTTCTTCGATTTCCCACTCTGATTCGGCCATCTATAAGGTCATCCAAGCGCATATGTTCGGTGGATGAAAGATGGCTGCCACCTCAGGTCAAATGTGGAAAAGTCTAAGTTCCACAAGCTTTCCACCACCCTAGGCCTACCATAATCAAGTTGGATGCTTTATACTGTTGGAGGCTCGACCCAAGGCTTACAAAATTACTATTTAAGGTAGTGGTGGTGGAGTAGTTTTATCAACTTTGGTGCTTTGTTCAATTGTAATGTTATGCCATGATTTTTTTGTCTCAAGTTTTTCTTTCACGTGTTAGTTGTTCAATTCACTTTAGTTTCTAAATAAAAGTTAATTTTCTCCTCTTATTCTGTTGTTATCCATATCAATTTGATACCGTTTCCTCAAGGTGTGAATTTATTCACACCAATTCTTGTGAAATTACTTACACAACGGTGGAGTGATAATTTTATTTTTGTTGTTTTATTATTTCTCCATTTCCTCCCTCATGAGTCTACTCTCTGCTTCCATTGAAACCATAGAATCAATTGAGGGATAACCCACTTATAGGTTGATTCAAGTTAGTAGAAAGGGGTGGGATTGGATGTTATTTATCACCTCATTAATGTATAATCATATCTTTAATTGAGTTTTTTATTTGATGATTTTTAAACTCCATCATCCTTATTGAATTTAAGGCCACACACTTCATATGCTAATACAAACTTTACCTTGAAGTGCTCAAAACGTTGATCCTTCATGTGTATAGGTGATTATTATTAAATGGTGTATGTATTTAACCAGTAAGTGATGATGTTTTTTATGTTCTTAAATGAAGCCCTCTCAAATATAAGAAATTGAAATCATTGAAAAGGAAATAAGTCATATCCACCTTGAGAGATAACCTAGGATCAACTCATTATTTTAAATTAAATTCACTTAAATCTGTTAGTTATACTTTAAAAAAATATAAAATAAATCCATGTTGGCCACTTCATAGCCAAAAATAGTCCATAGAATATACGTCTCTATAGGTTTCTTCTTAGGTCTCTGAGGATTCGATAACCCTAGCTAAACTACAAGGACCGTTCTACCTTCATCTCTTGGGTAAATTTGAGTGAGAATCAATATGTCATTTGAGGCCTTTTATAATGGGATATGGATAATTTATGGATAAAAATATTATACACTATGTGAAACATGTCAAATTTCATGCGACTCTTCCCTAATAGCTTGATATTTTTATCTAATGTGGCCATTTAAAGAATAGGGGTATATAACCTCTCTTAGTTTCCTATGAATATGGGAAGAATATCAGATCTCGCTTCATTCCCTACCCATGTCCACCAGTTTCGTTGGATCTACTAATTTTATATTTCACTCTCAATATTGATGGATCTTGAAACAACAAAACTATTTAGGATGGTGGTATAGTTCTCGGCTTTAATGGTTTGATTTTCATTAACTTCTCAGCTACAAACATTTTTATCCCACTCATTTTAGGCTATATCCAATGCCAGGATAACTGGTATGAAACTTTTTCGGCTAAAGAATATCTAGATTTACTTCCTTGAAATTTATTCACAATTTCTATAAATGTGAATTCTAGGAAGAACCCCCACTCCCTCGATCATCACCTATCCTAAATGAATGTGTAATATCTATATATCTTACTATATTGATTTTACTCAATGCATGAGAGATGGAAACATGCCTACTGACAACTTTTATTTGATGGATCCCCTATATGATCATATTGGTGGTTTTTCAAATGTAGGATCCATTCTGGTAGAAGGTGTGAATATTATTAGACATGATTATCCACATAATCACTATTATAGAACCCAACAAAATCTCTTCTCCTTTTATTTTCTTTTCTTTATGTGTGGGTTTCCTTCATTATTAAAATTATCACCTTCATTCATGGTCAAGGGTACAGTACAAGATCCTTACTAGGTATACAGACATGGCCATGTATAGAAACATGACTTGGTACATGTGCATGGTTAGTATACAAGGGAATGATTAGTGGAACATGAGAAAATACATGGGAAGGTCTAGGTATAATAGTAAATATCATGTACCCAATGTAAACATAGTGTACTCCCTTAGATATGGATTACAACCCTTCATCTCTTTAGTGTAGAACATTTTTTTGATTTCATTCACTTAGTCTATCTTTATGCAGTTGAAATTCTACAATACATCCTCGACATTGGATTTTGATTCCCTATAATGATGTTTTCTTTCATAATGAATGTGTAATACCCCATATAACGTGGAATTGATCCTCTAGCAGTCATTCATTTATCCTATTTTGGATTTAGTTGTATCATCATGACTATATTACACTGATAATAAATCCCATATCATTTATGTTGACATAATATTGTTACTAGTATCATAATTTATATGATCCCCTATAGGGATGACTTTTCTAGATTCAGTTTTTGGTGTGCCACATGAGCCTTATGAGTGATCCCATATATGGGCATCGAGATATTTATGGTTCATATAGTACCTCAATGGTGAGAGTTGTTGAGCATGACCCCTCAGAATAACATCCATAGTGATATCATTTCATATAGAGTCGATTAAATTGGAAAGCTATTATGATTATCCTCAACATAAATCTTGAGGCTGGAAGTGGATGAGACACTTTTTGAGACTTGGAGTTTTTAAAATTTTATTTGTATTTTATAATTCAGGTTATCCATATTTTGGTCTCATATATGATTGACACGAATTTGTGTTGTTGATGTCTCTGTACTCCTGATGATTTATGTTTAGTGATTTCCAGGTGTCTTATTGAGTATATTAATAATCCACCATACACAGGATTTTCCCATATATGTATTATCTTATACGGATGATAGAACTATCAAAGGATTCTTGATTGTATAATTATTTTCTTGAGTATAGATTTCGATAGAATGATATAGGTGTTTACCCTCTATTTCATTTCATAACATTCCCCCAATAATGACTATATTAGACTCCTTTTCAGTTTTTGGATAAGCCTTTATTTCACCATACCAATCTTATTAAATTATAAATACTTTGAATATGTGATATATATTATGAATTCATTCATATCCGTTATAAATTACTTTCATTATTGTGTGCACTAGGAGATTTATTGGTGTGTGTGGGTAAATTTGGGAAATGACTACAATGTGTGTGATTTGACTATTTAGTGCAGGTCTCCAAGCGTTGGCCTATTCAATGTTGGAATGTGCTAGTCACACTTTTATTATCTCATGTTAGCTGGGAACTAGAGTATTGGGTCAGACTGTAACGGCACAACCATTGTTACCCAGAGTCATTGCTTTATTACATAGAATTGGCATGAATAGAATGAATCGAATCCCAAAAGATTGATTAGTTTTGGAGCCTTAGAAACAAGATATATACATAAGCTCAACATTTCAACAGGAAAAGGAATACAACACTTATTTATTCCTTCAGAATTATCCAAGCCTCCTAGATTATACATGCATGTAACTCATAACTAACTACTTCATATCATGGGAAAATGAAAAATAAGAAAGGGGTGAGCTCAAACGCTCTGTAAGAGTGATCAATATTGCAGAAGATAACATAATCCTTAGTCATGATGAATAATTCAAAACACATGCCTTTACAAATAATAAACAATAACACTTTATGGAAGGAATATGAGATGGTAAAATAACGCCACAATAAAAAAAATCACAGGTATTCAACTAGTTGAATAACCACATAAACCATCAATGTTATTTTCATAATGAGGGAATGTATAATGCCAGACATTCTGAAACATTTTGTCAAGGCCTCAGCCAATACGTCTAAAAATGATTAAGGCTTCTGCCAAACCCATATATCAAATTGAGAAAGGCCTTGTCCAATTCCACGTCTAATTGTCTAATGAGACCTACCGATGCATCGAGGAGCTATATTGGGCTCCACTCATCACTAAATAAGTCCAATTAATTCCTCATATGAAAAGGTTTAAACGTAACATAAATATTTGTATTAAAACTAGAATATGAAATGTCAATAAATTATCCATAAACCATGAATAGTATAAAAATAACACATCCAAAGTCAAACATATCACAATACCTTCAATACAATATGGAATATTTGTATCATAATAAATCAACCTCAATCAAGAATAATATCTCTTAATAGATGTTGACATAGTTGAAAATGATTAGTAAAAATCATTGAGAGAAATATCCTTTTTCATGAAATCAAATTAAAGTCATATAATTTATAAAGGAAGTCATTTAAAATATAGTTTTGAATCAAAGCTTCACATACCACTTTTAAACTTTTGAAATGAATTGACATTTTAAAACATTCATGTTCATATAAATAAGTCCTTAAAACCATTTTGAAAACAAGGACATTAATGAGAATGTTTTAGGAGGATAAATATCTAAATCATTTAAAATGATGTTTTAGTAGAAAGATACTATAAAAAGAATACATTTGAAAATTATTTTATGAAACATGGACATGGATAATAAGTATTCCCTATTAAATAAATATGTAAAAACAACCTCAGATATTAATGAGATTGTGATGTTAACCCTTACCTTGCACTTTACTTTGGTCAATGGTACGTTTAACATTCTCTTTAATGACCATTGTATGTAATTAAATTATACCAGAACCATATTCATATTTAATATATCATACATTATTCATTTATGATTTTATACTACCCATTTAATAATTATTTTCATGTTAAATTAACATTTTGGGTAATAATCACTTCCTTTATCGTACGTGTTTTTACTTGTTATTCTTGATTTTATCATTTAGATACTAATTTACATGATTATATAATATAAAACATGATTTTTATATAATATATATATATATATGAATATTTATAATTTTTAGATACATTAAATGTAAAAAAACTTTTATGGAGAAGGTATACCTTACGTATTCATTAATGTTGTTTTCGTTTTCATATTGTATTGAATGGATGTAAGTGAATAATATACATGTAAGTACATAGATATGCATATAAATACATACATACATATATATATATATATATATATCCCTATTCATTAGCATTATTATGTCATATATTACATACTTATTAATAATATATTTTTTTATAATCATCGTTGAATGGTGAATATGGAAATGAATCTCATTGCATTGCTGAGACGACAATCCATAAATACACACGAGCAATAATAACATTATAGCGATGGTTAAATGATATGTAATTGGATGTTATATCATATAAAAAGAAACATTAAAATGTTATATTTATTATTTACATTAGTTATAATTATTATTATTCTGATCCAAATATTGAAGTGTTTGAATAAAAAACTACACCACGACGTGGAGCTGATAAGTCGTACGTATGCATGTATGGTTACTTTTTCATTGATAGGAAGGAAAAAATAATAAATATGGTTGTACCATATTTATAATAACATAATAGTATGTAGAAGGTATTGGATTTCTAATTTTGGTATGGAAACAACAATAAAAGTGGAAGTGGAAGAAAAAAATAACTTGAAAGAGGGTGATGAAATTATTACCTCATTTTCAGATGTATACTATTGAGTTCATCAAAATGGATCCTTTAGGATGGTATTATGATCAACATATGGACTCTAGGTCGATGCGAGGGACGTTGGGTGGATATTTTGGAAGAGTTTTACAGATAAAAAAGGATTTGGAGCTGTGATTTTGAGGGACGGGAAGTGCCCTTTTATAAGAGGGGTGAAGGTCACCTTAAGAAAAGAATGAAATATTATTTTATAATAAAATAATTTTTGGTTTCTAATAGCTGTAAAAAGATTTATTTTGAGGATATGGTTGGTTGGGTCTACAAACTGTCAAAAAATAGGGTTTAGATAGGTTTGGATCACCATTTTAACTTTTTCTTTTAGATTTGACTCTTAGTTAAATAGTTTAACTTTTACCATGAATTCTTGTATTATTATAAAAATTGGTTAATAAATATACTATAAAATTCCAAGAGAACCTAAAGTGGTTCATTTATGATATTAATATAACTATATATGTTCTGTTTCAGAACCTTATATTATTAGGACTATTATATAATTTATTAATATAATATTTGTTTTAAAAACTCATTTACGTCAATTTTCGTAGTATTTAGTATTTGGTTTTTGTGAAAGTCATCACTACATTATTACTTATAAAAAATAAATTAAATCAATGATAACATGTCATATTATTCAATAAAATTCGTTAATGTATAAAATCATTGAAATTATATTTATTTTAATATTTATAATACCATTTATATAATTCTTATCTTAATAAGGTAATTACTGCATCATCATTGTGTGATAAATAAATTTACTTATTTAATGTCTAAAAATTGAATTTAAAATACTTTTTTTCGAAATATTATTAGATTTGTAATTAATATTTAAATTCTAAATAATAAGTTATATAACACGTAGTAATATTATTTTATTAAAAGATAATTTTTTTTTCATTTTTGACATTAATTGAAATTAATTAATATAACATGTAATTATCACTTTAAAGTGGTTCCAAGTGGTCCCAAAATCTACATAAGGATGGAAATGGTTGAACATATATCATTAAATAGGAATATTACACATGTTAGGGTAATTTAATATGATTATAATAATATTTTTTTATCCTTATTTACCAGATTTACCCTTTAACCATGGTAAATAAAATATTTAATGAAATAAATATTCAAAATTTCTAAAACTAAAATATACCTATTTATATAATATTTTACTTCTTATTTCAAATATGGAATCCATTTATTCAAATTCAAGACACATAAGTGGTAGATATTAATTTAAAATTAATTCTCATTGTCAAAAGAAATAGCGTGTTTTTACAAAGTAATAACTATCTAATGACTGACACTTGTTTATATCCATTTTAAATTTGAACATAAATCCAATCACCTAAATTATATTAAATTATAATAAAATAATCTAATGATACATTGAAAATACTAAAATAAATAATTTAACACAACATATTATTTTTATTAAAATGATATTTTTAATTCAAATTCAGTATTTCTAATATTCCTCAAAATATTAATGTTATCAGAAAAACACAAAACTTTTATCCAAAATAAATTTTTATGCCCCTATTATAATAAATAATTATATTTTGTCAAATTTAATATTAAAAAGTGTCTAATATTGTATTTAAAAAAGGTTCTCTATTAAAAGGAGGTAAAATTGCATTTTTCAAAAATTATTTCCTTTATCTGAAAAATTTTAATTTTTTATTATATTATGTCAAAAAAACATAATATGGATGATAAAATTATATTTAGTATATAAAATTCAAATAATAGTTAATAATATTCATAATAGCTTTTTGAACGATTAGTTTGGTGTGTCATGCGCTCGAACTAGGTGTTCCATGTAGTGCAAGTTATTGAATTTATTTGAAGAGACAACATAATATGAAATAATGGCATGTTACATTCTCCCATCCTTAAATAAATTTCATACTCATAGTTTGAGAATTTTTTTCCGAAATAAATTGTTCAAAAAGATAAAAACCATTGTGGAAAACCCACATCAGAAATTGGGTTAATAAAATTTAGTCTTAATAAGAGGGAAAGGGAAATGATAAAGTCACCAAAAATTTATGATCTCAATTAGGAGAACATTGGTGGAAATTTGAGATAGATAATTGGAGGAAAAATTTAAATATTTATATGGATTAATAGAGGTCATCAATCACAAACATGTGTAAAATTGAGGTCCTCAAAGCCATCAATCTATGATAATGTAAAATATTATCGGCTCAAAAAACATATGGTATTAAGATAACACATTTTTGTTCTTAAGAACCCTTCCCTAAAGTTTAAGAAATAATTTATTCATAGAAAATAAATAAATAAATAAATATATATATATATATACTTGACAAGTATAGTTTCATCCTTCAACTTATTCTTACCAAAAACACATCTTTCACTACAAAAGATAGTTGAATTAGAAAATATTCTATTTATCCTAATCGTATAAGGTTCCAAGAATAATAAATTTACAATTAATTTGTCCTATTATTAAAAAAATCTATATAATAAAAACTAGGACATCATGTATGCCAATGGTAGGTGATCCACCCTTGTAGCCCTTCTGTTGCAGGTTCATGTCTCACGACCATTCCGGACGTGACGAGTTGTCGCCCGACCTCTAGGTTGTCCTTTTTATAACAATCAAAAAATAATCTAAAGATGTTATTTAAAGACAAAAATAGTATCCAATGTCAAACTTAATCGATTCCACCCTTTAGACTTATCCAAAATACTTCTCTCTAAACTCATAGTCCAAATTTTTTATAGAATGTAAACACAATGAAGATTCATTTTTACACGTAATAACATGTGAATACCTTCATCCTATATTATTTTAAAATACTATAACACCCTGAATTTCCATAAAACCTTATTGATTAAATTAATGATCCATTTTTCTTTATAGAATATTGGAAATAATCCTTCTATAAAAAATTTATAAAATACAATAATGATGGAATATACAAATCATTAATTAGTTTCAAGATAGTCATGAATTTCCATGGTAATTTATCCAAATCAATAATATCTTACTACAAAATCACAACATCAATATCACTACCATATTAAGGTTTATCTTTTCATCAACCATATATTTTAAAAAAATTAACCTACTATTGAGTAACTTTTTGTAGAACCATATAATCTCAAATCCTCATTGAAATTGTACTATAGTACAATCCTCATTTATTTCCATAATGCAAATTACCCATACATCATTGATACAACCCTAAAATGAAATAAGTCTATAATAACAAGAAAAGAACTCTAGCCATTCCTTGTCATTTATGGTAGTATTATAACATGATTATTATCTAATGGCTTCATTTGGGGCATACTCTCTGGATTTGTACATTGATTCACAAAGTCTCCCAACTCATTGAGATGAAGCATTGTACCTTTGATACCTTTTTCTAACCTTGAAATCACGTACTTGGTGTTTTTTCTCCACACATATAACTAACTCTCATTCCCTTCATGAATTTACCAAGGTGAGTCTTTCCACAATTATCACATCAGGGAAACTTTTTTCCCTTTCTTCCCATAATCTATATTTCTCTCTTCCATACTTTCATTCACTTGGTTCCCTTAAATTTAAAAGGACTCATAGAATTATTTACTTATCTTATTAATACATGATACTATTGTTCATATGATGAGAATATGTGGGAGAATATTTTTGTTCTATATATTGTCTTAATAGGATGAAAGATATGTTCCTTCTTAATCTTTGGATCATGCGTATTGCTGGAGTTCTCATTCCTTATACTAGGTGCCATTTTTAAACAATGATATACACTAGGTTAGTTTATTAATCACAATGCATAATTCCAAACTTTTAAAATACCTAATATAAATTGAAATGATTATGCATATAATATATAATCATAAAATGTTATTGAGTAATTATTTACTTCTAAATCCTTCATAATGGCTTGTAATTAACGTGTGAATTTTCCCTATCATATCTTCTGGGATTATTGTAACCAAGAGTGCAGAAAGGCTCATTTCAATGTACGAGGATACCCTGGGTCATGCTCGAAACACCTTTTAGGAGTTTTCAGACCTAGTTACATTTGTTCTAGAGCTACCTTTACCCAGTTGTATCCAGACAGAGATGTATTGCATGGAAAATACATAAAATCTCTACACTACCAAAATTCTAGGATGTTCTTCTACACTAATCTTCAAAGTATATCTTAGGGTAATATGCTCTAATCAGAGTTTATCTAAATGTAGTTTCCATGGTTTGTACTAAACATCATATGATACCAACTGTAACGCCCCAACCCCAATTACCCAGAGTTGGTGCTTTATTACATAGCATTGGCATGATCACAAGGGAACACTTCCCAAAAGACCGATCAATTTAGTATCCTTGGAAAAACATTATATACATACGTTCTGCATTATAACTTGAAATGAAATACTACACTAATTTATTCCATTAGAAACACCCAAGCCACCTAGATTATACCTTCAAGTCACTCATACCATACTTCTTCATATCATGGGATAATGAAACATAAGAAATGGGTGAGCTCAATTTCTTAGTAAGAGTAAGAAATATAGCAGAATATTACATAATCATTAGACATGGTGAATAATTAAAAACACATACCTTTACGAATAATAATCATGAACACATTATGGAAGGAATACAAGTTAAGTAAATAAGTCCATAATAAAACATAATTGTGGGTATTCTACTAGTCAAATAACCACATTAACCATCAATATTATTTTCATAATGAGAGACTATATAATTCTGGACATTTTGAATCATTTTTTCAAGGCCTCGGCCGAGTCGTCAAATAATGATTAAGGCCTCGGCCAAAGCTATATATCAAATTGGGAAAGTCCTCATCTAGATCCAAGTATAATAGTCTAATGAGACCTACCGATGCATCGAGGTGCTATAGTGGGATCCAACCATCACTTACTAAGTCCAATTCATTCATCATATAAAAAGGTTTAAACATAACATAAACATTTGTATTAAAACTAGCATACAAAAAGTCAATACTTTAGCTATAAACCTTGAATGGTATAAAAATAACACATAAAAAGTCAAAAATATCACAAAACCTTCAATTAAATATGGAAGATTTGTATCATAAATTATCATCCTCAATCATGAATAATATCTCTTAAAGGATATTGACATAGTTGAAAATGATTAGTAAAAATCATTGAGTGGAATATCCCTTTTTCCTGAAATAATTTAAAAGTCGCAATATTTATAAAGGTATTCATTTATAAGATAGTTTCGAATCAAAGTTTCCCACACCAATTATAATTATTTGAAAAGAATTAACATTTTAACACAATCAAGTCCATATAAATAAATCATTAAAACCATTTTCAAAACATGGACATTAATGATAATGGTTTAGAAGAATAAATCATTAAAATATTTAATTAATTTTTTAGTAAAAAAGTCCGTTAAAAATAATCCCTTTGAAAACTCATTAATGAAACATGTACAAGGATAATAAATATTTCCCAGTAGATTCTCAGGTAAAAACAACCTCAGATAATAATGAGATTGTGAAATTAACCCTTACCTTGCCCTTTCTATTGGTAGAGCGTACATTTAACCTCCTATATAATAAACATAGTATGTTATTAAATTATAACAGAACCTTATTCATATTTATAATATCATAAATAATTCATTTATGACTTTATACTACCAATTTAATACTCATTTCCATGTTAAATTAACATTTCTGGTAATAATCAATTTAATTATCGTACGTGTTTTAACTTGTTATTCTTGATCGTATCATTTAGATCATGATTTCCATAATTATATAATATAACACATTATTTTTATATCAAATATATTTAGAATATAAATATGTATAATAGATATATATATATATATATGAAATGGAAAACACTATTTATAGAGACGGTTGGTCGTACGTACACATAAACGCTATTTCCGTTTTCATATCATATTGAATGGAATTAAGTAAATAAGATATATTTAAGTACACACACACAAAAATATATATTTATATATATTAATTAGAATTATTTTGTCATATATTACATAATTAGTAATAATATATATTTTTATAATCATTGTTGAATGGTGAATGTGGAAATGAATCTCATCGCGTCGTGGAGACAGTAATCTGTATGTACGCACGAGCGAAAATATCATTATATTTATGGTGAAATTGTATGTAATTGAATGATATTTTGTAGAGACCCGAAGCCTGACGTACATGGACATTACATTACATTTGCGGAATACTTAGTACATAACAAAAACACACACTAAAGGATCGTAATAGTTTAGTGTCTTTGGAAACTCGGAACGTAATCTTCTAATCGTGGTGAAAGTTCTTCAATATCTCCCATAAAGGTCATCCTTTTTTTACCTAAAACCTTTCTTTATATCCTGGGGAAAATAAAACATAAAAGGGTGAGCTCAAATGCTCAGTAAGGGTAAACAAAAGAAATATCAATCACATCATATATATAAGAACATAGCTTTTGGAAATCTTAACCTGCAAAAAGCTCATAATATCATAACATGGGATAAATCATAGAAGTGAAATGTAATCCCAATAATCATAACTTAAAACATGAAACTTTGTGGCATACACACATAATCATATAGAATCATTTCTTGTTAGTCAAGACTCAATGCCAAGACTATCTTAGTGGACAAAGTCCCTTTCTGAATCGAGTAATCCTCGTTTCAGTCCTGTTTCACTGAACCGGTATAACCTACCATTTCAGCCATGTCTATCTCATGAGATATAAAATCTTTACCCAATGCATTGGAGGGAGATATAGGTCCCACCCATCTTATAATGAATCCTTTCTTATGTGTGCCACATAATCATAAATCATACATCATCGCATAACCCATGTAATAAAAATGGGATTCTTAAAAAACATGACATCATAAAACAATTCATATAAGATAAAGGAATTCATAAAAATGTTTCCATCAAAACATAATCAAATCCATGTAATAATAGGGATAAAAACAGAACCCTTTTATTATCTTAGATGGAAAATAATTTTGATAAAACACTTGAAATGAATTCTTGAGGAAAATATCCTTTCTTCTTCAAAATCAATTTCTTTTCACAAAACATCATGCAATTTTAAAAGAAAGAGATTTTATTGAAAATAGTCATGAAATCTTTTGGAGGAAGCTTCATGAAAATAAGGCTTTATAAAACCGTAAAAATCCGTTCGGGCCATTTAAGTTAAAAAAAACATTCTTCGTACTTTTGTCGGAAAAGTCAAAAAAGTACCTCGTACGAAAAACGTCAAAAGATTCCTTTAATATCTTTTACTAAAAACTCACCGAAGGGTAAAATAGGATTTAAACACTTGTAGGTGGATGGAAATAATATTACATATTGATGAAACATGGATGTGGATGATAAAATACACCCTAGTAAATACTTACGAATAAACAATCTCGGATAAAAATGAGATTGTGATATTTCCCTTACCTTAGGTCCGACTTGCTTTGTACGTGTCCGAACCTCCTGTATAATGATTTAAATCATGTTATTGACTTATTACAGAATCATATTCATTGTTATGATATCATATATGGTTCACTTGTGACATTATATTACCCGTTCTTTTGTAAATTCCATGTTAAAGAAGCGTTTTGGGTAAAATCGTTTCATTTATCGTAGGTGTTTTGACTTTTTGTTCTTGACATTATTATTACTTATATCCTGATTTACTTACTTCCAGAATATAAAATATGATTTATATATCATATATATTCAGTATATATATATATATATATAATAGATAGATAAATGAAATGAAAAACACCGTTCATGGAGACGGTAGTCCGTACGTACGCATGAACGCTGTTTTCCTTTCCTTATTGTCTTGAATGGAAGTAAGTAGATGAAATACATATATATATATATATACATAAATCCAGTAGCTTTGTAATGTCATATATTTCATTATTATTTCTTATATATACTTTATAATCATTCTTAAATGGTTAACATGGAGAATGAATCTCATCGCGTCGTGGAGACGGTAGTCCGTACGTACGCACGAGCGATGATATCATTTCCATAAATACTGAATTGAATTGGAGTGGATTATACAATATATCAGAATCAATATGATGTTGTAATAACTATGTATAGTTATTCTTTACACCATTATACCCATCCATGTAAGGTGGTGGTGGAAAATAGATTACACCACGGCGTGGAGACGGTATTCCGTACGTACGCACGCGCGGTGATTTCTTTTCCCGTAGGATGGATAGATGGTGAAATAGGGTTGTTTCATAATTATAATAACATATCATTATATGAGTGATACTGATGTTATTACTTCATAATGAAACAACCTAAGAAGAAGAAGTGGAAGAAGAAATAAAGATGAAAGAATTGGTAACGGTAATTACCTCTTCTTTGAAGCGCCTCTTTGAGACCTCCTCTTAGGGCACTAGAATTGGTCTTTGAGGAAGACCAGAACCACTAGGATGTTTCTAGGGAAGTGGAGAAGAGATTTTGGCAGGGTTTGGCCGAGCTTGAGTGCTCAAATTGGTGTGAGGAGGAGGGGGAGGAGGTGTCCTTTTATAAGGGAGGAGAGGGGCACCTTAGGAATATCTCAAAATATTATTTTATATTAAAGTCAAAATCGGTTTATAATGGTTCCAAAGGGTCTTATTTCGAAGCTAAAGTGGGGATGGGTCGCAATCCTATCAACCAATAGAATTTAGACAAGTTTAGGATATTATTTTAACCTTATCAATTAGATTTAACTCTAAGTTAAATAATTTAACTTTTACCATGTCTTTTTGTTTTCTTTCACTATATGGTTAATACACTTACTATAACATGCCAAACGAACCCCAAATTGTTTATTATTAATATATATATCCTTATCTAAGTCATTTGGCCGAACCTTAGATTTTTAGGAATAAAATAACAATTAATAATATAATATTTGATTTAAAAACTATTTTGTGTCAATTTTGACACTATTTGATATATGATTTTTGTGAAAGTCATAACAGAATTAAATGTTCGAACCAAGTTTATTAAATCAACATTAATATATCATAGTAACCTAGAAAATTAGTGGAATTCATAAAAAATCTCAAATTACATTTATTTTGGTGTTTATAACATCAATTATGTCAATATTTTATTAATAAGATAATTATTGCATCATCGTTGTGTCATAAATAAATTAACTTATTTGATGTCTAAAAATTACAAATAAAATACCATCATGTAGGAAATCCTTTTAGCTTTCTAATGAATATTTACAATCGAATTTATCTTATGTATAACCCCATATTAAAAATGTTTTAGTAAATAAACTTTGATTTTAACTCTTTTAACCCTTCTTTAAATAAATTAATAATAAATGTCCTAATCTAATCCAAGTGGGCCTAAATGGTCATATTTTATTCCTAAGTTTGTTTTTGGTCGAATTACACTTGTCCAATAGAATTAGGACATGTGTTAGGGTAATATTAATATCATATTTACCCTTAGTTACCCTATTTACTATTAACCGCGGTAAAAAAAGTAAAAAGTTACTATTCACCAAAAATTATTTTCATCTCATTGAACAACATTTTAGTCCTTGATATTAACCGTGTCTGTCGGATTTTCAAAATTCTATTCACAAAAGCGGTAAAATTAAGTTTTATGCAAAATTCAGTTTTTTAACCTACCACTTAGTAGTTTCACTATTCATCAAAAATTGATGTTTTTCAGAACAATGCCAAAATTTCATCCTAAGCTATATTTCATATTCCGAATTCAAAAATGAAATCTATTTTACCAAATTCATTACATAAAAGTTGAATTAATTAATTTTATAATTAAATCCCGCTGTTAAAACAAATAGCGTGTTTTTAAGAAACAATATCTATCAAAAGATTGACACTTGTTTATGTCTAGTTTAAATGTGAAATTACATCCAATGACCAACATTGTATTAAATTGTAAAAATATATTCTAAATATACTTTAAAACAACTCAAATTAATAATTTATCACTATTAATTATTTTGATTAAAAAAGTTGTTTTTAATTATAATTTAGTAATTTTCACTATTCATCAGAATATGAAAGTTATCCGAAAAGTACCAAAATTTCACCCTAAGCTAATTTCGATATTATGAATCCAAAAATGAATTCCATTTTGAAAAATAAAATTACAAAATTTCAAAAAGTGGTTATTACTATTCATAACGGCTAGTTTTAATAATATTTTAATAGCGTATTGTTGTTTAGTGAAACTCGTTATTGCGTACTACACATGCTATCGAAGAAGGTCGTGATTGTGTGTAATGCAAGGCAAATCAAGGATGCGTGTTGTGAAAGCTATTTTTGGTGTAGCGTACAACACAAGACATTAGTGAAATAAAAAAAAGAATATTTTTCATAAAATCTCGGGCTGTTACATTCTACCCCCCTTAAAATGAATTTCGCCCTCGAAATTCGTCGGGGTTATAAATGGTTTACTATTCGAAAGTTTCTTTAATAGAAACCCACATCGTAAAAAGGAATACCAAAACTTGGCTTTAATAACTAAAGTATGAAATGTAACGATTACCCAAATAAACTAATCACTGGGTTTCCACATAGGTGAAAATATGGATATGGAAGAGAAATCTAACCATCATGTTCTGATAGAGAGTGGTAGAGAACGTGGCTATGGAAAAGCCAGTAATCACAAATCCATAAATTTGTGACGATCTAAGGTACCATCTGATTCATCAGGTATAAGAGAACTAGGACAACATTTTTGGTTTTCAAGATCATTTCCCTAAAGTTAAAGAATTTGAATTAGAATAAATACTTACTTTATTTTGGTACAATCTCACTGTTGTTCATGCCTTTAACAATTTCCACTTCATCTCTTAAATAAATGAAGTTGAATTTGTTATTCGTGAAGTGTTAGAAGGTCATGTGATAGAATGACGGGTCATTCCATCTGTCTCAAAAGGTTAGCAAAATTTATATACATAAGTCGATCTATAGTGGGATTAATCATATATGGTTCCTAAAATGGGCTTATACTTCATATATCATACTGCTTAATATAATAACACTAGTTTCTACTAAACAGGGACTTCCTGTAGGTCAGTGGTAGGCGATAAAGGCCAGTCGCACTTCAGTTGTGGGTTCGATTCCTACAGCCTTGTCCGAAGCGATGGGCTGTCGCCCGTCCTGCAGGTTGTCCTTTTTCTAAAACTACGTTACTATAACATCCCATCAATAATATCGAAAATCTTCTATCCTTAAACAATACTAACTTATGTCCAACATAATCCAGTCTAATCTTTAGGCTTATACATAATATTGCAGTCCACTCTCATAATATAGTGACAACGATTACCAGAGATTTAATACTGTCGTTGATCCCCACATATCATAAGATATGTCTTGTTGGTCACATTCCAAACATTCAAAGTCCTTAATCGCGTATTCTCTTGAATAACTTAGTGAAAACATGAGTGCAGTTAAAAGTTAACACTTTCCACATACCAAAATCCTCAAAATTCTATATACTCAAACCATGATATCACTTAGTCCTTATATCAATCATGAGGTCATGAATACTATTAAACATTTCATTTTCTCATTTTCCCTTCATTATGCGCATATCGTCTTATTTCCAAAAATATCTCAATCACTTTGAATACCACATTAGACCAATACACAAATATTCCAATACTCCATGATACAACATTATTTTGGAATCCCATTACATAAACACTTAATCATTCCACCACATCGTTGTCATATTCAACATCGCCAATAGTGATCGCATGTGACTACCCTTTATCCTTTGCCTTAAGCGGTTGCTCAAGTCGATCATCACTAACCCTTGGATTAGGGCATTTATTAGCATAATGCCCCATTTCCTTGCACGTGAAGCATTGAAGTGTTGGTGGTGCGTTCTCTGCAGTGTTTGCTTTATTCACATCATTAGAAACCCTTTTTCCATTACTTCGACACTCAGCTGCTCGATGACCTTCTTTTCCACACTTAAAACATTTTCTAGTCCCTTTAAGACAATCTCCACCATGCTTCTTTCCACACTTTGAGCATAAGGAAACATTCATTTTCATTTCACCATTATTCTGAGATTTCTCCTTGAACTCCATCTTTCGTTTCTTGTCATAACCCTGAGATGGATATGTAACACCAACTTCCATTTCTACCTTGATAGCACAACGCACAATTTCTTCATAGCTACTGAAGTCTCTTATAGCCAATACCCTTCGAAGAATTGGTTTTAAGCCACTGAAAAATCGATCAACTTTACTTTCAGGTTGGATGATAATTCCAGATGCATACCTTGCAAGTCTTGTAAAATTCGCTTCGTATATACCAACAGATTCATTATCCTTCTGCTTCTGCTCAAGAAACTCCTTTTCCATCTTTGTTCGAATAATACGAGGGAAGTACTTACTGAAAAACAAGTTCTTAAACTCATCCCATTCCATGGACTCAATTTCATCTCTTGGCCTCGTATTCCTGATAAGATTCCACCATTGATCAGCTTCACCTTCCAAACGATATACTGCTAAGATGACTTTATCATGTTCAGAACAGTGAAGAACTGAAAATATCTTTTCAGTGGTACTGATCCATTGTTCAGCAACAAGTGGATCAGAAGTCCCACTGAAAGAAGGTGGACGTTGCCTCATGAAGGACTCAATAGAATATTGTTCCCTTCTCTGCTCATTTGGAAGTCCAGAATGATTCATAGCTTGTGTAAGTATAGCAATAAAATTTTGCACTCCATCTCCCATAACATTTGTTTGTTCAGGAGGGCAATTATTGCATTGTCCATTGCATTGACCAACACGGTTCCTTCGGGTTCCAGCCATCGTCTAAAACCCAAAAAGAATAGTGTGAGAGGCAAAAATCATGCTAGGGAAAACAACATAATAAAGGGGGAGTACCTTCAATATCTAACATCTTAGGTTTAATTCTATGATCGTTAGCGTAGTTCTAGTACTATAACCTATACGTATACTTAACCTTAGGGACATCCCTAGACATACCTTAGAAATATCTCTAGGGATCTCACTAAAGTTCTCGCATCCTAGTTTCCAAAGGTTGACTAAACCTTTCCTCTGATACCAACTGTAGAGACCCGAAGCCTGACGTACATGGACATTACATTACATTTTCGGAATACTTAGTACATAACAAAAACACACACTAAAGGATCGTAATAGTTTAGTGTCTTTGGAAACTCGGAACGTAATCTTCTAATCGTGGTGAAAGTTCTTCAATATCTCCCATAAAGGTCATCCCTTTTTTTTACCTAAAACCTTTCTTTATATCCTGGGGAAAATAAAACATAAAAGGGTGAGCTCAAATGCTCAGTAAGGGTAAACAAAAGAAATATCAATCACATCATATATATAAGAACATAGCTTTTGGAAATCTTAACCTGCAAAAAGCTCATAATATCATAACATGGGATAAATCATAGAAGTGAAATGTAATCCCAATAATCATAACTTAAAACATGAAACTTTGTGGCATACACACATAATCATATAGAATCATTTCTTGTTAGTCAAGACTCAATGCCAAGACTATCTTAGTGGACAAAGTCCCTTTCTGAATCGAGTAATCCTCGTTTCAGTCCTGTTTCACTGAACCGGTATAACCTACCATTTCAGCCATGTCTATCTCATGAGATATAAAATCTTTACCCAATGCATTGGAGGGAGATATAGGTCCCACCCATCTTATAATGAATCCTTTCTTATGTGTGCCACATAATCATAAATCATACATCATCGCATAACCCATGTAATAAAAATGGGATTCTTAAACAACATGACATCATAAAACAATTCATATAAGATAAAGGAATTCATAAAAATGTTTCCATCAAAACATAATCAAATCCATGTAATAATAGGGATAAAAACAGAACCCTTTTATTATCTTAGATGGAAAATAATTTTGATAAAACACTTGAAATGAATTCTTGAGGAAAATATCCTTTCTTCTTCAAAATCAATTTCTTTTCACAAAACATCATGCAATTTTAAAAGAAAGAGATTTTATTGAAAATAGTCATGAAATCTTTTGGAGGAAGCTTCATGAAAATAAGGCTTTATAAAACCGTAAAAATCCGTTCGGGCCATTTAAGTTAAAAAAAACATTCTTCGTACTTTTGTCGGAAAAGTCAAAAAAGTTCCTCGTACGAAAAACGTCAAAATATTCCTTTAATATCTTTTAATAAAAACTCACCGAAGGGTAAAATAGGATTTAAACACTTGTAGGTGGATGGAAATAATTTTACATATTGATGAAACATGGATGTGGATGATAAAATACACCCCAGTAAATACTTACGAATAAACAATCTCGGATAAAAATGAGATTGTGATATTTCCCTTACCTTAGGTCCGACTTGCTTTGTACGTGTCCGAACCTCCTGTATAATGATTTAAATCATGTTATTGACTTATTACAGAATCATATTCATTGTTATGATATCATATATGGTTCACTTGTGACATTATATTACCCGTTCTTTTGTAAATTCCATGTTAAAGAAGCGTTTTGGGTAAAATCGTTTCATTTATCGTAGGTGTTTTGACTTTTTGTTCTTGACATTATTATTACTTATATCCTGATTTACTTACTTCCAGAATATAAAATATGATTTATATATCATATATATTCAGTATATATATATATATAATAGATAGATAAATGAAATGAAAAACACCGTTCATGGAGACGGTAGTCCGTACGTACGCATGAACGCTGTTTTCCTTTCATTATTGTCTTGAATGGAAGTAAGTAGATGAAATACATATATATATATATATACATAAATCCAGTAGCTTTGTAATGTCATATATTTCATTATTATTTCTTATATATACTTTATAATCATTCTTAAATGGTTAACATGGAGAATGAATCTCATCGCGTCGTGGAGACGGTAGTCCGTACGTACGCACGAGCGATGATATCATTTCCATAAATACTGAATTGAATTGGAGTGGATTATACAATATATCAGAATCAATATGATGTTGTAATAACTATGTATAGTTATTCTTTACACCATTATACCCATCCATGTAAGGTGGTGGTGGAAAATAGATTACACCACGGCGTGGAGACGGTATTCCGTACGTACGCACGCGCGGTGATTTCTTTTCCCGTAGGATGGATAGATGGTGAAATAGGGTTGTTTCATAATTATAATAACATATCATTATATGAGTGATACTGATGTTATTACTTCATAATGAAACAACCTAAGAAGAAGAAGTGGAAGAAGAAATAAAGATGAAAGAATTGGTAACGGTAATTACCTCTTCTTTGAAGCGCCTCTTTGAGACCTCCTCTTAGGGCACTAGAATTGGTCTTTGAGGAAGACCAGAACCACTAGGATGTTGCTAGGGAAGTGGATAAGAGATTTTGGCAGGGGTTGGCCGAGCTTGAGTGCTCAAATTGGTGTGAGGAGGAGGGGGAGGAGGTGTCCTTTTATAAGGGAGGAGAGGGGCACCTTAGGAATATCTCAAAATACT
The DNA here is from genome assembly GCA_963277665.1 of Viscum album. Classification (NCBI taxonomy): domain Eukaryota; kingdom Viridiplantae; phylum Streptophyta; class Magnoliopsida; order Santalales; family Viscaceae; genus Viscum; species Viscum album. Next base: position 622,580,150 of record OY728130.1, on the reverse strand, counting down.
ATTTTATATTAAAGTCAAAATCGGTTTATAATGGTTCCAAAGGGTCTTATTTCGAAGCTAAAGTGGGGATGGGTCGAAATCCTATCAACCAATAGAATTTAGACAAGTTTAGAATATTATTTTAACCTTATCAATTAGATTTAACTCTAAGTTAAATAATTTAACTTTTACCATGTCTTTTTGTTTTCTTTCACTATATGGTTAATACACATACTATAACATGCCAAACGAACCCCAAATTGTTTATTAGTAATATATATATCCTTATCTAAGTAATTTGGCCAAACATTAGATTTTTAGGAATAAAATAACAATTAATAATATAATATTTGATTTAAAAACTATTTTGTGTCAATTTTGACACTATTTGATATATGATTTTTGTGAAAGTCATAACAGAATTAAATGTTCGAACCAAGTTGATTAAATCAACATTAATATATCATAGTAACCTAGAAAATTAGTGGAATTCATAAAAAATCTCAAATTACATTTATTTCAGTGTTTATAACATCAATTATGTCACTATTTTATTAATAAGATAATTATTGCATCATCGTTGTGTCATACATAAATTAACTTATTTGATGTCTAAAAATTACAAATAAAATACCATCATGTAGGAAATCCTTTTAGCTTTCTAATTAATATTTACAATCGAATTTATCTTATGTATAACCCCATATTAAAAATGTTTTAGTAAATAAACTTTGATTTTAACTCTTTTAACCCTTCTTTAAATAAATTAATAATAAATGTCCTAATCTAATCCAAGTGGGCCTAAATGGTCATATTTTATTCCTAAGTTTTTTTTTGGTCGAATTACACTTGTCCAATAGAATTAGGACATGTGTTAGGGTAATATTAATATCATATTTACCCTTAGTTACCCTATTTACTATTAACCGCGGTAAAAAAAGTAAAAAGTTACTATTCACCAAAAATTATTTTCATCTCATTGAACCACATTTTAGTCCTTGATATTAACCGTGTCTGTCGGATTTTCAAAATTCTATTCACAGAAGCGGTAAAATTAAGTTTTATGCAAAATTCAGTTTTTTAACCTACCACTTAGTAGTTTCACTATTCATCAAAAATTGATGTTTTTCAGAACAATGCCAAAATTTCATCCTAAGCTATATTTCATATTCCGAATTCAAAAATGAAATCTATTTTACCAAATTCATTACATAAAATTTGCATTAATTAATTTTATAATTAAATCCCGCTGTTAAAACAAATAGCGTGTTTTTAAGAAACAATATCTATCAAAAGATTGACACTTGTTTATGTCTAGTTTAAATGTGAAATTACATCCAATGACCAACATTGTATTAAATTGTAAAAATATATTCTAAATATACTTTAAAACAACTCAAATTAATAATTTATCACTATTAATTATTTTGATTAAAAAAGTTGTTTTTAATTATAATTTAGTAATTTTCACTATTCATCAGAATATGAAAGTTATCCGAAAAGTACCAAAATTTCACCCTAAGCTAATTTCGATATTATGAATCCAAAAATGAATTCCATTTTGAAAAATAAAATTACAAAATTTCAAAAAGTGGTTATTACTATTCATAACGGCTAGTTTTAATAATATTTTAATAGCGTATTGTTGTTTAGTGAAACTCGTTATTGCGTACTACACATGCTATCGAAGAAGGTCGCGATTGCGTGTAATGAAAGGCAAATCAAGGATGCGTGTTGTGCAAGCTCTTTTTGGTGTAGCGTACAACACAAGACATTAGTGAAATAAAAAAAAGAATATTTTTCATAAAATCTCGGGCTGTTACATATTTCATATATAAATAATAATTAACAAGATATATTTATTATTTATATCAGTTATACTCATTATTATACCATCCAAATAATGACATTTTTGAATAACAAACTACACCACGATGTATAGACGGTAAGCTGTACGTAGGCACATATGGTGACTTAGTCATTTATAGGATGGATAGAACAACTAATATATTTGTAACTTATTTTTAATAACATGACAGTATTCATAAGGTACTAGAGATATTATTTTGTTCTAGAATCAACAAAGAACAAGGAAGTGGAAGAAGAAAAGAACATAAAAGATAGTGGTGAAATTATTACATCTTCTTCGGGTGTTTCCTTTTTAGTTGATAAAAAAGGCTCCATAGGATGGATATATGATCAATTTAAGGACTCTAGAATGATTTTAGGGAATTTGGGAGGATATTTGGGCAGGGTTTGGCCGAGCCAAAAGGATTAAAAGGTGTGATTTTGAGAGAAGTGGATGTGCCCTTTTATAAGAGAGGTGGGGGTCACTTTATGAAAAAAATAAATTATTATTTTATAATAAAATTATTTTCGGATTAAAATGGCTCATAAATAATTCATTTCATGATTAAGGTGGTTATGGGTCTAAAACCTCTCAAATAAAAGGTTTTAGACAGGTTTGGGTCAAAATATTAACCTTATCTTTTAGATTTAACTCTTAGTAAAATTGTTTAACTTTTTCCATGTATTCTAGTATTTTTATAATAATATGTTGATAAAAATACTATAAAATTCAATGAAAACCTAATGTTATTATTTAATGATATACCTATCATTATATATGTTTTTTGGTATAACTTTAGATTTTTAGGACTATTATATAAATTAATAGTTTACTATTTGTTTTGAAAACTCATTTATGTCAATATTGACACTATTTAGTATTTGGTTTTTGTGAAAGTCATAAAAAATTTATTAATTATAACAAAATACATTTAATCAATAATAACTTATCATATTATCCTATAAAATTTGTGGATGTCATAAAAACATTTAAATTGTATTTATTTTAATATTTAAAATACCACTTTTTTGATTCCTTTATTAATAAGGCAATTACTACATCATCATTGTGTCATAAATAAAATTAATTATTTAATGTTTAAAAATTATAAATGAAAAACCATTATGTAGTAAATTGTTTCATCTTTCTAATTAATATTTATAGTGGAAAATATAACTTGTATAACACCTTGTTATAATTGTTATACTAAAATATATATGTTTATGTCATTTTTGGCTTTACTTTAAATTAATTAATATAAAGTGTCATTATCACTCTCAATTGGATTTATGTGGTCCCAAAATCATCCCACGGTTTCCCATGGCTAGACATGTATCATCCAATAGGGATTGGACACATGTTAGAGAAATTTAATAATATTATAATAATATCTCTCTACCCTTATTTACCAGATTTACCCTTTAACCACGGTAGAAAAAATATATACTGAAGTAAATATTCATAATGTATTAAAATATAAGATACATATTAACACATTTTGGACCTCCTAAATCCAAATATATAATCAGTTTTTCCAAATTCAAAACACAGAAGTGGAAGAAATTAATTTAAAACTAATTCCTGTTGTCCAAATAAAAAGAGTGTTTTTAAGAAATAATAACTATCAAAATATTGACACTTGATTATGTCCTTTTTAAATGTGAAGTTACATCCAATGACCTAAATTATTTAAAATGATTAAAATATAATCTAACTATACTTTTAAACCACTCGAATGTATAATTTAACATTATCAATTATTTCGATTAAAAAGTTGTTTTTAATTTAAATTTAGTATGTTTTTACTATTCATCAAAATATAAACGTTATTATAAAAACACAAAACCTTTATCCAAACAAAATTTGTATGTTATGATTCTAAATAATAAGTTTATTTTTTCAATTTTAATATAAAAATAGTGTCAAATATTGTACTTAAAAAGGGTTCGCCATTAAAAGGGGTACAATTGCATATTTAAAAAAATAGTTTTTTATCTAAAAAATTGAATTTGTTCTAATATTATGTCTATAAAAATAATATGGATGGTAATATTTTATGGAGTATATAAAATTCAAAATTCAGTTAATACTATTCATAACTGCTTTTTAACGACTATTTTGGTATGTCGTGGTGCGCTCAATCTCAGTGTTGCATGTAGCAAAAGTTATTGAATTTTTTGAAGAGATAACGTACTATAAAATATTAGGGTGTTACAATGACTGAGTATTATAACAAAAGTAGGATATTACTTAGGATCTGAGCATAGATCAGGTCTAGTATTAAGACTTGTTTTTTATTTTTGTAAAATAATTTAATGTGTTTTGAGTATAGCTCTCAAGATTGGGATTGTAGTGTTGGTATGATGGAAAACATATCCATTCATGAGTGCTCTGATAACCTTATTTCTCACTCAGAAAATATAGGTAATGGTTACTGGAAAAATCAATGGTACACATATAAGATAATAATGGTTTAGATTTCCATTTCCTTCTTTATATTTCACCAACGATATAATCATTTACTATTGTGAATGTTATTTATTCTCAAGATACCTCTATAATGGATTACATATATGATTCCATAAAACGATAACAAGGAAAATCTACTATGTCTATGGATTTAATAATGTGGCGTATATAGGAAGTGGGACCTTTGATTGTTTGATACTTCCTTCACAACCTATTGAGAATCTGGTTTTTATAATATTATCATAGGTGGATGTACATTGGTTGATCACACTCTATGAGTTTTAGATAAATAAAACTCTTATTTATTCATGTGATCTACTCCTCGAGGTAGTGGTGGATTGGCTTGTGATAGTCACAAGAGTATTTCACCTTATCAGAACACCTATAGATTAGATATTGGTTATTTCAAGGAGAGTTCGTTATAAACTCTCTAGGTGATAGTGTAGTATGGTGACATAGATTCATGTTGAGAGAGAATTCTATTCATAGATTTTTTATCATCACTTACAGGAGTAGTTCTATATATCCATTTTCAGATCAGTGCACATCCAAGCATTTTTTCAGTTACTAGAGGATATGCAAACTATGGTAGAGTATTCAATGAGGTTCACTAAAATCTTGTGATACTCTCTATATATGGGTTACGATACACTATTGATGATAGATATTCAATAAGTTATTATTTAAAAAAATTTGGTTTTAGTGATATATCTTTTCATTACTTACTACATTAGATTGTTTGAGTGGACTCAAGTAGTATAGATTCTTCTAACAGATAATACACAGATAGTGGGCGTTGGTTATGGTAACATAGGTTCTGATTTTAATACATCGGAATTACTTGTTTTTTAAAAAATAAAATGGGATTATTTCGATATAGGGCACTGTGATGGCATGTGATTCCGAGGCCCAAAAATCTCGAAATGATCCATCAAAAAATATTATGTTTTAAATAGCGCACATGAGAGGTTTTCCTAAAAAAGTGGAATGACAATTAAATGGGTTCCATAATCAATTATATGAATTGTTGCATTATGGGTGGTGGGTTTACCATAGGCCCGACTTAAGTTTAATTGGTGTCGGTCTCTAGTGAGAAAGCTAATAAATTTCATAACTATGAATAAAATAATTAAATAATGTTATATAATTCTTCTTATCCTTATAACTCATGAATAGTGACTGAGATTGCAAATATGATACCACCTTTGAGCTCATGTGGGTATTCCTTTCTTAGGAATAACCTTACATTGGATGGCATAGATCACCATCAGAAATTTGTTTTTAGGAATAAATAACTTAATTGAATAAAGTTGTTTTATTTTCAAAACATTAAATTTCATAAATAGAAACTCTGATTGAAAATCTGGGAGTATCATTGAGTTATTGAGGATATTGTTCTGATAGTAGATGCCTAATATAGGCCAGTGCAATCCATCTATCAAAGTCGGTTTTTGGGACATTACATTTTATAAAATAAATTAAATAAATGTAATTTTTTTTTGAATCCTCATAAATCATAAATGGTTACATAGATTTAGAATTTGTGACCACTATTGAGTTTCCAATGAGATTTTAACCTTAACCAATGATTAACCTCGACCTTCATTGGTCTGGGATGAATGTTAATTTTTAGACTTTTCGGAAGAGAAATAAAATAACAGAAATAGTTTTTTTCTGCATCGTTGAGAAGTTGAACATCAGTGCTGTGATGGAGTGATGAAGCAGTGATGAATCTAATTAATGAACCTCATTAGTTATTCAGAGTAACAAAACTGAAATGTAGCATAATTGAAATGTGAAATCACGTTTCGTCAATTAATGGCCGAAAAAGAAATTCAGGATGGTTGACACAATCCTGTAATTGCTTTGAGGCTTTGGTGGGTGGTGACGATGAATGATGAAAGAAAACTTCTACAATGATGAATGCCGGAGAATCAGATAATGGTGAAGACACCCATAGAGAGTGGATTTGGGATCAGATATCGAAGAAAAACAATGAACGATCTCTTTTCCCATGTAGGGGTTTAAATCAAAGTGAATTTATTTTATTCCTCATTCATGCTTTTCACTGACGAACGCAGGTCAACCTATGAATAAGAGATCTGAGGATACATCACCTTTAAAAGAGGATTTGAAATTGGGGGGTTGTATTAGGATAATCCATATTAGAAAAGTAATCTCCCCATTCCATCTTTGAAAACTATAACACGATGGAATAAGCCTAACATGAACAATGTTTTGATTCCTCCATCATTGGGAGTTCATTTGTTCTTCATGAACAAACCATCATATTAAAGGAAAAGATACCATGTGGTCGTAAAGGGTATGATAGTGACCTAAGAAGTTTGAGGGAATATACGGTGTGATTATTGGGCTACTAGAGCAGACTAGGTGGTCTGTGGAAAATAATGTCGGCATGCAGACTCCAGCAATGGTGTCCCATGGAGACGGTTGTGGGTTGGAGGTGTTGTGACCTGATAGTGTGTTAATGTGATGGATGTTATATCCCCTACTAGCAGCAATAGTGTCCCTCAGGTGCCATGTCGTGGGAGCAACCCGTCGATGAAGGACACAACATGCAGTTGGTGCGCGATCCCTATTTGACCACATACGAAGGGGAGGAATTTTCCCTTATCTAACCAAATTTCCACACAAATCAGACGCCATTGTAGAAATTATTAAGGAGGAGAACTAGGCTAATGGGTGGCCTAGAATAGGAAAGAACAGGCTCACAACTTGTCGGTTGAGCCAGATGAAAACGTGTTGTCGGGTGATCCGATAGGCTCGAATCGCAGGCGAACCAGGCCAACCCATAACCAACAAGGTTTGTCCATGTCATCCAAACTAGGTCGTGTCATGCAGGACCCCCCATGATTGTTTGGATGGGTCGGTCTGACTAGGTCGGATAGGGCCTAAACACAAATGGCCCCTATTTACTAAAACACCCATATCATTCGGACCGAGCATCCGATTGATGTGAATTATATGAAATTGAAACCCTTGCGGTGATAGAGTCCATTGGCAATAATCTAAGTGATATTTCATGGAAGTTAATATGAGGTTAATGGTTTGAGGAGTATATTTTATTAGAATCACACACAATATATGCGAGATTCTTATGATGGGTTAAGACCCAAAGACTGCTGACGAGCGGGTCTAAGTGTTTTCCTAGATGTTAAGAGACCCTATGTAGAACATCTACAAGAGGATTTGTGTGAACCAAACATAAGAAGCTCTATGTGGACTAGCTATAAGAGGCTCTGTGTGGAACAACTCTAAGCGGGCTTGTGTGGACCTACTATAAGAAGCCCTATGTGGTCCAACTATGATGGCCTAAGTGCGGGGAGACATTGTGTGACCCGCCAGACCCACGGTGGGGAGAGGCTCTTTATAACCCAACATACCCACTGTACTTATTAGGGATGAGTACCTCAACAGTCTAAGGTGTTCATTGTTACGACTTTGAATCTTTCTTTACAAACATTAGATTATATCTATGTGAGCGGATAGTACTTTGTGAATACCTTATTTTAGTGGAGTTTCCTTTTAGTTTTGGGGTCCTCACTGAGTATTCTGTTACCCACCCCGTTATGGTCTTAGAACATACGTTTCATGTCCTGTGCAGGTGACTGATGCATCGACGGTGACCTTGGTGGTCTAGGACCAGGTGGTGCTCAGTGAGATGGGACAGATGGATGCATTTAAAGAGACTTTAGTGGTCTGGGACCAGGCAGTGCTCAGTGTGTTGTGATGGACACGTGTACTTTTATAGGTACATGATACTACCCTTCACCTACCCTTCATTTGGTACCTCGAGTAGATTGATCATGGATGATGTACTTTACTTTGTGGGATTGGGCTTGTATTTTGGGCCCTTTTTACTTTCTGTTTGTTCTATAGTATCATTAGTAGAGTTAGTGATAGTTGTGAATTATGTTGTGCTTAAATTCTGTAGATTGAGCTCTTTGTGTTTGTACATGTTTTAAGGAATATTACTTCCATTTTTCGGATATGCCTAATTGGTGGTAGTCACCATCCCCTAGCCTATGGAAGGTGGGCTGGGGGTAATCATGCCACAAGCCCTCGGGGAAGGGTCCTAAAATAGAGGTATCCTAGGTGGTCATTTCTACAAAAAGAACTAAGAGTCTATAAATCTATATGCATCAATAATGTAATGTGTTTTGAGTTCAACATTCAGGACATGGAGTCCAGTGTTGGTGTAGCAGATGACATATCCATGCACTAGGACCCTGAATTTTTCATTCCGTATCAGTACATGAAAGAAATCATTGCATGAATCTTTTAATGTTTTCTCATGATATTTATGAGTTAGATTCAGCTCACCAGGTATGATATATTAATCGTTATTCAACGTGATCACTTTAATGTTGCCACCACGCATACAACCTACCAGGATTTTAGTGTGTGACCATGAGGATAGTTTATAGAGTGATGATGCTTTAGTATAGGGAACGGTGCATGAGAGGGAACCTCCAAGCAGTGTCCCAACATTACCACTTTCCATAAGACATCAGTTACTACCTTCACTATAGGGATTGGACACCTGTAGGCTCAACGCCTTACACATGTTTCAGTGATAGAAACCCATCAGGATCCGAGGTGAGCCCGAAAAATTGCACTTTTAGACTATCTTGAGGTGGTGACCAATTTTTCTATCTAGGTAGGTCACCAATAGATCAGATAGTAGTCCTGGCAGTGATCCTTCTACCTGGCTCAGTGGTGAAATGAAGATATTTAGATTACCTGATCTTAAGATGAGTTCACTTTTATGTGGAAAGAGCGTAATAATCTCTCTCCCAGAAGGGGTTATTTCTACAAAGGCTAAGGGATATGTGTGCCAAATAGATTCTACAGCTTCTGCGGGATGAAATGTCAGTAGATCAGAACTCATTAAGTCATACTTACCTTTCCAGGTACATGATGAAAATGATGCAACCAGAACATCAAGCCTCAGACCTCTATGTGAGATGTGTTTAGGGACATCCGAGCTAGAACTTTTCCTTTGTACTTTTCTACTTATAATAGTATTATTGAGAGAGCCATTACAGTTGAATGTTCTTTGGATGAGCAGGTACATCCTGTGGATGTGAGCAGTGGGAAAGCATGAAACCGACGTCAGTCTCAGGGACTTGGATGATTTCAAGGACATCATTTTAGAGGATATTCCAAGACAACATCCTCAGAGAGAGTTAGATTTATGAATTTATGTGTCCCTAATTATGAAATTGATTTCAACACTTGAATATCAGATGAATATCATAGGGCTCCAAGAGCTAAGGTTATAGTTTTAGGACATGAATAAGAAGGGGTTTGTAAGACCCAGAGTTCCACCATGGGAAGCTCCAACATTGTTTTCCAAGAAGGCAGAAAAAATCATGATGTCATGCAAAGAATTTCGTTGCCTAAACTAGGTGAACATGATAGAGAGATATTCACTACCATGGATTGATGACTTCATCAACTAGCCGAAGGGAGCGAGGTGGTTCTCAGATAGTGGTCGCAGATCGAGCTATTACTAACTTTGAGTGTGAGATGAGGACATCTTGAAGATGGATTTCAATTGTCATTATGACAACTAAAAATACATAGAGATTCCATTTGGCATGATTAATTCCACAATTGTGTTCATGGAACTCATGAACAGGATCTTCCAGCCATACCTACACAAGTGTTTTGTGGTATTCATTGATGACATCTTCATTTATTTACCATCTGAGTAGGATCACATGATATATCTTCGGACAGTTCTAGACTCACTAGGAAAGCACTAACTATATGGTAAGCTCTCAAATTATGAGTTCTTGATATGAAAGGTCGACTTCTTTGGATATGTAATCTCAGAAACTAGAGTTGCAATTGATCCAGTGAAGATTGAGGTAGTTCTTGCATGGGAACCAACCAAGAGAGTTACTGAGGTGGGATGTTTTCTTGTGTTGGGTGGGTACTATTAGAGGATTGTCCCCAAATTCTAAAAAGTATCTAAATCCATGATAACATCGGTGAAGAAGTGGAAATATTTCATGTGGATATATGGATTATAGTCAAGGTTTAGGTATTTGAGAAAGATCTTGATGAGTGCTCCATTCATGAGGTTTCCAGAGGAGGGCACCAAATTTGTGGTGTACAATGACACATTAGGAATGAGGCTTGGCTATGTCCTGATGTCGGGGAAGGAAGTAATTTATTATGTGTAGAGACCCGAAGCCTGACGTACATGTACATTACATTACTTTTGCGGAATACTTAGTACATAACAAAAACACACACACAAGGATCGTAATAGTTTAGTGTCTTTGGAAACTCGGAACGTAATTTTCTAATCGTGGTGAAAAATCTTCAAAATCTCCCATAAAGATCTTCCTTTTTTTTACCTAAAACCTTTCTTTATATCCTGGGGAAAAGAAAACATAAAAGGGTGAGCTCAAATGCTCAGTAAGGGTAAACAACAGAAATATCAATCACATCATATTCAAAAGAACATAACATTTTGGAAATCTTAACCTGCAAAAGAGAGCATAATTTCATAACATGGGATAAATCATGGCAGTGAAATTTAATCACAATAATCATAACTTAAAACATGAAATTTTGTGGCATTCACACATAATCATAGAGAATCATTTCTTGTTTGTCAAGACTCATTGCCAAGACTATCTTAGTGGACAAAGTCCCTTTCTGAATCGAGTAACTCTCATTTCAGTCCTGTTTCACTAAACCGGTATAACCTACCATTCCAGCCATGTCTATCTCATGAGATATAAAATCATTACCCAATGCATTGGAGGGAGATATAGGTCCCACCCATATCTTAATGATACCATTCTTATGTGTGCCACAAAATCATAAACCATAAATCATTTCATAACCCATGTAATAAAAATGGGATTCTTAAACATCATGACATCATAAAACAATTCATATAAGATAAAGGAATTCATAAAAATAATTCCATCACAACATAAATGTAGGGATAAAAATAGAACCCTTTATTATCTTAGATGGAAAATAATTTTGATAAAACACTTGAAATGAATTCTTGAGGAAAATATCCTTTCTTCTTCAAAATAAATTTCTTTTCACAAAACGTCATGCAATTTTAAAAGAATGAGATTTTATTGAAAATAGTCATGAAATCTTTTGGAGGAAGCTTCATGAAAATAAGGCTTTATAAAACCATAAAAATCAGTTCGTGCCGTATAAGTTAAAAAAACATTCTTCTCGTACTTTTGTCGGAAAAGTCAAAAAGTACCTCGTACGAAAACGACAAACGATTCCTTTCATATCTTTTACAAAAAACTCACCGAAGGGTAAAATTGGATATAAACTATTGTAGAAGGATGGAAATAATATTACATATTGAGGGAACATGGATGTGGATGATAAAATACACCCCAGTAATTACCAATGTAAAAACAATCTCGGATAAAAGTGAGATTGTGATATTTCCCTTACCTTTGGTCCGATTTTCTTTGTACGTGTCCGAATCTCCTGTATAATGGTTTAAATAATGTTATTGAATTATTCCAGAATCATACATATTGATATGATATCATATATGGTCATATTCTTAGCTTCTTATTAGTAATATTTCATTGTTACTTGTTACTCGGGTCTTTATTGCCTTTTGTTCTTATGCGTGTTTTGCCGAATAAATTATTATTCTTCTTTTAAGGTTATAGATACCTTATATCCAGAATGGTATTAGTGTAACATATATCATATTTATTCATTCAATTCATTTATATAATTACTATGTAATGATGATCATGTAGAACGAGTCGCATCACATCGTGGAGACGGTATTCCGTACGTACGCACGAGCGATGATATTGTTCCCATGATCGTGGAATTGTATTTAAGTGTATTTATACTATTTCAGTATCAATATCACTTTATAATAATCATATATAGTTACTCATTACACCATTATACCCATCCTTGTAAGGTGATGATGGAAAATAGATTACACCACGGCGTGGAGACGGTATTCCGTACGTACGCACACGCGGTGATTTCATTTTTCCGTAGGATGGATAGAACGTGAATTAGGGTTGTTTCATATTTATAATAACATATCAGTATGTAAGTAATACTTATGTTATTACTTTATCATGAAACAACTAAAGAAGAAGAAGTTGAAGAAGAAAGAAATTGAAAAGATCGGTAATGGATATTACCTCTTCTTTGAAACACCTCTTTGAATCCTCCACTTAGGGAAATATGATTGGTCTTTGAAGAAGACCAGGACCTCTAGGATTATTCTAGGGAAGTGGAGAAGGGATTTTGTCAGGGGTTTTCCGATATTTAGTGCTCAAATTGGTGTGAGGAGGAGGGGGGGAGGAGGTGCCCTTTTATAAGGGAGGAGAGGGGCACCTTAGGAATACCTCACAATATTATTTTATATTAAAGTCAAAATCGTTTTATAATGGTTCCAAAGGGTCTTATTTTGAAGGTAAAGTGGGTATGGGTCGAAATCCTATCAACCAATAAGATTTAGACAAGTTTAGGTTATTATTTTAACCTTATCAATTAGATTTAACTCTAAGTTAAATAATTTAACTTTTACTGTGACTTTTTGTTTTCTTACACTATATGGTTAATACACTTACTATAACATTCCAAAAGAACCACAAGTTGTTTATTATTAATATATATATCCTTATCTAAGTCATTTGGCCGAACCTTAGATTTTTAGGAATACAATAACAATTAATAATATAATATTAGATTTAAAAACTATTTTGTGTCAATTTTGAAACTATTTGATATATGATTTTTGTGAAAGTCATAACAGATTTATATGTTCGAACAAAGTTTATTAAATCAACACTAATATATCATAGTAACCTATAAAAGTAGTGTAATTCATTAAAAGTCTCAAATTACATTTATTTGATCATTTATAACATCAATTATATTAACATTTCCTTAAAAGGGTAATTACTGCATCATCATTGTGTCATAAATAAATTAATGTATTTAAAGTCTAAAAATTATAAATAAACTATCATTATGTAGGAAAGCTTCTTAGCTTTCTAATGAATATTTATAGTCTAATTTATCTTATGTATAACCCCATATTAAAAATGTTTTAGTTATTAAAATTTGATTTTAACTATTTTAACTATTCATTAAATAAAATAATATTAAATGTCATAATCTAATCCAAGTGGACCTAAATGGTCATATTATATTCATAAGGTTGTTTTTGGTCGAATTACACTTATCCAATAGAATTAGGACATGTTTTAGGGTAATAGTAATATCATATTTACCCTTAGTTACCCTATTTACTATTAACCGTGGTAAAAAAAAGTAAAAAGTTACTTTTCACCAAAAATTATTTTTATCTCATTGAACCACATTTTAGTCCTTGATATTAACCGTGTCTCTCGGATTTTCAAAATTCCACTCACAGAAGCGGTAAAATTAAGTTTTTTGAACAATTTAGTTTTTTAACTACCACTTAGTGGTTTCACTATTCATCAAAAATTGAAAGTTTTCAGAAAAATACAAAAAATTAGGCCTAAGCTATATTTGATATTATGAACTCAAAAATGATGTCTATTTTACCAAATTCAAAACATATTAGTTGCATTAACTAATTTAAAAATTAATTCTCGTCGTCAAAACAAATAGCGTGTTTTTAAGAGATAATAATTATCAAAAGATTGACACTAGTTTATAACTGGTTTAAATGTGAAATTACATCCAATGACCAACATTGTATTAAATTGTAAAAATATATTCGAAATATACTTTAAAACCACTCAAATTAATAATTTATTACTATTAGTTATTTCTATTAAAAAAGTTGTTTTTAATTAAAATTTAGTAATTTTCACTATTCATCGGAATATGAAAGTTATCCGAAAAGTACCAAAATTTCACCCTAAGCTAATTTCGATATTCCGAATCCAAAAATGAAATCCATTTTGAAAAATAAAATTTACAAAATTTCAAAAAGTGGTTATTACTATTCATAACGGCTAGTTTTAATAATATTTTAATAGCATATCGTTGTTTAGTGAAACTCGGTATTGCGTACTACACACGCTATCCAGGAAGTTCGTGATTGCGTGTAATGAAAGGCAAGTCAAGGATGCGTGTTGTGCAAGCTCCTTTTGGTGTAGCGTATAACACAAGACATTAATGAAATTAAAAATAATATTTTTCATAAAATCTCGGGGTGTTACATTCTACCCCCCTTAAAATGAATTTCGCCCTCGAAATTCGTCGGGGTTATAAATGGTTTACTATTCGAAATTTTCTTTGATAGAAACCCACATCGCAAAAAGGAATACCAAAACATGGCTTTATAAACTAAAGTATGAAATGTAACAATTACCCAAATAAACTAATCACTGGGTTTCCACATAGGTGAAAATATGGATATGGAAGAAAAATCTAACCATCATGTTCTGATGGAGAGTGGTAGAGAACATGGGTATGGAGAAGCCAACAATCACAAATCCATAAATTTGTGACGATCTAAGGTACCATCTGATTAATCAGATATAAGAGCACTAGGACAACATTTTTGGTTTTCAAGATCATTTCCCTAAAGTTGATGAAATTGGAATTGGAAGAAATACTTTCGTGATTTTGTTATAGTCTCACTGTTTGTCGTTCTTTGGACAATTTTTACTTCATCTCTTAAAGAAATGAAGTTGAATTTTTCATTCGTGATGTGCTAGCAAATCATTTGATAGAATGATGGGTCATTTCATCTGTCTTAAAAGGTTAGAAAAGTTATCAAAAAATACATAAGTCCATCTATAGTGAGATTAATGATATATGGTTCCTAAAATGAACTTATACTTCATATATCATACTTCTTAATATAATAAAACTAGTTTCTACTAAACAGGGACTTCCTGTAGGCCAGTGGTAGGCGATAAAGGCCAGTCGCACTTCGGTTGTGGGTTAGATTCCCACATCCTTGTCCGACGCGATGGGATGTCGCCCGTCCTGCAGGTTGTCCTTTTTCTAAAGCTATATTACTATAACATCCCATAAATAATATCGAAAAACGTTTTATCCTAACTTATGCCCAACATAATCCATTCTAATCTTTAGGCTTATCTAAAATACTTCAGTCCAAGCTCATAGTATAAAGAAAATTATTACTTGAAATGTCACAGAATAATCACGTGAATGCCATCATTTATCCCCCATATATCATAAGATATATCTTGTTGGTCAAATTACAAACATGTGAATACCTTAATCATTTATTCTCTTGAAGAATGAATACCCATTGAACCTTAGTGAAAACATGAATGTAGTTAAAAGTTAACACTTTCCACATACCAAAATCCTCAAAATTCTATATACTCAAACCATGATATCACTTAGTCCTTATATCAATCATGAGCTCATGCATACTATCAAACATTTCGTTTTCTCGTTTTCACTTCATTATGCGCATATCATCTTATTTCCAAAAATATCTCAATCACTTTGAATACCACATTAGACCAACACATAAATATTCCAATACTTTATGATACAACATTATTTTGGAATCCCATTACATAAACACTTAATCATTCCACCACATCGTTTTCATATTCAACATCTCCAATAGTGATCTCATGTGACTTCCCTTTGTCCTTTGCCTTAAGTGGTTGCTCATGTTGATCATCACTAACCCTTGTATTAGGGAATTTATTAGCATAATGCCCCATTTCCTTGCACTTGAAGCATTGAAGTGTTGGTGGTGCGTTCTCTGCAGTGTTTTCTTTATTCACATCATTAGAAACCCTTTTTCCATTACTTCGACACTCAGCTGCTCGATGACTTTATTTTCCACACTTAAAACATTTTATAGTCCCTTTAAGACAATCTCCACCATGCTTCTTTCCACACTTTGTGCATAAGGAAACATTCATCTTCCTTTCACCATTATTCTGAGATTTCTCCTTGAACTCCATCTTTCGTTTCTTGTCAAAACCATGAGATGGATATGTAACACCGACTTCCATTTCTACCTTGATAGCACAACGCACAATCTCTTCATAGCTACTGAAGTCTCTTATAGCTAATGCCCTTCGAAGACTTGGTTTTAAGCCACTGAAAAATCGATCAACATTACTTTCAGGTTGGATGATAATGCCAGATACATACCTTGAATGTCTTGTAAAATTCGCTTCGTATATACCAACAGATTCATCATCCTTTTGCTTTAGTTCAAGAAACTCCTTCTCCATCTTTGTTCGAAGAATACGAGTAAAGTACTTATTGAAAAATAAGTTCTTGAACTCGTCCCATTCCATGGACTCAATTTCATCCCTTTGCCTCGTATTCTTAATAAGATTCCACCATTGATCAGCATCACCTTCCAAACGATACAATGCTAAGATGACTTTGTCATGTTCAGAGCATTGAAGAACTGAAAATATCTTTTCAGTGGTACTGATCCATTGTTCAGCAACAAGTGGATCAGAAGACCCACTGAAAGAAGGTGGACGTTGCCTCATGAAGGACTCAATAGAATATTGTTCCCTTCTCTGCTCATTTGGAAGTCCAGAATGATTCATAGCTTGTGTAAGTATAGAAATAAGATTTTTCACTCCATCTCCCATAACATTTGTTTGTTCAGGAGGACAATCATTGCATTGTACATTACATTGATCAACACGGTTCCTTCGGGTTCCAGCCATCATCTAAAACCCAAAAAGAATAGTGTGAGAGGAAAAAATCATAATAAAGGGGGAGTAACTTCAATATCTAACATCTTTGGTTTAATCTAATATCGTTACCATAGTTCTAGGACTATATCATATACGTATACTTATCCTTAGGGACATCCCTAGACATACCTTATAAATATATCTGGAGATCTCACTAATGTTTTCGCATCCTAGTTTCCAAAGGTTGACTAAACTTTTCCTCTGATACCAACTGTAGAGACCTGAAGCCTGACGTACATGTACATTACATTACTTTTGCGGAATACTTAGTACATAACAAAAACACACACACAAGGATCGTAATAGTTTAGTGTCTTTGGAAACTCGGAACGTAATCTTCTAATCGTGGTGAAAAATCTTCAACATCTCCCATAAAGATCTTCCTTTTTTTTTACCTAAAACCTTTATTTATATCCTGGGTAAAAGAAAACATAAAAGGGTGAGCTCAAATGCTCAGTAAGGGTAAACAACAGAAATATCAATCACATCATATTCAAAAGAACATAACATTTTGGAAATATTAACCTGCAAAAGATAGCATAATTTCATAACATGGGATAAATCATGGCAGTGAAATGTAATCACAATAATCATAACATAAAACATGAAACTTTGTGGCATTCACACATAATCATAGAGAATCATTTCTTGTTAGTCAAGACTCATTGCCAAGACTATCTTAGTTGACAAAGTCCCTTTCTGAATCGAGTAACCCTCGTTTCAGTCCTGTTTCACTGAACCGGTATAACCTACCATTCCAGCCATGTCTATCTCATGAGATATAAAATCTTTACCCAATGCATTGGAGAGAGATATAGGTCCCACCCATCTCTTAATGATACCATTCTTATGTGTGCCACAAAATTATAAACCATAAATCATTTCATAACCCATGTAATAAAAAGGGGATTCTTAAACATCATGACATCATAAAACAATTAATATACGATAAAGGAATTTATAAAAATAATTCCATCACAACATAAATGTAGGGATAAAAATTGAACCCTTTATTAGCTTAGATGGAAAATAATTTTGATAAAACACTTGAAATGAATTCTTGAGGAAAATATCCTTTCTTCTTCAAAATCAATTTCTTTTCACAAAACGTCATGAAATTTTAAAAGAAAGAGATTTTATTGAAAATAGAAATGAAATCTTTTGGAGGAAGCTTCATGAAAATAAGCCTTTATAAAACCGTAAAAATCCGTTCGTGCCGTATAAGTTAAAAAAACATTCTTCTCGTACTTTTGTCGGAAAAGTCAAAAAGTACCTCGTACGAAAACGACAAACGATTCCTTTCATATCTTTTACAAAAAACTCACCGAAGGGTAAAATTGGATATAAAATATTGTAGAAGGATGGAAATAATATTACATATTGAGGGAACATTGATGTGGATGATAAAATACACCCCAGTAATTACCAAAGTAAAAAAAATATCTGATAAAAGTGAGATTGTGATATTTCCCTTACCTTAGGTCCGATTTGCTTTGTACGTGTCCAAAGATCCTGTATAATGGTTTAAATAATGTTATTGATTTATTCCAGAATCATACATATTGATATGATATCATATATGGTCATATTCTTAGCTTTTTATTAGTAATATTTCATTGTTACTTGTTACTCGGGTCTTTATTGCCTTTTGTTCTTATGCGTGTTTTGCCGAATAAATTCTTATTCTTATTTTAAGGTTATAGATACCTTATATCCAGAATGGTATTAGTGTAACATATATCATATTTATTAATTCAATTCATTTAAATAATTACTATGTAATGATGATCATGTAGAACGAGTCGCATCACATCGTGGAGACGGTATTCCGTACGTACGCACGAGCGATGATATTGTTCCCATGATCGTGGAATTGTATTTAAGTGTATTTATACTATTTCAGTATCAATATCACTTTATAATAATCATATATAGTTACTCATTACACCATTATACCCATCCTTGTAAGGTGATGATGGAAAATAGATTACACCACGGCGTGGAGACGGTATTCCGTACGTACGCACACGCGGTGATTTCATTTTTCCGTAGGATGGATAGAAGGTGAATTAGGGTTGTTTCATATTTATAATAACATATCAGTATGTAAGTAATACTTATGTTATTACTTTATCATGAAACAACTAAAGAATAAGAAGTTGAAGAAGAAAGAAATTGAAAAGATCGGTAATGGATATTACCTCTTCTTTGAAACACCTCTTTGAATCCTCCACTTAGGGAACTATGATTGGTCTTTGAAGAAGACCAGGACCTCTAGGATTATTCTAGGGAAGTGGAGAAGGGATTTTGTCAGGGGTTTGCCGAGATTGAGTGCTCAAATTGGTGTGAGGAGGAGGGGGGGAGGAGGTCCCCTTTTATAAGGGATGAGAGGGGCACCTTAGGAATACCTCAAAATATTATTTTATATTAAATTCAAAATCGGTTTATAATGGTTCCAAAGGGTCTTATTTCGACGTTAAAGTGGGTATGGGTCGAAATACTATCAACCAATAATATTTAGACAAGTTTAGGTTATTATTTTAACCTTATCAATTAGATTTAACTCTAAGTTAAATAATTTAACTTTTACCGCGACTTTTTGTTTTCTTACACTATATGGTTAATGCACTTACTATAACATGCCAAACGAACCCCAAGTTGTTTATTATTAATATATATATCCTTATCTAAGTCATTTGGCCGAACCTTAGATTTATAGGAATACAATAACAATTAATAATATAATATTTGATTTAAAAACTATTTTGTGTCAATTTTGACACTATTTGATATATGATTTTTGTGAAGTCATAACAGAATTATATGTTCGAACCAAGTTGATTAAATCAACACTAATATATCATAGTAACCTATAAAATTAGTGGAATTCATAAAAAGTCTCAAATTACATTTATTTTAGCATTTATAACATCAATTATGTTAACATTTCCTTAAAAGGGTAATTACTGCATCATCGTTGTGTCATAAATAAATAAATTAATTTAAAGTCTAAAAATTATAAATAAAATATCATTATGTAGGAAATCTTCTTATATTTCTAATGAATATTTATAGTCCAATTTATCTTATGTATAACCCCATATTAAAAATTCTTTATTTATTAAAATTTGATTTTAACTATTTTAACTATTCATTAAATAAAATAATATTAAATGTCACAATCTAATCCAAGTGGACCTAAATGGTCATATTATATTCATAAGGTTGTTTTTGGTCGAATTACACTTATCCAATAGAATTAGGTCATGTGTTAGTGTAATAGTAATATCATATTTACCCTTAGTTACCATATTTACTATTAACCGTGGTAAAAAAAAGTAAAAAGTTACTTTTCACCAACAATTATTTTCATCTCATTGAACCACATTTTAGTCCTTGATATTAACCGTGTCTCTTGGATTTTCGAAATTCCACTCACAGAAGTGGTAAAATTAAGTTTTTTGAACAATTTATTTTTTTAACTACCACTTAGTGGTTTCACTATTCATCAAAAATTGAAAGTTTTCAGAAAAATACAAAAAACTAGGCCTAAGCTATATTTTATATTATGAACTCAAAAATGATGTCTATTTTACCAAATTCAAAACATATCAGTTGCATTAACTAATTTAAAAATTAATTCTCGTCGTCAAAACAAATAGCGTGTTTTTAAGAGATAATAACTATCAAAAGATTGACACTAGTTTATAACTGGTTTAAATGTGAAATTACATCCAATGACCAACATTGTATTAAATTGTAAAAATATATTCTAAATATACTTTAAAACCACTCAAATTAATAATTTATTACTATTATTTATTTCTATTAAAAAAGTTGTTTTTAATTAAAATTTAGTAATTTTCACTATTCATCGGAATATGAAAGTTATCCGAAAAGTACCAAAATTTCACCCTAAGCTAATTTCAATATTCCGAATCCAAAAATGAAATCCATTTTGAAAAATAAAATTTACAAAATTTCAAAAAGTGGTTATTACTATTCATAACGGGTAGTTTTAATAATATTTTAATATCATATCGTTGTTTAGTGAGACTCGGTATTGCGTACTACACACGCTATCAAGGAAGTTCGCAATTGCGTGTAATGAAAGGAAAGTCAAGGATGCGTGTTGTGCAAGATCCTTTTGGTGTAGCGTATAACACAAGACATTAATGAAATTATAAAGAATATTTTTCATAAAATCTCGGGGTGTTACATTATGGATCACAATGGTTTAGATTTCATGATAAGAACTATGAGAATCACGAACCTGAGTTGGAAGTGGTAGTCTTCGCTCTAAATATATGGCAACACTACCTTATGGGTGAACGATTTAGAATCATCTATGACCACAAGAGTCTCAATTATACAATTTCTCATAAGGAATTGGAACTGAAAATGTGATGTTGGATAGAGTTACTCCAAGTCTATGAATTCGAGATATTATGTACACTAGGGAAGGGGAACATGGTGGAAGATCCTCTCATAAGGAGATCGAGTTTACAACTATTGAATGAGGCCTCAGAGTAGTTGGCCTCACATTAGATATCCTTTGTGGATAGAGACGAGGTATCTTATATTCAGTAATTGGTAGTTACCCACCACTTTAACAATGATTCAGGGAGCTGAAACATAGAGATGATAGCTATGAGAATACATGTTCCCAGATGTCAAAAAGGCATACCCATATTGGATATTTGAAAAGTGGGGATAACGTTATCCTTTTCTGAGCACACACCATAATACTAGTGGAGTTAAGTGAGCAGGTGTGGAGGGAGTTCTAAATATCCCATTTAGTAGTATATTCAGGATTGGTGATGTTGTAATAGGAACTCTGACGTCAGTAATAGTGGATGGGGAAGAAGAAAGCAGTTGTCGTGTTTGTCTTGAGATGCCTCAATTTTAAGTTTGTGAAGGCTATGCACCAGGTTCCCACTGGTTTGAAACAACCCCTCGAGGTACCAGATATTATGTGGGATGGGTTGTCGATGGAGTTCATGATGGTCTTACTACATACATCAAGGGGTCCAGATTCTTTCTAGGTGATCGTATACCAATTCACCAGTCATCCCACATCTTACCCATTCAAGAAAATGGTTCATTAGAGAGCATGGGATACCTATAAAAGAAATAGATAGTTCAACTATATGGAGTCCCATCTATGATAGTATTAGATCATGAAGCACTCTTTACATCTTGTTTGTGGAAGGGATTACAGAAGGCTTTTGGAACTCAGCTGTGATTGAGTATAACCTTCACACATAGACTGATGGTCCGATGGAGCGGACCACATAGACTGTGGAAGAAATATATCATGATTACATCCTTGATTTCTGTCACAGTTGGTAGAACCACCTACCACTCGTTTTGTTTGTATACAACAAAAGCTACCACTCGATCATCGATATGAATTAATTAAAGGTAATTTATGGATGACCATGAAGGTAACTATTATGATGGATATACCTACGGTAGTCAGCACTCATGGGTCCAATGATGGTACATTCTACCACGTAGATGGTTCAATCTATCTAAGCGTAGATGAGGACTGCAAAAAAACAACAACAGAATTCATATTCTGATAGGCTATGATGACCCATAGAGTTTGAGTAGGGGGAAAATTATTCCTGTGAGTCTCTCCTTGATGAGGGGAACTGGGATATGGCCCAGGAATAATGTTATCTATGAGATTAATCAGAACATTCTTGATACAGTGTAGAGTGGGAGAGGTGGCATACCACTGGGATCTACCACCGTAGTAATAGAGGGTTCACGGTGTCTCCCACATATATTAGCTGAGGATATACATTCATTACACTTATCATACCATTGACCACCATGATATGGAGATTGACAATGGGGCGACATTCATGGAGTACCCATGGAGATAGAGGATCAACAGGAGAGGATCATTCATGGATAGTCGATACCTACAGTGCATGTTCATTGTAAGCACATTAATATTTAAGAGATCATGTGGGTGTGAGAGACACATATTTGTGCTTTGTACCACCATTTCAATGATTAGAACTTGTTTTGGATTATGAGGACATAAAACCCAAAAGGGGTGAGTAATGTAATACCCTGAAATTCCATTTTTTTTTAAAATAAAATGGGATTATTTCGAGGCAAGGAATAGAGACAACGTGTGACTTTGAGTCTCATAGTGTCCTGAATGATCTGTTAATAAATGTTCAGGTTTATAAAGCATGTGTGAGCTATTTTCATGAAAAAGAGGAAGAACTATTTAACAGTTTTCCATATAAAAAATACGAGGGCACCATTACATTCAGGATGGATGGTTTACCATAGGTGCGACTTATGTTTATTTGGAATTGGCCTTCATTGGGAAAACCAAAGAATGGAATAACCATAATTAAAATTATTAAATAAAGTTATTTTATTATTCAAATCCTTATAACTCAAGAAAAATGACTCAGATATAAAATATGAGACCACCGTTGAGCTCGAGATGGAATTATTTCCATGAGAAGATAATAACATTGGATGGCATGGGTCTACAATGTAAATTAGTTTTTTTGCTGTAAATAAAATAATTGAATAATGTTATTTTATTTTAAAATCCATATAACTCTTAAGTTGTAACTCGGATTGGAAATATGAGAGTATTGTTGAGTTTGTGAGGGTATGCTTCACTTATATGGATCCTAACATTGGCCTCTACAAGACAGCAATGAAATTTGTTTTTTGGGACATAACATTAAATAAAATAATTTAAATAAATGCTATTTAATTTATGATTCTTCATAACTCATTAACGGTTACTCAGCTTAAAATTATGAAACCATCGATGAGTCGGTAATGAAATGTTCTCCTTAAGCAGGATAAATCCTCGAATGATGCTGGTTGAGGGTGAAAGTAAATTTTCTGAATTTTCAGATGTGAAATAATATAACTTAAAAAGTTATTTTATTTTTTTCATCATCATTGAGAAGTAGCACGTTAGCGATGCGATGTAACACCATGACGATAAATCTCACTAATGAACCTCATTAATGATCAAGAGTAACAATGTTGGAATGTTGTGTAACATAAATGTTGATTTGTGTTCTTTCAAATAATATCCTAACATGAAATGTAGGATTGTTGGAAGAATCCTAGAATACCTTTGAGGCTTTGTTGGGTGGCGGAGAAGAACTATGAAGCAAATAAATTCCAATGATGAATGTCGGGGAATCATACGATAGTGACGAAACCCTTTGGAGAGTGTATTTGGATTAGTGATCGACTAAATGGGACTAATGGTCATCCTCGAACAATCTCCATTACCATGTAGGGGTTTAATCTTATGTGAGTTTTTTCTTCCCTGTTATTGGGTTTGAGTGATGAATGCTAGTCAAACCATGAACATGTGACTCAATGATCGGTCTCTTTTGCAGGAGGGTTTGATCTCGAGGTTTTGGATTTGGATAATCGATGTTAGAAAATTTATATCCCCACCACTTGTTTCAAAAGTCTAACATGGAGGAATCAGGGGGACACGAACAAGGCCCCAATTCCACTTTCATTGGGTGTCTGTGTGTACCTCCTGACCGAACCCCCAGACTGATGGTAGGGAGAACTCAAGGCTGTAGAAGGGATGGAGGATATCAAGATGTTTAAGGGCACAAACAGTTTTAGAATAAGAAAATTGAAGAGGACCTGGAGGTCTTTGGAACATACCGCCAACGCTCCAAGGCGGCAGAGGTGGCAGTCCATGCTGGCCAGGACAGTGCGGCATATCAGCATTTCTTGGGTGTTGTGTATGAGGAGAAGACCATGGACACATTCCAAAACATGCATCTGGCACATAGTCCCCATTTGACCACCTACGGAGGGGATGTGGCCGACCATAACCGGATGTGTGGCCGCTCAAATCCGATGCAATCGCGGCGTCTGGGAAGGGGGAGAACCAGGCTGTTGGGCGGTTCACGATAGAGAAGATTTGACTCACCGATGTAGGATGGGCTTATGGGGAATACCAATTCACTAAATGGCGCAACAAGGCCCAATGAGCCTGGCACAACGGCTAGGCCAAACTGGGCCTGACCATACCCTACCAGGTCTGGTCGGGTCAGCCAAACCAGGTTAGGGTAGGTGGGACCCCCAGGGTCGGTTTGGTTAGGTCTATCTGACTAGGTCAGACCGGGCCTGGACACAACCATCCCTTGTTTACTAAAATTCTTATTTCATTCAGACAGGGCTTCTGATTAATGTACCATCAATGGAATTTGGACCTATGTGATGAGATGGTCCTTTGAGAATACAATAAAGGGGAATCTATTGAATTTTAAATGTGACTGATGGCTTAAAGAGTAGATTCTCTTGGAATCAATTGCGTTGCATGCTAGAATCTTGCAGCTAGTTGAGACGTGAAGACTACTAAAGAGCAGGTCAAAGTTACCCTACTGTCCTAGATGATAAAACCCCTTATGTGGAATATCTTCAAGAGGAAGTGTGTGAACTATCTACAATAGGCTCTGTGTGAACTCGCTATAAGCGGCCCTATGTGGACTGGGTATAAGAGGATCTGTGTGGACCAACTATAATTGGCCCTGTATGGACTAGTTTTAATGGGCAAAGTTGGGAGCTACACTGTGTATCCCGGTAGACCCTTGGTGGGGAGTTACTATGTGTGACCTAAAATACCAATAGTTCTTAATAGTGATGATTACATCAATAGTTCGAGGTGTTCCATGTTACAACTAATATTATCTCTTTCCATATATTATAGGATTAATCCTACGTGAGATGATAGTACCTTGTGCATAACTTCTTTTGTGGTCATTTCCTTATGTTTTGGGGTCCTTACTGAGTATTGTGTTACTCACCCCGGAACAGGCATCACCCTCATGTGTCAAGTCCCGTGCAGGTGATTCATGCTTCGATGGATTCTTTGGTGGTCCAGGACTGGGTGGTGCTCAGTGAGACGGGACATACGAACACTTCGATGGAGACCTTTATGGTATTGGAAAAGGTGGATCTCAGTGAGACAAGATATATTGGTGTAATTCAATGGATATAGGTAGATACCTTTCACCTAACCTTTAGGTGGGGTCTCATGCAGATGGATTGTGGTAGGTTTACTTTCCTTTGTGGTTTTGGGAATGTATTTTGGTCCCTTTTTTACATTCAGTTTGTATTGTACTCTCAATACATATCTCAGTGCTATTTGGGGCATACATTACTTTTAATTTCCGGAATTTAATATTTTTACGTGTGTATAGGTTTTTAGGAAAATTCCTTACCTTTTTGGGATATTACTACTCGGTTAGAGTCGTTGGCCTCAAGCCTATGAAAGGTGTGCTTGGGTAGTCACGAAATAGGCCTTGGGGGATGGGTCATGGCATTGATACCAGTGAATTTGTTTGGAGATGGAATTAACATGGAACTTAAAATGTGAAATTTATTGTATTATCATCACAAAATAGAGTAACAGTGGTTTATGGATCTCTAGATTTCTTGAGTAATCCATGGATGAGGTGGTGTTTCACATTTAATTATTGGGGACATATTTCATTATATTTTTTGACGATCAGTATAGATTATAAGTAGTTCCTTGAGGGAATACCTATGTAGGAGAAAAGATAGTAGTATGAAGGTCCATACTATTGAAACACAGATGAAGAGAAGGTAGAGTTGTAGGAAGTGGAAGACAGTTTGACTTGTTTCCACTACCACACCCAGGTATTCCCAGTTAGGATCATGGTTTTGATAGGTAGGGAGACTAATGTTGTTGGTAGTAGATTAATATCACCTTGAGGCCCCAAAGAATGTAAGAGTTGTGATATATGTATGTTCTAACTTATCTTTATTATATATAGATATAGGTATAATACATTATTTTATTTAAACATCATTTGAATGATTCTTAGAGATTACATTATATCCCTTAGATTGAGCCTTTCACATAGTGACTATGACCATAGGTGATTCAAGGTTTAAAAACTTTTGATGATATTGTGAGATGACTCATTGATGAGGGATCCATTCATGGTATATTTTTATAGTGATGATGAATCCTAAAAATATCATATTATGTATGAAATAGAGACATATTTATCATTCCCATATTGAATATTATTGTTGGAGGATGTTTCGTGTCTCTAGTGAAAGGGTTTGGATTTCTTTAATGGGTGAGATGGAATCCATGGTATGGTTGGATGGGATCATACAAGAGATGATATATAAGATTACTCACCTATTGGATCAAATTTCCCTAGAAGTAGCGCATGCAATGGGATTACAGTTCCCTAAAGTATTAGTGGTGTATATGGATGTCATTCCATTTGGAACTATAGAAAGACCTCCTTTATGAAGGATAGTCATATATATTGATTTTCCCCCAGATATGCAAATGATATTTCCACATGAATGTTGAATTTATACCACAGAGCTACTTTAGATCTGGGTGATGTTTGAGGACTTAGGGGAGAAGGGATTTTTGAGTCAAAGAGCATCACCCTACATTGCCCCGATTTTGCATTCCAAGAATTTGGATGGGAGAACGGGGTTGTGTTTGGATTAACAGTTCTTGAATTAGGTTTCCATGAAGAATAAATATAGACTACTTTGGATGGATGACCACTTTGATCATTTGATAGATTCAATATGGTTATTGAAGATTGATATAAAATTATGCTATCACCAACTTCAAGTATGGAATGAGGATATACCTAAGACTATATTTTGATATATCTATAAGAATTGGGTGTAGCTTGTGATGCTTTTACATATGATAAATAAACTAGAAGTGTTCAGGGGACACATGAACAAGATCTTCATGTCATTAATATACCAGTTCATAGAATCCATTTTGGATGATATCCTAGTATAATAGGTATTTGGGGAGGATCATGAGATACACATCTGTATGGTTCTTAACATACTACGATTACACTATCTTAATGACATACCCTCAAAGTGTCAGTTATAGATTAAGGTTGTCTATTTACCAGGTCAATTCATCTCAATAGATGGTGTTATAGTGGAACTACTATGGGTTGTGGTATTGTTTTCATGGGACCCTTCCATGAGTGTATTTGTGGTTCCAATCATCGTTAGGATGGTTAGCTATTACTTGAGATTACTGAGCAATATTTCTAGGATATCCACTAATTTCACTACATTAAGTAGTACAGGGCATCATTTCATCTAAAAGGAGATGTTCTATTATAATTTTTATGAGTTAAGGTAAATATTTATGGGTGATAGTATATTTTTATTTTCATAATAGGTTGTCAAGAATATAGTTTTGTATGATGAATCAATGAATGGGCATAGATGTTTCCTAATGGGAAGATAAGAAGTGATTACATATGGGAAGCTGAATTTGATACCACATTAATATAACTACATGACCCATGATCTTGTGCTGAATGTTGTAGTCTTATCCCCAATAATGTGGTTAAATTACATTATGTGAGAGTAGTTTATAATATATTCAAATTAATTGTGTTTGATGTGTCTAATAGCTCAAAATAAATCATAATTTATGATAAAATAGATTTATTGAGTTCTTCAATGAATATTAATTAACAAATCTATAAAAACAAAAGATGTGTAATGTGGTGATATGTTATCTCAACAGATGATATGGTTCACCATTTCTGAATGAGGCTTTAGAGCATCTCAAATAATTCAAGTTGTCATTAGTGTCTGAGGACAATGTCAAATTATTCTAGTTCATGGATGTTACCACACTAATTAATCAATGTGTTAATGAGGCCTAGCATGGGGATACCCACAATGAGACCCAGTGTAAATAGATAACCATTTGATGTTCCCTTGATAGATTTTATAACGATGAGTATCATTCAACCTTTTAATATAGTGGATGATATTACCAAATATCTATAATGTAGATGTTTTTTGGGAGATTCATAAAACATTCATGGCAGTTCATCATGGTTCAGTGAAGATATATAAGGAAATATGATGTCATTGTCTGTTTCTAGTGATGAAAAAAGGTTTACCATGTTTTTCCTCTCGATGCATCACTTATCATTAAGTAAAAGATGAGTACTAGGTTGTATTGGTTTTAGCTCAAACCATTGATATGCCAATGTCAAAGTGGGATAATTTTTATATATATATCATGAATAGGATTAACTTTATGATCATTTTATACCATGATTCTTTCTTCAAGTAATTTGTTTTGGAGAGGATAATAGGTTTCCTTCAGGACACATTTTTTTTACAGTGTTTCACTTCTATACTGGTGTCCAGATAGAGAGGAGTATTAAATTTCGGGAGAATGATATTTGGGGCATTAATTTTTAATCTTTTTAATATATGGAAGGATAAAACCCATTTAGTGGAGTTTTTTTTGCAACATCATCTACCATTACATCATATGTTTGACCACTTTTTTGGACATTTATAGATGATCAGGTAAGTCAACACTTCATTGGACTAGAGATGGAGAATCATCACTCATGGGCCCTGAATTGGTGTAATCTAACAAAAGAGATAGTGAACATCATCATGTTTAGGAGGTGGAATACACATAGGCATTATAAGTCTTATGATGTATAATAAAGGAATACTGTTATTTTAAATATGGAGACCATGAGTTCTTAAGTACTCACATAAATTTGGATTTAAGTGATTTGATAGGGTGGAAATCCATATATGATATTTATTATCCCATTACATATATTATGTGGGGCTAGTGAGGTGGAAGAAAACATTTTATTACCACTACAACTCAACTTGGTATATTATGGATCCCACATGTAGCAGCTAAGGAAGTACATGCATGACCTATCATATGTTGTCGATTTAGGAAATTTTAAATTTGAGGATAGAGCTACCCTTGTAGAGTAAACAGTAATCATTGAGGACTGGAAGGGGAGGATCCCTTTTCATTGATTGATTCCCTTAGTGAATGTTTAGTGGTAGCATTCAAATATTAATGAGACAACCATGGAGTGGGAGATCCAAATGTGTGATCAATACCTATTTTTTAGTAGTAATTATTCAAGTCATAGAGTGAGAATTCATAGGGTGTAGATTAGATAACATCTAGTTTATCTCTATTTAAATATTTGGAATATATATAATAATTTTTCTATACTAAAGAGATATGGTTATATGAGATTGTGAGGCATGGTGCACTCTGTATTTATTGTATTAAAATTTTAAACATTTTAATAACACATAAATTAAATCTCTTAAAGTAGAAAAATGACTACAAAATAGAGTCTCAAATATGAAAAATGGGAATTCCATATATTCCATAATATGGGGTTTATACTAGGCAATATATATCCATTATTGACATTAGATATTTGGAAACGTTCAATTTTATGTGAAAAATTTATTAAATTTATCTATTCTATTATTATTTATATATTGACATTATTTACTTATATAAATATGTTGTTACATCCAATTAATAGGGTTAGTGAAATAACCCATATAAATGAGAGAGCATTTGAAGGAGTCATGGAATATAATGAAAACATATCGAGGATCAATCTCACCAATGAAATTCAAGGATCCCACCAATGAAGATGAAATACAGTCATTCATCATCAGTGATTAATAAAAACTATAGGTGGAAATTTTTTATAGGTGTTTATACACATTTCATTTCCCTATAATTAAAATGAATCAATTCAACCATACGATTTAAATTTAGTTCAATTTTTCTTCTAGGTTTTGGATTTCTCATCCTAGGATTGGGGAATTGAATATTTTTTTATCAATACTTTTAATTCAACATTATAACAGAAACAAGTGAGTCTAACATGAACATGTAAGAAGTTAATTATATATTTATTTGTATGTTATATTCTCACATGTTTTCTAACAAAATGAATTATCTATATTTCGTTGTATGGTGGTTTGAAGAATAAGTTTAATTTTCTTGTTTTGAAGCCCTTATTCAACACAATGTGTTGATTACTAGAGTGAGGTTCAAGATCATGATTTTAAAATGAAATTGGAAGATCAATGGTATATATGGAATGAATAAGTGGATCTCTGCTTCTAGGTTTACATGAAGGGATGGTATGGGGTGTGTGGATAGTTTCTTGATCAAATTTAATGATCATATTATAGCCGATAAAAATAGACAAGCTCGGATTATCCATATCATAGATTATTGGCATATTAGGCATGCAGAATTAGGTAGATAACCGAACAATAAAATGTGAGAATCTATAAACAAATATATGGACAATTCTTTGATACATAACTTATATTCTAGAGAACACATGTTATGTTGGTACCTAGATATGGAGATAGGTTTTACACAGGATGAAAAGTATCACAGTCTCTTTCACACATCACACATGAAATATGACCTGAGTTACACATTGGGCAACACTTATCAGGTGTATTTGTTTTTGTTTAAGAGGATACATTGACATAGAGAGATCCATGCACATGGGAATACATAGTTTACATGGGAATAACCTATTGATCATTAAATCATAGGTACACTGACATGGCTAGGTACACGAGCATGTTTGGTGTAAACATGTATGATTAGTGGATTATGGGAAAGGAAACTAGAAGGTTTGTATTTAGAAGAACACATCTTTTACCCAATATACACATCATTTAATCCATTTAATATGTATTGGAACCCTTCATCATTTTATTTTAGTATATAGTTGGTTTAATATATTCCCATGGTCTATCCCTGTGAGGGTGCAGGAAACATTACATTATTGACATATTATTGTGGTCCTCACTAAGGGTCTCCTCACATATAGACATTATAGAATCCACCAATGGTCATAGGTGTAACTATATATCATTAATTTGTTTTTCATATCTAGGGTTTTGTGGAATAATCATGACCATTTTATACTGGTCATCGATCCCCTATCAAGACAGATGGTCTGATAGGGTTAGATATATAATAATGCATATTATCCCCTACTACATGGTCAATTCAAAATTAAATTTACAGTTTCCCCTATATTCCATTGGTGTGATCCCCGACCTATTTTTTAGGATATTTAGGTTTCAATAAGAAACTCCATGGATACATCCAACAAGCATGATTTCTCTAAATAATGATATTAGTGGCTATATGGATCATGGAATAGATTCTACCAGATGAGTTCTTTTCTTGAGCCTAAATATGAAATTTTTGGATGGTAGTGGCTGAGACCATATTTGATAAATGTATAAAAATGTGAGTAAAAATATTGATTTTTTTATACAGTTATTCTTATTTATTATCTCATATATCATTGACATGCCTTTTAGTGTATGAGAAGACTCTAATCATGATGTGTTGTGTTTTACAATTTTTGGGTTTGTTAATGGGTATTTTTATACACACACCAGTATGGGATTTTCCTAGGCATTTCATGTATTATTTAGACAAAAAACCTCTAAATGGAGTCCTGGGAGGACTCAAAGTAGGCTGAACATAAATTTTTCTAGATGGAATGATGTGTTTACTGGGTTTTCTATTCTCCACAGTACCATCATTCCATTATGGTTATAATTTTTAATTTATTTCTTGGGTATGTGTTTAGATCCTTATAACATTTAGTAACTTAATCCTACACTTATTATGAGATTGTTATTTTGAATTCATTTTTATAAGTATCACATTTTTCTTATAATAGAATGATCGTGGATATGTGTTCATGTATAAAACTAATTTGGGCTAATGCATCACATGTGGGTGATATATCTACTAGGACATGGTATCCATCACCTATCCAATTAGAGGTGTGCTTAGGGTTGGAATAGTATATTGTTCACTAGTTATGTTGGTTATGATAGTTTGGTTCAATACACTTCACGCGGATGGAATTCATCAATAGTGGAGATGATGTAAGGTGAAAATTAATTTTATAATTTTAAAAAAATAGAATGAAATATGTTGATAAAGAAATCCAGTTGGAAATTGAGAAAGGGAACTTAATACAATTATTAGACTGTTATAGTTGAGTTTCATAACACTTTTATAGAAGTGGAAAAAAGAGAGAATCATGAGTTTATGAGTTTTTAGGGTGATTTAAATATTTCATAGAGCATGTATTTTATAGGACTACTGTGAATCATTCCTTTCATAATCATTATAGAGGATTATTTTTCTAGTTGTAAGGAAGAATTTTTGGACAAAATTTATAATTTATAAAACTAAAATTATTACAAAAAATATAAAGACTCATAAACCAATGGGCTATCAAATTTGGAAAAAAATGTTGAGATATTCATATTTGGCCTCAAAATTCAAAAGCAATCTTTTTGAAATACAATTTTTAATAAAACTAAATGATGATATTGGATCACCAAGACCCAATAATCTTCCTTCTTCTAATTATACACAAAAAATTGTGCTCAATCCATTACAATATATGCTCAATTATTTTTATTAATATTTTTTGACTACATATCATCATGCCATCTAATATTGAGAGAAATCAAGGTGAATGTTTTTTGAATAATTTTTGGAAATTTATGTTTGTTTTATTCATCAATTGATATAACATTTATAATTCTATCATAATACTTATATAAAATTTGTATGTAATGTGAGTGTAAATTAAAAGTGGAGTGGTAGAAAATAATTAATTAGAATATAAAATAAGATTCCCTTGAAGAAGTGATCATGATTCATGATGCTATAATAATATTTCTCATTTTGTATAGTACATGATTGATTCATGTATAACTAATTCCTATGAATAGTGGAGTGTCTGTGATTATGAATGATAGGAATAAAAAATACCAAACATAAACTCTAAACAAGTTGGGGGTCTGTATGAACTATAGAAAAATCAATTTTTTCACTTGGAAAAGCTATTTCATAATTCTGTTTTTGGAAAATTGTTTTGTGGTTTGTTGGATATGATTTTTTATACATTCATGATTATTACTATTGGTAAAAATATATTTTTATTTATCATAAGTATTTGGAAAATAATGTTTCAATTATTAATTTATCATATTTTTAAAATAGTGAATTCCCTTTTTAAATGTGTGGTCATTAAAAAACATTTATGATATGTTTGATGACCATTTTAAACAAAATTATTGGAAGGATAATGGAAATTTTAATGGATTATTTTTTTTGTTGGAAAATATTTTAAAACATTAAAAAAAATATGGAAACCCATTTTGAGAGATGTTAGGGAAAAAATATTGTTTTACATTAGGAAAACTGACATATCATGGTTACTGGTTGTATTGTTTTAGGTCATAATGTTTCAAATCAGTGTATAGAGTAAAAAACTTGTATGAATGATATTATATACAATATTCTCCAATAAAAATGATAATGTAATTGGGGTTTTTTTATTGAATTCATGTTTTTACTGTAGATTCATTAAAGCTTTATCTATGTTAACAAGGGTAGTGTGTTCGATGATTTTTAAAGAAAATCCTTTTCATTTTAGAATAAATCCATAGATTTTGTTATCCATTATAAATATAAACTCACATATTTTCTAGTAATCATTTATGAATATTAGAAACTTCATTTTAATGTTATGGATTACACGAGTGATATAGATAAAGTATCATTTTTTTTGGAAACTGAATGAAAAGTGCTTTATTTCATTTAATTTTTTAAGATTCTATTAGAGTATTTCGAAAAAAAATTATTCCCCCGATAAAAAATTGATTGTTGCTAATATTTTTACATTGGAAATATTTTAAGAATATATGTCATCAGCCTACAATAATAATTTTCTTTGATAATTTGTCCATTAATTACCTAAACTATATTGATGATTCCAAAGTAATGGTAAAGAGATAGAAACAATAGATATTTGATTTTGATCTAGAAATCATGCATTCAATGGTTGAAAAAAATATAGTTGCAAATGATTTGTCTTGGATGACCAATACCAAAATCAAGAATCTAAGAGAGATAAATACCCAATTCTTAGCTAATGAATTCTTTATTGTCTTAGTGAAGAAATTTTAATGGATTTAATTTTATGGCAATTTTCATGATTTTTGTGTTAATATCAAAGAAATATCTTTGAAAGAGATGAATATGTTTATATCTAAGTATAAAATATTACTTCAGGAATGATAATATACTTTTTAGGAGATATTTTGTTATAATTTTGAGGTGTTGTGTTCCCAAATAGAAATTTTGACCCATCATTGATATATTTCATTCATAACATTTAGGTGGAATCCATAGAAGGGGATGAACTAACTAGAATGTTTTCCAAGTAGGATTTTGTGGCCAGAAAATGCTCAAGGATGCTAGTTGTATTTTGATTAGCTGTGACAAGTGACGAATTCAAGGAATGTTTTGAAGGAGAAATGAAATTACCCTAAAATAGATTATTAATGTCAATGTTTATGATGTTTTTGGGTATTATTTGATGTTACCTGCCATATTGTTTTTATTGAAATGAAAATATTACTGTGCCTATAGAATATGTATCTAAGGGGGATGATGCAGTGAGGCTTTTAAATAATATAGCTACATGTTTATTAAAATTCTATAATAAAAATATATATTACATCAAGGGATTATTTATGATTTATGTTCAGGCTGGAAATTTCAATAATTATATGTTTAATTGATTGTTGGATAAATAAGGATGTTTTAATAGTTGTTGAAGAACCACCCACCAACAATCCAGAGTACATGTAGAAGTTTCCAATACAGTGTTGAATTTGGTTTCTGAAAAGATAGTATCAAGATCAAGAAATAAGTGATCTATTTTGTTATCTCATTATTTTTTTTCCACACTCCACGTCGTACAAGGCTCCTCATAGGGATGTCCCCTATATAATTATACTTGATAAAACTTTCCTCCTTCATGTGGAATCAATCACATGTCTTTTGGGGATCTTAATTCCATAACAATTGACTTGATGTAAATTGGTGATAGGAGGATAGTAAAGTATAATTAGTTGGGGAAATTAGGAGTGAATAATATGAAAATTAATAAATTTTAAAAAATAGTGGAATAGAAAATCCTCATTCAACCATTAAAAATTATGACATTAGGATAGGCCAATGTGTCCTAAAATTTGGCTCAAGACATAAAAATTTCTCTAGTTAATATAAATATTTGTTGTCTAGACATTTCATCTTTTTGAGAGTTCATGTTAATGAGGATAAATAAATTGTTGGAGAGGAGTTAAAACATTTTATAGTGAGTGGTGAGATATTAAAACAAAATTTTAATGGGAATATAATGAGTTTACCTAAAATATTCAAACATTAAATATGAGTGTGTATCAAGTATAACTAAAAACTATAAACAATGGGTATCATGTTTTCTAACCTATTGTCCTTATCTTTTATCTTATAATGTCTATTTTCAAATTATTAAAACACAAATTTTGATTCCCCAATCTGTAATTCTATCGAATATTTCTCATGTTGATTATATTAGTATTTCATTGAGTGAATTCCTTCCCTTTACAAAATATAAGATGCAAATAGTAAGAGGAGATAATATAACATGAATTCTATAAAAAACCATTTACAAAGGTATCAATATATTGGATTATCTGTACCAAACACCAGAACTAAATATTTGGTTTCATTTCACGTGAAATAGAAAATATTTCACCCCAATGTTATATTGTGTAGATTTTATATAAAATAGAATTAAGAATACATTGATTTGTCACAAATAATAAAGAGGGAAGGTCATTCATGAAATTAAATTCATAATTAATAAAAATTCATTGGATTGATTTTTTTAATTTTCCCATCCAATTCTTTTCCCTACATGCTGTAAGGAACAATGTGTTTGGGAATTCACATCTAAAATTTTAAAAACTATAACCTTGTTTTATTGGATGTTTTCTGTTTTTTTATAAATATAAGATAGAAAATAAATCAAATATTCATTTAAAAAATCATTCCACCATTAAAAATTAATTTTATTTCTATTGACTATTGTTTACCATGTTTATGTTTGAGATGAATTTATAAATATCTTTTCTATTCAAAAACCATTAAATGCCTGACCATTAAAAAACAATGTTGAGAAATTATTTGAATGTATGAGAAATATACAGTATCTATATTAAATATAACCCATCAAATAATGATTAAACTTCTATATAATCAATATTGTTTTCATTAAATTTTTATTTTCCACATTTCTATTCATCATTTGGGATAATATTTTTTTATGTTTTGGTGACAGGGGTGTTATAGTGTAAAATATATGATCTTCAATTATTTAAACATAAAAACTAGTATATTATATATATATTTATAATTTTTTACAAATATTTCCAAAATAGGCTGATTGGGATATACTGTTCACATTAAATATTTCCATCCTAGTTTAAAATTTCTTGAAAGGGATGAGGTTTAAATTGATTATGAATGATTTGGGTGTTCATGAATTATGAGTGATGTAATCTAAAATTTAAATTGGAAATTATATTTATGGTCTAAGGAAGTTATTGAAATATGACTGTTCGTTGTACAATTAGGATTATTACTTAAAGATACTAGATGTTGAACATGAACATAGGGGAATAAAATTTTTTTCAAACAAAACACCTTTTGGAGAAAACGTAAAGGGAAATTTTATAATTTAAATGAAAAAATAGTGGAATGGGAAATATTTAAAGCAAAATGATTTCATAGGAAATTAGGCACAAAAAAATATTACCTTCAATAGTTCCTAGAACATTCAAGATGTCACATTTTTTAACATGGTCATATTTTTAATAAATGGGATCATTAATGTGAGGGGAATATTAAACCCAATTGAAGAAGGTAAATTTTAAATATAATAAATTAATTGGAGTACTATATTAGAATTACATATGGTACTATTATTTTAAGAACATTTAGGAACGAGATAAATGATTTTGTTAAGAATTTTTTTTCATATAAATATTAAATTTCTACACTAAAAATATAAGAAATTGACATGGAATTTATTTACTGATAGGGTGAATTTATAACTGAGGCATTAAATATTATACCATGGATTAGTTTGTTATTTCATAAATTCTGGTGTCTATTATTGAATCGAGTAAGGAAACACATGCAATAATTCATTTCAAATTTTTATGATGTTTAACCCTTCACAAAATCATATCCCTGAAAATAAATGTTTTAGTATGGAACATTTTTTAGTTGAATTGATATCTTATCGTTCACTTTTAAAAAAGAATACCAATATTTTTTAAGATTAATCAAATTATTAATTGTGGGAACGTTTGATATGGCTTATGTTTTCAAAAATATTCAGATATGTTTTAGTGTATGAATTGGGTTATGATATGAATAAGATATATTTTCTAAGGAAAAAATTATTTTATCATGTGGTATTATTATTTTATTACATTTAAAATTATATTAATGAATTATTTTTTTAAATTTTCAATTGCATAAATGTTCTTGAGTCATTTTTTATAAATTTTTGACAATAATATTTTATTATCAATATATAATCACACAAATGATTGAAATAACATTTTGACTGTTTCTGAAATATTTTTTTATGAAATATTGTTTATAATAAAATTTAATGATTTTTTAAACCATTTATGATTAGAATTTTGATTAACATAAAATAGTGAAATTATAGATTAATTATACAGTTTTGAAAAATCATTGATAAATGTTTTTTATTGAAATAATCTTTTTTTAGAGTATCAATAACACTTCATTTTTATGTGTTTTATTTATAACACTATTATATAGAAATAAAATAATGATATTACCACTATGATGAACCCTTTCTCATACTTCAATTCCCCTACCTTGATACCATTCTTATTACATTGTTACATTCCCCTTACTAACATTCTCTTTCTATTCTAACATCCACCATGCATGGAATTATACATATTGTCTTACTAATATTACCCTTAAGAACATTTCCCTACTATTCTACCTTTCCCCCACATTCCTACGATGACGAGGGAGCCTCCTCTAACCATGGAAACCCAAAACCTCCAACTATTCCAATATTATCATCAGGTAACTTCACAGATTATGCTTCAATGATACACCCCATGGATTCTATACCAATAATGTAAATGAAGATCTATATATATTTTAATGGAACCTTAAACTTGAAGAACAATCCATATTCCATTGTTTATAATGAAATTAATAAGAAAAATACCATAGTAAAAGGGATAATGTTAGAAAAATGATCAGAAAATGCAGATGAACCTATAGAAGGAATACAAGATCAGATTTAGACATCATATAGGTTTCAAATAGGGGTTATTATACTTAAACTATGGAGAAGACCATCAGCTGAAAAAATTCAAATATTAGGACATTTTGAAGAAATAACTTACTTTAAATTGATTTGATTTTTAGTTAACATTGATCCAAACAAAAAAAGTGAATCTCATGTTTGAGGATTTGAAAATTTTTTCTAGATAATAAAGAATCAATGTGGATAAGATGATTAAAATTTTTGAGATGATAACAGATAATTAATAATAAATCCTTTTATAATTAGAGTTATTCCATGTTAATACTTGTTGATTAATTCCCAAGGAAACTCCTTTTGGGGATGATGAGAGTGGATTCTTTTCTCGATTGTTTTAGTATCAATATTTTTCTAGTACACACACTATGATCTTATAAATTATCATGTTTTAGTGATTATTAAATAAATTAAAGATTTTTTTTCCAAAACTATGAATATAAAAACCAATTTCATGTGAGAATGATTGATGATGCCAACACCTCAACTGACCGTGTTTACGATGAAAAGTGTACAAAAACACAAAAGTGATATTTTATCTCAAATAAAATTATGTTTTTAAAGATTTTATAAACAATATATCACTTCATAATGATTTTTTTGAAATATGAATGCATCCCTAGATGATGGGGTTTAGTTTGGTTTACTAAATATGGGATTATAGATAGAATAAGATATATTGTATTATCCAAAACTGATCTAAATTTTTTTGTTGTTTATAAAAATTGATTTTTTGGTTTGTTTAGAAATGATTCAATATATAAGAAGGTACCCAATTTTAAAATTTGGAAAGTCAACACGAAATAATGTTTTCAATGTATTCTCTAATCATGTCCTAATCATGTGATGAAAATTCATGACCACACAACATAGTATTGAGATCACATAATATCTCGTGAAGAGAACATTCCATTTTGAGTGTTTGGATTCAATGACATATTAGGAGAAATATGAATGGTGAAATTAATATTTAGAAGTAAGGAATATCATCTAATATCTATAAGTATGGTATCATAATTATTTTTTCCTTAAAATTTTAGTATATATAGGAGGAATAATCTAGAGAAGAGAATATAGGGAATTATTGTGAATATGCATGAGTTGAAAAACTAAACTGAGAGAATGGATAAAATTATTATAGCAATATTAGTAGGATATGAAGCAATCAAAAGAGATATTCTTCTTCTTCATTACCCCTTAAATATATTTTAAAAGGAATTATTTGTAATAACATTCATAACAATTTAGGAATCAACTATGTTATATTGATATACTCTAGTTGAGTAATGAGATTGTGATGTTGTTGTTTGTTACGTCATTAATGAATTAGTTTGATTGTATGATACTATCAATTTTAATTAGATAAAAAATATTACAAAACATTCATTATTCATGATTGTTGATATTGATATAAATTCATCTCAAAATTTAAATTCATTTTAAAAGTTAGGTAAAATATATATCATGGTCATGAAAGTATCACTCTTTGAATATTGGTAATTTTATTCAGAGAAAATGATGGTTTTACAATTTATTATTTACTATGTTCCAAAATTGACTAAATATAAGATTAATTAGATCAATGGTTGAATATCCAACCAATTTTTCATTAACTATTTACATGTTCCAATGTTTTTTTATATGAACGAATAATGCAAAAAATCCTAACCCAATGAATCAAATTCTTCAATTTCATCTATTTTTTGGTCTCTCTATATTGATATAATAAATGTTTTGTGCCTATACTCTTGTTTTATAGGTTACCTCATCATCACCATAATAAATTATCATCACGATCATTTATTGAGGCCATTATAACTTATTCACTATTTTCTTATGTTTTTATGGTTGTTACAAAAATAATAATGTAATTCATTCCTTGATGATATACTATTATTCACCTCTGAATTTTTCTTAATAGGAATTAAAAATAAATAATTCAACCTGTGAATATTAATCTAACATAGTGATACAAGAAAATATTAGAATTTATTCCATTGATATACTGTGGTACTATGTAATATAAATAAAAAAACAAAAAGATACCGTAAATTATTTTTTTCAAAAAAGATCTCATTGAATCTATTAATGCATACAATATTAAATAAGAAAAAAGGTCCCCTCATTCATGAAATCAATATGAATTTATGTTCCCTAAAAATAATATTCAAATTTTTTAATGAAGATGATTATAAAAATAGTGATCTATAATAATGAACAACTTCATTACCACAACACATCTTTTAGTGAAAAAATATTGATGCATTGAATGAGATAATATTTTTTCCTATTGTATATAACTATATTTCATGAAATAGGATATCACTATAGTCTAAGAATTAGTAAATAAAACAATAAATTTTTACTCATATATGAATATTCAATGGAATACCCAATAAAGACTCATAATTTTATTATGGACATATACTATAGTGTTTAGTAGCTTCCATTGAGATGACTATGTGAGGAAGTATATAAGCAGATATTATTCCCATTTTTTATGAAAGGAAATTATAGGTCATGGTTCCAAAAGTATAAGGAGTATATAAATGATATATATGATGAAATGTACAATTTTACCATATTAAAATCTATTATTGGAGATTAATTTCTAAAAAAAGGTAAAGTATCACTACTTTTCGTTTGGATGTCTATGAATTATTACATTAAAATTG
Source organism: Viscum album (assembly GCA_963277665.1). NCBI lineage: Eukaryota > Viridiplantae > Streptophyta > Magnoliopsida > Santalales > Viscaceae > Viscum > Viscum album. Next base: position 622,538,305 of record OY728130.1, on the reverse strand, counting down.
ATAGGGATTTATGGGTCAATATAGGTTGTTTCCAAACCACAAATGCACCCAACAATTTATAATTGATTTGTTTTAATATATTCTAACCCCATAATACCAAAAATATATGGATTGGTATTATGTTTGAATTTATATTGATAAAATTGTCAAGGAACATAAAAGGTTTTTTTACATGCTCGCTCAGAACTCAAAATAAAAATGATTACGAAGAAGAACAATAGTTATAAATGAATCATTTATTCTTCAGAAAATTGGGATACAATCCACTTTATTTGATAATGATTGTACGAAAAACACTTTTAGGGAGAAATTTCACCACTATGACATGTTTGGGAACTCACAGTCTTGCAGTCCCAATTTTAATATGCTTAAAAAATCTATGTAAAATTAAATTTCTAACAGATATGTGGCTAGGAAGAAACCTTTGGATGGAAAAATCTCAATAAGCTATAATCAGCGTAATAGGAATCATCAGAACCATGTTTTGGGAGAGGGTGGATTTATTAGACCTTTTACACCCCTAGATTCCAACAACATCCAATGAAACTATTTCAAAATAAATAAATGGTTTAAAATTCAAATTAATAAGAAAAATAAGAGTAGTTGTTTCACTCATTATTGATCCGAATTTATTCATTAGAAAAAAAATTCAAATCCAAATTTTAAAATCAAAAGACACAAAATTATTAGGATATATATGAGACTAATGATAGGATATATAACATATAATTTCATGTAGGAAAAATGGAAAGGGTAATGAATGATAGATAAAAATGTAAGTATCCAAGAACAAATGAAATAATAGCCATATATAATATTAGGACTATGATACCAAGAAGTGGAATCAAAAGACACCATGAAACTAGGATTTATCCCAATCATTATCAACATTTTAAATAGGATTGAAATATAATTAAAATCCATAAAATTATAAATATGAAATTTAGGAATTTTGCACATAAACTCATTGAATCCTTCTCCTATATTCGAATATGAAGGTAAGAAATACATTATAAATTTTCTAATAAATTAATGAAAAAACATAATCAATTGGATTAGAGGTTGGACAACATTATTAATAATTTTACATCAACTATTTCATTCCCTAAATGGATTAATATGAATAACCAAGATCCTAGAATTCTAAATTTTCAAAGGATTTTTATGATACAACAAATAAATATGAAATTTTTGGAATACATAACTCAATATCAATGTTACTTATAGTAATTTCAAAAAACTATTCTAATAAGTAATCTATGGAATCATTTGAAAAATACTAACATATATAGGACCATTGTATTGTATTACAAAACAGTTTACCTCATTAACATTAAAACCCTATATTCATTTTTATCCCATGAAAATTATGAGAGAGTAGTCGATTCGGATTATTATGTGATAATGCAGATATCATAAACTTTTTACTTGTGTCATTACTTCAACCCATATTTATCTGGCCGATCTATTAACCAACAAGTAAAAAGACATAATGATCAGTTAGTTGGGGATTAAGATATTTTTTTACATACTTCTTATCTCATACAAGACATGGAATATGAAATTAATGTTCGTATAATTCTTTGTAAGACATTAAATACCATAAGAGGGAATTTCATTAATGTGTCAAAATGTAAAATGATCTCTAATTTTTTGGGGAATTAAAATGAATTTAATGTATTTGTACACACTATAGAAAGATAACTATGATTGAATTGTTCAAGATTGTATATATTATAAAGTTGGAATTCACCGTAAAATTTTGAGAATGTAGAAAAGAAACACATGGATAATGAAATAACAATCTCATTATAAAATTAATTTCCCCAACCAGATAAGATTAATAGAAATTAATTTTTTTGGATATTAAAAAAAAAGAAATGAGAATCATGAGTTGATGAGTTATTTAGGATTAGTTTTATATTTCTAAATTTAGTAATTTTTTCGGAGATCCAACTGATTATTTCCTTACATAAAATATTCAAAAGGATTAGTTTCATAAATATAATGGAGAGTTAATGGAATACATTCATCATTTGGGAAAAGAATTTTTCAAAATAAGATTTTGTCACACAAATTAGTGGGATATTTTCTCCCAATAAAAATATTGAGAAATTCAATTTTGGCATCAAAATTCTAAAGTTTTATAATTTTCTTAATCGTTTAAAGAGAAAAAATAATGATTTTAGGCCACATAAACAAATGAATAATTTTAAATTTTAACATATAATCCAACATGATATCAAACACTTTCCCTCTCACATGACATATACCTTTTGAATGATAATTCATCTCTATCATTCAGATTTTAATATTGTATTTAGGTATTTAATGTTGTTATTTTGTGGGATTTTTTTTTCGAATTTTGTTTCTTCAATTTTATGGAATATTTTAAATATTAAGTGTATGGTTTCATCACACAACATACATAAAATACACATTATACTTTACTGTACACTAATATTGGAGGGGAGTTGAATGATTAACTGAAACAAAAAAAGTAGTGGTCTTAGAATATGTCATCATGTGTTTAGACACATGGAAAATATTTCCCAATTTAGAAAGTGTGTGGGTGATTCCATTTTAAGTAATTACAAATATGAGTGGAGTGATATTTATTAGAAAAGAAAAAAAATAACAAACTCTGATCACTTTTTTTTGAATAAATAGATAGTATACATACAGTATAATAAATTCAATATTTCCACTAGGAAAGAATATTTCATAAATACATTTTGACTAAATACTAGTGTGGTTGGCTCGAAGTAATTTTTTCTGATTTCATGATGGTTACTATGGCTTCATCCAATTTTCTGTTTGATAAATGGATTAGATGAATAAGACATTCACTTATCCCTTTATTAAATTTTATTATCAGTGAATTCCAACTGTCTTGTGTGTTTATTAGCCACTATATTGATATGAATGAAATTATTTTTCACAGATATTATTGAAAAACTAATAGAACATTTCTTGTGTGGTTTATCTTTTTTGGACGTGACATTGAAAACTAACTTAAAAATATTGCATCAATTTTGGGGAGATGTTAAGAAGAAAATAATGATTTAAATTAAGGAATTATTGAGTTTATGGTAACATAATGAATTTATTAACATTAAAGGGTTTTAAATATGGGGATAAAAGGAGAAAATGATATTTTTAGGCTTCTAAAAAAGTTTCCCCTCCTAAAAATGTTAATGAAATAATTAATTTTTGGGCCATTCTTGATTTTTTGTGCTCATACGTCAAGTATTTATCTATGATAACATGGCCATTATGTTGAAATTTATTAAGGAAATATTATTAATATTTTATGTGCCAACGAGCATATACCCTAGTGGTATAGCCTCCTGCTTGGCATCCAAAAGACCTAGGATCAAATCTGGGCAGGGTTAAATTTTCGGGTACTGTAGCAGTATTGTAGCAGGGCATTATAGCAGTACTGTAGCAGTGGTGGAACTGTAGCGGAAGAGGGAATATAGTAGGTACTGTAGCAGGGACAACACTGTAGTAGTGACTGTAGGAGCGTGGTTACTGTAGTAGTACTTTTCAACGAGGGGTCCATTAGGCCAAAAAATGGGCTTCCAAGCCTTGTATTCAGGCTACTTGGCCTTGGGCCTTCGTTCTATATAATGGGTCTCCCTCTACCCAGTCTAAAGAGGACATTGGTTTAAATAATAAATTGAGGCTACGACCCCAACCTATTATAGAAAATTCGCTAATATTTTATGTAAAATTCTAGGTTTGTTTATCCAACATGTTTATAGACTAAAAAATTCTCAAGTAATCATTTCCCCAAAATAGAAACATCATTTTTTATGTGTTATGGGAGAGATATAGATTTAGGTGGTTTTTGGGAAAATTAAATATAAGAGAAAATATGGCATTTATTATTATATAATGATGTTATATAATGACCAAAAGTAATATTTGACCACTAAAAATGAGTTAGATATTGATATTATTACATTGGAAAAATTAAATAATATATGATAGCGTAAAAGGTTATCATTTTCCTATATCATTCAGCTTTTATGTAGCTATTGAATAAATGCTTCTACAAACTAATGCTCAATATATTGACTATTTGATAAAAGAGTTTTATATGGAAATCAATGACAAATAGATAGTTGAAACTATGGTTTATGAAAATTTGTTTTATCATATAAACACCCAAATCAAGGTACCAAGGGAGATAAACACCTCATTCCTAGATGAGAAACTATTTAATACATTTGACTTCAACATTTTTTTGGTATTCATATTAGGAATTTTGTTATATTTAATTATCATAAAATAATACCATTCATAAATCCAATGTAAAATATATTATATCTTATTTGTAATATTACTTCTATGATGACCCTCTATTTTTTATGAGGTGTGTTGATGGTATTTTTAGAGGCTTTAACCTAAGGATGTAATGTTAACCATAAATGAGATATTTCATTCATTATCAATTATTAGACCCCATGGTGGGGAAATAAATACTAATAAAGTATTTCATATATTTTTAACTAGCCAAAAATGATCGATGATGCATGGAGTCTTGTGATTAGATATGGAAATCGTTAAATGCATGGAAATGTAAGGCGGAGAAATAATATTCACCAAAAAGATATTAAACTAAAACATTGAGTTTTTGGGGGTTTCATATTTCATAAAACCTTTCCAATATTTTATGGTTAATGAATATATTCATATGGATGTATATTATGATTCTTCCAGTGTTAAAGAAGTAGAACATCTAAATAAGCATGCTACCATTATCAAATATTTCCTTCAAAACAATACATGTTATATGTTTGTGGTGACCAAATCATTCATTCTAGATAATGAAACACATTTCATGAATTATAATTTTAAATTGGTGATTGAATAAATATAGATCCTCTTATAGGACTGGCACAACCTACTACCCATAGTCCTCTAGATAGTCTGATGTTTTTAATAGTGAGTTGATGAAGAGTTTGGAAATTATTGTATCATGCTCAATATTGGATTGCTATATTTTTATAGTTGAATAGTTCTGTACCTACATGAAAACATAAAATATCAACATGTTAATATCCACAATATACTTCTCTTTCATCATTCATTCCATATTCCTATAGAAGTAAATCATCATTTTTATTGGGAATTAAATGCCCTAAACATTGACTACATGTGTAGTAGTGAGAGGAGGATGGTAGAGATGATATAACTAGAGAAAATTAGGTTGTAATCATATAATAAATTAGACATTTTAATAAGTATGTATAATACATTTATATTTATATTATTCGTAATAGGTACTGAATGGTTGGCCAATGGGTCGTACTATTTAACTCTTGACAAAAACCTTATTAGGGAAAAGATAAATCTATTTGGAATAGACCTTTCACAAATATTTGAATTTTTATTATTGGTTAATTGATGATTGTTAGAGAGGAGAAAAGAACAATTATGGTCAGTGATTAGAGAATAACACCCATCTTTAAGGTGCGGTCAAAGGGTTTGGATGCCATCTTCCCGATCGAAAGATAAAAGTGTATCATATCTAACTGATGATTATAGGTTAAGTGTTTCATGGAATATAACCCATTTTACTTATCAAATTTTATTTTTTATGTCTCACTTCCAATAATTATATCCCCTATTATTGTCTCCCTGGTATAATATCCATTGAAATATTTAACCTGTTAATTATCTTGGTACTGCACCATCTGACATCCTCACCATCTCAAGATATCATATGGGCATAGCTAAATGAGCTACCATGTCATGAATTCCTAAATATTCCATTGAAAATTGATAAATACACTCTATTATCAAGATTAAAATAAATTAATAAATCAATTGTTACATTTCCCATGGAACATAAAATTGTTCACTATAATGTAACCCCATGTACATCTTTTAGAAACATGAATTGAGCAACCATTGATTTTAAGAAATTAAACAGAGGGAGTGTTTTCATTGAATTTAAATTCCTAAATATTACACATTAAAAGGAGTAATATTATTTTCCCCTGATCCTAATATTTTTTCAAAATATTTCTAGAACATTTTTTTTGAGAAATTTCCCTTGGATATGTTGAAATGTGTGGACTTGTATTATTGGTTGTCTACAGCCTTTGATATATCTCAAATATAGAAAATAAATATGATATGTAAATAAAAACCATCATTAACTATTAAAATTTTCTTCTATTACATCACACCATTGTTATCAGTGATTGTTTTTAGATGAATTTTGGAATCTTTTATTTGTTAACAAATAACAAAAATTGATCTTCTCAAAAACAAATTGATAGCTGATTTCAATGTGTTGAAAATATGTTTTTATTATTTTAAATATAACCACTTAAATAATCTATATGTGAAATAATCATAAATTTATTTGGAATAAAGATGTCCTCCCATGTTAGGATTAAATATTTTTGATCAATTTGGGTTTTATGTTGGGATGAGTGGTGTCTTAAATTGTTACACGTATGAAATTCAATGAATTAAACATCTGAAAGAATGTTTTTTATGAAAAAAAATTCATTTTATTATTATTTAATTTTAATCATGTGGAATTTCTGAAATGATTTTTAATTTAATGTTAATATTTGAAGTGGATAAATTCACATTATTGTTGAGGTTTGGATTGATTTTCAAAATGACTTGTGTGTATAGTTAATGAGTGATATTGTCAACTATTTTTAATCCAATTCTATTCATGGATAGTTGAAGTGTGTGGAATAGGAATGATATTATGGAATGTCGATTATAACATTTGAAAACTAGATGTTGAACTATAACCAAGGTGACTCCAAATCTTTTGAAACAAAACACCTTAGGGAGAAACATGAATTTATTATTATATAAGTCCCATCAAAATGGTATAAAATGGGAAATTAGGATCCCACATTAAATCTCTGGGACATTAGTGAAAAATTCAACCTATATATTCAATATGTTTTTAACACATTCATCGATTCATAAAAAAACATCAATATTAATAAAGTTCATAATTCAAAAAAATGAGTTCATTAATTTGACGGAATATTGATCCCAAATTAAGAAATGGAGAATTGGATTTTTAAAAAAATATTTGAGTTGTATTAATGAAGTTCCAAATGAATCATTTATTATTTGGATCATAGGGGAATGTGATAATTTAATATGAATCTTTTTATGGTTTTAATTCTTCTTAAATATAATATTTCTATATTCCCAACATTAGACATTGAATTATAATTTAAGTAAGATAGTGAATGAATTAATATTGGAGTCATGTAGTTTTCAATAATGGACGAGTCTATACTTTCCTGATTTTTCGGTGTGCATTTTTTATTCTTGGAATAAAAATTTGTCCATGTTATTGGAAAATTATTATGAGGATTGACCCATCTCAATGTAATTCCTATTTAAATAAAATTATTTGAGATGATATATTTCGAGATTATATAATCTTACTTTTACCACATCAAACATAAAAATTCATGGATGGATCGAGGAAAATAAATTTGGTATGTGTGGGGGTGTATGATGTGGCCTTTGTTTGAAAACAATTTCAACATCTATTATAGTGAAATTATTTTGTTTTAATTTGAATACTATATGTAATTTGGGAAAATTTATATTTTTTTTTCATGTGTGGTTATAATTTTTATTCATTTAAAATCATATTAAAAATGTGTGTTTTGTTTAAATTGCATAATTGTACTCGAGTTAATTTAAGAATATTTTCTTTAAAAATATTTTATTAATAATAAATAATCCTTCAAAATATTGAATTGTAATTTTATTATTTTTATTTATTTTTTGAAATAATATATTTCATAAAATTTCTCTAAAATAATGTAAAATGTTTTTGGGGAATTTTAATTTACATATGTTTTAGAAACAAAATTGAAATGTTCTAATTTGTGAAATTCCTTTATTAATGTTTTTTAAATAATTAATGTTTTTATAATATCACTGTGTATAAATTAATACATTTTAGTTATAATAATATGATTAAAAATATATATCCTTATACTATATGATGCCTAATCATAGATTTTGTTCTCCTACCTTGATACCATCCCTACTTCCTTGCTACCATTATCTTTACTAATATTCCCCTTCCATTCTACTATCACTAATGTGTAAGCCCATCCCAAAATCCTAACCATTTTTTCAATCTATACCATTTCCCTGATTTTATACTAGGACTCAAAAGATTCCTACTACAGACCATGTATATCCCATATCTCCATCAATTCCACTCTTCTCATTTTATGCCTTCATGGATTATCCTTCACCATTCCAACCTTGATGGATTCTGTGCCAATTGAGTAATGAAACTAACTAAAGCATGAAAAGTTAGCTTCGACCTAAAGAAGAAATGTTCTATATTATTTTGAATTAAATGAATCTCAAGATTCTGGCGTCCTATTATATAATAACCATTATATGATAAACATTTACCAATTAACACCCAAGGGAATCTATGCTCAGATCAAACTATGATAAAAAATGATTCAAATATGAGAGATGTGACCCATTCCATCAAGAATAACAACACCCAAAGAGGATTTATTCATAAGGATCTTTTGAAGAAACAACCTACCGTGGATTTGAATCCAAGTTAACAGTGAGCCAACTCAATCTAGTTTTCAGTAGGGATTATGATTCCTAAATGGTTTCAGTAGCATGAAATTGTATTCGAGAGACGATTAACCAAAAATAAGGGATGGTCAGTGATGAAGAAAAATAATATATGTGTATATTAGAGTTCTACCATGTTTATAATTTGTTATATATTATCTATTCACATCAAGATGGAAAATAAGAGAGGGGTGTATTCCACCAATGTTGTGGCATCAAGACAATGTTGGTGCACACACTGTGTTCTTGTAAAATTATCGATGTGAGCTATGATTAAAGAAGATAAAAGGGATTTGATACAAATATATGAACACTATGACCTTATGTAATTATTTATTTCAAAACTTCAACTTTTTTTGGGCATGAATATGTCTTCCAAAAATAGTAATTTGAGCCTTTATCCAAAAGAAAAATTATTTATGGAATGTTTTGGATAAAATCAAGCATTATAATGGTTAAAATTACTGAAAATAGAATTTTTATATTGATGATTGGGTGAATTTTTGTTTAGAAAAGTGGGAATGACTAATTTGATGATAAAAAATGTATAACCTAATATTGGGATACACTGATGTTGTTTTTTATAAAAATTTTCCATTTTTTGGTGTTCATACAAGAGTTATTAGTGACAAAGGTATCGAAGGTAATTCTATAGAAGGTCGAAACAAACTGATATTGTGAATGTATGACATAATTATGTGTTGATCATTTGATGTAAAGGATTGATCATAGACCATATTATTGATATCACACCTTGTTATGTGAGGAGTGCATTCCTTTTATAGTGTTTTACATCAATGACATGTGAATTGAAATATGTATACTGACAAAACCACATAAAGAAAGAGTATATCATCTCAAAGTTGTGACTATAATCTCATACCATGTTTTTCTTTTGTGACTATTATCTACTTAAATTGATTTTATGACATCACTCATGCATTAGACTAATAGGATGATGAATTAAATTATTTTGGATTGTAAATTTAACAAAACAATGAGTATCAACCAAAAATTGATCGTGATAAAAAATCTTTAAAACAATTTAACAATTTGAGGATTTAAATACTATGAAAATTAAACTATTAAGAGTCAAAATATAGTATAATATTAATTTTTTCATATGAATATTCATGTTTCATCATTTTATTGTTGATTGTGTTTTGTAGTTCAGAACTAAAGGATTAGAGAAATAAATGGATCAATATCCTATAAGATGAATTTAAATTTTCTACTATATATAATGTTTTATAAATATTAATGATTGAAGGAAAATATATTTTAAACTATCTAAACTAATTCCCCCTATCATAAATTGGTTGTCTATTTCATATTATATTTTCTCTATTTCATGACTCCACCCCTTCTATTCTATTTACCTCCTCATGAAAATAATATATACTCATCGCTTTTAGTTCTTGTATACAACATTAATTTTTAATATTTATATTGTTTTGTTTTTTTTCATTATAACACATTATATTTTCAAATCACTTATTGTACATCAACTGGGATTCAAAACTACAGTAGTCATTAATATAGATTTTAAATTATTTATTTGGCACGATCCTAGTCAATATCATTGTTTTGAAGGACAGTAACCTAAAAATTTTGATCTATATATTCACATAGAAATAGTTTAATATGTGTCAAAGGGCATGGTTGGATATACTTAAAATTATATATTCTCAACACTCATCCACCCTGAGATGGAGAAAATGATGGATGATTCTCAATGTTTTTAAGGGAAATGATAATTATTTTGATTAAGAGTATGTATAGATATTAAAGAATTTTTGATTTATCATAGTTTGATCATGAAACCATGAGGACTATAGAAGGATCCTATATTTCAGAGTTCAGTGTTCCACTATTTATACATGTAAATGATAATGGGGTGTAAATTGGGGATGTTGACGTATAAGAGATGGTGAGAAATGATCCAAAGATAAACTATAATTATGATGGTATAATAAACTGAGGAACAATGTGTGTGTCTCATCAATAAAATATTTGAAGGAGTTATTTTATGATTCATATAGTTCATCATTTTCTATTTATCATTTAAGTATGATGATATATAAAAATCTAAAATATAACTTTTAGTAGTAAAACATAAATCTAGATATTTAAAACTATGTGTTCCATTGCTCGGTATTATAAAAAGTTATGATGGAAAAGTAGAAGACTAAGGGAATATTATAACTATTACCCATAAATGAATGGAAATGGGGAAACATAAACATGGGTTTTGCTGTCAAACCCCCCATGACATATAAGCAGAATATTTTTATTTCTGTTATAATATATTTCTATAGTATTTCATTACATTACATTTAAATTAGAAAATATTATCCTCTTTACCATAATTCTAGGATATACATTGAAGAAGAGGTAAGGTTTCATGGAGTGCCATATTTTATATTATTTTAATTGAATACCAGTTTTTTCCTTAATGTTCTAGAGAAGTTTTTAAGGGAAATTAAGTATGGGATTGAGATTTATCCCTGAATATCATACCATGAAAGATAGTAATCAAGTGTACCTCAATGCTGAAAAATATTTATTTTTAAAATAATAAATATGATAATTATTTTAATTATAGTTAAGATCTATTATTTTAAATGTATAATTTTAGAAACAATTATGATATTTAGATAGAAGAGAAATACAATCCATTGATATATCATTCACATTAAGATATGTGACAATATTGGAGTGGTATCTTATCACATTTATCATTTACCAATCTTATCCCATGTTCACGATGTGTTTCTATTATATATTTTTTGGAATGTACATAAATAATCATTTACTCGATTGAAGGAGACACAAGACAGAGATAAAATGGTGTTTTTAACGTAACAAATAACCTAAAATTAGATCACATATCAAATTAAAAATTACAGCATTTAGTATCCTCTATTTGAGTAAATATTCCCTATTACCATATCAATATCGTTGAGGGTGGTGGGAGGACCCCTCCTGCAACTATGAACCTCCTTATGCTAGCAAAGCCTTCCTCCTATCATCATGTGGCCCTGATGCCCATGTAGCAATGCTTTATCTTACATGTATGTTCTTCTACCTTTATGAAAACTGACGCATGGGAAGACCCCATCCATATTCCCCTACATAGGATGGGATTTTCTATAAGGCCCTTATTGGGCATGATTTTTGGATTTCCATCCATTTTTCAGTCTTAAGCAGTTGTGGGCCATTTGTTTAGTTAATTATTATTGTGATTTTCCTTTATCATCTACACATGAAAAAAACCAATAATAATAAAAACATTAGAATATGTATTTTAATTCAATGAATCACTTTTATTCAAAATTTAATACTAAATTCAAAAATACACATGAAAGATAATTAAAATTTTAAATATGGGTATTATTAATTAAAAACATTATAAAGTCAAAAATTATAATATTATAATTTTCCTCAAATTATGAATTCATGAATACACATTTAATAATATGTTTTTAGAAATTTATATAGTCTTATTCATGACTAATATTCCAACAACATTGAAAAAAGTATAAAATAATATTATTATAATTATATATCTGGTTCATTTGAACACTTTGGTTTATTTTACATATGTTATCAAATAAATAAAATTTATTTATAGGTAACTATATCATAAATTACCATGGTGTTACATTATAACATAGTTAAATTTAATTTAGACATTAAAATATATATTACTAATAAAAAAAATGAAGTTATCTATGTTTCATAACATCCTCCAGTTCCCAAGAAACATCTTCATATTATTGATTCCTCTAGAGAATAGTCAAAATGTTAGTATTATTGTTCAATAACACATTATATCTATAATTCATGTGTTTTAGTTGTTTTTATTGTTATGAAATGTCATGTTTAGGTATTATTACTTCTATGTTTAGTAAATGATAAGTATCAGGTGTGCAATTTCTTATTAGAGATACATGGAACACAACATGAACTCGATTGATCATAAAAATAAGTTCCATGTGGTTAGCTAACATCTCTAGTAGATAAAGAATTTTGAAAGTTCCAATACAGCTAGGTTAAATTTTTTGATAAATTTTAAATCATATAACCATTATCCATGGATAAATTAATTGAAAAACATTTTCCACAACATCAAATTATTTATAATGCTAATTATTTTCATCAATTTTCTATCAACATATAGCTTCATGATTTATTGTTATATGGATATAAAATTAATTTTTATTTCCACATAATTCTATAGACCCAATATATGACTTTTTCCTACTATATACTTGAATGAGGTAGTTCTACACATCATTAACTTTAGGACTTAAAAATGACACATCTGAATGCTCGTACGAAAGGAATTTTTTTATGAAAACCTGACCAGAGTAAAGTATTGATCCCAACAACCTGTTATGTCCATTGAATAATATCTCATCATATCCTCTAGTGTTTCAATATATCTCTACGTCTATCCAAATATATAATGTTGATTTATTGATCTAAAACTCAAATATATATCTAGTGATTGTTGAATAATTTACCAGAACACTATGGTAAACATCATATACAAATTAGATATAAAAAATTAGGTAAACCATGAAGCCTAAGCCAACCCATATTGTGTATTCATAAAATATTATCATGAGATAATCCTTCTCTGGTCATAGTGATGTGTGATGAGTATTTTTGGTGACCGAAAACAACCCAAATTGAAATGTACTATTTAGATGTTTTGTAGTCTAATGATGAAATATATAGTTATTTTCCCAATTACATGTAGTTATGGGTGATAAATGTAACACCACCTTAGACATATGTCCCACACACTTATGTTGATGAAATAATAAATATAAATATTCATACTAACAATAAACCCCATTCATAATATACCACATGAAATACGCTTTCACAATGATGTAAATCTTTTTACCTCTAGTAAAAATAGATAATGATGAACTATGAGTCTCATACAACAAATCCTTGATCAAATATGGTATTGAAAAAAGACATAAAATATATCTCAACATAATCATTACATCAAAATCATGGTTTAAATTAGGAACATTTTTGTCCTTATTCTAGAGTTTTACATCCTTATTCTACAGTTTTTTAATCCTCACATATATTGATGGATAGAAAATATTTTTAAAAATATATTTTTTCTCCTATTCCATTATATGTTTTTATCCATAAATTATAAATCTATATTTAATGGTTATTTTGAGATCCTCATTAGATATATGATAACATTATCCTTTCAACTTAGACAACCTTCAACCATTAATTCATTCCCATGGTGGTAATTTATTGAGATTACATAATCTTTAGTAAAATCCAACCATCATCTCTAGATTTTAATTCACTATATTTATGTGAAAATAATTTTTAGACTTTTATATTGAGTGTATTTATCACATCTTTTTCCATGATGATATTACTTCGATATAATTAATGAAAAAATTACAAACACTTAGTCTAAAATATGAGTTATAAATTTTGATCATAAACCATCAAATAGAATAAAGAATATGTTATCTCTATTTCAATTTTCAAGATAAGGCAACCTAGTCCCTTCATTACTGCATCACAAATGATTACAGACACATATCCACTCCAAGGTAGTGTGTGGGTAGGTAAACTATCTAATCATATCTTATGATCCATGAAATTTTCCTCACCTTAATATATCAAATGGATCTCATATCCCTTCTATGTTATCTTTGCGAATAGATTTTATATTTATGAGATTTTATACACAATAAACAGATAATATCAATATAATCAATGAAAACAATGAATATCAGTCAATGTGGTCAGTAATTGAAAAATTCCTTGTCCTTTTGGTTGAGGGATCTTTAAAAAAACCAGCATGATATTGTATGATGTTGTATTAATCTTTTTCAGATGAATGGTGTTACCATTAGAGCTCTTAAGTGATGTGTGGTTTTTATGTACATAGGTGTAATAGAGTGGATGGGAATGGTAATAAATAATAGAGGTAAAAAATAAAAACAATTTCTAAAGCTACTATGAAAATATATAATATAAACACCAAATTTATTAGGACATGAAATTTTTTAGCAATAAATATTATGATGACATATAATGAAAGAAGATTTTTTTTTCAAAAATGATATTGATAAAATGAAATGATAATTTTTTTTCAAAACCATTTCTAAAAAGATTAATCGATATATATCAACCTTTTATCATATTTAATAATAATTTTCATTTAAATTAAACTCCATATAATTATTAACCCTTAGTACATTAACCCTAAATACTGTGAGAGTTAACTTAACCTGAATGAAGAAGTGAATGCAATAAAATGCTAATGTTAGAATGCTATATCATAGTTCCTTATTTTTATTGATGTTCAAAGGATAAATTATGTTGGATGGTAAATTATTAATCATATAAAAAATTTAAAGAATGATGAATATTTTAAATGGATTATATTTGATCCTTAAAAATTTATTCCTTTTTCTTTTTACCTATTAAGATTTCTCTCTAATAATTCAAACAATTCATATCGTCACATGTTTTTTGTTAATTGTTCAATTTTTTTCGTAGTCCAACTTATGTTAATAAATTAATATATTATATTATTTTAATTATAATATGTATTTTATTAAAAAAATGAATAATTTCAGAGTAATTTCTATTACAGAAACACTCTTATATGGGTGGTGTAGTCATCATAGAAAGGTTTTTGCATGTAAACTGGATTAGAAACATTATAACCCCATAATGATTATACTGTTGATTTCTAGAAAAAATAACTAAATAAATATTAAATTTAATTTAATTTTATAAATTGGATTGGTATAGATATTTTATTCCATGAACAAAAAAATAACAAAAAACAAACCACAAAAGTCTTTCAATTTAGTGGAGATACATGCATGTGAGCTTCCATCCACCAATGGTACAATGAAATTGAAAGGAAAAAATTATCCTATTCTTCAAATATAGTAATTAATTTAAAAACCCTCCAAATAATTGATAAACATATTTATTGAGAAAAGGATTGGAATGGGTTTTAGGATTTTCCAAATGTGAAAAGAAATTCTGTCAAATATTTTAATCCTAACTTCACAGGAATATTGACCTAAAAATCTAGAAATCCATTTTTTCCTTCATGAACAATTATTTATTCAAAATGGGGTCACCTATATTGTATAAAAATTTTATTCGAATCCATTCTTGGATGTAGACGATATGGACCAAATTTTAAAGTGGTGTCCAATCTAGTGAGTACAGTCCATATTTGACTTCATGGAGAATTTACATCTGTCAAATTTGTGACACTTCTTGGATGATCTAAATGAATTCAATAAAACAATAATTAGTAAATTTTTTTAAAAAATTATTCTCATTTAATCCCCAAATAAATATTAATGGTCACAAAACTACAATGAACATTAAAGGGTAAAAACTGGAATTTTCATCAAATTTGAAAATGAATGATCCAATAACAAATATTCTATAAATATACATATTTAACATTGTGAGAGGAAATTAGATCATATATTATGAATAAAATATTTATTGGAAATGTTTTTTATCAAATTCCTAAAACATTTTTTACACAATTCAAAAAAATAAAATATAATGTAATCTAGAATATTGTCATATGATATGCATGATATTTTTTCCCAATCCATAGTGGTAATATAGAAAAAGAAGGAATATCCTAATGTTTCAGTTTAATTAAATTAAAAATTCATTATCTCATAATATATATAGAGACAATATTTAGGGATATTAATTACAGAAAATGTATAGAAATAATTAATGGGTTTACTATGGAACCAATTCCCTATAATTGTATGTGCCAAACATTTTGAGATCACATATATGCCCTTTATCAAGTATATTCAACTCATGTAAAAAAATTCACATTACATTTATTAATTCTAATTATTATATTCTATATTCCTTTTTAATCAAAATTTAAAACCCATAAAAAAAATAATCAATAAATTCATACCATAAGCACCAGACCTCAATAACCCCACGTGTTATAAATTTTAACACTACCCTCATAAATAAGAAGGCATTATATGGTTTTTGTTTTTTTGGGAATAAAAATATTGGATATCAGTTACACATGAATAAAAAAATTTGGTATAGTAATGAAAATGATCATAAGAGAAATGAATGTGTAAATATATAATTTATATAAGAAAAATATTCGAACCTAACCTAGATATACAATAAATTGAGTACAAAAAAATTTCACGTCATTATAGTGTGAACTATTTTTTGTTGTAATAAATGACATATGATACCATGAAAATATAACATAAGGAATGATGTTTAAATCTAATTTGTTTTATAATCACACAACCAATCACATCACCAATAGATTCTTATTTTTTATAAATAAACCATTGATGATGAATTATTTCTCATAATATATATTAAACCAATGAATTCAGAGAACATATAGTTTTTTCATATTTTCCTCATGTAAATGATCATGTTATGCGGTTTTAATTTTTTCATGTTTTTTAAAATTATCACAAAATAAATAGACATGAAAAATAAATACCTAAAGAAGATAATTGGAAATATGTTCCTCTCCACCACAGTAATATTATTTTATTTTACTCAATGTGAATTTATGAGAAGATAAATGAAAATGAAATATATAATTTTTAAACTTGAAAAATAATATAACATTGAATTGGATAGGGAAATATTGATAATTTTAAGCAATGATAGGCTCATGCAGTGTGATAGAATCAACTAATTGTGTGGGTAAGACTTAAATGTAACACTATAAACCCTACCCATTTTCTTTAAATATTATTCATACAATCTATTGACTGATCTTTAATGAAAAATAAATAAGAATATTAGTTGAAAAAAGTACCCTACCAACTAGAATGCAACATACCAGGCATAAGCATCAATAATGAACACATCGATGGTAATTCTATCCTATATGAAATTCCATGTTTGGATCATTATGTCATGAGCCTCTTTTGATCTTTCCTTTTTGATCCTTGAGCTCTCATTTGATGAAAACCAAATCTTTCCAGGTTCATATATTTTAATCTTTTTAAATTTTTTTTTTGAAATCTAGGTGGCATTACATTATATCACAATATGTCTGATTTTCAACATCAATGGGTTTAAGGAACAACTTTTATTTTTCTTAAAATGAGGACATAAAAATTGGAGTCTAGTATAACATTATATAATCACAAATAACTTAATAAAAGTTCATTCTCTAATCCTTCTTACTTAGATGTGTAGTCTTCTATAAAAAATTATTCGTCTCTCGATTTGAAACCATATCCTAGCCATTTTTTGGGGATTATATAGAGTAGATGTTTTATGTGAAAACCCATATTTATGATTGAAGAAAGTAAACTTTTGGTGTTAAAAGAGTCTCTCCATGTTAATGATGATATTATTTAGTACTAAAAGCCTATATGAAAATTTTACCCTTGAAAAAATTAACTACAATATGAGAATCATTAGTCCTGGTGGACTTGGCCACTACCTATTTACAAAAATAATCAATAGTGACATTAATGTACCCAAAATTAATGATCCTAAAAATGGACTGATAAAATCAATTCCCTATACATAATAAATTCCCAAAATAATAAGGTCCATTGGGGAATCTCATGTCTCCTTTAAATGTTTATTGTGTGTTGGAAAGATAATATGAATTACAGAAAACATTTCCATCATGAAACAATGTAGCCCAATAAAATCCAGAATCTAGGTCCTTCGGAGCCATTATTTGGTGTTAAATGTGTCCCCAATAAATTTTTTTAAGAAAAACTATGATAATGGTTATAAATTAATGATCGAGAACACAGATCCTAAGAAATTATTCTCAACAAATGAACCCATGGAATGTATCAAACAACTCATAAAACCAAGATTCATTCTTCAAAATTTTAACTTGATGTTTATATAAGTTTGTAAGAATTTTTACGGGAACTATATTGTAACACCCGAGACTTTTATGTTATATAAATCATCAAAGGAATATTTTTCTACACAACACTTTCTTGGCTTGCTTTACACGAAATCGTGACCTTCCTCGATAGCTTGCGTCGTACGCAATACCAAGTTTCACTAAACAACGATATGCTATTAAAATATTATTAAAACTAGCCGTTATGAATAGTAATAACCACTTTTTAAAATTTTGTGAATTTTATTTTTCAAAATGGAATTCATTTTTGTATTCGGAATACCGAAATTAGCCTAGGGTGAAATTTTGTTATTTTTCTGAAAACTTTCAATTTTTGATGAATAGTGAAACCACTAAGTGGTAGGTTAAAAACTGAATTTTTGCATAAAACATAATTTTACCGCTTCTGTGAATGGAATTTCGAAAATCCGACAGACACGGTTAATATCAAGGACTAAAATGTGGTTCAATGAGATGAAAATAATTTTTGGTGAATAGTAACTTTTTACTTTTTTTTACCATGGTTAATAGTAAATAGGGTAACTAAGGGTAAATATGATATTACTATTACCCTAACACATGTCCTAATTCTATTGGATAAGTGTAATTCGACCAAAAACAACCTTATTAATATAATATGACCATTTAGGTCCACTTGGATTAGATTATGACATTTAATATTATTTTATTAAATGAATAGTTAAAATAGTTAAAATCAAAGTTTAATAACTAAAACATTTTTAATATGTGGTTATACATAAGATAAATTCGAATATAAATATTCATTAGAAAGCTAAAAATATTTCCTACATAATGATATTTTATTTATAATTTTTAGACTTTAAATAAATTAATTTATATATGACACAACGATGATCCAGTAATTACCCTTTTAAAGAAATGTTATCATAATTGATGTTATAAATGATCAAATAAATGTAATTTGAGACTTTTTATGAATTCCACTAATTTTATAGGTTACTATAAAATATTAGTGTTGATTTAATCAACTTGGTTCGAACATATAATTCTGTTATGACTTTCACAAAAATCATATATGAAATAGTGTCAAAATTGACACAAAATAGTTTTTAAATCAAATATTATATTATTAATTGTTATTTTATTACTAAAAATATAAGGTTCTGCCAAATGACTTATATAAGGATATATATATTAATAATAAACAACTTGGGGTTCGTTTGGCATGTTATACTAAGTGTATTAACCATATAGTGTAAGAAAACAAAAAGTCACGGTAAAAGGTAAACTGTTTAACTTAGAGTTAAATCTAATTGATAAGGTTAAAATAATAACCTAAACTTGTCTAAATCTTATTGGTTGATAGGATTTCGACCCATACCCACTTTACCTTCGAAATAAGACCCTTTGGAACCATTATAAACCGATTTTGACTTTAATATAAAATAATATTGTGAGGTATTCCTAAGGTGCCCCTCTCCTCCCTTATAAAAGGGCACCTCCTCCCCCTCCTCCTCACACCAATTTGAGCACTCAAGCTCTTCCAGCCCCTTCCCAAATCCCTTCTCCACTTCCCTAGAATCATCCTAGAGGTCCTGGTCTTCTTCAAAGACCAATCTTAGTTCCCTAAGTGGAGGATTCAAAGAGGCGTTTCAAAGAAGAGGTAATATCCACTACCGATCTTTTCAATTTATTTCTTCTTCAACTTATTCTTCTTTAGTTGTTTCATGATAAAGTAACAACATAAGTATTACTTACATACTGATATGTTATTATAAATATTAAACAACCCTAATTCACCTTCTATCCATCCTACGGAAAAATGAAATCACCGCGCGTGCGTACATACGAAATACCGTCTCCACGCCGTGGTGTACGCTATTTTCCACCATCACCTTACAAGGATGGGTATAATGGTGTAATGAGTAACTATATATAATTATTATAAAGTGATATTGATACTAAAATAGTATAAATACACTTAAATACAATTCCACAATCATGGGAACAATATCGTCGCTCGTGTGTTCGTACGGAATACCGTCTCCACGATGTGATGCGACTCGTTCTACATAATCATCATTACATAGTAATTATATAAATGAATTGAATGAATAAATATGATATATGTTAAACTAATACCATTCTGGATATAAGGTATCTATAACCTTAAAAGAAGAATAAGAATTTATTCGGCAAAACACGCATAAGAACAAAAGGCAATAAAGACCCGAGTAACAAGTAACAATGAAATATTACTAATAAGAAGCTAAGAATATGACCATATATGACATCATATCAATATGTATGATTCTGGAATAAGTCAATAACATTATTTAAACCATTATACAGGAGCTTCGAACACGTACAAAGCAAATCGGACCTAAGGTAAGGGAAATATCACAATCTCACTTTTATCCGAGATTGTTTTTACTTTGGTAATTACTGGGGTGTATTTTATCATCAACATCCATGTTCCCTCAATATGTAATATTATTTCCATCCTTCTAAAATAGTTAATATCCTATTTTACCCTTCGGTGAGTTTTTAGTAAAAGATATGAAAGTAATCTTTTGTCGTTTTTCGTACGAGGTACTTTTTGACTTTTCCGACAAAAGTACGAAGAATGTTTTTTTTAACTTATATGGAAAGAATGGATTTTTAAAACATTATTTCCAAAAATCTTCCTTTATAAGTTTTCAAGTTTATTTTTAATCAACTTATTTTAGTTTATAATTGTATGACATGTTAAGAAAAGAAAATTGTTTTGGAGTAGAAAGGATATTTTCCTCCAGAATGGAGTTCAAATGTTTTATCAAAATTATTTTCCATCTAAGATAATATAGGGTTCTGTTTTTATCCCTATTATTACATTGATTTGATTATGTTTTGAGGAAATTATTTTTATGAAGTCATTTACCTTATATGATTTGTTTTATGATGTCATGATGTTTCAAGAATCCCATTTTTGTTACATGTGTTATGCGATGATGTATGATTTATGATTACATGGCACACATAAGAAAGGATTCATTATAAGATGGGTGGGACCTATATCTCCCTCCAATGCATTGGGTAAAGATTTATATCTCATGAGATAGACATGGATGGAACAGAAAGTTATTTCGGTTCAGTGATACAGGACTTAAACGAGGAGTGAACTCGGTTCAGAAATGGACTTTGTCTGCTAAGATAGTTTTGGCAATGAGTCATGACTAACAAGAAATGATTTTCCATGATTATGTGTGCATTCCACAAAGTTTCAAGTTTTATGTTATGATTAAGGGGATCGCATTTTCACTTCTATGATTTATTCCATGTTAAGATATTATGATCTCTTTTAGAGGTTATGATTTTCAAAAAGATACGATATGATTTTTATTTCCTTTATTGCCCTTGCTGAGCATTTGAGCTCACCCTTTTTTGTATGTTTTCTTTTCCCCAGTTCAGGAAGATGGATATTAAGTAGAATATGCTAAAAGGGACCCTAGATATGATGAAATAAATGGGAGACACTGTAGAAGATTTATGAACCAGTTGTTTATGTTTCCCAGTTTCTAAAGACACTATACCTATACGGTCCTTTGTGGTTTTGTCATATGTTGTAATAAGTGTGCTTCAATTTTGAAGTATTAACAATGCATGTAAATTATGGGTCATTATAGTTGGTATCAGAGGAAAGGTATAGTCAACCTTTGGAAACTAGGATGTGAAAGCCTTAGTAAGAACCTTAAAGATAAGTCTAAGCATAGAAAACAATCTTAGTGTTTTAGAAATGGCCATGAATAACCTAGGATAAGACCTTAAGTGTGAAAATTTTATTCTTGAATTATGTGGTTTTCCTATTATAATTAGTGTTGCTCACACTATTATTCTTGGTTTTAGTCAATGGCTGGAACCCGAAGGAACTGTGTTAATGCGGAATGCGATGGAGAATGCAATGATTGTCCCCCTGAGCCACCAAACGATATGGGAGATAGAATGCAAATTCTTGTAGCCATGCTCACACAACATTCTCAAGCTATGAATCATGCAGGACTTCCAAACGAGCAAAGGAAGGAGCAACATTCTGTTGAATCCTTCATGAGGCAGCGTCCCCCTTCTTTCAGCGGGTCTACTGATCCATTAGTTTCTGAACAATGGATTAGTACTACTAAAAAGATATTTTCAGTTCTTCAATGTTCTGAACATGATAAAGTCATCCTAGCAGTGTATCGTTTGGAAGGAGATGCTGATCAATGGTGGAACCTTATTAAGAATACGAGGAAAAGGGATGAAATTGAGTCCATGGAATGGGACGAGTTCAAGAACTTAATTTTCAATAAGTACTTACCTCGTATTCTCCGAACAAAGATGGAGAAAGAGTTTCTTGAACTAAAGCAAAGGGATGATGAATCTGTTGGTACCTATGAAACAAATTTTACAAGACTTGCAAGGTACGCTTCTGGTATTATGATCCAACATGAGAGTAAGATCGATCGATTCTTTAGTGGCTTAAAACCATGTCTTCGAAGGGCGTTAGCCATAAGGGACTTCAATAGCTACGAGGAAATCATTCGATGTGCTCTCAAAGTCGAGATAGATGTTGGAGTAACCCATCAGTCATATGGGTTTGATAAGAAGAGGAAAATCGAATTCAAAGGAAAATCGAAAGAGCACACTGAAAAGAAGATGAGCTTTCCCTTATGCTCAAAGTGTGGAAAGAAACATGGAGGGAGTTGTCTTAAAGGGACAAGTAAATGTTTCAAATGTGGAAAGGAAGGTCATCAGGCATTTGAATGCCGCGATAATGGGAAGAAGATGTCTAATGATGCAAACAAAGTAAGGGATTCACAGAATGAACCTACTACACTTCAATGTTTCAAGTGTAAGGAGATGGGGCATTATGCCAATCAATGCCCAAACCCAAGGGTTGATGATGATGGTCGACGTCAACAAACTCTTAAGGCTAAAGACAAAGGAAAGTCACATGCAATTTCTATCAGCAATGTGGAGTACGATAACGATGTGGTGAAAGGTACACTTACCATCCACTCTAAAGTAGCAAATGTTTTATTTGATTCTGGATCCACCCACTCTTTTATTTCTGAAGAATTTTCTAAGGGTATCACCATATTACCTCAACAATTAGATGTTGAGTTAGCTGTGACAACACCTAATGGCACATCAATCGCATCAAAAGTTTATAATTATTCTCCGATCGAAGTTTGTGGGAAAGTGCTTCCTGCAAATCTTGTGATCCTTCATATAGTGGAATTTGATGTGATTCTTGGCATGGATTGGCTTTCTTTATATGGAGCTGATATCAATTGCCAAAGAAGGGAAGTCACATTTCATATTCCAGATCAATCTATGATCGTCTATCAATGCAAGGATGAACATAACCTTCCAATGGAAATTTCTTCCATTTTATGGGTATTGATTCCACTAAATGAAGGTTATTTATCTCAAATGGTTGGTGAGAAACTCACGATTAAAAATATTCCTATCGTACGGGAGTTTGATGATGTCTTTCCAGAGGAATTACCGGGTCTTCCACCAAATCGTGAAGTTGAGTTTTCAATAGAACTCGTACCAGGTGCTTTGCCTATTTCAAAGAAACCTTATAGAATGGCCCCAATTGAGTTACAGGAATTGAAGAAGCAACTCCAAGAGAATCTTGATAAGGGATTCATACGCCCTAGTGCGTCACCTTGGGTAGCACCTGTTCTATTTGTTAAGAAGAAAGATGGATCAATGAGACTCTGGATTGATTATCGAGAACTTAACAAGATCACTATCAAGAACAAATATCCTCTCCCACGCATTGATGACTTATTTGACCAACTACGCGGAGCTCAATACTTTTCCAAGATTGATCTTCGTTCAGGGTATCATCAATTAAGGGTCAAAAGGGAGGATATACCAAAGACGACTTTCCGTACAAGGTATGGACACTATGAATTTATAGTGATGCCATTTGGTCTTACTAATGCCCCTGCTATCTTCATGGATCTAATGAATAGAGTCTTTAGAGACTATCTTGATCAATTTGTGGTAGTCTTTATAGACAATATTCTTGTCTATTCAAAGAGCAAGGAAGAGCATGAAGATCACTTGAGAATTATATTGAAGACCCTGAGAAAGGAGAAGCTTTATGCCAAATTTACCAACTGTGAATTTTGGCTTCAAAAAGTTCCATTTTTGGGTCACATAATCTCAAAAGAAGGGATATCTGTGGATCTAGCAAAAACAGAGGTTATCAAAAGATGGTCGAGACCAACAACAGTAACTGAGATCCGAAGTTTTCTTGGTTTGGCTGGATATTATCGACGTTTTGTAAAATATTATTCACGATTATCTAACCCACTCACCATGTTGACTCGGAAAGAAGTTATTTTTGTTTGGACAGAGGAATGTGAAGAGAATTTCAAGGAGTTGAAAAGAAGGTTATCCAGTGCACCTGTGCTCACACTACCTTGTAGTGGAGAAATGTTTGTGATCTACAGTGATGCATCCAAGAAGGGATTGGGGTGTGTTCTTATGAAAAATGATATGGTGATAGCTTATGCCTCACAACAGTTGAAAATCCAAGAGAAAAATTACCCAACACATGATTTGGAGTTAGCTGCGGTAATCTTTGCATTAAAGATTTGGAGGCATTACCTTTATGGTGAAAGGTGTGATATTTATACTAATCATAAAAGTTTAAAGTATATTTTCACACAAAAGGAGCTGAATATGCGTCAAAGAAGATGGTTGGAGCTGATTAAGGATTATGACTTCCCAATCCATTACCACCCTGGGAAAGCAAACAAGGTGGCAGATGCATTAAGTCGACAAGACCATGCTAGTTTATCCATGATGAGGATCACAAAAGATCCAATATTTATGGATTTATAAGGGATGGATCTTGGAATTATAATGGAAGGGGAAAAATCTTATCTTTCTCAAATGAATGTTCAACCATCTATACATGTGAAGATTAAAGAGGCACAGAAAGAAGATGTTGAGTTACAAAAGAAGGTGAGAAATGTCCCTGAATTCAACCTTGATTGTGATGGGATAATAATGTTCAGGAATCGGGTTTGTGTTCCTCCAATCCCCGAATTAAAGAAGGATCTGCTAGATGAGGCTCATAGTTCTTCATTCTCTATTCATCCTGGAATCACGAAGATGTATAGGGACCTGAAAGAGTACTTCTGGTGGTATGGCATGAAAAGATATGTTGCTGAATATGTCTCTCGATGCTTGGTTTGTCAACAAGTTAAAGCTGAGAGACAGAAGTCTAAGGGGATGTTACAACCACTACCCATACCCGAATGGAAATTGGAAAACATTACTATGGACTTTGTCACAGGACTTCCTAAAACATCCAAAGTCAATAATGCTATCTGGGTCATAGTTGATCGTCTTACAAAGTCTGCACACTTCATTGCTATTAGAGAGGATTTCTCTCTAGATCAGTTTTCCAGGATATATGTAAAGGAAGTGGTAAGATTTCATGGAGTACCACTTTCTATTATATCTGATCAGGATCCGAGATTTACCTCGATGTTCTGGCGAAGTCTTCAGCATACTCTGTATACAGAGTTGAGTTTCAGCACTGCTTATCATCCTCAGATAGACGGTCAGTCTGAGAGAACAATTCAAACCCTAGAAGATATGTTGAGATCTTGCTCTATGGATTTCAAAGGAGGTTGGGATCAACACCTACCTTTGGTGGAATTTTCTTATAATAATAGCTTTAACTCCAGTATTCAGATGGCTCCTTATAAAGCTCTCTATGAAAAGAAATGCAGGACTCCAACTTACTGGGATGAAGTTGGGGAAAGAAAGCTATTAGGACCTGATCTCATTAATGAAATGGCAGAAAAGGTCATATCTATTCAACAACACATAAGAGCAGCTCAGATTCGACAGAAAAGTTATGCCGACAACCGAAGAAAAGACCTAGAGTTTGAAGTGGGTGATAAAGTGTTCTTACGAATATCTCCCTGGAAGAGGGTTATGAGATTTGGAAAGAAGGGGAAGTTGAGCCCTAGATATATCAGTCCTTCCGAAATACTGGATCGTGTTGGGAATGTAGCTTACCGATTGGAGCTTCCACCGAATCTCTCTCAAGTTCACGATGAGTTCCATGTATCTCTCTTGAGAAAGTACATACCTGATCCTTCACATGTACTCAGCTCAGAAGTTGTACCGCTGGAGCAAGATCATTCTTATGAAGAACAACCGATAGAGATTCTGGATCGTAGCGAAAAAGTCCTACGAAACAAGACCACTCGATTGGTGAAAGTTTTATGGAGGAACCACCAACTTGAATAAGCTACATGGGAGCTTGATAATATGATGAGGGAGAAGTACCCTCATCTGTTTGTTACAAATTGACGAATTTTGAGGGCGAAATTCATTTTAAAGGGGGTAGAATGTGACACCCAAGACTTTTATGTTATATAAATCATCAAAGGAATATTTTTCTACACAACACTTTCTTGGCTTGCTTTACACGAAATCGTGACCTTCCTCGATAGCTTGCATCGTACGCAATACCTAGTTTCACTAAACAACGATATGCTATTAAAATATTATTAAAACTAGCCGTTATGAATAGTAATAACCACTTTTTGAAATTTTGTGAATTTTATTTTTCAAAATGGAATTCATTTTTGGATTCAGAATACCCAAATTAGCCTAGGGTGAAATTTTGGTATTTTTCTGAAAACTTTCAATTTTTGATGAATAGTGAAACCACTAAGTGGTAGGTTAAAAACTGAATTTTTGCATAAAACTTAATTTTACCACTTCTGTGAATGTAAATTTTGAAACTCCGACATACACGGTTAATATCAAGGACTAAAATGTGGTTCAATGAGATGAAAATAATTTTTTATGAAAAGTAACTTTTTACTTTTTTTACCACGGTTAATAGTAAATAGGGTAACTAAGGGTAAATATGATATTACTATTACCCTAACACATGTCCTAATTCTATTGGATAAGTGTAATTCGACCAAAAACAACCTTATGAATATAATATGACCATTTAGGTCCACTTGGATTAGATTATGACATTTAATATTATTTTATTTAATGAATAGTTAAAATAGTTAAAATCAAAGTTTAATAACTAAAACATTTTTAATATGGGGTTATACATAAGATAAATTCGACTATAAATATTCATTAGAAAGATAAAAAGATTTAATACATAATGATATTTTATTTATAATTTTTAGACTTTAAATAAATTAATTTATTTATGACACAACGATGATGCAGTAATTACCCTTTTAAGAAAATGTTAACATAATTGATGTTATAAATGCTCAAATAAATGAAATTTGAGACTTTTTATGAATTCCACTACTTTTATAGGTTACTATGATATATTATTGTTGCTTTAATCAACTTGGTTAGAACATATAATTCTATTATGACTTTCACAAAAATCATATATCAAATAATGTCAAAATTGACACAAAATAGTTTTTAAATAAAATATTATATTATTAATTGTTATTTTATTCCTAATTATCTAAGGTTCGGAAAAATGACTTAGATAAGGATATATATATTAATAATAAACAACTTGGGGTTCGTTTGGCATGTTATAGTAAGTGTATTAACCATATAGTGTAAGAAAACAAAAAGTCACGGTAAAAGTTAAATTATTTAACTTAGAGTTAAATCTAATTGATAAGGTTAAAATAATAACCTAAACTTGTCTAAATATTATTGTTTGATAGTATTTAGACCCATAACCACTTTAACTTCGAAATAAGACCCTTTGGAACCATTATAAACCGATTTTAACTTTAATATAAAATTATATTTTGAGATATTCCTAAGGTGCCCCTCTCCTCCCTTATAAAAGGGCACCTCCTCCCCCTCCTCGTCACACCAATTTGAGCACTCATGCTCGGCCAGCCCCTGACAAAATCCCTTCTCCACTTCCCTAGAATAATCCTGGAGGTCCTGTTCTTCTTCAAAGACCAATCTTATTTCCCTATGTGGAGGATTCAAAGAGGCGTTTCAAAGAAGAGGTAATATCCATTACCGATCTTTTCAATTTCTTTCTTCTTCAACTTATTATTCTTTAGTTGTTTCATGATAAAGTAATAACATAAGTATTACTTACATAATGATATGTTATTATAAATATAAAACACACCTAATTCACCTTCTATCCATCCTACAGAAAAATGAAATCACCGCGCTTGCGTACGTACGGAATACCGTCTCCACACCATGGTGTACTCTATTTTCCACCATCACCTTACAAGGATGGGTATAATGGTGTAATGAGTAACTATATATGATTATTATAAAGCGATATTGATAATAAAATAGTATAAATAAACTTAAATACAATTCCACAATCATGGGAACAATATCGTCGCTCGTGCGTACGTACGGAATACCGTCTCCACGATGTGATGCGACTCGTTCTACATGATCATCATTACATAGTAATTATATAAATGAATTGAATGAATAAATATGATATATGTTACACTAATACCATTCTGGATATAAGGTATCTATAACCTTAAAATAAGAATAAAAATTTATTCGGCAAAACACGCATAAGAACAAAAGGCTATAAAGACCCGAGTAACAAGTAACAATGAAATATTACTAATAAGAAGCTACGAATATGACCATATATGACATCATATCAATATATATGATTCTTTAATAAGTCAATAACATTATTTAAACCATTATACAGGAGCTTCAGACATGTACAAAGCAAATCAGACCTAAGGTAAGGGAAATATCAAAATCTCACTTTTATCCGAGATTGTTTTTACTTTGGTAATTACTGGGGTGTATTTTATCATCCACATCCATGTTCCCTCAATATGTAATATTATTTCCATCCTTCTACAATAGTTTATATCCAATTTTACCCTTCAGTGAGTTTTTAGTAAAAGATATGAAAGGAATCTTTTGTCGTTTTTCGTACGAGGTACTTTTTGACTTTTCCGACAAAAGTAAGAAGAATGTTTTTTTAACTTATACGGCAAGAATGGATTTTTAAAACATTATATCCAAAAATCTTCCTTTATAAGTTTTCAAGTTTATTTTTAATAAACTTCTTTTAGTTTATAATTGTATGAGATGTTAAGAAAAGAAAAGTGTTTTTGAAGTAGAAAGGATATTTTTCTCAAGAATGGAGTTCAAATGTTTTATCAAAATTATTTTCCATCTAAGATAATATAGGGTTCTGTTTTTATCCCTATTATTACATTGATTTGATTATGTTTTGAGGATATTATTTTTATGAATTCATTTACATTATATGATTTGTTTTATGATGTCATGATGTTTCAAGAATCCCATTTTTGTTACATGTGTTATGCGATGATGTATGATTTATGATTACGTGGCACACATAAGAAAGGATTCATTATAAGATGGGTGGGACCTATATCTCCCTCCAATGCATTGGGTAAAGATTTATATCTAATGAGATAGACATGACTGGAATGGAAGGTTATTTCGGTTCAGTGATACAAGACTGAAACGAGGAGTGAACTCGGTTCAGAAATGGACTTTGTCCGCTAAGATAGTTTTGGCAATGAGTCATGACTAACAAGAAATGATTTTCCATGATTATGTGTGCATGACACAAAGTTTCATGTTTTATGTTATGATTATGGGGATCTCATTTTCACTTCTATGATTTATTCCATGTTAAGGTATTATGATCTCTTTTGCAGGATATGATTTTCAAAAAGATACGATATGATTTTTATTTCCTTTATTGCCCTTGCTGAGCATTTGAGCTCACCCTTTTTTGTATGTTTTCTTTTCCCCAGGTCAGGAAGATGGATATTAAGTAGAATATGCTAAAAGGGACCCTAGATATGATTAAATAAATGGGAGACACTGTAGAAGATTTATGAACCAGTTGTTTATGTTTCCCAGTTTCTAAAGACACTATACCTATACGGTCCTTTGTGGTTTTGTCATATGTTGTAATAAGTGTGCTTCAATTTTGAAGTATTAAAAATGTATGTAAAGTATGGGTCGTTATATATATAATTCACAAAATCATCATACCATGGGTATGTACCTATGACGATATAAATATTCTCATATATAAAAGTGTCTTAATGTGATTCATTATTTTCATTATCATGATCCAATAAGTCAGTGATCCTTATCATGTGGTTAGACATAATGTTATCTAGCCCCTTTTTACACTAATCTAGATATAAAATTTCTATAGAGGATGATCTAGTGAATATGTTGTGAAATTTTATCTGGATTTTTTATGAGGTTCCTTAACGGAGCACGATTATAAAAAAAACCAATTTAGATCTCAATAAATAGGATTGTAATATGTTGAATAAAATATAAAAAGGATGAAAATAATTTTCCTTTTTCATATTATTTTATTTTGGAGGAATCTAATGTTCTTGACACATAAGTAATTAAATAGGACATTCCTTACAAACTCTTGGATAAGAAATTTAAAACTAAAAATTTTGAAGGGTCACACACTATCAAATAGAATATTGCAACAATGGGGTTGTACGATTAGTGGAGTGGTCGAGAACATATTTCTCTCATCGAATGATACCCAACCCAAATCATCAAAAAATAATACGTTTTTTAATCAATTAGGATAAGAGTATAATATTGATAATGAAATTTTTGATGAAGTAATGAAAATCCAAAATTTATAAGGAATGATCGAACATAATAATCATATTTAAGATATAGAAAGGATTAAATGATGACAACATTAGATATATTAACCACAATGGTATGTTTTTACATTCCATGATATAGAATAATTTTTTTTTCTACAAAGATATTAAAATTATCAGACTTTAAAACTACATTTATCATAATACAGTAATGTATCACATTACCCAAACTCAAGAGACACTCATCAAATTAAAAACCATAAAAAATAAATACATCCATAAATACCACCATGTATGTCTCATCTAAATAAGAAAATATACTCAACGTGTAGCTCTAGAAGGTACCTACGGAATTAAATGGTTAAATGGGATCCTTCGGGTAGAAAAAATGCCAAACATACAAGTGAATGTCTATTTTTTCGTAGTCCTCTAATATAATGTGAACATAAAAGTAGAAATATAAATCACTCATGAAATAATATTATATCTTACCTACAAGTCTCTCAAACAACTATACAATATATTGAAGTGGAAAATGTTTCTTAAGAGTTGATTTATTAATATTCCAATAATATCTTCATACACAACAGTTGTTTCATTATCTCATGGAAACTAACTCATCATTTATATCCATTATAACAGATAAACTAGTTTTCTTGGGTATATCCTAGATAGGGAAGAAATACCGAGTGTCAGAAGTTGGGTAAATGATACAACCCACAATAAACATTTTTCATATCTTTTTTATAACTTTTAAAAGTTTGGGGTTATGTATCCTTTTTCCATTCATAACCGGTTTGACACCTTCATTAAAATAATCTTTTACCTGAAAATTCATTGGAAAATAACTGGAATTTCTGCTCTGGTATAACCTGTATCTATAACACCCTCCCTTAAATGTTTTAAAATTGGTTTTTCTTATTCATGGAGGATATTATTAGCAATTATCAATATCATGTTTTCATTATTCTATAGGTATGAATATTTTATGTTTGGTGTAAATGTTTTGAGATCCAATTTGGGTGGGTTATACATTGATGGGAATGTCATGGGAACTGATACGTGTGAACAATGAATGTCAGGATTTAATATAAATAATCAAAATTAGTGCCTAATGAATCACTTACATCAATAAAATAAACAATCATAGCATAATCATAATATATATTTCCTAAATGAGAATAAACATCTCGTTACCAATTAGGAATGAGTCTGGTTTGATCATAAAGAACTGGAAAGAAATTATTGTGAGATAAAAATAATGAAAAACCACATAATATCACATGGAAGGAAATATTCCACATTTGGAAATCATTTCAAATAAAAAACAAGATATTCGTTAAAAGATTGGTTAGAATAATAGATTAAGAAAGTAAATTAGTCAACTAAGGGGTATTACATGGAGTGTTAAATGTAATTCAATAACTTATTAACTTGAGACTCTATATAATGTATACCTTTATGTATATTTATGATTTTCGTAGATGTTTTGAGGAAGGTTATGCAACTAATAATGGGAGGAGTAAAAAATACTTGATCATCCTCCATGTTTTACACATAAAAATCCACAAGAAATATAATATCCCTTACCCGATCAAGGACATCCCTAATGACTTCCATCAAATATGTTGTATCGCTAATCTCCATTTGATCTATAAATTCCCATATTAATCTTGAAAATCATTAAATATTAGACAAAAGAGTGAGGTGTGAGATTATTTGAGGCAACCAAATCATATAAATAATGATATAAATGAAACACCAATATGGTGAATGTAATGGTTAATGTCTAATGGTCCTTTTACATTGTAGGAATCTATATTATTATTTTTATTTGTGTGGATACATTTATACCAAGTTTGATCCTCTCATTTCCTCTTATCCAACATCTATCTTCCGAAAATATGTTAATAAACCTGGAGTACCATCGAATATTCTTGTCGACATCAAGTAGAGTATTTTTTCCCAAAAAACATAAATATTTCAAAAAATTAATTTTTCATCACCAAACCATCCATATTAAAGGTTTTTATAACTCAATTTGGAAATGGAACAACTTGAAGAGGAACATAATCGATCTATTTCATACCATTGTTTCTCTCCTTTGGTTCACATCTACTAGTCATTAATTAGATTCTCTAGGGTTGAGATAAATATTGGTGGAATGATTTGTGTAGTATTATTATTAATTTTATTCCCATATCTCAATTTTTTCTCACTGATATTCCCCTTTATCAATTTTATAAGGTCGGGAAAGGAAGATTTATAAATTTTTAATTTACCGTTTCATAGCAGGAGGAGGAATACTAGCTCATTTTTTGTATTAATGTCCCTCAACTCCACACCATGAATATTCAACTCATTATATTTATTATAAAAACTTTGTTTAAAAAAGTCATCAGTATTAGAATATATTATTGTCTAGGGTTCCCAAGTTATTTAGTTATTTATTCTTGGGCTTCAAATAGCCTTTGTGGTTTTTGAAAACCATGTCTGTAATGAGGAGGTTGCAGAATGTTTTTTCTGAAAAGGGTGACATTGTTTTTTTCTAGATCCATACACCAAGACTAATAGACCATTTGATACATAGTTTTATGATGGTTCAAAGGAATTATAATTATTCTTGTGATGTGGTTTTTCATGATGAGGATATGTTCTAACAAGGAAAATGGATGCATAATCCTCTATCTCTAGTATTTTTGGGGAAATAGTCTATTGGCTTGTATATTTTAAAGAAGGATACATCTTTCCTCATTAGAGGGGGTCATATTTCTTTTGATATAATGAAATATATCTCTTCATTATGATCAATTAATCCAACATGGTATCAATTAAATTTTTTTTCCAGATAATATGCAACTACCATATTTTCTTCTCTAACATGT
Organism: Viscum album; assembly: GCA_963277665.1. Taxonomy (NCBI): domain Eukaryota; kingdom Viridiplantae; phylum Streptophyta; class Magnoliopsida; order Santalales; family Viscaceae; genus Viscum; species Viscum album. The sequence goes on along the minus strand of OY728130.1, from coordinate 622,504,241 downwards.
GGTGTACCACGGTCAATAAAAATTTTTCATATTTTTTTTCTACTGTCGTAATTAATGAACATACAACTACAAGTGATGTTAACCAATTTCCATCTAGTTGAATCATCCACCATTCTCATATACATATGTTTGATGCCTCTATAGATTTATTGGATTAGAACTTGGTCACCAATTTTGTTATATGGGAAGCTTTAACAAAACTTCTTGAATCACAATGAATAATCATACATTGATTATACTTGATAATATTGATACCCAATATTTATTTATGAATATAATTGGTTTTCAAAGCTAGAAAATAGTCCCTATTTGAAAAAAATTCAAATATTTACAAAAAATGTAACTCATATAGGTTGAAAATAATACATCTAATAATTTGTAGTTCTTCCATGTGTGAATGGGAATTCTCTTAGTTTTATTTGGTCATTAGAGAAATAAATTTAAGGGTTGAGAAAATGAAATTAAAATTATTAAGGTGTTTTTGGATAGTCAGTAGAGAGTCCATGAAAATTTATAAGAATGTGATTAAACCCAAATTTTTTGTTAAAGTGTGATTCAAGGTTGGGGTTATCAATAAATTTTGGATTATAGTTAATTTATAGTTGATACAAATATAAAATGGTTATTATTAGATCATTTTTATTATTTTTACACATTTCTTTTGGTTTTATGTAAAATTTCCTTGTTCTTCTAATAAAAATTTCCATAGAATAAATAATTCACCAACTGGGTGGATGTTGAAACATACCTTATAGTAATATTATTTAATTCGAGATAAATGGATATGTTTAGTCTCAGGTTCATGGATTAATTTATCATTAATATTTGTTTATGACAAAAATAAAATAAAATGAATAATTATATAGGAAAAAACAGGACCATAATAGGAAGATAATAAGTTTGATTTAACGGTTTAAAAAATTAGAAAATGGGAAAATTGAGATATGGGAAAGAAGTAATAAAGAATAGAAGAGGATAATGAAAGTAAAAAATTCATATAATTGGTTTAAATATGTATTTGGATCCCTATAAATGTTTGCAAATTGTAATGTAATGGTCTTGATAACTCTTAAATGATGTGTTGTCTTTTGTTACATAGAGGTAGCCAAGTGGCTGACCAAGGTTTTCTCTCAAAGGGGATGTAATAAAAAAATATTAATGGTATTTCTAAAATAAAGTTAAAAATACACATTATATAATAATTGAGTTTCAATTTTGTGTTTTATAAAGATAAAATAAGTATTTAGATATAAGGATGATTTTTATTGAAATTTGATTGATAAAATATAATAAGAATATATTTTTTTAGAAAAATATTTTTCGATAGAGTAACAAATATAAGTGTACAGCTTAACCTATATATAAATAATTATCATTAATATTAAACACCAATAATTATTATTTCCTAATTTTAAAAACCTAGAACCATATTGGAGTTAACATAAAAACATTGATGAAATAAATTAAAACCAAGGATTGCTTCTGAATAAGAAATACTACAACCCTAAATTGATTTTATAAGAGTAAATTCTTTTCAATGGATTAATTGGTAATGTATCCAATTATGAAATCACTATAAATTGAATTTGGATTATAAATTTAACTCTATAAATTGATCCCATGTTGTTCTAATTTAGTAACTAATATTTCACTCCCACAATTCACACAATTTTCAACCTCGTGTGTTTTTTGTTAACTGTTAAATTCATTTCTTATTTTATATTAAATTTAAAACTCATTTTATATATCCTATTATTTTAATTATAGTATCTCATAGATTCATTATAAAAAAATAAATAAGTTTATAGGTAGACCAATTATTAAAAAAATACTCTTCCATGGGCGGTGTAGTCATCATCGAAATATATTGTATGCTCAATGTTTCAGAATGAGTATAAACCTATAATGGTTCTAATATTAAGTTCTATCCCAAATAAGTGAATAAATTAATAATTAAATTTAATATAGTGGATGAAAAGGTAAATAAATATAGATTTTATTTGAAGGACTACAAAATAACAATAAATACGAGGAAATGGAGAGCATTTTTGAGGATAACCTAGCTTGAGATATTCTCTCCTTTAATGGTTAATTTAACTGGTAATGAACCAAATTTCATTTTCACCCAATCAGATATTTCATTTACACCACTTCAAATGAAAAAAAAATATTTATAGAATGAACAATAGGAAAGGATAGAAAGAGTTTCCATGTGTGACATGGAAATTTGGAAAAATATTTCAATACAAATTTCAACAACTTATTCTCATAAAAAATTAATTAATGATATATCCTTATATATTTATATTTTTTAAATATCCCCCCTACACAATTTCAATTTTTGAGACCAATAAACTCATGAATATAGATGATATGGGCTAAATGGTGAACTGGTGTCCAATAGGGCGAGTTTTTTCCATCTTTGATATTATGGTCCATTTACTCCAAACTAGTAAATAATCTTGCTAGGGTGATCTCAATTACAATTATATAAAATTAAGTGAGTACATATGTTAAAAATTATATAATCAAATATGTTACAAAAAAAAATTTATGTCCAATGAATTACATTACACTTTAAAGGGTCAAAGCTGGATTTTTCAACAAATATAAATATGATTGATCTAATCCCAAATATTTTATAAATAAAAATATTTAAAATAAAAGGATATTATATCAATATATATCAATAAAATATTCATTAAATTGTTTTTCTGAAAATAAAAAATTCACACAGAGGAAAAATTAATCCATTCAACTTCTTTAACATCGGGGTTATTAGAACAATACTAAAATGTTCTTAATGTAATTCTTTTATTTTTAATTAAATAAGAATATCATATATAAATACTCTCATAATATGATCATGGTTTAATCAAAATAATCTAATCTTTAAATTCGTTATCATATCATGGGAATTAGTAAGACCAAATGGACTCACTATAAATTCATATAGTTGATAACATGTATAGAATGCTGTGTTTCGTATATCTTCCTTTATAAAACTCAACCGATGATATGAAATATGGTGTTAAAAAATAGAAACAGATATTAATTTTTAATTTCATCAAAGAATTCATCAATATGGGTAAGATGAAACTTATTATTTTTTTTAATCTTGTTATTTTCTTGATAAGCAATGAAACATTTCATTCATCAATATTTTTTATAAAAAATCCACCAGGTGAACCCCAAGGTGATGAACATGGATAAATGAATAAATTTTCAAGATTCAACTATCGATACTTCTTCAATTCTAGAAACTCAATCAGTACTATATGATATAGAGTCCTTGGAATTGGTTTAGCACCAGGTATGATTTATATTGAAAAAATAAATTCACAATTAATTTGATGACTTGGAATCTATTCAATAAGTACATAAAAAACTCATACACACAAGGTATATCATTATTCATGATATTCTACCTAACAATCTTATATAAACACATCTTTCAATAGGAATTAAGGCTCTTTAAATGGATCTAATTTCCTTCATATATATATATATATATTTCATTGCAATTATAGATAATTATTGGTTCTTTCAGAATATGAATGGGAACTACCCTTCATCAGTAACTTACAAGGAAATTTTTTAATGAATATAATTGTATTACAAAACATACATGGAATTTATCTAGAAGATGAAGAAAAATATTTACAAGAAGCATATTACAAATAAATCAAACGTATTAGAGTCATAGACTTTAGATTTGATTATTATACCATTATGGGGATTCACTACTAATTCAACATCCAATTGATGAGTTGGTAAATTAAAACCCTTAATAATAAATTCTGATATAAAAGAGTGGGTATATATAAAATGTAAGAAGACATTTTCAGATCATGAGTGGGTGGTATGTGTACCTTTCACCACTCCATTATCATATTACACATCACCAAAAGTGATCAAATGTTATTTTCATTTGTATTTGTGTTTCAGTGGGTTCTAACATCTGTTACAATTAAAAACCATTAGGGTTGATCATTTTTTAGAATAGTACATAAAAACCTTAAATTTGAAGCACAACATTTTTTTTCATGCATTCTATTTATCTCTTTCACTACTCTCCTCTTTTATTGCTTTCATAAGATCACATAGGCACTTTATTAACTCATGACCTTATTTTACACACTTAAACCATCTACCTATCCCCTTAAGACAATCTCTACTATAATCCCTTCTACACCTCGAGAAAAAAGAAATTCTAATATTATTATCTTCATAATTTTTAGAATATTCATTTAATTCCATTTAACATTCTTACAAAAATATATGATGTTTAGGTACATCCAATATCCATTTAAACATTGATATAATGTAGATATGTTTATATGTATCTACCAATGTCACTTATAGATATCATAATTTGGAAACCCTGTTTTAATCCACTAATGAAATGACCAATCATATATTTAGTTTGGTTTATATTTCTTGAAGCATACATCACATTTTAGATATAGTTTTCCCCATAGGTACAAACATATTTATCATCCCTCTACTTTATTTTAAGGAACTAAATATCCATTTCATATGAATAATAGAGTTAATGTAATTAATGGAAAATATTCAATAAACACATCCCACTCCTTGGATCCAATTTTATCACATTCCCTCATATTCATGATAAAATTACAAAATATATTTGCTTCAGTATTTAAAAGATATGTATCCAAAATGAATTTTTCATCTTCTAAACTGTAGATAATGGATTAAATATTTTCAGTGGTAATGGTCCATCAATTAGTGATAAGTGGATCAACAAAATCACTAAAATAATGTGTATGTTTATTTATGATGTAATCTTTTCAACATAGTTTTCAGCATTCCTAATTATGAAGCCAAATATGATTCATAACTTAAAAATTTTGTATCGGAATAAAAAAATACATTGAATTCCATCAACCATGACATTTGGATTATGAAGAGGAAAATTTTTATGTTTTCCATGGTATTATACTTAACATGATTTATTCAGAATCAATCTATCACATTAACTAAAAATCATAAAGTGGAAAACAATAATCATTATCCAGAATCACATATTCCTGAAAATTATTTATTGGATATCTAAATAAAGAAACATTCTTTTTTCAGTGTATAAAACCTAAGTGTTAACCTACTTTATAAATGATCAACACTGAAAACATAGGATTTTATCCTATGAATAAATATATAAAGAGTGTTTTCTATTAAATATTCTCATCATATTTTCCAAATTTTTACAAATCTTTCCTCTGATTTAAACTATAGAAATCTTGACTAAAATCAAGATAGATATAACTGGTACTAAATAGATCCAACATTTTCTACTAAACGTCTTAAAGGGGGTTTTACCTCCACCTAAGGTGGAATTACATTCCTCATGATTCCCTTTTGAGGAGGTTCTCAAATCACCCAATGTTCAGATGTGATAGTTCCCTAGGGTCATATCCCTTTCATTTTCCATGACATGATCTATATAGACCCATACATTTCATATATAAATTTTTATTTATGATGAATATTCAATACATTTTTTAATGAAACATTTTATAATATAGTAGGTTTAGTACATTTAAAAACATTTATATATATACAACCACTTCACAGGTTTATTACATCATCTACCACTAAAATCAATAAAACTATAAATATTTATAAAAAATAACTAATATATTTCTTGATAACATGAAAAAGAAATAATAATAAGAGAAGATGATATATAATTATCTAAAATGGTAATCAAGGGAGATATCTATAGAACATGATAAAAAGGGAACAAAAACATTAGCATAAAATTATTAAAATGATACTATTCATATAATAGATCGTATCTTTGAAACCTGGATAATGGTTTACAGTTAATAAGACATGAGTAATAATGGGATCCATTTTAATGATCAATGAGAGCATAACATTGGAATAAGTGACTAGTTTGTGTTATACATATAATAATAGAACATCATTCCCATAGTAGTAAAGCCTCACTACCAATACTATCATTGTGGAATTGGATCACTACCAGAACCCTCTTAGTCATAAATGATCAATCCCAAAAGTCTCTTAATGGATAGATTCCCTTCTTGTACTCTAGTTCAATCACCTGTTCCATCATACTTATCTCATAAAATATCTATCATTTCTTAAAACATTTATGGGATATATAATTTTGGGTCCACACATCCCATAATAAAAATGATATATATATGTGTGACAAGTTCAAAAAATATTCATCTAATAAAAAACCAAAATAATTAATGTGTATCTTAAAAACTTTATTATAGAATAAATCATGTAAAAGAACAATGTTTCATAAAAATATCATCTTTTAATCATAAAATATCCCATGAAAATGTATTGAGTTTTATAAAAATATTTTCCTCATAATCATAAACCATTCATAAAAAGAATAATTATTGACCCACTGGATCATATCGTAGTTAAAACTTATGTTACCTAAAAAAATTACAAATTATGTGATACATGTTATTGAATTATTATTCAGAACATTCCGTGAGGAAAATACCATTTTATCTTGGAAATAACTTAATTAAAATCTAATGATTTCCAAAATATATATTAATTTTTTTTATTTTAATAAAACCTTGAAACACATGTAAGGGATGCTTCAAGTAACTGAGTGGTCAGTATACAAATAAATTTTTTTCATGTCATATATCATAAAATACATTCCATTCTTATATTTATAAATTTAAAATGTGAATCATTTAGAAAATTAAATGTAGAATTTTTTAAAATAATTTTTAATAATTCCAATATTTGTAAAATTAAATTTTAATAATCACTGGATAATATTTAAAATATTATCGAAGACTTATTTAGAATGCATAGAAATGTAAGATAAAATATGTTCGACCAAATAGATAATGTATGTATGTTTTCTATAGAAAAATATTATCAGTCTCTTGAGTACATAAGGTGAGGGAATTTAAAGAAAATAATTTTTTTAAAAAAAATAGAAGATGAGAATTCAATGGTTTATTATGATTTATATCATAATATTCAATTATAATAAGCTTAATTTTAAACAATATAAACAAAGTATATGAATATAACATAAAAAAATTTACTAATTTTGTAACACTTGAATCATATTCCTCAAGAAGGAAATAACCATAGTTGGAACTGAAAATCCGTAAATATTTTATATAATTATCATAAATTACATAAATTCCTAGAAGATACTCCATATTAGAAAATACAAGTTTTGAAAATATCATGTGTCTCACATAAATAAAACAATGAATAAATCTTTTACCTCAAGTTAAAATTTCTATGAATTTGGTCAAAACAACCATATAAAAATATCAATTTATTATAAAGATATTTCTAAAATGTTAATGAACCTTGTTTATTTTCTTCCATATATTATATGATGAAATATTTATGAAACCAATTATTTTCATGGGTTTTAATATGTTTAATTCTTTACGATCCAATTTCAAACAAATGTATTATTTTTATTATGTAATAGGTTAGCTCGAAATAACATAGCCTTTCAATATATTGGGTAGTGATTGATATCATTTGAGAAAGAAAGTACAAGAATTGGGAGTGATCCTAGTTTATATAGGGTCTTTTTCTACATGGATAGACTTGGATGTGATGTTTGAATACTTTGATGGTTTTGGGAGGTAACCGAATCCCACATAAAAGTCATGGTAGTGAGACTTGACTATTATGTAAATGATTTTCCATGACTTTGTGTATATCAAAAATTCATGTCTTTTTCCTATATAATATTCCAACAGATTGATTCATCTATGATTATTTTATTATGTACATCGATGAAATATTCCACGAATAAAGATTATGATCTATGATATTCATTTTATTGTAATAAAATTTTATGGTCATGATATCACAACATTATGCTCATGTTATGATTATGATTCTTTTTTATCTACATTGTTTACTGTAACTGATAATTAGATTAAACACAATCTTATATTTCCTTTCTTTAGGTTATAAAGAATGGTATTGTGTATGATATGTTTTTTATGGTTGATAGTTATTCTTATTTAAGTGGGATGTGATTTATTTCACTTATGAACCTATTTTTTATGTATCCATGTTTCTGAAGGAACTCACACATTATGATTCTAGAGTGGATTGTTACATTATATAATGAATATTCATATATTAAGATGAAATTTCAATACATAAATACTATTTGTCACCATATATTGTATTAATTATTAGATTAATTAACCTTTTGAAACAAAGATGTTGAAAAATTAATAACAACTATAGGTATAATATATAGTATAAGATAAAATTCAAACGTATTGATAATGATCATGGTAATACTATGTTATTCCAACTAAATAATAGATTGAAAATACGACGTATAGATTTATAAATGAAATCAATGATATTTCATGAATATTTTGTTTATAATATTATATCTATTTCTAACAATATGATTTTTTTAGTTAATGGTTAGAATAAGTTGGAATCTTGTCAAATTTGAATATAATGGAATGTTCAATGAATGACCTCATGAGAAAACAAATGCTATGGGATATGGAATGAAAAATATATTTCATATGATAATATAATTTATGAAGCCATTATTCATAAGAAACATCCAATCTAGAAATAAAGGGAATAATGTTCTATTGATACCTTCATGTGGAATCATCCACCCTCTTTTAGTTATTATACTACTTCATGAAAGAATGAGAAATAGATCAATAAAAATTAAAATATATTTTTTGTTATACAATGATAACCTATGAAAATGTAATTTCAGATTCCTATCATTTGGAAGGTGAAGCAGATCAAAGGTGTGATATTATCAATAAAACAGAGAAACAATATGAAATTCAATCCATGGGGTGGGATGAATTCATGTTCTATTTTTTCAATTTTTATATTCCTCATATTCATTATATTAAAAAATTATGGTATTAAATGATAAAAATAAGATGTATAAAGCATTAATTTTTTCAAATACGGTAACATCTATGAAAAAATTGGAACATTACTTATGGTTTCATCTTCCAACCTAAAAGTAATGTTCATCGATTATTCGGTGGATTAAAATCAACTCTATGAAAGTAATTTTCCATAATTGTCCAAAATATATATGAAGAAATCATTTGATGTGATATAGAGGTGGAGATAAAGATTGGAGTTCCCAACCCATATCATATTATTAATATGACAAAATATATAGAATTATTTAGACATTTATAAAAATAATTGAGAGAAGAAGCTTAAAATTCATCTATGATTTATGTGGGGTAGGAAATATCATTGAAATAGTTTTATATGGGACGTTAATTCATTTAATTGTGAAAAATTATGTTTATCATGTAATCAAATACTGATGTGATGGAGAGACGTTAGTTAACAGTAAAAATAGAGAGAAATATCCATTTATTTCACCGACAACAATTTTTTATTCAAATTATAAATTGAAAACATTAAATAACCAATTTATATATCTGATATTCAATGAAAATTATATAACATCGCATCCTTTTAAGCCAAGAGACAAATTAAAATATCATATGATCGCTATTTCAGATGATTTTTATAATAATGACGTGTTGAAAGTTATACTTTTCATACACACTATAACAACTAATGACTTATTTAAGTATGATTCTAATCAATATTTTATATAATTTTTTTATAATGGTATATAAATTCCAACCAAATGAATCAATGTTGAAATAGTAGTGACAAATCCAACTAGAATAATGATATCATCTCAAGTATATGATTTTTCTCTGATTTAATTTTACTGGAATTTGATTTCTATAAATGTTGTTATTATCCCTCTAGTTGAAATTTATTTTATCATAAGAATAGATTACATTACCATATATAATTCCCATAACAATTACCAAGGAAGGAAATCACATTTTATAATAAGAACCAACATATGAATAACTATCAGTGAGAGGATAAATATAATCTTCAAACATAAATCAAATCCATTATATGTGTCTTTATTTATAATAAATAGTTTTGTGTATCTCAAATGATTGGGGAGAAACTGAAAATTAATTATATTCTTGTTTTGAGATTTTTTTGATGTCTTTATATAAAAATATCTTGGTATTGTACCAAATCAAAAAAATATGTTTTCAATAGAAGGCATTCATGCTTTTAAAAACATTTCATAGAATATATAATGAATTGAACTGATTAAATCATGAGAATTGAAATAAACTCAAGGAGATTCATGAAAAGGGATTCATTCTGTAAAGCACATCAATGTGGGGTTCACCTATTCATTTTATAATAATTAATATGGATCAAGGAGACAATATAATTATTATCATGACAAGAACAAAATCACAAGGATGAACAAGTATCTATTAAATTATATTAATCATTTTTTGGATGAAATAAATGGAAGTCAATAATTATCTATGACTGATCATCATTCAATATATAATCAATCGAACATCAATAATCCTTGTATATTTAATAAAAAATTCTATAAAAATAATGATGATGATTATTTTATTGTTATGCCCTTATGTTAGAACAATTCTCATTATAACTTGATGGATTTAAATAATTTATTCATTAGAGATTATGTTGAAGAGTTCATGGATGTATTTGTAGATTATATTCCTTTAATTTCATAGATAAATGTACAAAAATAAATATTAATTGAGAATTGTGATGAAGAGCCTATGGAAGGAGAATCATTATGAAACATTTAACAACTATTAATTTTGGATTCATAATGTTTCATTCATAGATTAACTTATCTTCAATGTTTTTTATATTAGTATATCAATATATGAAAAATATTATTGAACATTCTTAAATACCAAGAACTATGACCATGACCCATAGTTTTCTTGGTTTGGTTGGATATTATCCTCTCATTATGAATAAATTATCATGACTATCTAATACATTCACTGTGATAACTCAAAATGCATGTAAATTATTTTGGATATATAAATGATATAAAAATACAATGGATCTTGATATATGGTTTGTCAGTTCACACGTTCTTACTTTACCCTATAGTGGAGATGGGTATTAAATCTTCCTTTATGCTTCAATGAAGGTTCTTGAATGTTTTATCATGTATAATTATATAATGACATATTATGACTCACTTAAAATAAATGTTCATGAACAAAATTAAAGAACTCTTAATTTCATGTTTATTCATTTAATTTTTTTATTAAATCCATTGATGTTTTATCCTTATAAAGAAATTCTTGATATTTATACTTGTTAAAAGAATAATGTATATTTTTTTACATAGAAAGAGTTGAATATACACTAAGGGAGATGGTTAGAGATTATTAATTATTGTGACTAATCAATAATATAGGCCCTAGGAAAGAGAAAAACATGGAAGATGACCTATGTTGAAAGGGTCATGCTATATTTACTATTATAGGGTCACATATGATCTAATATTTCTTGATGTTCAATCAATGGATCCTAAAATATTGAAGAAAAGAGGGAAATAAAATCTCTATCAAATTTTTATTCATCAATCTATCGAAATGATATTAATTAGGTGTTTAAATTATATATATATATATAGATATAGGAGAAGGTGAGAAATTTTATAGAGTTTACCCTTAATTGTGATGGAATTATTATTTTTAGTAACCATGCAATTGTTTCAACAATACAAGATTTGAATAGAAAGCTATCAAAGTATTTTCAGAGAGAAAACATGGTGAGAGATATTTCATAATATGTATCTATATTTTTAGTATATAAACTAGATAGGTAAGAGTGGTATAATTATAAAGGGATGATAAAAATATTCCCATATAAGAATTTTAATGAGATAACATCACCATGTAAATTGTTGTGGGAATCACCAAAACATTAAAGAGATATTTTTACTTTTTGGATGTAGTTAATTCCCTTATAATGTTAGAAAAATTCATTTCCCTAGGGACTACATCAGTCTTGACTAGGGTTATAAAATATACATTAAATAAATTGTATAGTTTCATGGTATACCATATTTCTATTATCTGATTGGAATTCTAGGAAAACCGATATTTTTTGTAGAATATGTCAATGTGTTATTGTAGAGGACCAAAGCTTAACGTTCATGGACATTACATTACTTTTGCGGATTACTTAGTACATAACAAAAAAACACAGACAAGGACCGTAATAGTTTAGTGTCTTTAGAAACTCAAAACGTAATCTTCTAATCATGGTGAATGATCTTCAACATATCCCATAAAGATCTTCCCTTTTTTTCATACCTAAATCCTTTCTTTATATCCTGGGGAAAAGAAAACATAAAAGGGTGAGCTAAAATTCTCAGTAAGGGTAAACAAAATAAATATCAATCACATCATATTCATAAGAACATAGTATTTTCGAAATATTACCATGCAGAAGAGAACATTATTTCATAACATGGGATAAATCATGGTAGTGAAATGTAATCCCAATAATGATAACATAAAACATGAAACTTTGTGGCATACACACATAATCATAGAGAATCATTTCTTATTAGTCAAGACTCATAGCCAAGACTATCTTAGTGGACAAAGTCCATTTCTGAACCGAGTTCACTCCTCGTTTCAGTCCTGTTTCACTAAACCGGTTTAACCTGCCGTTCCAGCCATGTCTATTTCATGAGATATAAAATCTTTATCCAATGAATTATAGGGATATATAGGTCCCACCCATCTCATAATGATACCATTCTAATGTGTGCCACAAAATCATAAATCATACATCATAGCATAACCCATGTAATAAAAATGGGAATCTTAAACATCATGACATCATAAAACAATTCATATAAGATAAAGTAATTCATAAAAATATTTCCATGACAACATAATCAAATCAATGTAATAATAGGGATAGAAAAAGAACCCTATATTATCTTAGATGGAAAATAATTTTGATAAAACACTTGAACTACATTCTTGAGGAAAATATCCTTTCTATTTCAAAAACATGTTCCTTTCATAACATGTCATACAATTTTAACTAAAAGAAGTTGATTAAAAATAAACATGAAAACATTTAAAGAAATATTCTTGGAAATAATGTTTTAAAAATCCATTCATGCCGTATAAGTTAAAAAAATCATTCTTCTCATACTTTTGTCAGAAAAGTCAAAAAGTACCTCGTACGAAAAGGACAAAAGATTCCTTTAATATCTTTTACTAAAAACTCACCGAAGGGTAAAATTGGATTTAAACAATTTTAGGTGGATGGAAATAATATTACATATTGATGAAACTTAGATGTGTATGAAAAAATATACCCCAGTAAATTCCAATGTATAAACAATCTCAGATAAAAATGAGATTGTGATATTTCCCTTACCTTAGGTCCGATTTGCTTCGTAAGTGTCCGAACCTCCTGTATAATGATTTAAATAATGTCATTGAATTATTCCAGAATCATACTCATTGTTATGATATCATATATGGTTCACTTATGACTTTATTTTACCCGTTATTTTGTAAATTCCTTGTTAAAGAGTGTTTTGGGTAAAATCGTTTCATTTGTCGTCCGTGTTTTGACTTGTAATTATTCATATGATTACTTAGATCATTATTACATAATTCCAGAATATAAAACATGATTTATATATTATATATATTCAGAATATACATATATATAATAGATCATTAAATGGAAAGAAATACACCATTCATGGAGACGGTTGGCCGTACGTACGCATGAACGATGTTTTCGTTTCCTTATTGAGTTGAATGGAATTAAGTAGATGACATACATATATATACACATAAATCCAATATCATTATTATGTAATATATTTCATGATTACTTATTATTATATATACTTTATAATCATTAATGAATGGTTAACGTGGAGAATGAATCTCATCGCGTCGTGGAGACGGTAGTCCCTACGTATGCACGAGCGATGATATCGTTCTCATGATTGTGGAATTTTATTGGAGTGTATGTATACTATTCCAGAATCAATATCACTATACAATAATCATATATAGTTATTATGTACACCATTATATACATCAATGTAAGGTGGTGGTGGAAAATAGATTACACCACGGCGTGGAGACGGTATTCCGTACGTACGCACGCGTGGTGATTTCGTTATCCGTAGGATGGATAGATTGCGAAATGGGGTTGTTTCATACTTATAATAACATATCAGTATATGAGTGATGCTGATGTTATTACTTCATAATGAAACAACCTAATAAGAAGAAGTGGAAGAAGAAATAAAGTTGAAAGAATCGGTAACGGACATTACCTCTTCTTTGAAGTGCCTCTTTGAGTCCTCCTCTTAGGGCACTAAAATTGGTCTTTGAAGAAAACCAGGACCTCTAGGATGTTTCTAGGGAAGTGGAGAAGAGAATATTTCAGGGGTTGGCCGAGCTTGAAGGATCAAAGTGGTGTTAGGAAGAGAGGGAGGAGGTGCCCTTTTATAAGGGAGGAGAGGGGCACCTTTGGAATAACTAAAAATATTATTTTATTATAAAGTCAAATTCGGTTATAAATAGCTCCAAATGGATTTATTTCAAAGATAAGGTGGGGATGGGTCGAAATACTCTCATCCAATAGTATTTGGACAAGTTTAGGTTATTATACTAACCTTATCCTTTAGTTTTAACTCTTAGTTAATTAGATTGACATTTACCATGTGACTTTGTATTTTTATATTATATAGTTAATAAAATTACCATATACATCCAAGAGACCCCCAAGAGGTCCATTATTGATACACCTATCTTTATATAAGTATCTTGGCCGATCATTAGATTTTTTGGAATAAAATAACAATCAATAATATAATATTTTTTTAAAAACTATTTTATATCAATTTTGACACTATTCAATAGCTGATTTTTGTGAAACTCATAACGGAATGATTACTTCGACCAAAGTTAATTAAATAAATCTTAACATGCAATATTAACCTATAAAATTAGTGTAATTCATAAAAAGTCTCAAATTATATTTATTTGTGTATTTATAATATCAATTATTCTAATTTTTCACTATTATTGTAATTACTACATCATCATTGTGTCATAAAAAATTAATTTATTAAATGTATAAAAATTATAAATAAAATATCATTATGTAGAAAATCTTATTATATTTCTAAAGACTATTTAAAATCTAATTTATCTTATGTATAACCCTATATTAAAAGTGTTTTAGTAAATAAACTTTGATTTCAATTATTTTAACTCTTCTTTGAATTAAATAATAATAAATGTCCTAATCTAATCCAAGTGGACCTAAATGGTCGTATTTTATTTCTAAGGTTGTTTTTGGTCGAATTACACTTATCCAATAGAATTAGGACATGTGTTAGGGTAATAATAATATCATTTTTACCCTTAATTAGCGTATTTTCTTTTAACCGTGGTAAAAAAAGTAAAAAGTTACTATTCACCAAAAATTATTTTCATCTCATTGAACCACATTTTACTTACTGACATCAACCGTGTCTCTCGGATTTTTGAAATTACACTTACAGAAGCGGTAAAATTATGTTTTATGAAAAATTCATTTTTTTTAACTACCACTTAGTGGTTTCACTATTCATCAAAAAAATGAATGTTTCCAGAAAAATACAAAAAATTAGGCCTAAGCTATATTTGATATTATGAACTCAAAAATGATGTCTATTTTACCAAATTCAAAACATATCAGTTGAATTAATTAATTTAAAAAATTATTCCTGTCGTCAAAACAAATAGCGTGTTCTTAAGAGATAATAACTATCAAAAGATTAACACTTGTTTATGTCTGGTTTAAATGTGAAATTACATCTAATGACCAACATTGTATTAAATTGTAAAAATATATTCTAAATATACTTTAAAACCACTAAAATTAATAAATTATCACTATTAATTTTTTCGATTAAAAAAGTTGTTTTTAATTAAAATTTAGTAATTTTTACTATTCATCAGAAAATGAAAGTTATCAAAAAAGTACAAAAATTTAACCCTAAGCTAATTTCGAAATTTTGAATCCAAAATTGAAGTTCATTTTGAAAAATAAAATTTACAATATTTTAAAAAGTGGTTATTACTATTCATAATGGTTATTTTTAATAATATTATAATAGCATATCGTTTTTTAGTGAAACTCGGTATTTCGTATTACACACGCTATCGATGATGGTCGTGATTGCGTGTAATGCAAAGCAAGTCAAGGATGCGTGTTGTGCAAGATCATTTTGGTGTAGCATATTGTAACACCCCGAGATTTTATGAAAAATATTCTTTTTAATTTCATTAATGTCTTGTGTTGTACGCTACACAAAAAGGAGCTTGCACAACACGCATCCTTGACTTGCCTTTCATTACACGCAATCGCGACCTTCCTTGATAGCGTGTGTAGTATGCAATACCGAGTTTTACTAAACAACGATATGCTATTAAAATATTATTAAAACTAGCCATTATGAATAGTAATAACCACTTTTTGAAATTTTTAAATTTTTTTTTCAAAATGGAATTCATTTTTGGATTCGTAATATCGAAATTAGCTTAGGGTGAAATTTTGGTGATTTTCGGATAACTTTCATATTTTGATGAATAGTGAAAATTACTAAATTTTAATTAAAAACAACTTTTTCAATCGAAATAATTAATAGTGATAAATTATTAATTTTAGTGGTTTTAAATTATATTTAGAATATATTTTTACAATTTAATACAATGATGGTCATTGGATGTAATTTCACATTTAAAGCACTTATAAACAAGTTTCAATCTTTTGATAGTTATTATCTCTTAAAAACACGCTATTTGTTGTGACAGCGGAAATTAATTATAAAATTAATTAATGCAACTTATATGTTTTGAATTTTGTAAAATAGAAATCATTTTTGAATTCGGAATATCAATTATATCTTAGGGTGAAATTTTGGCATTTTTCTGAAAACATTCAATTTTCGATGAATAGTGAACCCACTAAGTGGTAGTTAAAAAACTGAATTGTTCATAAAACACAATTTTACCACTTCTGTGAGTGGAATTTCAAAAATCCGAGAGACATGGTTAATATCAAGGACTAAAATGTGGTTCAATGAGATGAAAATAATTTTTGGTGAATAGTAACGTTTGATTTTTTTACCACGGTTAAAAGTAAATAGGGTAATTAAGGGTAAAGATGATATTATTATTACCCTAACACATGTCCTAATTCTATTGGATAAGTTTAATTCGACCAAAAACAAAATTAGGAATAAAATATGACCATTTAGGCCCACTTGGATTAGATTAGGACATTTATTACTAATTTATTTAAAGAAGGGTTAAAAGAGTTAAAATCAAAGTTTATTTACTAAAACATTTTTAATATGGGGTTATACATAAGATAAATTCGACTATAAATATTCATTAGAAATATAAAAAGAGTTCCTACATAATCGTATTTTATTTGTAATTTTTAGACATTAAATAATTTAATTTATTTATGACACAACGATGATGCAGTAATTATCTTATTAATGAAATATTGACATAATTGATGTTATAAATACCCAAATAAATATAATTTGAGACTTTTTATGAATTCCACTAATTTTCTTAGTTACTATGGTATATTAGTGTTGATTTAATCAACTTGGTTCGAACATATAATTCTGTTATGACTTTCACAAAAATCATATTTCAAATAGTGTCAAAATTGACACAAAATAGTTTTTAAATCAAATATTATATTATTAATTGTTATTTTATTCCTAAAAATCTAAGGTTCGGCCAAATGACTTAGATAAGGATATATATATTAATAATAAACAATTTGGGGTTCGTTTGGCATGTTATAGTAAGTGTATTAACTATATAGTGTAAGAAAACAAAAAGACACGGTAAAAGTTAAATTATTTAACTTAGAGTTAAATATAATTGATAAGGTTAAAATAATAACCTAAACTTGTATAAATCCTATTTGTTGATAGGATTTCGACCCATCCCCACTTTAGCTTCGAAATAAGACCCTTTGGAACCATTATAAACCGATTTTGACTTTAATATAAAATAATATTTTGAGATATTCCTAAGGTTCCCCTCTCCTCCCTTATAAAAGGGCACCTCCTCCCCCTCCTCCTCACACCAATTTGAGCACTCAAGCTCGGCCAACTCCTGTCAAAATCCCTTCTCCACTTCCCTATAATAATCCTAGAGGTCCTGGTCTTCTTCAAAGACCAATCTTAGTTCCCTAAGTGGAGGATTCAAAGAGGCGTTTCAAAGAAGAGTTAATATCCATTACCGATCTTTTCAATTTCTTTCTTCTTCAAATTCTTCTTCTTTAGTTGTTTCATGATAAAGTAATAAAATCAGTATTACTTACATACTGATATGTTATTATAAATATGAAACAAACCTAATTCACCTTCTATCCATCCTACGGAAAAATGAAATCACCGCGCGTGCGTACGTACGGAATACCGTCTCCACGCCGTGGTGTAATCTATTTTCCATCATCACCTTACAAGGATGGGTATAATGGTGTAATGAGTAACTATATATGATTATTATAAAGTGATATTGATACTTAAATACTATAAATACACTTAAATACAATTCCACGATCATGGGAACAATATCATCGCTCGTGTGTACGTACGGAATACCGTCTCCACGATGTGATTCGACTCGTTCTACATGATCATCATTACATAGTAATTATATAAATGAATTGAATGAATAAATATGATATATTTTACACTAATACCATTATGGATATAAGGTATCTATAACCTTAAAAGAAGAATAAGAATTTATTCAGCAAAACACGCATAAGAACAAAAGGCAATAAAGACCCGAGTAACAAGTAACAATGAAATATTACTAACAAGAAGCTAAGAATATGACCATATATGATATCATATCAATATGTATGATTCTGGAATAAGTCAATAACATTATTTAAACCATTATACAGGAGCTTTGGACACGTACAAAGCAAATCGGACCTAAGGTAAGGGAAAATATCACAATCTCATTTTTATCCGAGATTGTTTATACTTTGGCATTTACTGGGGTGTATTTTATCATCCACATCCATGTTTCCTCAATATGAAATATTATTTCCATCCAACTACAATTGTTTAAAACCTATTTTACCCTTTGGTTAGTTTTTAGTAAAAGATATGAAAGGAATCTTTTGTCGTTTTTCATACGAGGTACTTTTTGACTTTTCCGACAAAAGTACGGGAAGAATGTTTTCTTTTAACTTATACGGAATGAATGGATTTTTAAAACATTATTTCCAAGAAGCTTCCTTTACAAGTTTTCAGGTTTATTTTTAATAAACTTCTTTTAGTTAAAAATTGTATGACATGTTAAGAAAGGAATAGTGTTTTGAAGTAGAAAGGACATTTTCCTCAAGAATGAAGTTCAAGTGTTTTATCAAAATTATTTTCCATCTAAGATAATAATGGGTTCTGTTTTTATCCATATTATTAAATTTATTTGATTATGTTGTGATGGAATTATTTTTACTAATTCTTTTATCGTATATGAATTGTTTTATGATGTCATGATGCTTAAGATTCCCATTTTTATTACATGGGTTATGCAATGTTGTATGATTTATGATTTTATGGCACACATAAGAATGGTATCATTATGAGATGGGTGGGACCTATATCTCCCTCCAATGCATTGGATAAAGATTTTATATCTCATGAGATAGACATGGCTGGAACGGTAGGTTATACCGGTTCAGTGAAACAGGACTGAAACGAGGGTGACTCGATTCAGAAACGGACTTTGTCCACTAAGATAGTCGTGGCAATGAGTCCTGACTAACAATAAATGATTCTCTATGATTATGTGTGTATGCCACAAAGTTTCATGTTTTAAGTTATGATTATTGTGATTACATTTCACTGCCATGATTTATCCCATGTTATGAAATTATTCTCTCATTTGCAGGTTAAGATTTCCAAAAGATATGTTCTTATGAATATGATGTGATTGATATTTCATTTGTTTACCCTTAATGAGAATTTGAGCTCACCCTTTTATGTTTACCTTTCCCCAGGATATAAAGAAAGGTTTAGGTATAAAAAAAAGAAGATCATTATGGGAGATGTTGAAAATCTTTCACCAGGATTAGAAGATTACGTTCCGAGTTTCCAAAGACACTAAACTATTATGATCCTTGCGTGTGTGTTTTTGTTATGTACTAAGTATTCCGCAAATGTAATGTAATGTCAATGTACGTCAAGCTTCGGGTCTCTACAGTTGGTATCAGAGGAAAGGTTTAGTCAACCTTTGGAAAATAGGATGCGAAAACGTTAGTGAGATCCCTAGAGATATTTCTAAGGTATGTCTAGGGATGTCCCTAAGGTTACGTATACATATAGGTTATAGTACTAGAATTACGCTAACTATCATGGAATTAAACCCAAGATGTTAGATATTGAAGGTACTCCCCCTTTATTATGTTATTTTCCCTAGTATGATTTTTGCCTCTCACACTATTATTTTTGGGTTTTAGACGATGGATGGAACCCGAAGGAACCGTGTTGATCAATGCAATGGACAATGCAATGATTGTCCTCCTGAACAAAAAAATGTTATGGGAGATGGAGTGCAAAATCTTATTGCTATACTTACACAAGCTATAAATCATTCTGGACTTCCAAATGAGCAGAGAAGGGAACAATATTCTATTGAGTCCTTCATGAGGCAACGTCCACCTTCTTTAAGTGGGTCTTCTGATCCACTTGTTGCTGAACAATGGATCAGTACAACTGAAAATATATTTTCATTTCTTCAATGTTCTGAACATGATAAAGTCATCTTAGCAGTATATCGTTTGGAAGGTGAAGCTGATCAATGGTGGAATCATATCAAGAATACGAGGCCAAGAGATGAAATTGAGTCCATGGAATGGGATGAGTTCAACAACTTATTTTTCAATAAGTACTTCCATCGCATTCTTCGAACAAAGATGGAGAAGGATTTTCTTGAACTAAAGTAAAAGGATGATGAATCTGTTGGTATATACGAAGCAAATTTTACAAGACTTGCAAGGTATGCATCTTGCATTATCATCCAACCTGAAAGTAAAGTTGATCGATTTTTTAGTGGCTTAAAACGAAGTCTTCGAAGGGCATTAGCTATAAGAGACTTCAGTAGCTATGAACAAATTGTGGGTTGTGCTATCAAGGTAGAAATAGAAGTTGGTGTTACATATCCATCTCATGGTTTTGACAAGAAACGAAAGATGGAGTTCAAGGAGAAATCTCAGAATAATGGTGAAAAGAAGATGAATTTTTCCTTATGCTCAAAGTGTGGAAAGAAGCATGGTGGAGATTGTCTTAAAGGGACTAGAAAATGTTTTAAGTGTGGAAAAGAAGGTCATCGAACAACTGAGTGTCGAGGTAATGGAAAAAGGGTTTCTAATGATGTGAATAAAGAGAACACTGCAGAGAATGCACCACCAACACTTAAATGCTTCAAGTGCAAGGAAATGGGGCATTATGCTAATAAATGCCCTAATCCAAGGGTTAGTGATGATCAACATGAGCAACCATTTAAGGCAAAGGACAAATGGAAGTCACATGCGATCACTATTGGCAATGTTGAATATGAAAACGATGTGGTGGAATGATTAAGTGTTTATGTAATGGGATTCCAAAATAATGTTGTATCATAAAGTATTGGAATATTTATGTGTTGGTCTAATGTGGTATTCAAACTGCTTGAGATATTTTTGGAAATAAGATGATATGCGCATAATGAAGGGAAACGAGAAAATGAAATATTTGACAGTATTCATGAGCTCATGATTGATATAAGGACTAAGTGATATCATGGTTTGAGTATATAGAATTTTGAGGATTTTGGTATGTGGAAAGTGTTAACTTTTAACTGCATTCATGTTTTCACTAAGGTTCAATGGGTATTAAAGAGAACACATGATTAAGGCCTTTGAATGTTTAGAATGTGACCAACAAGACATATCTTATGATATATGGGGATCAACGATGGTATTAAATCTCTGGTAATCGTTTTCACTATGTTATGAGAGTGGACTGCAATATTATGGATAAGCCTAAAGATTGGAATGGATTATGTTGGACATAAGTTAGTATTGTTTAAGGATAGAAGTTTTTTTTTCGATATTATTGATGGGATGTTATAGTAATATAGTTTTAGAAAAAGGTCAACCTGCAGGACGGCCGACAGCCCATCGCATCGGACAAGGCCGTGGGAATCGAACCCACAACCGAAGTGTGACTGGCCTTTATCACCTACCACTAGCCTACAGGAAGTCCCTGTTTAGTAGAAACTAGTTTTATTTTATTAAGCGGTATGATATATGAAGTATAAGTTCATTTTTGGAACCATATACGATTAATATAACCATAAGATGAACTTATAACTTTTCAAACCTTTTGTTTGAGACAGATGGAATGACCCATCATTCTATTACATGATCTGCTAACACATCATGAATGACAAATTCAACTTCATTTATTTAAGAGATGAAGTGGAAATTGTCCAAAGAACGACCAACGGTGAGACTATACCGAAATCACGAAAGTATTTCTTCTAATTCCAATTTCATCAACTTTAGGGAAATGATCTTGAAAACCAAAAATGTTGTCCTAGTGCTCTTATATCTAATGAATCATATGGTACCTTAGATCATCACAAATTTATGGCTTTGTGATTGTTGGCTTTTCCATAGCCATGTTCTCTACCACTCTCCATCAGAACATGATGGTTAGATTTTTCTTCCATATCCATATTTTCACCTATGTGGAAACCTAGTGATTAGTTTATTTGGGTAACCGTTACATTTCATACTTTCGTTTTTAAATATTGGTTTTGGTATTCTTTTTTACGATGTGGATTTCTATTAAATAAACTTTTGAATAGTAAACCATTTATAACCCTGAAGTATTTCGAGGGCGAAATTCATTTTAAGGGGGTAGAATGTTACACCTCGAGATTTTATGAAAAATATTCTTTTTAATTTCATTAATGTCTTGTGTTGTACGCTACACCAAAAGGAGCTTGCACAACACGCATCCTTGACTTGCCTTTCATTACACGCAATCGTGACCTTCCTTGATAGCGTGCGTAATACGCAATACCGAGTTTTACTAAACAACGATATGATATTAAAATATTATTAAAACTAGCCGTTATGAATAGTAATAACCACTTTTTGAAATTTTGTAAATTTTATTTTTCAAAATGGAATTCATTTTTGGATTCGTAATATCGAAATTAGCTTAGGGTGAAATTTTGGTGATTTTCGGATAACCTTCATATTTTGATGAATAGTGAACATTACTAAATTTTAATTAAAAACAACTTTTTCAATCGAAATAATTAATAGTGATAAATTATTAATTTTAGTGGTTTTAAAGTATATTTAGAATATATTTTTACAATTTAATACAATGATGGTCATTGGATGTAATTTCACATTTAAAGCACTTATAAACAAGTTTCAATCTTTTGATAGTTATTATCTCTTAAAAACACGCTATTTGTTGTGACAGCGGAAATTAATGATAAAATTAATTAATGCAACTTATATGTTGGGAATTTTGTAAAATAGAAATCATTTTTTAATTTGGAATATCAATTATAGCTTAGGGTAAAAGTTTGTCATTTTTCTGAAAACTTTCAATTTTCGATGAATAGTGAAACCACTAAGTGGTAGTTAAAAAACTGAATTGTTCAAAAAACTTAATTTTACCGCTTCTGTGCGTGGAATTTCAAAAATCCGAGAGACATGGTTAATATCAAGGACTAAAATGTTGTTCAATGAGATGCATATAATTTTTGGTGAATAGTAACTTTTGATTTTTTTTACCACGGTTAAAAGTAAATAGGGTAATTAAGGGTAAAGATGTTATTATTATTACCCTAACACATGTCCTAATTCTATTGGATAAGTGTAATTCGAACACAAACAAACTTAGGAATAAAATATGACCACTTAGGCCCACTTGGATTAGATTAGGAAATGTATTATTAATTTATTTAAAGAAGGGTTAAAAGAGTTAAAATCAACGTTTATTTACTAAAACATTTTTAATATGACGTTATACATAAGATAAATTCGACTATAAATATTCATTAGAAAGATAAAAATATTTCCTACATAATGGTATTTTATTTGTAATTTTATACATTATATAATTTAATTTATTTATGACACAACGATGATGCAGTAATTATCTTATTAATGAAATATTGACATAATTGATATTATAAATATCCAAATAAAGATAATTTTAGACTTTTTATGAATTCCACTAATTTTATAGGTTACTATGGTATATTAGTGTTGATTTAATCAACTTTTTCGAACATATAAGTCTGTTATGACTTTCACAAAAATCATATATCAAATAGTGTCAAAATTGACACAAAATAGTTTATAAATAAAATAAAATATTATTAATTGTTATTGTATTCCTAAAAATTTAAGGTTAGTCCAAATGACTTATATAAGGATATATATATTAATAATAAACAATTTGGGGTTCTTTTGGCATGTTATAGTAAGTGTATTAACCATATAGTGTAAGAAAACAAAAAGACACGGTAAAAGTTTAATTATTTAACTTAGAGGTAAATCTAATTGATAAGGTAAAAATAATAACCTAAACTTGTCTAAATCCTATTGGTTGATAGGATGTCGACCCATCCCCACTTTAGCTTCGAAAAAAGACCCTTTGGAACCATTATAAACCGATTTTGACTTTAATATAAAATAATATTTTGAGATATTCCTAAGGTGTCCCTCTCCTCCCTTATAAAAGGGTACCTCCTCCCCCTCCTCCTCACACCGATTTGAGCACTCAAGCTCGGCCAACCCCTGCCAAAATCCCTTCTCCACTTCCCTAGAATAATACTAGAGGTCCTGGTCTTCTTCAAAGACCAATATTAGTTCCCTAAGTGGAGGATTCAAAGAGGCGTTTCAAAGAAGAGGTAATATCCATTACCGATGTTTTCAATTTCTTTCTTCTTCAACTTATTCTTCTTTAGTTGTTTCATGATAAATTAATAACATCAGTATTACATACATACTTATATGTTATTATAAATATGAGACAACCCTAATTCACCTTCTATCCATCCTACGGAAAAATGAAATCACCGCGCGTGCGTACGTACGAAATACCGTCTCCACGCCGTGGTGTAATCTATTTTCCATCATCACCTTACAAGTATGGGTATAATGGTGTAATGAGTAACTATATATGATTATTATAAAGTTATATTGATACTGAAATAGTATAAATACACTTAAATACAATTCCACGATCATGGGAACAATATCATCGCTCGTGCGTACGTACGGAATACCGTCTCCACGATGTGATGCGACTCGTTCTACATGATCATCATTACATAGTAATTATATAAATGAATTGAATGAATAAATATGATATATGTTACACTAATACTATTCTGTATATAAGGTATCTATAACCATAAAAGAAGAATAAGAATTAATTTGGCAAAACACGCATAAGAACAAAAGGCAATAAAGACCCGAGTAACAAGTAACAATGAAATATTACTAATAAGAAGCTAAGAATATGACCATATATGATATCATATCAATATGTATGATTCTGGAATAAGTCAATAACATTATTTAAACCATTATACAGGAACTTCGGACACGTAAAAAGAAAATCGGACCTAAGGTAAGGGAAACTATCACAATCTCATTTTTATCCGAGATTGTTTATACTTTGGTATTTACTGGGGTGTATTTTATCATCCACATCCATGTTTCCTCAATATGTAATATTATTTCCATCCAACTACATTTGTTTAAAACCTATTTTACCCTTTGGTGAGTTTTTAGTAAAAGATATGAATGGAATCTTTTGTCGTTTTTCGTATGAGGTACTTTTTGACTTTTCTGACAAAAGTACGGGAAGAATGTTTTCTTTTAACTTATACGGAATGAATGGATTTTTAAAAAATTATTTCCAAGAATCTTCCTTTACAATTTTTCAGGTTTATTTATAATCATCTTATTTTAGTTTAAAATTGTATGACATGTTTCGAAAGGAAAAGTGTTTTTGAAGTAGAAAGGATATTTTCCTCAAGAATGAAGTTCAAGTGTTTTATCAAAATTATTTTCCATCTAAGACAATAATGGGTTCTTTTTTTATCCCTATTTTAAAATTGATTTGATTATGTTGTGATGGAATTATTTTTATGAATTCCTTTATCGTATATGAATTGTTTTATGATGTCATGATGTTTAAGATTCCAATTTTTTTTACATGGGTTATGCAATGATGTATGATTTATGATTTTGTGGCACACATAAGAATGGTATCATTATGAGATGGGTGGGACCTATATCTCCCTCCAATGCATTGGATAAAGATTTTATATCTCAAGATATATACATGGCTGGAACGGTAGTTTATACCGGTTCAGTGAAACAGGACTGAAACGAGGGTGACTCGATTCAGAAAGGGACTCTGTCCACTAAGATAGTCTTGGCAATGAGTCTTGACTAACAAGAAATTATTCTCTATGATTATGTGTGTATGCCACAAAGTTTCATGTTTTAATTTATGATTATTGTGATTACATTTCACTGCCATGATTTATCCCATGTTATGAAATTATGCTCTCTTTTGCAGGTTAAGATTTATAAAAGATATGTTCTTATGAATATGATGTGATTGATATTTCATTTGTTTACCCTTACTTAGAATTTGAGCTCACCCTTTTATGTTTACTTTTCCCCAGGATATAAAGAAAGGTTTAGGTATAAAAAAAAGAAGATCTTTATGGGAGATGTTGAAGATCTTTCACCAGGATTAGAAGATTACGTTCTGAGTTTCCAAAGACACTAAACTATTACGATCCTTGCGTGTGTGTTTTTGTTATGTACTAAGTATTCCGCAAATGTAATGTAACTTCAATGTACGTCAATCTTTCGGTCTCTACACATATAACACAAGACATTAATGAAATTAAAAAGAATATTTTCCATAAAATCTCGGGGTGTTACATTCTACCCCCCTTAAAATGAATTTCGCCCTCGAAATTCGTCAGGGTTATAAATGGTTTACTATATGAAAGTTTCTTTAATAGAAACCCACATCATAAAAAGGAATACCAAAAAAATCTAAAAAAACAAAAGTATGAAACGTAACGGTTACCCAAATAAATTAATCACAGGGTTTCCACATAGGTGAAAATATATATATGGAAGAGAAATATAACCATCATGTTCTGATGGAGAGTGGTAGAGATCATGGCTATAGAAAATCCATCAATCACAAAGCCATAGATTTGTGATGATCTAAGGTACCATCTGATTCATCAAATATAAAATCACTAGGACAACATTTTTGGTTTTCAAGATCATTTCCCTAAAGTTGATGAAATTGGAATTAGAAGAAATAATTTCGTGATTTTGGTATAGTCTCACCGTTGGTAGTTCTTTGGACAATTTCCACTTCATCCCTTAAAGAAATGAAGTTGAATTTTTCATTCGTGATGTGTTAGCAGATCATGTGATAGAATGATGGGTCATTTCATCTGTCTCAAACAAAAGGTTAGAAAAGTTATCAAAAAATACATAAGTCCATCTATAGTGATATTAATCATATATGGTTCATAAAATGGACTTATACTTCATATATCATACTGCTTAATATAATAAAACTAGTTTCTACTAAACAGGTACTTCATGTAGGGCAGTGGTAGGCGATAAAGGCCAGTCGCACTTCGGTTGTGGGTTCGATTCCCACAGCCTTGTCCGATGCGATGGGATGTCGCCCATCCTGCAGGTTGTCCTTTTTCTAAAACTACATTACTATAACATCCCATAAATAATATCGAAAAAACTTCTATACTTAAACAATACTAACTTATGTCCAACATAATCCATTCCAATCTTTAGGCTTATACAAAATAATGATGTCTAAACTCATATTATAGTGAAAATGATTACCAAATAGTTCATATAACTAGCATGTTAATACCATTATTGATCCTCATATATAATGAGATATGTATTTTTGGTCACATTACAAACATTCAAAGGCCTTAATCATGTATTCTCTTGAAAATAAATGAATACCCATTGAACCTTATTGAAAACATGAACGCAGTTAAAAGTTAACTCTTTCCACATATCAAAATCCTCAAAATTATCTATACTCAAACCATGATATCACTTAGTCCTTATATCAATCATGAGCTCATGAATACTGTCAAAAATTTCTTTTTTTTCTTTATCCCTTCATTATGCTCATATCATCTTTTTTCCAACATTATCTCAATAACATTCCATGGTTATCGGTACCATAAATTATTGAAAACCACAATATACCAATACATAAATATTCCAATATTCCACGATACTATATACAACATTATTTTCGAATCCCATTACATAAAAACTTAATCATTCCACCACATCATTGTAATATTCAAAATCTCCAATGGTGATCGCATGTGACTTCCCATTGTCCTTTTCCTTAAGTGGTTTCCCATGTCGATCATCATTAACCCTTGGATTAGGGCATTTATGAGCATAATGCCCCATTTCCTTGCACTTGAAGCATTGAAGTGTAGTTGGTTCATTCTGTGTATCCCTTCCTTTGTTTGCATCATTAAACTTCTTCTTCCCATCATGGCAGCATTCAAGTGCCCGATGAACTTCCTTTCCACATTTGAAACATTTACTTGTCCCTTTAAGACAATCTCCACCATGCTTCTTTCCACACTTTGGGCATAAGGAAAAATTCATCTTCTTTTCACCATTATTCTGAGATTTCTCCTTGAACTCCATATTTCACTTCTTGTCAAAACTATGAGATGGATAAGTAACACCAACTTCCATTTCTACCTTGATAGCACAATGCACAATTTCTTCATAGCTACTGAAGTCTCTTATAGCTAATGCCCTTCGACGATTTGGTTTTAAGCCACTGAAGAATCGATCAACATTACTTTCAGGTTGGATGATAAATCCAAATTCATACATTGCAAGCCTTGTAAAATTCTCTTCGTATATACCAACAGATTCATCATCCTTTTGCTTTAGTTCAAGAAACCCCTCCTCCATCTTTTTTTGAAGAATATGAGGGAAGTAATTATTGAAAAATAAGTTCTTGATCTCGTCCCATTCCATGGACACAATTTCATCTCTTGGCCTCGTATTCTTTATAAGATTCCACCATTGATCAGCATCACCTTCCAAACGATACTTTACTAAGATGACTTTATCATGTTCAGAACATTGAAGAACTGAAAATATATTTTCAGTGGTACTTATCCATTGTTCAGCAACAAGTGGATTAGAAGACTCACTGAATGAAGGTGGATGTTGCTTCATGAAGGACTCAATAGAATATTGTTCCCTTCTATGCTCATTTGGAAGTCCAAAATGATTCATAGCTTGTGTAAGTATAGAAAAATGATTTTTCACTCCATCTCCCATAACATTTGTTTGTTCAGGAGGACAATCATTGAATTGTCCATTGCATTGATCAACACGGTTCCTTCGGGTTCCAGCCGTCGTCTAATACCCAAAAAGAATAGTGTGAGAGGAAAAAATCATGCTAGGGAAAACAACACAATAAAGGGGGAGTACCTTCAATATCTAACATATTGGGTTACCTTAATTTTAGTACTATATCCTATACTTATACTTAACCTTATGGACATCCCTAGACATACCTTAGAAAAATCTCTAGGGATCTCACTAAAGTTCTCGCATTCTAGTTTGCAAAGGTTGACTAAACCTTTCCTCCGATACCAACCGTAGAGGCCCAAATCTTGACGTACATGGACATTACATTACTTTTGTGGAATAAATAGTACATAACAAAAACAGACACACAAGGACCGTAATAGTTTAGTGTCTTTGGAAACTCGGAACGTAATCTTCTAATCATGGTGAAAGATCTTCAACATCTCCCATAAAGATCATCCCTTTTTTTTACCTACAAACCTTCTTTATATCTTGGGGAAAAGAAAAAATAAAAGGGTGAGCTCAAATGCTCAGTAAGGGTAAAAAAAAGAAATATCAATCACATCATATTCATAATAACATAACATTTTGGAAATATTACCATGCAAAAGAGATCATAATTTCATAACATGGGATAAATCATGGTAGTGAAATGTAATCCCAATAATCGTAACATAAAACATGAAACTTTGTGGCATACACACATAATCATAGAGAATCATTTATTATTAGTCAAGACTCGTAGCGAATACTATCTTAGTGGACAAAGTCCATTTCTGAACCGAGTCCACTCCTCGTTTCAATCCTGTTTCACTGAACCAGTTTAACCTTCCATTCCAGCCATGTATATCTCATGAGATATAAAATCGTTACCCAATTAATTGGAGGGAGATATAGATCCTACCCATCTCATAATGATACCATTCTTATGTGTGCCACAAAATCATAACCCATACATCATAGCAGAACCCATGTAATAAAAATGGGAATCTTAAACATCATGAAATCATAAAACAATTCATATAAGATAAAGGAATTCATAAAAATATTTCCATCACAACATAATCAAATCAATGTAATAATAGGGATAGAAAAAGAACCCTATATGATCTTATATGGAAAATAATTTTGATAAAACACTTGAACTCCATTCTAGAGGAAAATATAGTTTCTACTTCAAAAACATGTTCCTTTCTTAACATGTCATACAATTTTATACAAAAAAAAGTTTATTAAAAATAAACCTGAAAAATTGTAAAGGAAGATTCTTGGAAATAATGTTTTAAAAATCCATTCATGTCGTATTAGTTAAAAAAAAATTATTCCCGTACTTTTTTCGGAAAAGTCAAAAAGTACCTCGTACGAAAAAGGAAAAAAGATTCCTTTCATATCTTTTACTAAAAACTCAACAAAGGGTAAAATTGGATTTATGAAATTGTAAGTGGATGAAAATAATATTACATATTGATGAAACAAATATGTGGATTATAAAATATACCCCATTAAATTCCAAAGTATAAACAATCTCATAAAAAATGAGATTGTGATATTTCCATTACATTAGGTCTGATTTTCTTCGTAAGTGTCCTAGCATCATGTATAATGATTTAAATAATGTCATTTACTTATTCCAGAATTATACTCATTGTTATGATATCATATATGGTTCACATATGACTTTATTTTACCCGTTCTTTTGTAAATTCCATGTTAAAGTGCGTTTTGGGTAAAATCGTTTCATTTGTCGTCCGTGTTTTGACTTGTAATTATTCATATGATTACATAGATCATGATTACTTAATTACAGGATATAAAACATGATTTATCTATAATATATATTCATAATATACATATATATAATAGATTAGTAAATGTAATGAAATACACCGTTCATGGAGATGATAGGCCGTACGTACGCATGAACGCTGTTTTCGTTTCCTAATTGAGTTGAATGGAATTATATAGATAACATACATATATATACACATAAATCCAGTATCATTATTATGTCATATATTTCATGATTACTTGTTATTATATATACTTTATAATCATTCATCAATAGTTAACGTGGAGAATGAATCTCATCGCGTCGTGGAGACGGTAGTCCGTACGTACGCACGAGTGATGATATCGTTCTCATGATCGTGGAACTGTACTGGAGTGTATGTATACTATTTCAGAATCAATATCAATTTACAATAATCATTTATATTTATTATTTACACCATTATATCCATCCAAGTAAGGTGGTGGTGGAAAATAGATTACACCACGACATGGAGACGGTATTCCGTATGTACGCACGCGTGGTGATTTCGTTTTCCGTAGGATGGATAGATGGTGAAATAGGGTTGTTTCATACTTATAATAACATGTCAGTATATTAGTGATACTGATTTTATTAATTTATAATGAAACAAACTAAGAAGAAGAAGTGGAAGAAGAAATAAAGTTGAAAGAATCGGTAACAGACATTACCTCTTCTTTAAAGCGCCCCTTTGAGTCCTCCTCTTAGGGCACTACAATTGGTCTTTGAAGAAGACCAGGACCACTAGGATGTTGATAAGTAAGTAGAGAAGAGAATTGGGTAGGGGTTGTCCGAGCATGAAGTCTCAAAGCGGTGTGAGGAAGAGAGGGAGGAGGTGCCCTTTTATAAGGGAGGATAGGGGCACCTTTGGAATAACTAAAAATATTATTTTATTATAAAGAAAAATTCGGTTTCAAATAGCTCCAAATTGATTTATTTAGAATCCAAGGTGATTATGGGTCTAAATCCTCTCATCCAATATAATTTAGACATGTTTAGGTCATTATACTAACCTTATATTTTAGTTTTAACTCTTAGTTAATTAGATTGACATTTACCTTGTCTCTTTGTATATTTATATTATATAGTTAATAAACATACAATATATATCCAAGAGACCCCCAAGAGGTCCATTAATGATACACCTATCTTGATATAATTATCTTGGCCGAACCTTAGATTTTTAGGAATAAACTAACAATCAATAATATAATAGTTGTTTTAAAAACTATTTTATGTCAATTTTGACACTATTCAATAGTTGATTTTTGTGAAACTCATAACAGAATTATTACTTCGACCAAAGTTAATTAAATAAATCCTAACATGCCATAGTAACCTACAAAATTAGTTTAATTCATTATAAGCCTCAAATTATATTTATTTGGGTATTTATAATAACAATTATTCTAATTTTTAACTATTATGGTAATTACTACATCATCATTGTGTCATAAATAAATTAATTTTTTTAATGTCTAAAAATTATAAATAAAATATAATTATGTAGGAAATCTTATTGGACTTCTAATTAATATTTACAATCGAATTTATCTTATGTATAACCCTATATTAAAAATGTTTTATTAAATAAACTTTGATTTTAACTATTTTAACTCTTCTTTGAATTAAATAATAATAAATGTCCTAATCTAATCCAAGTGGGCCTAAATGGTCATATGTTATTCCTAAGGTTGTTTTTGGTTGAATTACACTTATCCAATAGAATTAGGACATGTTTTAGGGTAATAATTATATCATTTTTACCCTTAATTACCTTTTTACTTTTAACCGTGGTGAAAAAAGTAAAAAGTTACTATTCACCAAAAAATATTTTCATCTCATTGAACCACATTTTACGTACTGATATCAACCTTGTCTCGTGATTTTTTTAAATTCTACTCAAATAAGTGGTAAAATTATGTTTAATGAAAAAATCATTTTTTTAACTACCACTTAGTGGTTTCACTATTCATCAAAAAAATGATAGTTTCCAGAAAAATACCAAAAATTAGGCCAAAGCTATATTTGATATTATGAACTCAAAAATGATGTCTATTTTTCCAAATTAAAAACATATCAGTTGAATTAATTCATTTAAAAAAATAATTTCTGTCGTCAAAACAAATAGTGTGTTCTTAAGAGATAATAACTATCAAAAGATTGACACTTGTTTATGTCTGGTTTATATGTGAAATTACATCCAATGACCAACATTGTATTAAATTGTAAAAATATATTCTAAATATACTTTATAACCACTAAAATTATTAATTTATCACTATTAATTATTTCGATTAAAAAGTTTTTTTAATTAAAATTTAGTAATTTTCACTATTCATCAAAAAATGAAAGTTATCCGAAAAGTACCAAAATTTCACCCTAAGATAATTTTGATATTCCGAATCCAAAAATGAAGTTCATTTTGAAAAATAAAATTTGCAAAATTTCTAAAGGTGGTTATTACTATTCATAACTGTTAGTTTTAATAATATTTTAATAGCATATCGTTGTTTAGTGAAACTCGGTATTGCGTACTACACACGCTATCGAGGAAGGTCACGATTGCGTGTAATTAAAGGAAAGTAAAGGATGTGTGTTGTGCAAGCTCAATTTGGTGTAGCGTACAACACAAGACATTAATGAAATTAAAAAGAATGTTTTTCATAAAATCTCGGGGTGTTACAGATCCTGATACAAAGTTGAGTTTTAATATAATTATCCATGCTTAGATATATAGTAATAATTAGTGTACCAATAAATCCATATAGTATATTCTCAAATAGTTTTCGTTTTATTTCAATAGTATTTGGGATCTAAAACGTCCTATGTTTCAGTTTTCTCATAACAAATTCTATCACTCGTGGATTTTAATAGCCTCTTTCTAGTCCCTCAAGGGAACGAATTGTAGAACTCCAATATTATATTAAGATGATGTAGAATTAATGTCATTTGGATATGCACAATATGATGACATGGAAGTTACTGTAACATTCATCAAACAAAACATCAAGGATTATCCAAGTTGATAAGAAATAGATGAATATAAGAATTGATTAGATCAGGTTATAAAAGTCATTGAGAAGGTGTTTCTATGAATTTCTACATAGAATAGGGTTATTGTATTCAGGAATAAATGAATGTTTATCCCAATTTTTTTTTTCCATAATTTATATTCTTGATCCAGTATGGATCACAAGTATTCACTTACAGTTTCCACCAAACCACTTTCATGATCATGATGTATTACTTCTATTTATTATGGGGGAGTACGTTACAAAACCTGTACTTGTATTGAAAAAATAGGTCATACCAACGGAACGTGATCATTACTGTGATGAAAAAATTATACATATTAGATCATAGATATAATGTGTTATAGAACAACAATATTGGCTACATAAAAGTTCAATGGTGGAATATGAATTTTGAATAAGCTTTTAAGGAACCAAAGGATGTTTGAAAAAATTACTTTATTTATTTTTATCAAAGTGAAGCGATTTTAATTGTAAAATATAGGTGAAGGAGGAAATAATTGGTCACCCTATTATATTATGATATATTTATCTATAATTAAAATTTTTCTCACTGATAGCATGATTTATATAGAACATCATGTTTAAACATAATATAATTTACTATTAAAATATGATGTTTCAGTTATTGCATAACCATAAGATTTGTGGGTATGAATTATTATATATAATTTTAGAAGAAAATTTTATTAGCATTCAAATAAAATTAATCAATTGGTTGTCAATAAATTATAAAATTATATAAAATTATTTGAAACTAAATGACATGATTTTATGAAAACTATTTATATACACAAAATGTGTATTTGTATTAATAAATTAAATTAATAATAATTGCTGAATTAATATAATGTTTTTTATGTATTATAAATACAAAAAAAATGTTTTAACGTTAACCTAATATTTTAATAATTCATGAGATAGGAAAAAATATAGCCTTAAGGAGGGAACCAAAACTTTTCAAAAAGATGTTTTTTTTGTGTTTTGTGCACTTATATGAAAATTAATATGTGAAACCTATATTTGTTGAAATTGATAATTTTTTTTTCTAATTTACATAATTGTGATGTTCAAATTTGAAAAATAGGACCCTTTTATTTTTAGGATTTATGAATAGTAACTTAAGTTAAAATTGTGACCTTAGTAAGGGCTAAATCAGGTTAGTCATGGTTAAATATAAGTGTGAGGGTCACTATTTCCCCCCATTCATAGTTTATAATGTGAATAATACCCTTATAGACATAAAATGAAAATGAAAATTTAAAAGGAATTTATTTCGGGAAAAATTCTACATAATATTTAAATAATATAAAGTTAAAATGTTTCACTCTTAGTTTTTAATAACTATTATGTGTCCACATATGGAAGAAATAATTTTTTGAATGAAGTTAAATAATTTTTTTATCAAAATGAAATTATACTCAAGTTCAGAAGAATTTAAATATTATAATAATTTTATAATTACAAGAAATGCTATGAAATGTCGTCGAAGTATTTATTCAATTAATATAAAAATAATATAAATTATTTTAAAAATATTGAATGTAAAATAACATTAGTGATTTATATATTTCCATTAATTTCTTTAGATAAATAGAACATATTTTTAATATGTAAATTTATTATATTCCAAATAAATATATTTCTTGGGTATTTTTAATGTCAAATTAAATGAATAGTTATGAAATCAACATTAATGAAATTTTTATCAAGTATTTTTTAATTAAATGATATAGAATTAATAGAAATGACATCTATTACCATGTAAATGAAATAATGTATAAAAATTCAATGCAAGTTAATTTTTTAAATCACATGTTAGTATGTATGTTGACATTATTAACCATCAACAGTTAAAATAGTTGTTACCATGGTTATTGTAAAAAATAATTTTCAAAGGGATTAATATATTACATTATTTATAAAATATAAATTTTATACAAATTTCATTACATGATGTTATATCAACTATTAAATTTTTTTGATTAAATTAATGCCCTTTTAGAATAATTTTTCTTGTGAAAGATTTTGTTATATTTTAGACATTTATAAAATTTCTATTGTGTCCTCTATCTCACTCATAAAAAGAATCCCCTAAATTTACATCCATAAAAAAATGGTTCATTTAGATTTAAAATTTATTAAAACCACCTTCTAATTATCATTATCAACATTATATTGGTGATGGTATTCCCACAATACAATCTATATGATCCTTTAGAGGATATCAAATAGATTTTTTAGAAGTGATATTCCCCTTAACTGATTAGTTTCTGTTTTTTAATTCTTCTTTACCTCCTATAAATATATCATATTTAAATTGAAAAAAATTAATATGTCTAAATATAATAAAATTACATTATTATTAATGAATCATCTTTATCCACCATCATTTCTATCAAATGGAATGTGTCTATATTGATCGTGCGTACATACATCTTTCCATTAACACATAGTGATACGACTTATTTTCCAGTACCATATTTTATGGATTTTTTATGATGGGTTTAATATTTAGAAATTATATTTTTAAGATAATTATAATTCTATAATTATAATATCATATCTACCTTCTAGCCTTATATCATTTTGAAAAATAATAACTTCTCTCATGCACATGTGTGGACTACCACCTCCGTGAAGTCATGTATTTTTTTATTTCACATTTATATATAATTTAATAAGTAAATTTAATTTATATACATGTATTGTATGGTATAATAAATTTAGTAATGATGAATATTAGTTATATTCCTTTTATTACGCCAATTTAAATGTTAAAATAGTATTCTTTTATACGTATGGCATATAGTCTCTATGAATGGTGTAATTCATCTTTCAATATATACCTTGTATAAATGATTATAAATATATATATATATATATAATATTTATATCAGTATTAAAAATATGCATAATAAGTAACCATGATAAACGTATAAGGAAAATAAATATCAAACTGAAATTCTTATGTTGAATTAAATAGTTAACACATAGAAATGATGATTTTAAACTTGACATTTTAATAAATTGGGTTTGAATTATTATAAGGGATCATTATTATATTATAAATATTTAAATGAATGTGGTATATAATTAAAATAGGCTTCAATTTATTATAGATGGTGAGAGAATTCTTTCCAATAAGTCTAACAAGACATAAACGGTTGTCATCCCAAATTATCTTGTTCGGGACATATTTAATCTTATGAACCTAACTTGTTTTATAAGATATATATATGTGTCATGGATATGTTATATCTAGATGATAAAATTTTAATTATATTATTAAATTTAGTTGATGTTATTTTTTAATGGGTCTTATGATTCAAATGATAATAAATCAGTATGTATTTTTATGTTACAATATCATTATTTAGTTGGATATTTTTTTTTATTTTTCCAACTATGAAATATTTTGATTTATATCTAATAATACTCATGATATTTAATATATAATGGTCATTTATCATGATTATTTGTTTTCTTTCCATTTTCTTGAATAGAATTAATAAATATATTGAAAATATGTTTTACAAACAAATGAATTCATTTCTCTCTTGAGTCAAAAATCATTTCTTTTTCATGTAAATGTTTTCTTAAAAATGTTTTCAAATTTTTTTTCAGTATTAATTTTTGGGAGACTCTCATGTGGAAAATAGATAGAATATATTTATTCCAAACATAAATATAGTGTTATTGGGACTTCGGTTTTTTCAAGAGAAGATAGTTTTGTTGGTGTGTTAAATTCTTTTTTAGTGAATTGGAATTATAGGACACCTATGATGGAATTTATTAGCTTAAACATGAATGATTAAAAAATTTCATCCTTAGATTTTCCCCAACTTCCCCATTATTCATTATTCTACTCCACATTCCCATCATTCTGTGATCAAAGGAAATCACCGTGATTAACCTTTTATGGAAATTTATTTTTGGAAATAGGATACTAACATAACTATATTTCATATCCATACTAGCCCTAGGGGTTGGATACCATTAATTATTATTAGATTATCCCACTCTTAAATGTATTAGGAATTTGGGTTATCAAAAGGTTTGTCTGTTTAAATAGTGAATGAATTAAAAATTTATTAAAAAATAGAAAAATAAGAATCTCATAAAATCAACCAAACCAAACAAATTGATAAAATTAAATGAAGATGTATGAAACATTAAAAAAATTAATCATGGGTGTGTGTATGGATATCCTTATCTCAACAACCATTTTTGTAGTTCTTAATCAATAGAGAACAAAAAAATTAATAAAAAATAGAAAATAATAGAAAAAATCACCATCCCCATTTCATACACTCATCGTCTTATATCTCTTATGCTCACCAGCCCTTTCTCTTTTTATACCAATTATCATAGAATGATTGTCTATTTTTTTAATGGCCTACTGAGACACAACAGTTTCATTTCAATCTAACCTATTATTGTTAGATCAATTAACATATTCCAATTTGACTTTGTTTTCATTTATTCTTACCCAATGAATATCTTGATAGTCTGTATTTCATTTAAATATATATTTGAAATAATTTTCTCCCATGATAAATATATGTAATTAACTATGAAAAAATACTTCCATGATTCACACTATTGGTGGAAGTCAAAATGTTAATGGGATGAGTTATACATACTAGGGATATAGACATGAGTTATTTAATTGGAATTATTCAAAATTGGGTTAGGCCATTGTATGGATAGTGCAAGGTATCAAATATTTTCTAGGATATTCTAATTCCATGTTTTTTCATGAAACATTGCAGTTAATTTCAATTTATTTTAATTTTCATCATTGTCATTAAAATTTTAACAACAATTTACATCTCTAATGAGCTTTCTTATCTCAGGCTCACAATTCATACTCTATAAAAGTGTATATTTATTCAGAGGCATGATGATCTTAAATAATTAATGGATTCATAGGTTCATGATAAATATTGGATATTCCGTGATAAAGGGAGATGTGTTATCATATTTCATCATATTGATAGGGAGGAAAAAGAGAGTTATATATTTTCAATGAAATAATCTACTAAATTCCTATAATAATCACTTTAGGAGAACATCTTCATCTGTACTCACATATAATAGTGGTATGATATTTATCATGTCAATATATTAAGATTTGTTTTAGGTAATAAGGAATGATTTTCTAAGGTGGTACTGAGTAGTGAAAATTTGGTAAGAAGCTCAGTGGATTCGAGGCTCAATATTCTGTCATGGAGATCATGTATTTAGTCTACAAAGCATCATCGACATACTTCAAACTCTATTCATAGGTAGCACAAATCGAGTGGTATTTGGAAGAGAATTAGGTTTCTTTATTCATCAGGTGTGTATGACTATTTTAGGATGCTTGGGGGATTTTAGTTATATTCTTCATAGAAATTTCATCCTTTTCCTACAGAAATGGTTATGATGGTGGTATAGTCAATCATGACTATCGAATTTGGAAAAGGATTCATTATCTTCTCTGTTTTTTGTATGGATTGTTCCTCTACAAATATTTTATTTCATGATGTTTTACTCTAAAAGTTAATTCATCATTTCTTTATTTTTGTTTTATTGATGATTACTTTTAACATTTTAGCAGTCACAACATATTGAATTTAAAATATAATAATAATAATTTGTCCATTGTCTACAATGTGGTTTATTCCAGAGTTTTATTTCCATGATGATGATTTTCATTGTAGGGTATTAATTTTAAGGATGAACCATATGAACAAATTTCACCAAATAATCAACCATAAGGAGATAATGTAATTAGATCAATAGCATATTCTATGTGGTGTATCCATGCATTTATCATTTGGTATGCAATGTGGATCATTAATAAAAAGAGTATTCTTGGTTGTTCAATGAATTTTAAATCTATCTATTCTTGTATCTAATATAAAAAAAAAATTAATAGTAGTTTTATTAATTTAACATTTTCAATCGTTTGTATTATAGCAAAAGTTTTCAGTGTATGGTTAAATTCATTAATTTTAAAAAAATTGATTCCCATATTTTCCCAAAAATTTAATAAATCTATAAAATACTTATCTTCAACCATTTACATATTGAACCAATATTTTTCAAAATTGCAGAAAAAAATATCAATCCATAAGGTAGTTGAATTACTTTTTGAGTATTTTTATGGAATAAAAAACAATTTGTTTTTGAAAATATAGGATCAAAACACTCTCCCATACTTGAACAATTTCACTCCCATGTAATTGTCTCATGAAATTCAATTTAATAGCTTTTCATTGTTCAAAATATGTTTTTAAGGAAAATTAAATATAATGGAAATGATTTTAATTGAATGAAAATATATGCTCTAATAATGATCTATATTATCAATATAAGAGTGAGGGAAACATTTTTAATTTATTCCAAAAAAATTAAATCATTATTGGAAAATTTTAATTTCAGTAGAATGAAATTACATAAGGCTTATAAAATCTATCCAATAAAATACATAAAAAACATAATTAGTGAATTATATCATATATAATAAAATACCCTTATTTATTCAATGTAATGTATTTATATAGAGTAAAACTCAATCTTGGGAAATAATGATTTACCATATTTTTGGTAAAAATTCCATTCTTCACATACATTGAATCAATAAATATACTATCAAACACAAGGTCCTTGAAAAGATTATACATTTGTATTGAGGCTAGTTTGATATTTTAAACAATATTAGTAGATAAAAAATTATTTGAAACTTTAAATACAATGCATTATCTACAAAGTAAATCATGAAATAATCCCTCAATAATCCCCTATACATATGATTTACCACACACTTCCAAAATGTACTCTTCTATACACAAGGATGTAGTGTTGAAATAATTCAAAAAAAGTATTATCATAATCTCTAATTCTGTTAGGTGAATAATATAATAAATATATAATGTGTATATTAGGTTATCATTCTCATTTAACCTCTGTATGAATAAAATTATGGTGACTCACACATCTCAACGAGAACTTATTATGATGATATTCATAGGAAAATACACATGTAATCCCAATCAACCACAATTAGAATAGAATCTATCATGTGTTATTATTTTATAGTGAGCATAATTATAGGATAAGTTTTAATAAATTGGAAATATACCAATTAAAAAATTCGTGGTTATGTAAGGGATTGATAAGGGTCAATAAACATGGTATGGTTCAATTAATAACGGGAGAATCATAATCCAATGAAATAATCCTATATAATTTAAATCATGAATTGAAAATATTAGAGAGAGAATAAAACATGTTATAGTTTGTAAATAATATCCAAAGAATAACACATGATGTTAGGGAAATAGAAAATGATAGAAAATTTGTCTATAAACCACTCAATATTGGAATTAAAATGAAGAACTATCACTTCTGGTTATGGATTTCAACTATCAGTCAAAAAACATGGAAATGGTTGAGAAACATATTCAAATAAAATAAACATAGTTAAATAATGTTTATTTATTTCAATATTAAATATTATTCTCATGCACCACACACCAACATGGAGTTCATAAAATTCAATGAGGTTTACAATTCGGCTGAAAAAATTAATGGAAACTCATAAACTATAAATTTTTTTTATTCATGATTAAAAAATAATAGAGTTGTTTATAAAGTGACTAAATTATGAAATTAAAAAGTGTATGTTCATAATAAAACTAATTTGTGCCTCTCCACAGTATACGGTTCCAAAATACTTTTAATTTAATTTCCCTAAGTATTTATTCAAGAAAAATAGTTTAAATTATGATGTTATACATAATATTGGATAGTTATAACCAGAAAGTTATCTATTTACTAGTACATTGGAGGTTGTTAGAAAACTCTAATGTTATTCCTATAAATCATCATGTTACATCTTAAATTATTGGGTTTTTATCTTGAATGTGTTCATTAATCCTTCTATTTATATCCCAATTATACCAAAAATTAATGTTTATGTTATTGTGTAGGCCCAATCCATGTGCAACAGAGCATACAAAATAATTATTTAATCTCTACAGATAAAATCATTGGTATCCAACTTGGAATTATCATTTCTATATCAATTAATCATGATAGTATTGAGTTTTATTTTTTTCCCAAAGATGGTTCTAAAATTCCACTCTCCTCATCTCCTCAAGATCCATAATCTGTAGCTTCCTTTGTTCACAATCCTTACCAAACACAAGGTCCACTTGTTTGAAAGAATAGTTTTATTTGTTTTATAACTCAATTTAAAAAGAAAAATATTAACAATAAATAAGTTTTTATTGGAATACCTATGTAGGTATGTAGGATGTAATGCATTCCAAAATTTCACCCACCAATTTATTACTTTGGTCTCGGTAAGTTGGTTTCACTTTGTTCAACAGAAATCATTTTACTTCTTATATTTGAATAAACAACCCACATATATTTCTATGGGTTGTAGGTTGTGCATTTTTTATTATATGATATATATTTATTCATGATTTCTATTTTATTCTTATGAAGATAAATAATTACTTTGTTAATGATTATAAATTGAGGTATTCTAAAACTATAAAAAAAATTCTTTTTAGTAAATCACTCAATGTATTTGAATAATCTGATTTATTGGATTTTTCTTCAGTCCATAATGAAAAATGATATACTTATAATAAGATTTAATACAATCCAAATGAAATAAGAAATGGTCCTACAATTTTAATTCCCTACACTTGAAAAATATCATTTAAAATCAATGGTTTTCATGGAATCTCATATATTATGGAAATTCCAGCAGTAAACTAGAAGTAGGTTGATTTTATAAAAAATATATTTTATCCCTCAACCATAATTTAATTATTATTTAAAATTACATAATTATATTGAGACACATTCTTTATATTTTTACCAAACTAGGTTTAAATTTTAAAATTATTAGAGTTTTCAGTAATACGAATGGTTAGTAGATACTGTGTGAAATCCAGAGGAGTGAATTGTTAATCTAAAAAAACTAAATAATCCTTGGTGGTTGGATTCACTAACGTTTTGACCCCAATATGCATGGGGTTCCAAGGCATCCATTAGTGGGTTCCCAGTTTCTCAGAAAAAGTAGCCAAAACATGTGGGATTCATTTGTATGAAAAATTATAAAATAATAAATAAATAAAGTTGTTTTTGTTTTTAATTATTTTTTATTTTTTAATATTCAATTATTATTCTTATTTTATCATTAGGTATTTCCCACTTATGTTCCTTCTTCTATCTATCTCACATTCTAGGGGATCCCTCTACCACACCTCCAACTCTTCCCTTTCCAGGGTATATTGCCACCACAACCTCTAATTACATGGGTGTTATTCACTACATGGATACTAATCTTACCTTATTCCATCATTTATAATTAATTCTTATTTCCTTCAACATAAATTTTGTTATCAAAACATCAGGAAAACATAACCTTGACCAGGACTTTTTTTTGGCAGACTGTTGGTTTCTTGGGTTTATGAAGGACAATTTTATGCCCATTATTTTATATATTATTTAAGGAATGTGATTACAAACCATTTTAG
The DNA here is from genome assembly GCA_963277665.1 of Viscum album. Lineage (NCBI taxonomy): Eukaryota > Viridiplantae > Streptophyta > Magnoliopsida > Santalales > Viscaceae > Viscum > Viscum album. The sequence goes on along the minus strand of OY728130.1, from coordinate 622,460,385 downwards.
GTATGGTACTCTATGTAAAATAATTTAAATTTAAAACATTAGTTTATTGAATCTTTATCATGTTATTTCATTATATATAAATGTATAAAAAATGTATAATTTTTTTAATTGATGAAACTTTTCTCTGTCATTCACTACATGTTATATTATTCTTTTTTCATGGATTATCACTAGTGAAACATGTTTTAAAAATATTCTTTTTATAATATTATCACACCATGTTATTTGTTTATTTTCTAATCTATTTAATTCATATATGTTAGTGGAATTGACGATGATTATCCATTCAATTTTTTTTGGAAAGGGATTATTCTGTATTTGAATTCCAAGGAGCCTCAAAATTGATTTAAAATTCTTATACTTTTTAAATATAGATTATACACATAAAAATATAAAGGTATAGATATAGATATCCTATATGTACATGTTAACTCATGGGGGTTAAAATATGTTGATTGGTAAAAAGGGTTTATATTATAAATATAGTTATTTAAACATGTATAATGTAGAATATAGAAATTGAAAAATTTAAAGGGATTAAATTAAAATGGTTATTCAAATAGTAACATTGATTTTGAAATAAAAAGGTAACATTTTTCCATTCTACTAATTTCATTAAGAGAGGAATCTTACATATATTCTTTGATGTCAAGTGTGAGTTCATATAGATGGTGTTTTGGAGGTTGGATTAGATTTTATAATTACATTTAAGGAATGATATTTTGAATTTTTGATTTCTCCCTCATCTCTGACATTTAATATATCTATGATATCCTATGAATCATACTATGAGTCTTGATAAGTTTGTTATTTTCCTAAAAATAGATGGACTATATCACCACGGTATTGAAAGCCCATATGGGTTGTTCCACTGAAGATGCTATAGAGATATCTGACAAGTTATTATATATGGATCCCAGTGATAGGCTAAAAGATATTTAATAACCAAGTACATATATGGACTCTTCACATGATGTCTATAAATATCCCATGTTAACTATTTTTAATTATTCTCCATTCCCAATTTCTATGACTATTAATTTATAAAATCATTTCAAAAATTTGGTTATCATATGAAACACATAAAATATTACCTAGTTACATGTCTTTATTTTACCCTAAATATATAATTCCTTTTGACTTTATATTTTTAGTTTTTAGTAATATATTTTATCTCACCACATGATCCACTTTAAAAAGATAAATTTCAAAAGTCGTTCCTTTTTTAGAATGTAATTTTTTTAAAATAGAGAGTAGAAATATCTTATGGTGAGTGAGGTAAAACCATTTTTTAAGTATAATATCCATGAAACATATGGATTTAGAAGGGTTAGTGAGCTTTTATTTCTAGTGTCAATTCACTACTTTCTTAGTTTTTATTACAGGTTACTGTTTGTTAATTTTTTTGTCATGGTTGTCAGATATACGGACAAGCTATATTAGAATTTTATTTAATTACAACTATTTAGTTTATAATTATTTACTTTCAAAAATCATTCACATGTGTTTTTTCGATGAATCCTAGGAACATGTTTTATACTATAGTTATCGATAAAACCTTTTATGTCTTATCACCAACCGGGTAAGGTAACCATTGTTGGGAAAACTCGGGCTGGTTTGTGAAAAATTGGACTTAGAGGATCCATTTTAATTTGGGGATGTTTGATCTAATTGTGGTTAGGAGTGCCAAAACTACAGTGGTAGGGGTGGGAAGTTTTTGAAGATATCTTAATCATCCTAATCCTTTTTTTACCAAATGATTTCTGGCATTGATTCATTTTATTGAGATGTTTAGTTTTTTGGGGATTTGGGGACGGAAATTGGGTGTAAACATGTGGTACATGATGATATTATAAGGACTGTGAAGCCATGCAGATCCCAAATACATGGTTTAGAATATAATATAGTTCTTGTTGGATCCTTAGCATAAGGTCCAATAATCCATGTAATGATTTTGATCACTAAAACTAGTACCCACTTTAAATTACTATATGGAATCATTTTTAGTGTAATTTGATAATGTTATGTTGTGTTGTTTGAGAGAAAATGTGAGAATTATTTTCAAACAAATGGTTTTAAAATAGTCATGTTTTGGTTTCAAAGTGGATTTAATTGTTTTTTTATTATAATTATTTTTATTTGAAATGGATTTTGAAATTCATGATTGGTTTCAAAGGGAAATAAAATTGGTTTTTAAAAGAGATACATTTTCAAAATTGATAATGTTCGTTTGAAAAATCAAGGATTTTATCATAAAGTAAAACCCATTTATAGAGTAGCCCCATTATTTAGGAATTAATTGGGGTGTTGTGTTGGTTGAATAAATTATGTAATCATAGTAATGGAATATTCTTTTTGTGATTCATGGAACGGAAAAAGAGGAGACACTTAAAAAGGATGTTTGAGCTTGGGTACCTATGAATGCTTTAAATGAAAATGTTGTGTTGATTTGAAATTTAAATAAGCCAGGAAATTTTTTTCAAATTAAAATGTTCATATTAGTGTTCTTTTAAACATGAATGTGAAATTTATATATATTTTAGTGTTGAATGTAATGTCTTAAATTGTTTTAAAGGGGAAACTTTTTTGTTTTAGGTCATTTTTTAAATGATATTTTGTATTTTTATTTTGTTATTTTAATTTATGATCTAATTCTAGGTTTGGTGTTTGATTATATAAATATTGATTTTTTTTAATTAGATTCAAAAGGATTTATCTCTATTGTATGGATGTTTTAATTTATTTTTTTTAATTTTGAGGGATCTTATTTATTATTTAATTTTTTTGTTTGATTTTAATGTCCCATAAAATTGTTATATATATATTGGGATGTTATTATCTTAGGGGGTTCACAATTGGTGTCTCTTTTGGATAAGTATTTTTTTTCTCTAGTTGGTGGCCTATTTCTTAATCCATGTGGAATAGTAAAATTATATCCCCTCCTTGTCAATTGATATTTTTTTATGAATCATAAGTTGGTTTTTATCTTGGGGGATTCCCTATGTCTCTTGGTAAAATGATTATTGGAATATTATTGTTTTTATCTGATTAGGAAAATTATTTTTGAGGGTTAGATGGGATGCTAGTATGGCCATGATATATTTTTATTGAGGGGTTATAATGTCAAATTATTCAGTCCCTTAATAGATATTTGAGATCAATATTACCCCAAATGTTAGTTGTAACATAGATAGATAGTTCATTATTCATATGGATTTGATATAGATTGGAATTTTTAGATATGATACACCATGTTAAATCCTCTTCCGTAGTTGTTCTATGAATTACATCGATTATTCATGATTGGTAATGTTTTAATTGAGGGAATAAAGTTGTTCCTAATCCTATATATTAATGTATATCTTGTTTGTATTTGTTCTATGATATGATGATTCTGATCTTTTTATTAAATATATGTTTTTAATGATCAACATAATGTGTGTGTCCAAGAATGGACATATAAATAATTATATAGTGATTCTGTGATTCTATGGGATGATTTTTTTCCATATGTTGTCTTAACATTCCATCATGTTTTCAATGGAACCCTTTTGGTGGGAAGGTCTATTACTGATCATGATTTTCATTGATTAAACCATAACGGGTTTAACTCTTTTGGAACTATTTTTAGTGTAAAAATAATTCTTTTGGTGTTAATGCCTTTGGTAATTTTTCATGATCCGATTGATTATTGGGATGTGGGTATTATGGATGAGTATTTTAGAAATGTTTTAATACTGTGGGTTGAAAATAATGTTCAATTTGATCTCATTTATTTCTATGATTCACTTTATGGCCCCTCTTGTAATAATACAAGGGAAAAAAGTGTTTTGCAATGTTTCTAATATTTTCATAGTGAGATTATTTTATATTGGGAGTTCATTATGTTTGGTTTAATTTAGTTTCATAGGACTTTTCTAAGGGTGTTTAAGATGTTATGTGGGTGTTAAGAATTTTGTTACAATTAATGAGGCATAATCATGATTGATCATATGGCCTTTTAAAATAGTTCAGTCTTTCAAGAAAAATATAGAAATATGGTGGTGATTACTGTCACCCATATATTTAATTTATTAATTTTATTAATAATTAAATTATATTTATTCTCATTATTGTGTTTTAGGAAAAACCAGGTGGTAATTACAAATATCATCGATTTTTCGTATCAGCATGCAGTTGACACATGGTTAATAAAAACATTAGGTTGATTATTTGAGTATATGTATAATCAATATTGATCCAAAATCCGGGAAGGTTCATAGATTCCCTAATTTTGGTCCATGAAAGTGCGAGGTTATCCAATGTATCCCTAAAGAGGTGCATCTCTAGAACACAATTTTAGAAACTCTTTGGCCAAAATCAGTCAAGTTCATAGTCATATAAATAATAAAAACATTTGTTTTTTTGTGTTTTAATTTATTTTTTAGTTTTCTATTTATCCCACTATTTTGTGTTTAATTCAAACCCACCCAAGTACATATAACCTATCAATCATACACTCTAACCAATCCTTTGACTGCACCTCCCCCTCCTCTATTTCTATGGTTTATGGCCCCTGTAACCTCTAATTTCCATAGAGTTCGTCACAGTAACAGAACACAACTTCTATTCTTCCTTATATTATCATTTAGTTTAGGTTTTCTTTTCTATCCGTGTAGTTCAAACAACTTAATCCATCCCTAAAAAGAATTTGGTTGTTGTTTTGATATTCAATCTATTTCTAGGGTTTATAAGGATGGATTTGAGGACCAATCTTGTGATGCTCATAGATGGAGTGGTATTTTACACCATTTACAATGAGTTTGGCTATGTATGTGACATTGAATTGAAAACTATTATTGATTGAGTATTTTATCAGTTTTTTATAATACATTTCAATGTAAATAAATTATAGAGAACATTTATTCTTGATGAAATTTGTCTGCATTATACTCATTGTATTTTATAAATATTCATCAAGTGTTTTCTCTAGTGAAACAATTTTTAAAAATATATTTTGAATCGTTGAACAAAATGTGTTTTTTGGTTTATTTAAAAAATATTTTATTTATTTATGGTATAGATATTTATTATTTCATATCCCTTCATCAATTTTTTCGCAAAGGCCTAATAGTACATTTGATTTTGAATGTGCGTCAAAATGGGTTTGAAATTAATTATCAATATTAAATATTAATAATACATGTAAAAAATATCTATGTATACATAGATATTATCTTTTAACATATTCACTCATGGTGGTTGGAATATTTATATTGGAACCAATGGGGTTTATATATACATGGAGTGAATCCATGTATATTATTTAAGGGTGAAATTTTATAATTTATTGGATTTTGTTCGAAAATGGTTTTCAACATCTAATGTAAGTGCTTAAAACAAAAAATCATGGTTTTTATATTTATATTTTTAATGAAAATTTAAACCCACCAAGAATAGTCTCCACTTTAGTGGGAATTTCCTTGGTTGGTGTTAGGTGGTTTGATTATAATATATTATGAATTTTGAGGACATACAAATCGTATTCATGATTTGTTCAAAATCTCCATCTTTTTCTATATCCATGGGATCATAGGTGTCATAGTCAAAGACACAATGAAGTAATAACTTCACCCTTATTGGATATAATGTATACTTATAATAGGGAAATTCCATGTCAATTGTTCCATCAGTGCGACTAGCGAGTGCTTTTAGTTGGTTATTTACTATAGATTTAATTGATAGGTTGTCCGATTGTTTTGAAGATATTAATTATATGGTATCATTATCTTATGACTAGAAAAATACATCGATAAATATTTTTCATTTATTCCACATTCCCTTATTTTGTGATTTTTTTAATAACATGATTTCAACTGTTATGATTTTTCCGAAAACTCTTACATAATCACCTCATTTTATGTGTTCAGTTTTATGATTGTATTTCAACACCTGGTGCCATACATACCATTGTCTCTATATTATTAATATATTTTATTTATATTTTTTGTAATGGATGTCCAATGTATGGATGGGAATACCAAAAGATTATTTAATATCCATTACTGCCTTTTTAGTTATTTTTTGGAGAAATCATTTACATTGGTTGATTCATTGATGCCTAAGAACTTGTGAAATTCTATGGGGATTCAGAATACCTTTCTTTCCATGTCATTCATTGGGTCGGGAATCCAATAGATAGATGACCTAGTTAAGGTCATGAACCATATGTTTTTCTTTATAATTTTTTTTCAAAACAAATACATTTTAAAAAATTATACAACTGGTTATTTAAGACAAAAATGGATTCAGCATGAAAGTGTATAGAAAAAATAAAAAAATGAGTTGATATACTCTTAGGGATTCAATATCTAATGAATTTTTATTTCACATTTTACATAAATAAGGATCCTCGTAGACCTAATATTTTGAATCATATAATAATTAAATAGTTATTTTTTTAATGAAGGTGGGTACATTTCATGTTAAATTTTTTTTTTCAATATCATCATAGCCTGTTAAATGTGTGAGGTTATACAGAGTCTCTGTATGGTCTAATCCATCCATATTCTTTCTATTAATTTTTTCTACCTTGATAGTGTGATTCACTTGAATCATGTGTTCTAACACTATGGGTTCAACGCCCCTCTTATCCATACACTCCTGGTCCAACATTTATATCAGAAACATAAATCATACCAATATGGGATTTATGTCAGAACTCATGATTATATATACAAATGATTCATGATCATAATTAGTAGATATATTAATCTCTAAATGATAAGATTGATTTTTTTTTCTATAAATGTAAATATTAACAAACTTCCTCTATGATGTCTGGTAGTTAATCATGGAAGTTAATATATTCACTAAAGTATAGTCTTAAATTTTTTTAGTTTATTGTTATTTTTCGAAATCGTGAACTGTATATATATTTCAAAACCATCAAAAGTAATTTCGAAGGTGTAACTACATTTTGGTGGTATGATAATGGTGAAATTTCTATAATACACTATCAATCATTCAGAATATTACCGTCAATGATCATAAAAAAAATCACATTCCTTAATGACTAGGTAAGTTAAGGGAAATGAAATTTTACTATATTCATTAGTAATCATTCTATAGAATCCAATTATATATATAATAGATTTCATGTACCTCCCAATGGTTGGGTATGAAAGTGTAGAAATTACATCATCAATAGATTTAGCGACTTCTATTCCATCTTAAAAATTATATGAACCAAAATATTTAAAATTTCATCAATAAAATAACACATTATACATGGGTTATTATCAACATATATTCTTAGAAAATTCTATAATAATTACAAAGGTTCTTTGAATTTTTTTTCCACATTGGTGAAGTCATGATGTAAAACCTCTAGATAGTAGTCAATCAGGTTTCAGAAGATTCTAACCAAGCCGTGCTAAAAGTTACATAGGGAATTTAAATTACTTAATAAATACATTAGGTAAGAAAACATTCAAATGATAGATGTTAAAATATACTTTTCATTGTACTCATGATCTATTGGAACCATATGATACCCATAAAATCAATCAAGGAAGCAATAATGACCTTTCATGCTACTATGTCGAACATTTGGTAAACAAAGGGTATGCACAAGTAGTATTGTCTGGTCACATAGTTTAATAATCTATAATCTATAAATACTAAAAAAATATTCATAATCCTTATTGTTACTAACTCATTATTCATATTTTTCTATATTTTTATTCAATTTCTGTAACAACCCATACCCGGCCAGCCACCCGAACAGTGACAAACGGGCCGAGTGTCACTACCTTAGGTGCACCTCCCCTGAACTCCAAAGGCTAGCGACTAGCAGCGATGGACTATTAGGTATAGTTGGGAGGATATACCCTCTTAGAGGATCATAATAAGGGTACTGGTCCGATAATAATAATAAAGATGCAGTGGAATGAAAGAATCAGCAGACTCGAACCAGACCCGTAGAGCGGAAGCATAATCAATATAGATGAACGACAGAAGTAGTAAATATTACAACAATAGAAGAAATTAACACAACAGCATGCTAATAACATGTAACTACTACTGAAAAGTAAAACATGCATCCAGAGCAGGTCATACACATCTGAATAAAAAAGGGCACCAATGGCTAACCAACAGTATCTACAACAAGTAAGCATGCCGATATCGAAAAGAAAACAAAACAAAGTAAACCCAGCTAGGCATGACCTCAAGGTCCATACCATCTCTATTAAATAAATAACGCAACCCAACTCCTAATGCTAGCCTCTTTCCTGCACGTAAATCCATAAAGTCTGTACGCGTCCCGAAGGGCCCATGCAGGGTGTGAGACAAATCTCAGTAGGATACCACCCAACGGTGCTTACCATATATAAGTGTTTAAGCAGTCATAAATTTCTCAGAAAAAAATATTAAATGGTACAATGAACAATTAAACACAAACTCCACTGGTGCTCAATAGCCACCATGGAGTGTCGCCTGCTTCGACCAACGCCAGATGTTTGTCATGTAACCCATCACCATGTGCCACCTGACAAGTCATGTCTCAAGTACCGACGTTTCGAAGGCACGCCCAAAAATAGTAACCCGACACCTTGTGCCTCCTGACACCTCGTGTCTCAAGTACCGACGTCCTGAAGGCACACCCAAAAATAGTAACCGGCACCAGCTACCCCCTGACACCTCGTGTCTCAAGTACCGACGTCCCGAAGGCTCACCCAAAAATATTAACCCATCACCAAGTGCCCCCTGACACCTCATGTCTCAAGTACCGACGTCCCGAAGGCACGCCCATCCCCTGAAGGCTCCTCACCTCCCACGTGGCTTTCTATGGCAAGCACCCCCATCCAGAAAACCTAACCGCAACTACGGGGGCCTCTAACTACACGAGTGGTCAAAACAACCTCATCACAGAGTATCTCTGTGTGCACACTACTAAAATTTCCAGTGAGTGGTAATCACCAAAATATTCATAAGCCACCAAAATATCTGACACCTCGTGTCCCTATGACCATGTCGCTCAACTCTGATGGCCTCACCATCCAAGTAACCCGGGCCATACCCTAACCTAACAGTCATACTGCCTGAAGCTGACTTCCATGATGCCCAATACCGTGGTAAAAACCACCCAAAGTAACCTAGGTAAAGCCCCAACCTGTGATTCGCATCACTCATGCATAACCGTACCAAGCCCAACATAACCCAAGGGGTCCAGAAGATGCAATTCAGCAATTTCATATATAACATATGTAAATAGAAAACATAACCAGGAAAAACAAACTAAATAGTTGAATTGCACTATGCAAGGTGATGTCCCATAACAACACTAAGGTCTTGAATGCCTATAGAAATTAATATCAGACATTAATAAATTAAACTAAATAGTTAATAAAATTAACATTTCAGTAAAAACCATTTTGGCATTCCCTAGCCAAAATGCCCCGAAGAGAAACGACCCCCCACCCGGCCCTTCTCATGAAAAATAGTAATAGGGGATACATAAAGGCATCACGTAGATCTAATAAGAAATTCAATATGAAATAGCAAATAAAACGGGTCTCACTCAAAATACCCGAAAACGCGCCGAAGGCTGCGTCACCCAAACAACCACAAAAACACAAAATGAGGTATGCACCACCTACCAAAGACTCATATGATGCTACTCCTCCGGTAATAGCTGCCAATTAGGTCTAAAACGCAGTAAATATTCAAAATATTGAAACCCGCTCAAACCCCTATAACTCTTTCTAGAACAAAAATCAGACAAAATGGCCAAAGAGGAATCGAGGCCTTACCGAGGGGGTTCCAATGCATCCAACCGAGGTCAGATCAGACTTCGGACGAAGAACTGGTAGAATATTGAAGATCCGACCAACTGGGGGGTGGAGGTTCCTTCCAAAAACTCAAAACGAATCTACTTCCCATTTTATGTGAAAAAAAGAAAGTACACGGTGTGTAATTTAGGACTACACACCATGTATAGTTCATTTAACTATTCATATGATGGCAGGATTCCGCTGACTTACTTTCTGAACCTTCCGACATAAGTACACGACATGTACCTAGGGGTACAAGGCATGTACTTGGTTCCTCTTCCTTTCCTCTCCTACATTCCCACACGCCATGTATATTCCTCAAACATAGCTAGACTACACGGTGTGTCCAAATAGAACAAGGCATGTACCTGGTTCTACCCAGCCAATGACCCACACGCCATGTATGGCCACCACATGTTCGGGGATACACGACATGTCTAAAAATACATGCAGTGTAGTAAGAAACAACTACATGGTCATCACATGGCATGTACCCGGTGAGCACACGGCTGGTCACTCGCCTACAAATACACGGCGTGTACTTAAAGTACACGGCGTGTAGTCTGGAAATTTCCAGAACATTTCATTTTCTCCAGTTTCCTCAGAAACTAGTCAAAAATTTTAATAGGGTCGGGATTTTGACCCATTCGAAAACCCAAGTTCTTACAAACTACCCACCTTAACTTATCTCATCCATGAGCTACCAAAAGAAACCAGGAGATGGCACAGAACATGCCCATCCCAGTTAAACAACCTGGACTACCCCGGTCCCAATGTTCTAGCTAAATTCATCAAGGGGCTCCCCACCATAGGAATTGTCTACCCTGTCTCAACGAAAACAAAATTTAAAGCAAACAAGGTTTACTAAACTAATTTTCGGATGCATAGTCCTCCTGTGATGACTCTCCACCCCTGCACCTCATTGGCACTCTCGTGTACACCCAACGTATCCCGCACTGCATCTGTGTCCTTTTCTATGAGTTCCTGGTTCCTAGCACCTCGAGTAACATGTATCCACGATGCCCTGATGCCCACGACACATAATTAACCCGCATCTGTGATGCCCCGATGCCCCCGACAACTCAAGTAACCCGCATCTGTGATGCCCCGATGGCCTCGACACCTCATTTAACCCGCATCCTCGATGCCCCGATGCTATGCATCTCATACATATATATAGAATATATCATGCACCCGATATGGTGCCAATCCCACTGACTAGCATCTAGTCAGTCCACATAGATCATGTGCACCACGTGCACTCAAAACAGACATGCCTCTACAGGTCATGCCAAAAAGGAGACATGGAGATCACGGCCACAACACAGTGTACCTCTAACTGTCATTGGCTCACCAGCCTGCTCAGCCTCTGGCAGCTCCATGGTATGCACCTAGCCTAAAACATGGATGCCTGATGCCTGACATCCCGATGCTTCTCTAGACACCGGCCACTGTCCCCTAAACTGGGTCCCACCGTCTCTGTCATGACCTCTGTGCATAGATGAACCCCGACTACCCTCTCTGGGTACCAAACATAAACCAACTCCAGACGCTACAGTCTATCCTGGTCCCTGCCTACCGGCTATCTGAGAAGGATACCTGGAAAACCTCTCTAAATGCTCGTCCTGTCCACATGCCCAGCACTCCTTCGGAGGCATATCGCACTGAGCCTGAACATGCCCCGACTGTCCACACTGAAAGAAAATCCCTGAAGAACTACCATGCGGTGGTCTAGCTGAATCCCTGGCCTGACTGCCCTACCGGAACTCATCCCGTCCCCGCTTTCTACTGTCAGAACCATCACCTGAATCTCTCACCCTACCCAAGCGAGACATTTCCCTCTCTTTTCCCTCAGCTATGAGAGCCTGGTTTACCGCCTCAGAGAATGAAAAAAGCCTGAAGATATTCACCTAGACCCAAATGGCGTGTCGTAAGCCATCATCGAAGCGCCTCACCCTAGATGTGTTGTCGCTTACTATACTAGGTGCAGAGTGAGATAGCTCAGCAAAAGAAGCTGCGTAATTCATAATGGACATGTCTTCCTACTGAAGACTCAAGAACTCCAATGATCTCTCTTCCCTCAGTGTCTCTGGGAAGAAGTGATCAAAGAACCTATCCTCAATGTCCTTCTAAGCCAGTCCCTCGTTCCTACGAGCCTATATCTGTACGTCCCACCAACGCTTCACCGGTCCTCTCAAAATGTAAGTCGACATCTTGACCCTCCACCCTTGAGGAATCTCGAGCTGCTTGAAAATCATCTGCATACTCTGTATCCAGTTCTCATTCTCCTGCGGGCCAACCTCACCCTGAAAAAGCGGTGAGTGTTGCAACTAGAACTCCCATGTCAAATACGCCATAGAAGTCTCTATACCCTGCGCGCCTCTATCAATTCCCAGCAAAACACGTACCAGGTTAGCTCGAAGCTGCTCGTCAAGACATGGCGCGAACGATGTCAACCCCACTGTTTCCCTGCCTGCACTAGATCCTGAACCTGATCATGTCCCTAAGCCTATACCTGTGGCTCGTTTTCTTCCTGTACCAATGTTTTACCCTGATCCTACGGCACTGTATCATCTCCTTCCTGACGATCCATTGAGCCGTGAAGGAGTAACCCGATGAATACCATAAGTGGTCAGAAAAACCATATATATATATATTACAATAAATTCTATGTAGATAAGGAAATCAATAAAGAGGTAGTGTATAATGACCACCCTTACTCTCCCCTATCGCAACCCATGCCATCGGCATCCCGACCTCACTGCCTCCTTACCCGCCCTCAATAGAGCCAAGTATCAATAGTACCTCAGGCCATGCCCATCCCGACAACTCATGTTGCCTCAAAATGATGACCGAGTCACCCAATCCTGGCAGTTACACTACCTCACCCATAGTACCTGCCAGCTCTCATAAGAGTCAGACCCAAATATCATACAACATGCAATTCTACAAAATATAAAGCATGTCATACACATTTTCAGAACTAACAGTTCTATCATGAATTTCACCAATTCACATTTCAAAGCATATAATGCATGAAAATTGATTTTTTTCATTCACATGGAATTATCACCTGACAAAGCAGACGTGCAATTATGAAATTGAAATCCCTAAAATGTGCCTATCAAAAGCCAAGCAAGGAAGCCTCGCCATACTGGGCCAAGGTCCAATTCTCCCTTACCATACCGAGTCAAGGGTCACAAATCACAATCATGAACATCACACATCAAGTGAGCCACCGAGGTGGAAATCATATACACTGTAATTTGAGGAAAATGAACAGCAGTTCCCACCCGTGACAACTAAGTCCATCCCTCATACCTGGGGCTATAGGCACCCAAACACAAGCTAGAAACCTAGTCCCTGTAACAACTATCTCTAGTCTACCATATCCCAAATAGTAAAACAAACAGAAAGAAATGAGAAGCCTCAAAATCATTAGTATCTGGAAAACACTGCTACTAAATCCATGTCACGAAATCCTCTGATACCACTTTGTAACAACCCAGACCCGGCCAACCACCGGAACATTGCCAAATGGGTCGAGTGTCACTACCTTATGTGCACCTCCCCTGAACGCCAAAGGCTGCCGACTAGCAGCGAGGGTCTATTAGGTATAGTGGGGAGTCTATACCCTCTCAAGGGATCATAATAAGGCTACTGGTCCGATAATAATAATAAAGATACAGCGGAATGAAAGACTCAGCAGACTCGAACCAGACCCGCAGAGCGGAAGCATAATCAATATAGATAAACAGTGGAAGCAGTAAATATAACAACAACAGTGGAAATTTACATAAGAGCATGCTAATAACATGTAACTACAACGGAACACCAAAACATGAATTCAGAGCAGGTCATACACAACTGAATAAAAAAGGGCGCTAATGGATAACCAACAGTAGCTACAACATGTAAGCATGCTGATACCGAAAAGAAAAGAAAACAAAGTATACCCTGCTAGGAATGACCTGAAGGTCCATACCATCTCCATGGAATAACTAACGCAACCCATCTTCTGAAGCTGGACTCTTTCCTACACGTAAATCTATAAAGTCTGCACGCGTCCCGAAGGTCCCATGCAGGGTGTGAGATAAATCTCAGTAGCATACCACCCAACGATGCGTACCAAATATAAGTGTTTAAGCAGTCATGAATATCTCAAAAAAAAATAGTAAACAGTACAATGCACAATTAAACACAAACTCCACTGGTGCTCAACAGCCACCATGGAGTGTCACCTGGGTCGGCCAATGTCAGAATCTCTGTCATGTAACCCGGAACCATGTGCCACCTGCCAGATCATTTCTCATGTAACGACGTCCCGAAGGCATGCCCAAAAATAATAACCCAGCACCATGTTCCTCATAACACCTCGTGTCTCAAGTACCAACGTCCCGATGGCATGCCCAAAAATAGTAACCCGACACCAGGTGCCCCCTGACACCTCGTGTCTCAAGTACCGACATCCCGAAGGCACGCCCAAAAACAGTAACCCGACACCAAGTGCCTCCTAACACCTCATGTCTCAAGTACCGACATCCCGAAGGCATGCCCATCCCTTGAAGGCTCATCACCTCCCACATGGCTTTCTATGGTAAGCACTCCCAACCATAAAACCTAACCGCAACTACAGGGGCCTCTACCCACACGAGTTGTTAAAACCACCTCATCACGGGGTATCTTTGTGTGCACACTACTCAAAGTCCCGGTGAGCGATCATCACCAAAATAGTCCTAAGCCACCAAAATATATGACACCTCATGTCCCTGCGACCATGTTTCTCAAGTCCGATGGCCTCACCATCCATGTAACCTCGTCCATGCCCCAACCTGACAGTCGTACTACCTCATGCCGATGTCCATGATGCCCAATCATATGGTCAAAACCACCCAAAGTAACCCGGGCAAAGGCCCAATCTGTTATTCGCATCACTCAAGTGTAACAGAGCCAACCCAACACAACCCAAGGGGTCCAGCAGATGTAATTCAAAAATTTCATATAAAACATATATAAACAGAAAACATAAGGAGGAAAAACAAACTAAATAGTTGAATTGCAATATGCAAGGTGATGTCCCATACCAGCACTAAGGTCTTTAATGCCTCTATAAATTTATATCAGACATTAATAAATTAAACTAAACAGTTTATAACATTAACATTTCAGTTAAAACCATTTTGGCGTTCCTCGGCCAAAATGCCCTGATGAGAAATGACCCCTCACCCAGCCCTGCTCACAGAAACTGGTAACATGGCTACCCAAAGACATCTCGTAGGTCCAACAAGTGATTAAATATGAAATAGCAGATAAAATGGGTCATGTTCAAAATACCCAAAAACGCGCCAAAGGACGTGTCACCCAAACAACCACAAAAACAATAAATGATGTATGCACCACCTACCTGAGACTCGTAAGATGCTACTGCTCTAGTAACAGCTGCCAATTTGGTCTAAAAGCAGTAAATCTACAAAAGATTCAAACCCGCTCAAACCCCTATAACTATTTCTAGAATGGAAATCAGACAAAATGGCCATAGAGGAATCGAGGCCTTACCGAGGGGGTTCCAATGCATCCAACCGAGGTCTAATCAGACGTTAGATGAAGAAACGGGAGAAGATTGAAGATCCGGCCGACTTGGGGAC
Source organism: Viscum album (assembly GCA_963277665.1). Classification (NCBI taxonomy): domain Eukaryota; kingdom Viridiplantae; phylum Streptophyta; class Magnoliopsida; order Santalales; family Viscaceae; genus Viscum; species Viscum album. Next base: position 622,444,925 of record OY728130.1, on the reverse strand, counting down.
GGAGGTTCTGTCCAAAACCTCAAAACGAAGCTACTACGAGTTTTATGAGATAAAAAGAAATTACACAGCGCATACTTTAGGACTAAATGCTGTGTATAGTTCATTTAACTATTCATAAGAAGGTAGGATTTTGCCGACTTACTTTTCAAACCTGCCGATATATGTACACGACGTGTACCTAGGGGTACACGACGTGTAATTTGTTCCACTCCCTTTCCTCGCTGACTTTCCCACATGCCATGTATATTCCTTATACATGGCCAGACTACACGGCGTGACCAAATGGAACACAACGTGTACCTAGTTCTACCCAGCCAATGGCCCACACGCCATGTATGGCCACCACACATCCGGGGATACACTGGGTGTCTAAAACTACATGACGTGTACTGAGAAACTACTACACAGTCATCACATGGCATGTCCCCAGTGAGCACACGGCCGATCACTCGCCTAGACATACATGACATGTACTTAAAGTACACAGCGTGTAGTCTAGAAATTTCAAGAACTTCTCATTTTTTCCAGTTTCCTCAGAAACCAGTCAAAAATTTAAATAGGGTCGGGATCTTGAACCGTTCCAAAACCCGGGTTCTTACAATTTTCATTGGGACTATTAGGATTAGGATTTTCCATAGGGAGTCCAAGAAAGGATAGATTATTCCATATCTTAAAATTGTTTCTAAATCTTATCTATGTGCTTTTAGAAGGGTCATTGTGAACCATATTTGGGTTTCTCTTACTCGATATTATTCAATATCACAAAAACATTAATGAATGCTGGCTGTAGGTATACACCATGGGATGTCCCATTATTCCCAACCTTTTTCCTTAACATTATTATAGAAAATATTCTGAATTTGATGTTATTCTCTAAACTCTAAATTATTTCATATTATAAAACAAGGATTCTATTTTTACTTTAATAAGGGATATTTAATTTTTGATTTCAATAGATTATATTATTATTTGGGGGTTACAATGATGATTTCAATGAGTATTTCTCCATGTTAAAAATTTTTACATGTAATTCCAATTCATTTGTTTATTATTTTATTAATCTATCCCAATAACATTCAACAATTAATTCAAATTGGTCCACACTCAAAACTATCAAATGATTAAATTAATTTTCAAAGATACATTAGTCAAAATGTTTTGTTTTATATTAGTGTTATATTAGTCTGATTATATCATTTAACATGTCAATTTCCAAACGATATGAGGAATTTACTTCAAAATTTTTATTAGTAAAACATAATACACTTCCTTTGGCTATTTTATTGAGTCAAATTGGTTGAAATCCACGTTTTCCTCACAAATATTCCTGGAAAGAGTGAATTTAATGACATTTATGGTTGTTTTATAATCATTGTGGAATGGTCTTCCTAGATGTACTGGAGAGTAATCATTACCTTTTCATTCTAAAATGCTTTTTATATAGATATTATCAGAGAATGGGTAACCATGTACACTTACCAAGTCATCATTGAAATCTCCTACCAGTTTGTAATTGTTTAAATTAGTGAGTTTCACCCCCAACCAAGTTTGATTATGTTATCCTATATGAAAATATGAATAAATGGAATACAGAATTACCTTTATGTGACGATCCTAAAAAACAGAATTCATTGGAAAATAAAATATTACCAATAGTGTATGACAAAAAGTACATATATCATGGAATTTATCGGTGATTTTAAGGGTGAAAAGGGAAGAATCCTTTTTACCTAATATTAACTCATCATTTCATCACAATATCCTTTTCATAGTACATGATTCCATAATGAATTTTACATAACATATAATTTGGTGACTTGACACCTGTATATGGATTTTTATTTATACCTTTTTTGAACACATCCAACATTTCCTATTTGAGTGATTTTTTTGTTATCAATGGATATTTCATCCATACAAGAAAGGTAAGTTCTGGTTGATATGGATCTTCTATATTGAATTTCCATTTTTCATTCTAAATTATATGTTTGTTTATATATTTGTCCTTAGGTTATTTTTATTAGGAGATTTTATATGGTCCATGTTGTTGTTAACATCTTACATCAATCACTAGAGGTGATCCATTATTTTATTCTATCATATTATCACTCCTCAAATTAATAATAATAGAGTTTTTATTAGGGTGAGGAATTTATTCTCTTGGAATCACACACGATCATTGATGTTAAAGATTATTGATGGTGATCATGAGAAAGTATGCCCTTCTTTTTAATTCCATCTTACATGATCCATGAGATAGGTGAGTAGTTAATTGACAATATTGATATTACATTACATATCATAGCATATCCATCATGGAAGAATAATGTAAATTTACAAGATGATATCTCATGGATACTAGAAAATATTGTCTCTAGATTAAAGGGGTTTAGTAAATATTATACAAGTCATATGATATAGTGTGTTTTTCATATATTGGATCGCAAATATAAATTTATTTGTGTGAATATTTATAAATTATTGGATTCCACATTGCTGATTCTAGAATTCCCTCTAGGTCATAGTTCTATATCTTTTAATCCCTTAATCATGAGAGAAAATGTTTGTGAAATACTCTTCAGAATAATAGATATTGTATTACCATGGGGGTGTGCATGTGATGAATCCATTAAAATTTTTATAGATATTTATATCTGAAATAAGTTAAATTTTCAATTTTATTTTCCATCATTAGTGATTCATAACTTTTTATAGATTTAACAAAACTAATTTCTATAAGGAAACAAAACTTTTGGTATCTTTTTATATTATTTCAAACATATTTATATCTTCAAAATGATTCTTATCAATTAGAAATTCTCTTCATGAAGCATTTAATTGGAACTGATCCATGTCCATAAATCATTGAATCATAATACCATTATGTGATGTAACTCCAAGGGATGAAAGGGGTATATTGTGGCCAGTTTTATTAACCTTTCCCGAAACCCATAGATAGTTTATATAGTTTATTTTTTGACTATATATATATATTTCATATTTTAGCACCTTTGGATTCAGAGGAAAATATCTAGATGAATGTACTATGTAGTTCATCCAATGAGGGAAATTCTCTTGGGTGTATATCATTGTTCCACTCATTGGCTATCCCATCAAGAGTATAAGGGAAATCTATCAAGATTATTTTATACATAGACAATTTACGTGTTTGGAATCAACTACAAACATAATTAACAGACCTAAATTTTCTGTTTGGGACTACCCCTAATAATATATGAAATTTGGAATGAATATTTATCATCACATTTTTTATATCATATTATTGTATATTGTTAAATTGTAATTTTTTATTATTAACGTTAGAATTAGTTCAATGCATTTCTCTAATTGTTATATAATCATAAGAAAAATATTATTCCATTTCATCCATACCTAATGTATATATGTTTGAATAAAATAATGTGGAATGAGATTTATCCAAGGGAATGGTGAAAAACTCTATTTTTTTTAATTTTATGTGATTTAAGAGTTGGAGGACTTGAGCGAAGAGTTTTCCCAAATAGAGCATCAAAACCAATGAGGCTTAAAGAACATGATCTAGTCATTTGAAATCATTTTAATTAAAATAAGATTACTAATAATACAATTCCTAGCAACAATTCCTATTTTGAGGCCCATCTAACATAGGGTTCTCTAGAAATCTAAATTTTAACAATAATTTATTGTAGTATTATTGGTACTTTAATTGTTTCAGTATAGGTAGGTGTTGTGGGTGTGTTAAAAAAATTAATTTGTTTTAGTTATGGGTAAAAGAAGGTTAAATTTATTAAATTAAAATTCAAAGTTTAACAAATAATATTCTAACATTGGTTTACACCCCTCACATCCTTTAGAATAGTTATTCAACATCACATTCCCATTATTATATGATCAATTTAAATCACCCTGATTATCCTTTCTGAGAAATTTCTATTTAGAATAACAAACAAATAATATTAATATATTTTCTATCATCTCCGAATATAGTGAGATGATGAAACCAATTACTATTGGATGATATCCCTGATATCTATCAAATTAGTGTTGTTAGAAATTGATCCATGTTTTCGACCAATTAAACAAAAAAAGAGATTAAAATTATAAATAAATTAATAATATAAAAAATTTACACATCTGAACACATATTGAAAATTAAAAAGAGAAGACTATTTAATTCAATGAAATAACACTACATTCGATTGGGGGGATATATTTATGGATCAACCACTACAAATCTAGTTGTCTGTTATTTTATAATAATTGAAATAATGTGAAAATGGGAAATGTTTAAAAAATAAATATATTTAGTTGATATAGTCCATATCCTCTATAGTTTCATATCACCATCTCATTATATAGTTATACAGATACTCCTAGGATGGTAATATATTTATTTATAAACCTTTAATCACAAACCATATCCTTTTCTAGACATCCCAGTATTCTTAGGTCAATTCATAATTTTTTATCACACATTGGTTTATCTGATTGCCTCTATGAGCATAACATGGTAGATTTATTTGGATTAATATGAGGGTTGGTAAATTTTCAAGCATGTATGAATATTTCAAGAGTCTAATATGGTTCAAGTTATCATTATCATTTAAATAAAAATCATTTTTTCAAGATTTAGGAGCGATGATTGTGTGGCTGATCATGAGGATTCCCCATTGAAATGGGGGTTCTCAATTCCATATTTTTTAGTGTAGGTTCCACTACCATGTTTTGTTTTTCATGATGGTTAATTTCCAAATATGAGGTAAAGTAACATCATTTTATCTTATATTTTATTTTCATAGCCATATTTGTAGTCACGGTAGATGTAATTTGAAGTACGGTTGATCTATTTTATGAATTTATGAACTCTATGGTTTTTGTAATTATATTTTTTCCATGTGTACCATTTTATATCAAGGATATTACTTGTGAGGATTCACAATAAACAGGAAATTCACCAAATGATCAATCATAATGAAATCACATTATGGGGTTGATGGCCTTTTGTGTGTGCAATCTCTAATCATTTATCATTTTCTATATCATTTGAAAAAAATTATAGATATAATACAATGAACAACCATTAATTTTCCAAAAAATAGATTATTGGAGTGACACTAATATGGAAAATCATGGTCATTACATTCCTTTGACATTTATTGATGGTATGAACAAAAAAAATATTTTGATAGATTAAATTAATTAATTATTAATAATATATTAGGTTTCCCATTTTATTCTGCTAATATATATATATAAATACCATCATTATCGATATTTATTTACATATTGAGTATATCTTTATAAAAAAATCATTAAAAATAATAAATCAACTAGAATTTTTTTTAAAATTAAGTGTTTTGTAATCTATATTATAATTTTTTGATATAATATGTTTGAATCATTCTTATATGAGGATTTAGGGTACTTTCTACCGATTTTGAAATTAAAAAAATTTATTAAATGGAATTTTCTTATTTTTTTATAAACAAGGTACTTTTTGAATTTTTACAAAATTAATAAAGTAATGTTTTAAAATAGATATCGCATAAAAGATATTTTTTTAACAATGAAGACATAAATATTTGAAGATTACATTAATCATTTTCATAGATCATTTAAAATAATATATTTTCCTATGTATTTTTGAAATTTTTAGATTTTATAAAAGTTATTTAAATGATAAATTTGTATTTTCCTTAATAAATGTTCTAAAAAATATTTTAGATACATTTTTTTTCTGTAATATCAACTTCATATGTTACTTCAGTTTTACTAGGTATAAATTAAAATTATTTCATCCTTATTAATTTTTTAGATTATTTAAGATTACAATGATTTATTTATTATGATGCACATTTAATTATCATGAGAAATTATCTGATAAAAAGATTTAATGACTATGAAAAATGTAACCTTTCTATGGTTTTTTTCTATGATACAAATTTTATAAAAAAACATTTCCATTCCTCTGTTATGATATAATGAATGTTTTATGATAATGATGAAAATATTTGTACGATATTCATTATGTGATGGTTGGTCCTTATATTATATACCCTCCAATTAATTAGGTAAATATTTCTATATAATTAGATAAATAGGATCATAATTGGGAGTGATCCCATATTATTAAGACAATTCACCAATTACAATAGTTTATAATGTGAACCATGAATACATTTATGCTTTTGGAAGTGAATCCAATACTCTATGATTTTCATGGAAGTTATACTTCACTAAAATGGAAATGATTTTATATTATTTTATATATTCCATAATCTCAAGTCTTATCCGAAAGTTATATAATGACACCTCATATAATTTGGTTCCTTTATGATTCATTCCATTAAAACTACAAAATTTATACCATGAGTTGATATTATGATTTATGAAATAATGGGTATAGTTTTCAAATTTGATGGCAATGTTCTCATACCCTTATGATCATATTATTTTTATGTTGTTATTGATATCTCCATTTTAACCTTATTCAGATTTAGGGCTCACCCAGTGTTATGTTTCAATTCCCTTGGCTATAAATAAAGATGTTTTCTATGATATGTAAAACAAGGATTCATGTCATGTTTATTTTAGTGGGATATTATGTAGTTCACTAGCGTTTATATTTTTATGAATCTATGTTTCCGAATGCAGTTGACATATAAAATTATGGCATGGTTGTTATGTAATATAATGAACATCTATGTAGTAAGTTGTGATATCTATGTAAGAAATATATGGGTTTCTATGTTGTATTTTATTTTATATGGATTCCATGTCCATGTAAATCTTACTAAATCAGTTATAAATTTATTATAAATTCCAATATGAAATTTGATGTGATTTTGAATGGCTATGATTAGCTGGACATAAAGTGAAGGTGGCAGGGTTTGAAATTGAACGAAACATGGAAAATGACTATGCAAAGTTTCACATAAGTTATTTATAGTATATTAAATTTTCTACATATCCAAATACTTATATAAGATGTTCTTTGTATCAAAATTGTTTCATACATAATTTTGTAATTACACAAGTGTTCTGATATTTCTGAGAAACCCACATCTACAAATGTCCATTCCCAAAATCTAGTTCATATCATAATTCATAACTATTTTTTTTGTTAATTAATCTCCCCATATGCATATGAAATTATATAGTTTAATTCTTCAAATAATGAATTTTAATGAAAAATATAAACATCACATATAAAAATGTTGACATATATTTGAATTTCGGATCTGGTTATAAAAATTTAGTTATACATATCTTAATGATTCAAAGAAAAATCCGTATAATAGAATCCAAACCATTTAATGTAATTTGAACTAATTTAAATATATCCTCTCATACAATATGTCTATAAAATTTAATTCCACACATGGATTCATATAAGAGAATTCCACATATGAACAAGTTGAAAATACATATAATTATAGAATTCATATTCAATTGATGGAAACATTTCTATCATTCATGAAGCTATTATTCTATGATTTAAATATCATAAAATAATTGATTGGTTTGTGATTGAAGAATTTATAATAAATTGAAGGTGAACCAAATCTACTAAAAAGGAATATCAAATATAAATAAAAAATTGGGGTTCCACAATAATATAATTATTATGAAATCAAAAATAATGATTATAATACAAGGATTTTGAGTTTAGAATATCATTAATCTCAATAAATCAATTTTCTTATATTGGATTATGGAATAACAAATTTGAAAATAAAATTCATATATTCATGATGCCAAAAATGAAGATGATGTGTTTTAAAGATTTATACATATTACGAACCTTCTACCCTTGGGATTTTCTTCATCAAAATATAAATAATTTGGATTTAAGTACTTTTAAGTGTTATAGATTTATTATATTAATATAATTGTTTTTTCTCAAGATTCAATGTATAAAAATTATAATGATCTGCAGCTATAACTGATACATGATTAGTGGTTGTATTGTTTTTCCATGTGGGTCTCACATTTCAATAAAAACTATTCCACACTATAAAAAAAATAAAATTCTATGATTATTTAATGTACAAAATCTCAGAAGAGATATCCTAATAAAATGAGTGATTTTATCTAACTATAGATTGGTCAGAATATATTCATTATTATTTGTTATATAATTATAATGGTAAACAATTTGTTTCTCTAAATTTCATTATGGAATGGAAATTATATCATCTGAGTTATTGTATAATGAATATAAATTTCATGTGGGATACATTTTTGATCAGCATATGAAAAATCATAAAAATACCTAAATAGAAAGCCAATAATAATTAATTATTCTAGAAACCTATAATAATTCATAGTTTTCCATTTGAGATTACATATATTGATTGATTAAATTTAATGTTCATATATTTACCCACCAATTCACATGAGGGAATTGAAGCTATAGTAAGAAAATGTGAAAAAGGAGAAGCATGCATAACTGCCTTCCATTTCATAGATATTGATTCAAAGAGTTCTAATGATGTGTGATATATGAAGATATCTATTAATGTATGGAATGATAAAATACTATAAGTTAGATACAACAAAAATAATAAGAGGAGATGACTATGAATATGAGAATCATTTGTAGAATGACAATTTTCTTGATAATAGGATAAGTTAAGTGCTAATATCTATTTGTGAATTCGAAATCTAATTTGGGTTGAATATTCATTTCTAAAAATAATAAATCTCGATGATCTAAATGTATTTGAAGACCCTACCATGGAGGGGTAAATATATAATATTATTCATGTAATAGATCCTTGAATATTAGAATTTTTTACATTGAATAATTGGGTTTTAAGACAACACTTTAAAGAAAATTTTGTATTTTTTACAAATAACGATACTTTAGGTATCCTTGAACAACCAAGTGGGATGCTGTAAATTCAGTAAAATGTTTTTTTTGGAAGTCATAAGAGTATTAAGAATTTGTATTTCGAGTTAGAAACTCTAATTTTATGTGTGTGGACACTAAATCCATTGTAATATGTCACTAATTAAGAAAAGAGTCAATTATTGGGAAAAAACCAATCAGGGCATGATGCACGATATTTTACTTGACCTAGTAATAATATATAATGTCATATATATCATTTATTTGTAAACATATAGTAGATGATTTTTGGGATGAACTGAAATAGATCCATATGAAAAAATCGACAACATGTTTAAAATTAAAAATGTGTTTTAATGAGTTTAGAATTAGTTGAAATAAGAAAATACTTGATTCACCTCCTAATATTGATGTCTGCATCGATCCACTTTGTATCTCAATTGATATTATATAATGGTTATATATGATTGGAATTTTTTTCTAATTTACATTGAAGTTCATTTGAGTTTATAAGTTGTATTGTTGAGATATTTTAAGAACCTAATATGAAAATATCATAATATAATCATGTAATTAATGATGTAAAGGTATCACCTAATACAATTGAAAAGTTGATAAATAATTCTATGATCCTATGAAGAACAATGAGAATGAATAAATACTCACCACAAGATAATGTTAGATACTCTGTTACACATAGTTCCATCTATGTTGATATTTAAGGTATTAAATATTCTAATTAGAACTACAAAGAGGTTGGGAACTATTTGTGCTTTGTTACTATTTAATTTATTAGTAAAATTTTCTAATCCATTTCAAAGCTTGATGATAAATATTCACAGTTTGTTAAAGATTCTAAAGAAATGAAAAATTAATTATCTATGAAGTTACACAAATAAAATGTTTATAAATGAACTAAAATAAAAGGGGAGCCCTCAAATATTTGACCGAAAAAGCATAAAATTTCATTATAATGTGTTAAATACATTATTTAAGGGACTATAAAAACTTATTTAGTATTATTGAAATAATATACATGAATATAGATATTTTCATCATAATGCTATTGTTGTTATGAATGATATGTTGGATATAAAATAACTAACTATTTATAAGAATCAATGTATCTTTCAAGGTAATAGTACATGGAATTTGGATAATATAAAAAATTAGAAATAATATTATGAAGATAGACAAAAATTTAGTTGAGTCTATAAAATATTTACACATCATGAACTGTCTTATTCTTGAAAGAATTTTGATGATTATAATGTCAAGAAAAAGATGTTCACAACTGAAAAAATTGATGAGAATACATAAATATACATAATTTTAAATGAATATTCCTTTAAAAGGGAATTAAATTTGTGGAACGTTTATTTGGTGACAATGTGGATAAGAATATGCATCTAGATTATTGAAAAAAGTAATTAACTTCTAAAAACGTACGATTTATATGAATTCAATTTCAAATAAACAAGTGATAGAAATAAAATTGTACAAATATTGGCATAAAAAATTATGGGAAAATACCAGTGGATCAAGATTGAAGTTAAGTAATAAATTTCTTTTGGAGTTGTTCTTCTAGAACCACCTTGTTTACCACTTGATTTAATGTTTTCATTGTGAATAATGTTATGTTATCATGTTTTTATTATTCATCGTAATGAAATTTGTATCTGATAATTTCCTATGAATATATGTCACATTGAACGGTCATAGATGTTACCTAATATGATTTTAACATAGTGGTGATAAAATATTTTTCATAATTTTTTTAGGGATATATGAAACTTTTTAAATAAAATAGACAATACATAATATTATTGGTTGGTATCCCATAAGATATGAATATATCATCTCATGGTGTTCACCCATAGTAAAATAAAAGACCTAAGGATATGAGAAAAAACCGTTAAATTAGAAATACATATTTCTATGTGTAATTGGATGGATTTTTATTATGACTTATGTATTGTTACATAGACATGAATATTCTCATTAATGGATATCATGACTATTGTACATTGATATTTTGACAAAAACCATGAAGAAATATTTTCATATGATGTTTTATATGTTGGAAAATTCTATAATGATGTTGAATTAATGGGTAATTCAATAATGGATTTATCCATTTTGTCCTTTCACATAAGATGCTATCTTTGGCCCTTTGGAGGGAATGAAAATTCAAACATAAATCAAATTCCATGATGTATGGTAGGAGAGTACATTTTTGGAAACTCAATTAATGATAAATCTATCATAAAGGCTTCAACAAACTAAAATTTTAAGAAATATTTTTTTCGAATGACTTTTATCTTTTTGATATTTTTCATTACACATAACAATGATTTTTTCTTGTGTTACTTGCAACATTGAGTTTAAATGAATTGTGTGATATTAGTAAAAAATATTATATGATAGTTATCACCTATACATTATACTGGAGAGATTGAATAAGATTAATTTAATAATGAAATTATATTATATTTACAAGTATATAAAATGAATTATTTAATGGAAAATTAATTATAATATAATAAAAAATAATATTTAAGTAAATGGAATTTTTTTCTAGAAAACTACTATTACGAAAAAAACCTTTTTTACATTAATAAATTAAACAATCCAATTTCTAAGAACAATAAAAGTAGAATGTGTATTGTAGATATAGAATAAACTATTTATCATTTCTTTCTCTACTGTCTATACAAGATATAATAATAATTCAAATTTTATTCTTAAAACTGTATTTTTATAAAAACATGTTTTAGAAAATTTTTTTGAAGTTAAAGTAAAGTTAATTTTTAAAACGTTTAGAAAGCACATTTCAAAAAATAAATTCAAATTTTTATGATATCATGTGAAAAATATCTTATGGTGAATTTTATTATTATTTTATAAAAGGATAAATTTTTTATGAATACTTTAAAACACTCAATAATAATTGGAAACAGCACTTTGGGTGAAATTATTTATAATGTAAAATTATATTTAAATATTTTATAAAAAATTCAATATATATATATATATATTAATCTAATAACATTCATTTTAATAAGTTTCATATTGTTTTTTTAAATTAAACATGTAATATTTTTATCATTTTCTCTATAAAAATCCTCTTTCTCATCGTGTATGTTGGATTAATTTTGAATTCAATTTTTCCGATTATATTAATAGTAATAAGAAAAAGGTTTACATATTTCGAGTTAGAATAATTTGTATTATTTGATATGATAAATGCCATTTTTTACCAAAATAAATATTATAAATAGTAAAAACAAATTAGCATGGTCACGGGGATAATGAGTTTACCATGGGGTTTATCTAAAACTATAATGGTTAAAATGACATAAGTACATGTCTAATGTATATTATATAAACACATTTCATCCCAATAGTGTCTAATTCTCAATAATACAGTTATTTTTTTTGGCTTGTAGTATATTTTGAACCATGTTACACCTTTTTCATGTTAAATACAATAAGCAATCCACTCACATCACTTATTAAAGGCCACACACTCTTCTCTCATCTTCACACCATCAAAACATTATGGTTTAGAAAATATCTACCCAAATAACTTCCCAAAACCCCTCCTATAATACTAAAAACCTTTTTGTGGATGAAATCTATCCTTGGATGGATGTTTGTGAAAACATAAAGATGATACCTAAAAGAGAGGAAACACTCATTAATGAGAATATTTATTCTATTTTTATCTCTACCTAATTAAATTCATATTAAAAAAAATGATAATATAATAAAAAAATCATATTTCATGTTATTATATTTTTTTATATCAATGTAATTACCTTAATCCATTTTCACATCTATCAAATGGGTTACATAATATTCATTCGATTGTAAGGCGGACAACTGCATTTCTAAATTATGTCATTTGTTACTCCATTACAGACATTTAAAGTGGAACATGTTGATGGATATAATGTATGTATATATATATATATATGATATTAATAACATAATTATACCACTAGTGTAATTTTATCATATATACTTTTTATCTCTTCTTTTTATTGGGGACAGGATAATGGCGTTCATGTGTATAGAAGAAAACCGCATTGCGATGTGATGTGATTTGTTTTCACTAACACTTTACATGAAAAATAATAAGGGAAAACATAATTAATATATTTGACATAGAATTAAATAAAAATGGTATTAATTAAATATTCATCATTATTAAAAATAATATATCATTTTCATTCATACCTTTTAAAACACATGAAGATGATAACATTGTTTGTGTATGTGTGGACTACTGGCTTCACATAACAATGTGAGTCTCATTTTATTACCATAAAACATGGAATATATGTATAAGTGTATGTTATTTGTGATAGTATAATCATTCATCAATGATAAAATGTTACTTACATCTATTTTATAATTATCATCAAAAAATTGAAATATTTCCCAGGAATACGTATATCCAACTGTCTCCATAATCATAAAGCATTTCAATTCTCAAAAACATCGATAATTATTACTATTAAACTTATAATTGATGTAAAAATTTTATAATAATTTCATGATAATTTTTCTATATATTATGGAACCATTAACAAATTAATATAATAAAAAAATATAAAAAATATAAAATTGCATGAAAAACGAAGTTGTAATTTTACAAAACATGACTTTAATAAATAATTTTATATAAATATGTAATAAAAGGTAATAAATAAATAATATATTTTTTGAAATAAAATTATTTATTATTAGCAAATATATTTATAACACTTATATATTTATTTTATACAAGTTTCGAATGTGTATGATGGAAGTCAAGACTTCTTGTAAGGGATTTATAGTCTCTTTCATTTCTGGGATACATAATGATTCTCCATACATTTATTTTGTGTTGTATATATACTACCAATTTTAAATGTTATATCATTAAAACTACCATTTTCTTGATATTTTTTGTGGATATTCTTCATCTGGGATTATGATTCAAAATATTACTAAATCAGTATGTATTTTTTATCTCACTTTTTTTGTGAGGAAAATGTTATATTTACCAAATGATTATTTTATGTGGTTTATTTAAATACCATTAATTTGTTTTACTATTATTCTTTGAACATTAAATTTTCTTACCTATTTATTTGTGTTTCCAACTAGAATGATGTTTACCGTTCAAAATTTAATAACTATGTAATTGATATTTATCTCAATTTGTCTTCCTTAAGACATATTATTATGCAATTCATATATATATTATTTTATGATGTGTATATAAATCCTATTTCAAATGTACTCTATGGAATTTATTTATCATTGTTAAATTTTATTTTTTACTTCATAACGATCATCCAGGTGGCTTTGATTTTAATCTTTACAAAGTAGAACAAACTTTTTTGTAATAATCTCATCCTTAAACAGGATTGTATAAGATGATTTTTTAAGATACTATCATATGAAAATTCACTCAGGAAACAATTTAATTTTCTTATCCTCTAGTTATATCATTTGGATAAATGTTTTCTCTTTTATTTTCCACTCTTTATCTAAACATATGTTAAAAATAGTTTTAATGAAAAATTAAACATTTCCATCGAATTCGTTGTTATTAAAAACCATATATTCTAAAAGTGTTATTAAATGTATTTGTATAATAATAATAATAATTTATTTAATAATACATTACCCAATTATGTATTTTTACAAAAAAAATTGGAATCTTCATTTCGTTTTCAAAAAAATACACATTAAGATCTTACTAAAAATTTCAATGAAATCATTATTTTAACATATACATAGGGAATGGAATTTCCCGCCATAATGAAAATTATTTTAATTGAATATTGATATATAATATTTCCATGTAATTTTCAAATAAAATTAATATGAATATTCTTTATGTTTTAAAACGTTTTTTATTCAATTTAAAAAGTTGATTTCTCCTCAACAAAATGTACTAGGTGATCCTTCAAAATCATTTTCCATCTATGATGAAATTATTTGATGGTACTTATGATTTAATTGGGTTATGATCTAAGAAAAAAAATTTATTCAGTCTCTTAACTATATCTTTTTATAAATAAATTATTTTTGGAATCATATTTATCTTTAAAAGGTTATTCCATGATGGTATTCATATGAATCCCAGTTATTTTAAGTGGTCATGCTATTATGAAAGAATAAATTGATTATGAATCTTATTTAACTTACATTGGATAAATTTTGATGAAATGTTTATGAAACCCATTTTATCCTAATGAGTTACGATATAATTTATTTTTTATGATCTTATGGCACACATATGTGTTCTTTTCATTACCTGAAGGTTGGCACCTATATATCCATCAATTTCAATAGAATAATTAATTTTTATTTGCTCAAAGGGTATATGTGAATTTATCTAGATATTGAATCAGGTACATGGATTATTAATCAAAGACTATATTTTTATGAAAGTCTTTGTGAGTATACTTGAAAAAATATTTTTAGGCTTATTTTTATTCCGTAATTGTTTTTCATTATAATGATATACAATCATAAAAAATATTCTTTAATTTTATAATTGTTCATTTCTTTTGAAATTTCAATCATTATTTAATGTCTTGAGATTATGATCATTGATATTTTTGTTACAATTTTCAAATATTATTCTCAATTTTTCATACACTTATAACCATGTTGTGATTATGTTTATCCATTTTTAACCTTAATAATAATATAGTCACACCCTTTTGTATATATTATTGTCCCTAGTTATATCAAATGGATTTTTGTAGGTTATGTTTGTGGAGAGTACTAATGTGAATGATCTTTTTGAGAGGTATTATTAATAATTCATCAAATTAGATTATTCTTATTTAATCTCAGAATACAAAAAAATTATGACAGTGCTCACACATTTCTTTGTGTAATATATAGAATATTAGGATACCAAGTTCTAATATCCATGTATGAAAATGAAGTGCCAATATTATTGATATCAGATAAATGGTTTAGTTAAACATTGTTAAAAAGGATTAGAAAATATTATTGATATTATAATGGATATTTTTAATGATTTTTCATGGGATGTATCTAATGATAAGTCTATGGATAATTCAAAGTATTGGAAAATATACTATAATTTTGGAAATGGTTCGAGAAATTGGATTCCATTAATTTACAGCCTAGAATGGATTCACCAACTTGATATGGGTCCAGAATTTAGGTACTTAGGGGTAATATATCTTAAAAGGGAACATTTAGATGCAATAGAAAGTCACTTGGTGCATGATAATGAGCCTTTAGACACACCTGGTAAAACACAACTAGGGCTTATTCATTGTAATTTTAAAAAGCACACTATGAACATTAATATGGGATTTAAATACATGATGACTCCAAGTGACAATGTTTTATCTAATGGATTAACTCATTAAAAATACGATTAATGATTAAATCCACCTATAAGATATTTTTCAAGAATATGTGGGTTTTCACTATTATTAGTGTTTCTAACACTATATTATTTCATTTTAAGAAATGGTAGGAAACAAATTAAACAAGGTTGGCATTTAGTTTTAAAACACATTTGATGATAATTATCCAAATGGGACGATTACTAGAGTGAAGGATGGTTTTAGTCTTCCACATTAGTTATCACATAACATGACTAAAAATATTCACTTAACAAACTTTATATCCAAACGATGAAGATAAGGTTAGTGTTCGCTGACAGTTCAATTATTTTATACTATGGATGAAAGAAGATTAAATTTCCTATATATTAAGAATTTTGGAATTAGAACTCAAAATAATGTATTATTGGTTTGAAAAGTATTTTTGGATTGGTAATATAATGACACAGTTCAAGTGAATTTAAAACAAAATAATGAAATATTAGTTAACCAAATGGATGATAATCTTGTTCACCCAATGGTATTATTAGCTATTGAATCATTTATATTTAGAAAGAATGTGGATTATTCATATCAATTTATTAAGGGTGACTATCATGATGAGAATGGGAATAGATATATGATCAATTATTTTTATGTTGATGATGATGAGACTATGAGTGACACATGATATGAACAAAGTATGAAGGTAAAAGATGATGAATCGTAGTTATTAGATTAATTATGATGCGGAATAATTGTTGTGTTTATGTATTGTAATTTCATAATTACGATATACGATTCATAATTTATATAAGTACTATTTGTAGAAATATTTCATTATGTATTTTCAATATATATGTAAACTGGTACTGATTGACTAGAAATGGTATATAATAGAAAATAAATATTTAATTAAGGAAATATAGCCCTTAATATTTTCTAAAAGTCGAAATAATGTTGTTGGTATAACTAGATATTTGAAATTATAAAATAAATGTGATAGTACATATTACCTTTTAGTTGATTATTTATTCGTTGTAAAATTGGTTTATAATATCATTGATTAAGTTTACAAATATTTTTGAATTTAAATAATATATCCAATAATATATGATTTATGTATGGAATGAGGAATCATGAATATTTTAAATAAGGTTTAATGATAATTATGGGTGTTAACATGATTCAATTGAATACATGATTATTTTATTCACATGTTTGGTATGTGAAAATAAATAGAAACATTATTATATATGGGGCATTGATGTTATATTAATTTTTATTAATATCGTGACCTTATTTTAAATTTCTAAATTACTAAGGGTTATGAATTTAACAGTTATAGAATGTTTTTTATTATACAATGTATTTTATTTTAGATATTAATGTATTATGTTACCTTTTAAAGATACATAAATATTTGAAAACTATTGTTATCCTTCTATTAAAACCAGAGATAAATGTAATTTATTATCAATATATAACGATATTATTTATTTTTTAAACATGAATAATATATCTTCAAGAGCATGATATGAAGTGGAAATTGATGAAGTAACAACTAATGGATGAAATTGTGCCAATTAATAACAAGTAAGTACACCTTCATAGGTTCAAAGACTATATGGAAAAGGAATTCACAAATAATAGGAAAAATATATTGAAAAAAATAATGTATTGTTATTTTCATTATTAATGTAATCAATGGAAATTTTCTCATCTGGATGGTTTATAGTTTTTTGGTTGTAAACATTATTCACAACATGTTATATATATATATCCCTCTATCATTATTTTCGTATTTTTCATATATTTGTCAGTTTTTTAATTTCACACTTGTTTTATCCTATTTTTAAAAGTATTGTGTGTTAATCAAAATGAATTTTTCACATCCCTTTCCCTTATTCAAGAATAATAATTATTAACTATTTTTATGATGTGGGTTTAAATTATAGAATTTTCATATGTTAATCCTTTGATGGTTGAGGTGAATTTCGAAGGATAAATTCATTTTAAGGAGCGGGGTAGATTGTAACACCCCAAGATTCATTGAAATGACTTTTATCTCAAATTAGTTTTATATTATTGATATTTTTCATTACATATTACACTTATTTTTCCTTGAGATACACGAAAAACTAAGATTAAATAAAACATGTTATATTAATAAAATCGTATTAAATCATAGTTAACTCCTAGAAATTAAAATAGATGGAATGAAGAGTATTATTTCAATTATGAAAATATATTGTTTCACTTGTATATAAAATTAATCATTTTCCAAAATGATATTTAAATGAAAAAACCTATTTAAAAAAATAAATCAAACAAAAACATTTTGGATAATTATTTTAAATACATTTATTTAGTATATATTAAATAAAATATTTAAAATTTATATACTATTTATTGTTATCATTAAATAATAATAAATACCAATGTACGCTTAAAAACAATAATATTTATAAAAATCATTATTGTCTCCATTTTTCCTCCAACTTTAACAATAGTTTATCATAATTAAATATAAATTATTTTAATAAATAATGTTCATTTTTTAATTAATAATTTGAAAACTATCACTGGGTGATATTTTTAGAATTTTTTTAAAGGATTAAAAATTGGATTAATAATTAAAATTACTGATTTTTATTTTAAAACTGAATTTTAATTTAAACTATTTTGAAGATAAATTATATTTTAAATTTATATTAAATTATAATTAGTTCAATTACATGTCTATTAATACAATTTAGTTTATTTTTCTATGTTTCATTCTAAATTGTTATAAATAATTATTGTAAACTATTGTACATTTTTCATTGAAAACCCAATTATTCATACCATCTCTATGATTAATTGGAAAATAAAATATTGATATTATATTAATATAATATTAAAAGGTTAATTTAATATTACTAATAATAATTTATATTTTTTAATAAATTTAGCATCATTTTTGAAAATAATTACTTGGGGAAATAATAGAAATTAATTACCATGGAGATGGTAAAAATGGGTTTATTGAGGTTTAATATAAAACTATGAGGCTATTAATGACCTATAAACTTATCAAATATCTATTTTAGTTACATATATATACCGTATAATGTAAAATTATTGAAAATAATCCATTCTAGAGCTATTTGGAATGACAAAAATCTGGGTACACCAATTTCATTTCAAAAATTACAAGTGTGACACGAACCCCACTTATAAAAGGCCACCAAATATACACTCATTATAACACAATAAAACCCTTTGGTTAAAAAAATATTATAACAAATAACTAATTAATGTAACTCATATCATATTATATGCCTTTTGTTTGAAAAAAATCTAATCTATGTAGGCTTTTCATGCAAACCAAATGATGATATTCAAACAAGATGTAATGTTCTTCAACAAGTGTTTTTGTTTTATTTCTACATCCACATCCTTAAATTATTATGAAGTCATGATTATATAATGACCTCTATATATTCCATATATTTATATATTTTTTTTATTGGGAATTAACTAATACCATCTTCACTTATAACATCCCATCCTAGGTGCCACATACTAGTTCCCTAAGCCAATCAGTCACACTACCTCAAGCGTGGTTCCCCATATGACATAGGCATCCGACTAGCAGGGAGGTTTTGTTAATCTAATCATTACTATATTATATCCTCTTTTATCAGTGTAACACAAACGTGGAAATAATTAACAATAGGGAAAATTATATAACCATATACAATACCAATATGTCAAGATAATAAACGCATGACATAAAATATCAAACTAATGTAGAATACATTACTTTATAATGTACATGTCAAGTGTCTAAAATGAAAATTGAAAATAAAGATTCCAAATATTAATAAAAGGGTCTCAAACTAGTCATATTCCCCCTCCATGATCCATCCCCAAATCGTTCATCTAATAGTGGGAATCCACTTTATCATGTCCAACAATCATGTAATATATTCGGGTACTGATCAAGAATCCCGAGTAAGGTCTGAGTATAACTCAGTTGGACACCATGAATAGTGTCTACAATAATATCTAGCCAATAACAATTCATGTAGTTGTACAAATAAATGCTTTTAATTCAAAATTATATTATTATCACATTATCATTTATTCTGTACTTAACCACATTAACGCATGGGTTCCCAAGGACATTAATGCCTCCACATCAACTTCAGCTGAAGCATGATCCTGATGTATTCCAAGGTAATTTCATAGCATAATACCAACTTCATCTAATGGAGGAGGCCAAAGTATTCCAAAGAGATATCATATCTCAATACCTTCTTTATTTCATGATGGAGATCTATGTATTCTTATGTGAGTTCATATCTCAATGTGCCTTTGTCACTATTAATTAATGTATACTAGAATACACATATAACCATTAAAAGTAAATAAAATATAATGACCATGTTCCCATTATTTTATTTATAAATTAATTACCATGGTACCATCCATACACGACACATTATAAAGAACATGTTCCCATTCTCTAATTCATACATGAATGATAGTGTTACCATTCCCAACTGACACATTAGAATGACCATATTCACATTACATAATCCAAATTCGAATGAACATATTAGAATTCGTCAACTCATAATTTATTCATCAATTAATTTTCAACATAGATTCATTTACTAATTAAAAAATTAGTCAACCATAATAATTCCATTAATTAAAGTAAACATTAACTAACAATGTCAATTATATTAATGAATTCAACAATTGATTTATAAATCTAATTACATCAATAATGTAAAAATTATTTTACCACTTAATTTACCTTAATTAATTACATATTTAATTAATTCATCAAACACATTAGTTAATTTAAGAAATAATTAATCAAAATTCCACACTCAATTTCCATAATTATTTTTCAGAAATAATTTTCTCATTAACAATATCAATTATGCATAATTAATTTCACAATTAATTATCTTAATCTATCATATCAATATCACATAATTAATCCATCAATTTATTATCACAATTCATGAAATCAAAAGAACATGATTAATTCCACAAATAATTACCTCAATTCATCAAATTATATATCGCAAAATTAATTACCAATTAATTATATAAAACACAATCCAAAAATAAAATAATTAATCCCCAAATTTATTATCTAATTCAATAGCAACTGAATATGATAAATAATTCCCTAAATAATTATCTATTTCAATAATACTAAAATTAATTAATTGGCCACAATTATTATCCTAACATAAGAATTATAATGGCTAAAAAATGCTATATCATCAAAAATTTACATTCGGGTATAAAAATAAAGACTATGGGAATTGAATATTATAACACTTTCCCCAACTCATTAACAAATGATTGGCTAATCAAAACACTAAATATTGAGTAGCACAATGACATAGATCTGGATCCAGATCTAAAACCCTAAATCATGATTAACCCAAAAAGGATCACTTCATTATAGATGTTGATACACATTCCTATATCTAAAATCAAAAAATATATATATATAGATCAAGAAAACATAAGATAACTTCCAAAAAAATTTAAAAAAAATGATGAATGAGAAAGGAACAAGATAATATCTAAATACTGGGAGAGGAGACTATATTTGATCTAAGATATGCGTCATTAATAAAGGAAGTCTTATGACCATGGAATCCCTCTTGAAATCATTTAAACCATAAGAAACCATAAGTTTATTATTTTTCATAAAACTAGGTGAGTTTCAGGATTTTATGATAATTAAAAATTAATTTTCAGGCAACATTAAAAATCGTGCATGATTTTCTCGGCAAGGGAACATTGTTATGCATAACTATATTCCATAAACTTGTGCCTACTATATTATTGGTGAAATTATTATACATTAAGATCACAAAATATGTTAAACCCTTCATAAGCCATGAAACATCACATTATCCTGGGTTGGAATGTTTTATGGGTTTTGGCACATGGTTTTCTCTAACCGTGCGCCAATAGTGCACAACACTCTTTCCTTTAAATCATTCTCAAATTTACCCTTGAATATTTAAATTTAAATCCTCAAAATGTACTAAACACAAATAAAATGAGTAAATATAAATGAGCCCCTTAAAATCCTTAAAAGGTCATAATCATACACTACTTTAATCAAATTGGTTATGGAATCATCACTCGTGTATAAGGCAAACTACCACCTAGAAAACAGATAACATCTATTTCCCCAGTACCTCTTCTTATGGTTGGTTATGTTGATTTATTCATATAATATATATTATATTTATAAAATAAGTTTATACATGGATTAATTATTTCAAATATACCATTTTACATTTCATTTTATAGTGTATGTTATAATAGAATTCTTGTGTAGGGGAATCTACTACCTCGTGATGAGATGTGCTTTGTTTTCTATAATGTAATATCTAGAATGTCATAAAGATACATTTAATGAATTTATGTTATAAAAATGAAATATTTAGAATATTAATGTCGTATTATTAATTATTAAATGATAAGATATCATTTTATTTTTCCATTTTCAGTCAGCGAATGATGAAAATTTCGTTCATGTATGTGTGGACTAATGCATTCTCCAAGCGATGTGACTATATTTTTATCATCATAACACATGAATTATATGTATAAGTATATGTTATTTATTATATTCTAATAAATTTGGAAATATAAAATATAAGTTAACTCATTTACAAAATGTTCGTTGAAAAAATTGAAAGATGACTCATGCAGACGTACGACCTACACCTCCATGATTGTAATGTAACTCATTTCATTGAAACAACAATCATGATTTCTGAAAAAATTATAAATTATTTATAAATAAAATAATTATTTCATGATTATTATTACTGATATTTTGGAACCATGAAGAATTTATGATAACCAATAATATAACAACTCAAAACATCAATGAAAAACAATGTGGTTATTGCACGAAACATTCCCATAACAAGTTATTATTAATAAAGTAGTAATAAATAGTAATATCTAAATCATATAGATATTTATAATTATATTTATTATTATATAATATGTTAATAATTATATTATATTTTCTACTCGTGAGGTAAAAATGATTACGAAGAAATTTGAGACTTCTGGTATGGGATTTATAGTATCTCTTTAATTTCTAGAAGATATAGGAAAAATAAACACTTGTATCATTTGTGTCGTGTAAATAATATTCCTTTGACATGTTATGTAACTAATTACATAAATTTAATGATATTTTCATGTTTTTTATAAGTTATTATTTATTCTATATTACTATTGAAGAATATAGTAAATTGGTAATGAATTTCCATATAAAATTTATTTTTCTATGAGAAAAATATCATATTTGCCACAAGTTACATTTATGATATGTATTTACATCCCATGAATGTATTTTTAGATTGTAATAAATAATTTTATTTTTATTTACAAATCCATTTTATTATCCATTATTCATGGGGTTTATAGTGTAAAAATAAAAAAAAATTGGTAATGAATTTTTGTCTCAATTTGTCTTCATTGAGAAATATGCTTATCTTAAGAACCTATATTCTCATAAGAGGAATATATACATCACCATTGACCTATAATATCATGAATTTATATATAATTAAGATATTTATTTTTATTTAATGATGTTTCCTCATAGGGATTATATTTCAATTTTTTTAAAGTGTAAAATATTTTATGTTATAATCACATCATTTAATAGGATTGTTTACGATTATGTTTTCGATGATAAAATATTATGATACATCTTTGATAAAATAATTAATTTAATTCTATTATGGTTATATTGGGAGGATAAATTATTCCCTTAATTTTTTTCTCTTTATTTACTCAAGAGTTTAAGAATATTATTAATAAGAAAAATAAACTTTTCAGATGAAACTATTTTGCTTCAAAAACCATATTTTCTAAAATTTGATTTAGTATATTGTAATTTTCCAATTTATTTAATAAAATTGATTTACAAATGATTTAATTCTTAAAAAATATTTTCAAAAAAAACTCATTTGGATTTTCCGAAAAATTGGATTGTAATCATTATTTTAACAGGTACCACATGATCTAAATTTCCTGCGATTATTACCAATTTTTTAATATTATAATATATGTTTTCAATATTAATTTCAATTAAAATGACATTAAAATGAAATATGATTCAAATTTTTTTCACAAATAAAACATATTAATTTTATTAAAATTATTGCACCAAGTGATATTTAAAAATAATTTTCCATATATGATGACATCATTTTATGTTATTTATTATTTAATAGGGCAATGATCCAACGATACCATTTTTATTATTTATTTTAATTGATTATGATTATGATGAAAGGGTGATTGTTGAACCTGTTTTTATTCCACTAGATGGGCCTACATTAAATTTTTATAAAACCTACTCTTTTTTGAGATATTATATAATGCAAGAATTATGAAATTTTATTATTTTTAACAATTAATGAAATGATATAATTTTTATGAAACTTATTATAAATTCATGAATATTATATAATGAATGTTTTATGTTCTTTTGGGACACATATATATGATATTAATTATTTGAAGGGTGGGACCTATATCTCCATCAAATGAATTTGAAAATAATTAATGTTACATTATATCAAAGTGTACTTGGGAGGTATCTAAAGGCTGAAAGGGTGTACACGATATGTCATCCCAAGCCCAATAATTATACATGGGTGGTCATCTGAATAATAAATTGTTATGAATGTGTTTGTGGGAATCCTTGATCTAATAATTTACATACTTATATGTATTCAAAAAATCAATGTATTAATTAAATGTAATAATTAATTGGCTCATTTTTAATGCTTTTGTTATGATTAATTTCTAATAAAATTATAATATGTATTCAATTTTTAATGATTATGATATCTGATATACAGGGTACTGTTTTAAAAATATATAATCTTGTTGTCATACAATTATTCTAATATTATGGTTATGTGTATCCCTTTTTACCCATACTGAGTATCTATGCTCACCCTTTTATATATTTTAATTCCCCTGGTTATGAATAATTTTTTAAATGATTGGTGTGTTTCTTAAGATTACTACATGTGTAGAAAATTGTGGGAGATATTGAATATCTTTTAACAAAATGAATGTTTTTTTATAAAGATTCTAATGACGGTAAACTAATACAGACATCAGGCATGTGTTTTTGTAATGGGTTTAATATTAGTATAAAAAATTCTAATATCCCTATATTAAAATCATCGTTCTCCATATTAGTCAATATAACCAACATGCAACCAGTATGATTAGAGATATAAAAATAATGAGATTATATGACATGGTAAGCATTCATTGGAGGATAGATTCCATTTCACCTTTAACATATTTCTGTGTGGAATCCATGGAATCAGGCTATATTCTATCCATGTAATATTGGTTATTATGTGTAAGGCCAGGAATAGTGAGTCCAAGTGGATAATAGACATATTGTCTCTTTAATCTCAGATAAATTGAACAATATAATTTTACAAGATAGTATAAAAAATATTTATTTTAGATTTGTTTAATCACATTAATTTCACAACATATCAATAAAATGGAATATTGATTAAAATAATTATAATAAATTTTGGTTTACTAGTTTATAAAATATAATATTACTATATTAAATATAAAATAATGTAATGAAAATTATTTAATTTAATATTAATTATTTGAGCGTCGGTAAATGTTGACGAGGGAAAGAGGATAATGAATAATGGTCTAATTTGAAAAAATGGTATTTATTTATATCCATAAGGATTAGAAATTTTCGAAGACAGATAATAATTTTATTATTTTTTCTGGAAATGAATTCATCTAATAAAATTAATGATTATTAGGTCTTGAGTGTGATTTTTCAACCCATATCCATCCATACCAAAGATCAAATAAAAAATATTTCTTAAATCACTATTTTTATGTGAAAATATATAAATGTACCTACATAAGACCAATAGTGTATTCAAACTTCTTACACTCTAATGGATTCAAGAGAAAAAAAATATTTATTTATCCTTAATGTATAATTCATTAGTGATCAACCACGAATAATACAAGAGATCTAGATTAGTAATGCTTTCTCCCATCTGTTATAAGACATCATTCAGAGATTTTGGGGCACATTTAGATCATAGATAGAGGGACTGATCTATGTCATGTTATGGAAAAAATTATATTATAGAACTATCTAGTTGACAGGATCACCAAATAAATATAAACTACATTTTTTGGTAACTCTATATCTTATCATGAATTAATTTTAAAATATAGGTGAATAATCTCCTCACCTGGTTATAATATTTTTATCTATTCACGTAATTTATATTTCTCATTATACATGTCATTTTTTTCTCATGTGACCAAGATGACATGTTAATTTAGACTAAAAATAGAGTTGTACCTACCATCAAAAGAAGTTTCCACTACACAAAGTACTATCAAGATACATCAAATAGGTAACATGTTTAATTTATAGTTATTTACCTTCCATGATTAGTTGCATGTATTTTCCATTTATTTAAAATAAAAATGTTCAAATTAATATCTTTGAATTATCATTAAATAAATTTATTTAATCTATATAACATACCCTATAAATATTTGGTTTTTATAAATAATAAATCATTTTAAGAAACTGAAGTCGAGGTTCTAATGGATTTTCTAGAAGAGACCACATTACAGGATTTGTAATATCACTATACATGTTGTGTACTATTTTTTCTTATTCAAAGAAATGGATAATAATAAAAAATAGGATAATCTGATCTATGATCCATGAAATCTTATCAGCCTACAGATCCGGAAAGAATGGAAGATTCCATGAACAACTATACATCATGAATTTACTATACATGAAATATTTTCAAAATTATCATATGTATGAGAAAACATGGTGTCCTAGTGATCCACATATGGGATAAAAAACATGAAGAAGGATGAGCTATGAAATTTTGAGTCCAAACACTATTTATTTCTATTATAAAATATGAAGACCGAGCTTGTCCATTAGAAGGGGACACACTCTGTTCCATGGTGTGTTTTGCGGACATTGGAAAATGAAAGTACACAACATTTATGTTAGGAACCTCACTATACACATCAACAGATTCCATAGTTGAAAGCACCACCATTTACAAAGAGATTTTGGTGTTCATTTTAATAAGAGAGTACATGCTATGTAAAATAATACATGATGTGTAATGTACTATAGGCAATATTCTCAATTTTCAAAGGATAAATAATTAAATATGCTTAAATATTATTCACCTTTGTTACTTTTTTCATTCGTTGGACAGTACTTTCAATGACCATGGATTGAAATTTATATATTAGTGTAAATTAATTGATAAAATATTGTTTAATAAAAAATGTTTCCTCCAATAAAACTTTTGTACTTCATTTATTTCAAAGGAAAAAAAAAATATTATAAGATGAAATTGATTAAAATAATATATAGAAGTTATTAAAAAATTTAATTATTTCTATTAATTAATTAAGAGAAATTTTAATTAAATAATGAGCCAATATAAATGATAATTTTATTGGAATTTTATAAAAAAAATTTAAGATGATTATATGATTAGAACATAACTTTTACAGGATTAGATTCATTTCATTTATTTTTAGTAAATTAATATGGAGGGCATATGTTTCCTATCCAACTCCTTATTATATAATATTATGCATTCTGGTGGTATCTTTGACGTAAACCCCCTTTATTTGATATTATGTATCCTATCAAATACATGTGAGTAAATGAGTAGTTATGTATGTGTACCCTAGGAAATATGAGACGGTCTGAGTCAAGGATATGGGAAAACAAAAAATTAGGTTATACATATAATCCAATGTTTGAATGCAGAAACACAATCCAAGATAAGTTTCAAGGAGTTTTCCTCTATGTATGAGGGTTATTTTATAATCTTCTAGATAAACGTTAAATTAAATATTATCATTAACATCCCAATTATATTTTTTTATCTTTTATTTTCATGGTAAATTAGTTTTTTTATGTTAATGTTGTGAGGTATCCTAATAAATGAGTTAACAAGCATGCAATATGGAATGATATATTATTGAATTATTTGTAAATATATTATCAAACATTAGTTAATAACTTATGTATATTAGATTAATTAACAAAAAGGCATGAAAATAGACAAAATGTGATCAATTGATAATTTAAAAAATCCATCAACTAAAATATTACGTAATCATAGCCTTCAAGTACATATGTAAGAAATGATGTATCTGTTTAAATTGTTTGACCAATTAATGCTTGGTTGCGTACCATTATACATTAACTTTAAACATGATTTTTAGGGTGGATATACATAGTTCACATCGAGTATTGACAAAAAAGATCGGTATGGTTATAAAAAAAATTAAAAGGTTGTAGAGATCCTCAAAAAATGATTTTAGAATTTTTGAACCCACTCAATGAATCAAATAACTATGATTAATTGTAGTTGGAAAGCTACTCTGACATAAAAATCCTTCAACTATTTTTTCATCTCAAATTATGAGTTAGGATAATGTAATTAATATCATTTACATTATAATGTATAAGTGAAATGATATTTGTATGACTGATCATGAGGCCTATTGGGTATTGAAAAATAGTTGGATTTTAATTTAATATTATTAATTTTAAATTTTTTAATTTGTTTTTGTAAAAAAAGTGTAAATAATTTTTTTTGGAATTATCAAAATTGAAAATCAATTAACATTATCAACATCATATTGATCTAAACATGGGATAAACATCACACTGACACAAATTTATAAGAATAGTATAAGATGTTACACATTATACCATGCCAAATATGGAAATTGCACACATTTGTAATAAAAAATACCAAGTTCATTTCCAATGAGGGTGACATAGAAGATGTATCTATATATATGAAGCATGAAAATGATGTTTTGAATTTACAATTATTTACGATATCTACCTTGTCAAAATATATTCAAAATAAATTTGAAGAAATGGTTTCATAAAACATCATTTCACACAATAGTGATTTATATTAGGAAAAGGAAATATCAGTGAGAAATGGGATCTCCAATACACAATTCATGTGAAATCTTAAAGTGTTAGTATCTACTAGGGAACATGAAGTTAAGAGAATTTTAGAGATTAAAATCTTGGACATCTTTGGTTGTAATATTCTTAATGAGTTGCACATAGATATCCGTCTCACACGACACTTTTACATATCATGTTTTAAGGTGAGTTATAATTTTATAAATAATGAGAAGGGAAATTCAGAACATCCTGAAGATATTCACTGAGCTAATAATGACATGGGGTTTGATAATACAATTATAAATATAGTAAATAAAAGAGGGATAAACATAGAAAAATTGTGGGAGGCTCATTCAATGTCTATGAATTTTGTGCATAAGCATTCCAATATGATGAAAATCCAAATGTAAGGAATGGAATATGATGCAACTTTTATCATGTATGAATAAGGGACAATGGAAGATAAATTTCACATATCCAAATATGGAATGTGAAGCTTTAGGTGTGTTAATTATTGTGTTTAGTGTATCCATATTTATATGTTGGGAATTAGTTATTTCCTTTTGTGCTCACATTTTCATCTAAATAATAAAACCATGTAGATTTCATATGACTACCTGTAATGAGGGGGATCTTTGGCTTTTCATTAGATGTAGGATACTTGATTAATCATTTTATCACTACTATATAAGATTTAATAATTACTTTATTTTGGTTTTAAATAACTTTTTCCATGTTCCTAGTTTTAAAAATAAATTTATTTCATTTTCTTATATAGATATATAGGGTTTTTAATACTTTTTAAATAATGGATTTTATTTTATAATGGTAACATATGCTATTGTGTAGATGAATTTAATAAATGTAGTTACTTATTAAATTATGGAAACTAATTATTTTTAATACATAATGAAATAATGATGTGTGACTCATTTAACACCGAGTCATGGGATCACCATCTTATTCACATAAAAATATGTGTTTGATAATGCTATATCATTATGGTTTTGTAGAAACATTTGAGGATATTTAAATCAAATTATTTTCTTCCTATTTATTTTTTAATATTAATAAACAAACTTTTAGTGGAAAAGGTGAGCAGACCATATATAATCTAGACATAGTGGTTCAAGTAGAGGCTAGAGGTGGATTCTCTTACAAAAAAACTTTTAATAAAAATGTTACAAGGTTTAGTAATATCAACATGATTAGGTTTTAGATAAAATCCTTTTATAAACTCAATATGATCAATATTTAGGATGACTATTATCATGTAGGGAGGACAATTAAACATCAATCATACATAAGTGTTGAAAATATCATCCAAAAATATATAGACTTCTTATAAGATTATGATATTTTTTCTCATGTCTATCCACCTAATACACCATTTTGGAATGAGGTTAGTTAAAGGAGAAACCATAAACTTTTGGACATTGTATGGTAGATAATGAATCATGATAGCCTTACATTATCCTTTTGGGGAAGTTCATTACAGAAGATAGTATACCTACTAAACCATGTTCCAAATAGAGTAAAAAAGGTATTCATAACTAGTTTTGGTGTGGAAAGAAACATGTTTTGTGATATGTGTGTGCATGGGATTGATAGTAATTTCATAAGGATAAACCATGTAACCCATTATAACCCACATGTATTAATTTTAACATTATTGAGAATCCCAACGAAATAAGTGTTTATAATCTATAAAAACATTATAAAAGAATGTGGATTTCAAAATAGATGCTATTATTCCTGAGAGGGTTGAAATCCTAAAGTTTGATAATTAGAGAATGATTGAATTTGAAGGTGTTAATTCAGATGTTACACAAGAGTTTATAACAAAACCTATTCCATAGGTACCCATAGAATAAGTTGTTTTTGAAACATGTATAATATGTTGGATCATGAGAGAGGTAAATTACCATAGTGAAATGGGTTTCAAATCACTAATTATTGTGACTAATTATTTATTGATAATGATAATAATATCTCCTATAGGTAGGTAGTATAAAGAATTATTTCTACAAGGTGTAAAGAAGCTATGAATTCTATGATGGATTCCATTTATCAAAACTATATTTGTGTTCAGATCAATCCACCAATTGATGTAAAGCATGCTAGATATATATTAGTATTCAATAGAAATTTGGGAATGGATGGTAATGTAATGACCTATAAGGCACTGTTAGTAGATAAGTGGCTTACACAATTTCATATTACGGAATATGATGAAACCTTTTAACTAGTTTCCATCTATAATTTGATAATAAGTACATTTGACGTAGGTTCTTATAATAACTACAAGTTTTGTAAAATGGATGTAAAAAAATTCCTTAATGGGATTATTTATGAGGAATTTTATATGACTCAACTAGAAGTGTTTGTTACTCAGAGAAATTCAAAAATCATAAGAAAGTTATAAAAATTTATTTAAGGATTAAAGAAATCATGAAGGCCATGGAACATTCAATTATATGAATCTATAACTATGTTTGGTTACATTAGGATCAATTGTGAGTAGTGTTTTTAGAAATTATTTATCAAGAGTATATTTTTTTCATATAAGTATATGTTTATGAAATAATAAATTTCAGAAATGATATACATTCCTTACCAGAGGTTATATAATAGTTGAGAAAGTGGCTTTCCATGAATGAAATATTTAAATAAGCCTAAACCTTGGGCACTAAGATCATTTTTAATATATATGAGTGGTGGATTGGACTATGTTAAGGTACACATATTAACCTGATATAGAGGTTTTTGTGAGTGGAACAATCCAAGATGTGATCAGTTCTAGTGTCAAATGGTATACAACTCTCTTTGAAAATGTCTCCTCAAAAAGAAGAGTAAATAGATATAATGTGCATGATGCTATACACGTATTTGGAAGGATCTATCATGAATTCCTTTTTATTTATCTGTCTTGATTTCACCAATACATTTACTATAGATGGATGAGATCATGTAAATATATTTGAATGTCATAGAACATCATTCTAGGATATCATTATGCATATTTGGAGAATATATGAAATTTTGTTGATTTATAGGAGAGGTGAAGTGCAAGTCATCAGGGGTTATATATCTTATTTCATTTAGAAATATCATAATGATATAAAGTAACTGCATGGATTTTTATTTTTTTTCTAAATATAGGTGATGTAAACTAGAAGATTTCAATGAACCCCATTTTCTTCTATTATAAAGAGTAGTCAGAGTATATTGTACACTTGGATGCTTCCATGAAAGTTGTTTGAATTTTCATTATTGTCAATGATATTGATGTGGTACCTAATAGGAAACACCCTATCAAAAATTACTATAATAACAATAAAAATATGACTCTCTCCAATGATTCAAGGTCATGTCAATAAACAATGGAAATACCTCAAAATGTTCATCACTTGAGGTATTGTTCACATTTATGTGATGATAGAGTGAGTAGAGTGTCACCCTATGAGAATGTGGGAGATACATTTTCAAAGGCTTCATCTATATAGGGGAATAACTACCATGTCATATCTTTTAGATTAATTTTTTTTTTTCTGTTTGAACTAGTCAAAGTGGAAGCCTATTTTAGTTGGTTTTCATGAAACAAATTTATTAAAAGTTGATTACGTGTTTTAATTATTAATGAATTTTTATTTTCAAATTATTATTGTTCATTTGTATTTTATTTTTTTCTGATAATTTTTATGTAAAATTTATCTTTCTTTGGGTTCATAGTACTTCTCTACTATGATGAGAACCTATAGGTTCCATGATAACATTCGAAAACATTTTTCTATGGATAGATTATATTTTATGATGAAACACGGATGATAAATGACCTAAGGGGTAAATGAATCTTAAAACATTTAGAAACATTTTTATTTTTTTCAACCACGGTAATCTCCAAGATAGATCTATATGAGAACATACCTATCAATTAGAAATCACCATTTAGATATTTCATTTGATGTTCCTATGTACAAAAATTCTTTTCGGTACTTATACTTGAATATTATCATTATAGGAAATCATCAATATTTTTAATTAATGTATTGAAAAAAACCATGAATATATACGATCGTGGAAGGATTGGATATATTAGGAATGTCACAAGTGATATTCCATTAATGGAAAATGTCAGAAAAGTTTTATCGCTTCTATCCCATGATGTAAGTAGATATTTGAGGCCCATTTATTTGAATTGAAAACTGAAATAAATCCATGACCATCAAGAATTGAGGGTGAGTTTATTTTGGGAATGTAAATGAAATATAAATCAAGCATATGGTTTAATGGAGACATTATTCTAACATTTTTATTCATATATCATGATAAGTTGATTATATAACATATTATACTTTCATAGGTTGGTGGATGTCATTATAAAGTTATCATCCATTTCTATAGGGGCCATTAAATGCCTCTAAAATCTATACATGGACTTTAGGTTTTTTTTTCTATTGGAACTAATAATGTACCATTGAGGGATACACACTTAGTGAAATCATAATCACGGTTAAATTAAATTATTTAAACTAGAAATATAGAACAATTAATATTTATTCAGGTTTGGATGATTAACATTATTTAATAACCTGTTATTTTAAATAATAAGTTTGTTGAAATCATAATAATAAATATTAGTTTTCATGACTTGGAAAAAAAATATTTCTTATATTTATTATATAACAGTTAAATAAATATAATTTAATTAAATAGTCATTATTCAATAAACATTAAATTTATTTGGGTGAACAAAAACAGTGAATATGGTTTTATTAATAATAAATTATATTTAATTGTATCACTAATACATTTCATTAGTTATGTTATTATGAAGAAGAATATTATTTTTAATGGACATGTAGTCAACTAAGAATATTAAAAATTGTTAGGGAATTGTGTATGATTTTCCTACAATCAACCCAACAAAATAAATTACGATTTATATGTATTTCCAAAATCATGATTGTTTTTCAAAATGGATTGAGAATGACTTTCTCAATACA
This sequence comes from Viscum album, assembly GCA_963277665.1. Lineage (NCBI taxonomy): Eukaryota > Viridiplantae > Streptophyta > Magnoliopsida > Santalales > Viscaceae > Viscum > Viscum album. The sequence continues at coordinate 622,410,623 of OY728130.1, read as the reverse complement.
TAGACATAATAATATCGTCCTCCTCTCACTCAATCTATTGAGTGAAAAATAAGTGTTCTTCCTCCCTTGAGTTGAATACTGATGCAGTCAACCATAAATAACACAAGCTCTTAGGATCATCCATTCCATCACCATTGGATTCTAGGTCATTCGTTTCACATAGAACGTGTGTTCTAGTTTAGAATCTCTATTTCTGAATGGTTTCTAACGGATTTGTTTGTGGAATCATAAATACCCAATTGTTCTATATCTAAAAGGACCTTCTTTCCAAAGGCATGTTTTTGTCAGGTTTTTTGACCTGCAATACTTAAGAACTCTCATTGGAAGAGAGGATTGATGGTCGGGCCCATAACACCATATTGTTGGGAGTTATTTGCTACTCTATGACTCACTAGTATATTTATGTTAATCTCAATAATCTTACATTAATTAAAATGTATGATCTGATTTATTCCCATAATATCAATCAATTATTTGCAAGTGTAGAATTTTGAATCATCTATATGTATTCGAGGTTCTCAATTGATGGAGATTTATATATATATATTCGATATTCTCCATCAATGGTATATACTCATAAACTACTAATAGATTCTTTGGTTGTTATTATGATGATGCTAGTTTGTAAACTAATCAATGAGGTGCTCCAGAATTTATTGTCATTCAGGTTGAAAAATTTTACTATAGAGTTTAATGTATTCCAATGAGATGGAAGGACACACTGTAATTTATTATTATTTAGGGCGAGAGAATTTTTTTAATGGTGGGATAAAAACCCTAAATTGGATTCCATCATATTATTATGAATGGAATTATAAACCACATATTATGGTGACACTTAATGGGTCATGTCATACATTTTATGTTCATGTGATAAGGACCCAACAGTTCAGTTTAACTTACCATGGAAGGGAAATCTAGGTGGAAGGTAACTCCTCAATGCTTAGTGTGGGACTTAGGCCTATGCATCTTAAGAAACATGGATTTAATATGAGATCCCAAGTAGAATTTGACCCTACAGGGGATATGACTCGAAGATAACAAGTTCGATTTGGAATGTTGTGTACGAACCTCAGGAATGCTTCTTACATATCATGTTTGGGTGGGAATCAAATCCTAAGTAGTTCGGTGCGGCTTATATGGGATTATGTATTATTGATAGTAATGGGTTGGGGCTTAATCCAAATGATAATGATGAAAAACCAATTCTTTGATGGATTTTTAACTCATGAAGATTTGGGGGATAATTCGAGGATTACTCCTAAGAAGGATGACCAAATTAAGGGAGTAATGATTGGGGAATACTCATTAGAAGGATGCCCATATTAAGGGTGAATTAATTCTTATTTCATGGATGAGATGATATATAGATCGAGTAAGAATGGGATTTCATTGTATAAAAGTTATGTTTAGTATTAGAGATATCATAGTTTATTCAGTTGGTAATTGTTTGGGTGTTGTGAGCATCAAAAACCGCTGAGACCACATGAGTCATTCCTGAGTGAGAAACAGGAGGTTGAAAAAAATTTAACAAACCCCACATGCTTTCACCTCCACTGGTGGAAGAGTTCAGGCCTATGATTTAAAAGGTCTTGGATATGGTGTTTCCCACTCTTTTCATCATCCTTGAATTGTACAATGGATAATGATGTGTAAGGTTGAGAGGGGAAAGAGTACAACCTCCTATGTGAAAGATAGAGTCTTACACTATGATGGATTCCACCAAATGGGTATCATAGTGGGGAGGGATATTTCTCTTTTTTTCAAAAAGGAAAAGTAACTATTATCAATACCCTCCCCACCAGGTAATAGAGGATTCTATCTTATAGATGAGAAGGGGATGGTGGAGTCATATCCCTATAATCTAAGACCAGGAAATCCTTAACATTTTGCAAAGGGAAAGGGTCTATGTGACCACAGTTATACAAATATTTATATGTCCCAATAATCCCGAACCTTTAGTTGGACTAGTGTGGGAACCCTTGGAGAGTATAATTAATGATAGAAATGGGAGAAAAATTGTAGTAACATTCCAAATGATTTGGTAAATCATTAGGTCTGCTTGGAGGTTTCAACACGTTCTCTTTAATAAAAGATATCTAGTGGAAAAAATGTCATTCCATGAATGGATTTGAGGGAGACCTAATGGATGAATTGAGTAGGATTAATTGTATGATGGACATTGTGGAATGGATCTGAAGTGGTGCATGTATATATGGGGCACTCAAGTAGGATTGGGTGACAGGATGTTCCCTTATGGTTACAGTAATATGTTGGAAACCAATATGCAATAATTTAAGAATTATCTCCCGATATCATGTTTTATATACTATAAGAACTTTTCATCAAACAACATTTCTTATGTTGGAACATGAAACAAAGATGAAATGGTATCCAGATCATATGTTATGCATCATATCCCATTTTATCCATATTTTAAACTTCATATAATTGAACTAAATAAACACTTCTATTCGTCCATCTTCTAATATTCATTGATAGATAAATTGAAGGACTAGAAGTAAAGATGGGACCTCCACCCAGGTGATGGTGTTAAGACCCCATGGATGTGGGCTTACTCAGTGCACAAAATGTGTGTTGAGTTTAATGATAATCTAAATGGATTTTAATTTATGAAGCTGTTTTGGTAGGTAAAAACTATATATATCGAAATGATGATTTTGGGTGAGAATTGCTGAGATTGTGGAGTCCAAAGAAAAATTCTTTTCATTTGACGCATAGAGAAGTGGGAATATGTTTGTGGGAAATCTAAAATATATCTGGGGGCTCCGATCCATTGAGATATGTTTTGTTCATTCATCCCTCCTATGACAACATTTAATGATGATGATAGGATTCCATCTTTGAAATACGAGCTACTGAATATTGATACCAAAATAATGAATAAAGATCTCCGCAAAAAGGGTAATGATCATCAAAAGTATTGAATGGAAATATTCTTGATCAAGAAGTTAGCGAATGACCCCACTTTTAAGCTTCATATAAGAAGTCAAAAGGAAAAAAAGTTGGGTGTTCCCAGATCATTCCTGCCAATGCTAGAGAAATGATAGTTTGAAACGTGGGGGTATGATGTCAATTCCAAAATTCCTACCAAGATACATCATTCATGTTTCCTGGGCATGTGGTTTAGTGTATATCAATTCCATGTTAGAGAATTCAAGGGAATTTTAAGGGTTGGACATTTGTTTTATAGTGGTGATGTTGGATGAAATGAAAATAGTGGGGTTGGATACCCCTATTATGGACAAGATCCATATGATCTTCTTTCATTCGAAGGAGGGAATGATTCTTTCAAAATAGTATATCCATTTCACGTTTTATGGGGATGAATCGTGACTCACATTAGAAAATATGTTGTGAAGTGTGGGATCCAGGTCCTAGAAAGATCATTCTGACAATTTCTTCATGATTTCTCTAGTATTCCACCATTTTACTTAAATTATCTTGACATTAACACAATTTTAATAATGTTCAAGTATTTCTACTTCTATCTTTATGGGAATTTTCTTATTGGAAGATTTGTTGATGAAACAATATCCAACATAGAGTTAACATCACATATTATAGCATGCATAGACGGTTTTCAAGAAATAAGCAGTAACTATGAAATTATATGTGTGACCTATGCTCCTAAACTATTAGCATGCCAATTCTTATATCTACAATAGACTATTATATATCCTATTATGCATGTGATGTTGGAACTACATCTAATGGTTTTGTGACCACTAATGTTTCTATTAAATATGGAGAAGACATGTGCAGTGTTTGATCAACCTACTACTAATGTTGTCAGTATATCGACAATATTAAATTCTGAGATTCGGTTTTCAATATCCCACAAAATTGTGTTAAATAAATCTTCTCCTCGTGTCAGAGTAAAGAGAGGGAGTATGATGGAATCCTATAATTTATAAGGTGATTCCTCAACTTCAAAGTTTGATTATTGAGAGGCATAAGGTGAGGATGACAAGGATCTTAGCTCTCCAAAGTGACTACATGTAAGATATAGTCATCCCATTAAAATTATGAGGGCTAGCCTATAATCACTGACTAAAGATTCACCTAGTTATTCATTTCATCATCACACATCAGAGTGTCAGGTTTCTTTTACTCATCCACCATCTGTGACGGTAGGGATTCAGAAGCTCATCAGGTCAATGATTGTGTGATCATATTCAATACAATTTGAAATTTATTCTGAATATGTATGAACAGAGGTGTTTAAGGCATGGTAGACTTCTTATTGTCATTCCAAAATTAAGTTGGATATTTTACATGAGGGTTTTCATATTTTAGGAATAATAGATCTTCGAGACGCATTTTATATTCACATTTATAATAATCATGATGAAGTATGGATTTATTTCCATAATATGGAGATTATTATATTGGAAAATGAAAATTCAAACCCCATAGTATAGCCCTAGTGGTACCGCGATTAAAGTTGTTGAGTGACCCCTTGAGTCAGGAGAGATATCTCCAGGCCGACAGACCATAGAGGATGAGATGGTAGGAGCTTTCCAGTCACCCATACCTATTTTTTATACGAGTAATCCAATCATTATTCAAAAAAAATTACAAAGAAAAGACTCTACGGAAGGGATGACTTTGCTAAACAAATTTTCAGCAGCAGTAAATCATCTCAAAAACAGTACTCATAGATTCATTCATGGAATGTGTTTAAACATCAAAGAATTACAATAACTTATTCTATTTCTTTCCTTAGGAAAATTTTTAATGACCCTCTAGAAACCATAGAGGGGGCTTCAGATCATGTTTTGGTCCCTTCAAATGATGGGGTTCCTTTGAATGAAGAGGAAGCTGGGCCAGGGAAAAGATTGTATACTCTCATCACATCTCTTATTCATGCTGAATAAAGATAGGAGGCACTTGTAATGTTATAAGTGCTCCATTATAAGATATATAACAAAATAATACTTAAATTTCCATAATATTTTTGGTTTTTCACATGCCTTAAAAAATCATATGATGATTGATTCAGACCTTTTGGTTTCTAATAAGGTGGTTTATTCGGGACTAAAGTCATTGGAGGAGGCTCATGGACTAACCATTCCATGTTCTCCCAAGGGTGAGACTAACATAGTTCTTGGGATGTCATTGTAAGGATTGATTAATAATAGAATGTCTTCTAAACATGTATTAGAACATGTTAATATGACTTCCACCCTAGAAGATTTTATAACTCCTTTTATAGAACCAAATGAATGTAATTGTTTATTTCCAATCCCATCAATCTTATTATGATTCATTTCTTAATTATAGTTGGTTGAAATGTATTTCTCCATATAAAAAAGTTTCTATAGTGATGGTGCCTAGAAGAGACGGTTATATTACAGTCAATTTCACATTTGTGGAGGAGCTGGCACAGGTGAACCTTGCGACAAAAAATCTTCACGAGGATCATATATATAATCATATAGTGTTTCAAGAATGTATCCCACACAAAGAAGTTCCAAACCTAAATATTGAGGCTTTGAATTTTTGGTAGGAGTCTTCTAAGATTTCTAACCTATTGTTAGGTAATGGTTTCCAACCAGTGTGATTAAGCCCGATCATTCCATTCTTTTAAAGGTAACTATTAATTTTATTTATCATGTAAGATTATAAAAATTTATGTATATTAATGAAATATAATATTCTACATTATCTCAAGCGTCATTGGGAGGCCATGTATCCACTACTCCGGATGGAGAAAATATAAAACTTCATTAAGTAAATTAATCCTGGATTACATTAATTTTTAGGATATTGATTCTAAATCGGATCTAGAATTTCATAACACTATTTTCCTTGCATGTCGTAAGGCCTGTAAAAAATATGGATGATTTATCTGTGAAATAAATTGAGAGTAACTACCTTCATTAATCCAACATCTCTCCTATTTATTCATCATTTTAGGATTAATAGGTTTTCTATTAACATGAAATTCACACTATGATGAAGGATACCATTAGGGGTTGTGTAGTGTAATGTTATACAAGAAGGACATTTGGGGGATGTGCAGTTTAAATTCATGCATCATGTGTATCAGGGGTTATGATGTTTAAAATCATGTAGTAAGGATATTTGGGGTTGTGTATTTTAAATTCATGTAGAAAGGAAATTATGGGGATTTTATTTAAGGTATTTAGCTCAGGAAAATAATTTTATGGTTCTTCAATTCTTGTAAATTCATCTAGAAATGTGCTACCATATTCAGGTATGTAGAGGGTGAACTGTAAGCTCTACATTAGAGAATTCTGTATCTGAAGAGTGATATAGTAAAAAAGAATAATGATGTTAGAGGAAGTCCCTTCCAATAATGAATTTACCATTGCTCGAAAACCTCTTTATGGGGGCTGTATTGTGCATATAAAATTTGGGAATGTGCTACATAGTGAAATAGTGACATTATTTTGCTGACAGACCCATTATGTATTTTATTTTTATACAAGGCCAACTCAGGCTCATATTTCGTTGTCATGAAAATGAGAACTCAAAAATTTTAACACTATATTACTTAAAGGAATTGAATGTTTGTATAAATTTTTATATTCCCATGTATTGATTATGGTTTATATAGAAAATTACATTAATATATAAGGGATGTTTGCAGTCATGATTTCAAAAGAATTAGAGAAATAGGCTCTCTACGAAGGTCTGACCGAAAAATAGGATTTATGGTGCCTCTAGTTCTAGTTCATACAACTAGAACCATAATATTAGTTAAAAATGAAGGATTATGTTATCGAATGACCCAATAACATTTGAATATATTTTGATCATATGGATAGGGATAACATAAACCACCATAATGGAGACTTTCATTCCATATAAAAGGATGTGAGACCAATAAAAAAGGTATGAATACATTAAATTACAGGGTCTTGTATACCATCATTAATACATAGAGGGATAGAAGAAGATTCTCCCTAGAATGATGTTACTTTTATTTGAAAAACTCGTTATGGGTTGGTATTATATAGGGCGAACTAGGGATTCTACTGCATAGACAAACATTGTAATCCATTTGATGAAATGCCTATTACGTAGGAGAATATTATGCAACACTAACTAGGGAACACACTACATTGTCAAACAGAAAGAGAAATCAGATATCATGTATTCTATCAGTGAAAATAGAAGAATGATTAAGAGGATCTATATATATCTCAACATTTGTAGTATAATATGTGAATGTGGCATTGTCCAATGCATAGATGAAGTGCATGAACTGATATTGGCCGTGAATTTAATGTCTCTTACACAATTGTATGTATAAAATATCACATTCCTTGTTTCCTTGATTGGTTCTTCGAAGAGAGGGAACAAAATAAAAGATCCATTATAGATTGTGATCTCATGTAAGAGAGGGGGAATTTTGATTTATCCTATATTTGTGAACAGTTTATATGTCCTTGTTGTCACTATGTATCTTAATATGATATGAATCTAGCCTCATGTATTTTTAAGGAACCAGGTCATTAATCGTCATGTGGTGTGGACGTGAGTGATTCAAGTGTGAAAAGGAATATTGTAGTTGGATGTGGTGATAGCGCCCAAGTGTCACTACATATCTCAAAGGCGTGATAATCAAGCCACATGTAGTTCTAAATATTAGTCTCCCAACATAGTCTTGGTCCATACATAGGAAACAGGGGATTTTAAATTGCATTTAGACCTGAGATAGGAGATCTAGGTGTCACTATGTATCAAAATTGAATGACGATCAATACATACATAGTTATTTAGATTTTATGTAGTTTATGGTCATGTTATAAGTATATAGTTGAGTTGGTGTGAAAATATGGAAATATTATGGCTGAACCATGAGATAGAACCAAGTGGTCACTACAAACCATATTAAATCATGAATCTTTCCACACATAGTTCTAGGGAAGATAATGCTGTTTAATTTAATGCCATGGGGAGATCAGTTATCTCTGTTAAGGAATTACATAAAGGACCATTAATAATCGAAATGAGAGTTGAGATTCTTTTTTTATCCAAAACTATCCTTTACCAGATACCTAATCCCATGTGAGTTTCGCTTGGTGTGAGAAATATAAGGCAAGAATGGTTTCTTGTAAAAAACAAAGGTTAAAAATGTGAATGATAGGGATATGATGATTAAGTGGAAGATGAACCTGGGTATAGGAAATGTGTGTCACTACATGTCTTAATGGAGAATGAATCAAGAGAAACATATTTCATGAAATTTTCCCCCATATTAGTAAGTGTTTGATGTCGGGAAGAGGGATTTAATAATTTAAAGGCTAATGGTTAGTCCTAATGCAATAGGTAAAAGACTCAACATGTATATCATTGTAATAATAAATAATTCAAATGTCTTGGAAGTTATCCCTATACAGATTTGAATCATGCATGTTGAAAAGGTAGTGAGATTCATCTCTTATAATCAAATCTGTGACTATGATCTAATATTCAAGCCTTAATACGTATCTCATGGGGATTAGAATCATGCCACACATAGTAATTTAAATTTATCCTATACATGTGTAATTCATACCCCCTGGGAATTAGGAATTTAATTTAATTTTATATTATACCAGAGATAGAATATATATTCATAGCTATATATCTCATTATAATGAGAATTAAGACACACATTTTCTTGGAGATATATTTCATATGAAAATTTAACTCATGAAAAAATGGTGTGAAAAGAGATTTTTTTATCATGATGAGACCCAAGATTGGATATTTGGGCTTCACTATGTATCTCATTGAAATAAGAATCAGTACATACATATCTCATTCCATGTAGTTTATTATAATGTGACAATGACATGGGTGACCTGATGTGAAATAAGCATTATAGTTGGCCTAGGAGATATTACCCATGTGTCGCTACATATCATTCTAGTGGAAAGAATCAAGAAACACATAGATCATGATAGGTTCCATGTTTATATCTAATTCAAACCCATGAAGTAAAAATTCTTATTGATTAATTTTGAATGGAGGTGGGATTGGAAATATCGGCATCACTATATATATTGTTGAGGCCTGAATCATGCCACAGATAGTTCTTGAAGGTTCTCCATATGAAAGTTTGATTTTTATAGATTTGAGGATAATGTACTTTTTAAAAATTATAGTTGGACCCAGGATTGGAGATCCTGGCATCACTCTGTATCTTTCTAGTGAATAATTCATGCCACATGTAGTTCATGATGATAATTACCCACACTAACTATATTTTGATGTGTGGAAGGGGGGATTTAATACATTAGAAAATAATTATTGGGCCCAAAATACAAGAAGGTATGAGAATCATGCAATATTTTCTAGAAGGGTTCCTAGTATATAATTAAATCATATACAAGGAAAGAGGAATTTTTTTATGGTTATTGATGCACCTAAGATATGATATCTGGGTGCGACTATGTGTATCATTAGAATGAGAATCAAGCCATATGTAATTCTTCAAAATGGGTCCCTGTGCAGATCTCATTCAATTATAGAGATATATGGGGTTCATGATCCACCAGGGAGTTTCAATAATGTGAGTTACTCTTACACATGAATGATAATCATTTTTTATATGGCCATAAATAATTTAAATTTTTAGTACATTATAAGATTTATTAACATCAAATTATTGATACAATAATAGTACTATATAATGTCATGCGGTGAGGAAAAATGGTGTTTTCAGTTTTAGTTCATGCGACTAGTCCCTCATGTCATGATTTTTAATGTCGTGTGGCAAGGAAAAATATACAATGCAGTTTGACATCATTAATAATGGATATATATATATATGGTGTTGTGAAGTTTAACAAATTGAAACTAGTGCATTGGTTGTTATGTAGTTTTATGTCATTCAACCCGGACGTACTCTTTGTGATTACACAATGTACTTCTTCAGGAGCCTTGCATTGGTTAGTGTTTTAGTGAGTTCTCTATCAATTGATATTTAGGAATAATGTACATTAGAGTGGGCCTTATGTATAGAGTAAGGTACTTCCCAATTTGGATAATGTTTTAGAGGCATCATTCCTAGTATCATTGGAGTCCTAATGACCAATACCAATTATCCTTAAACCATTGAACAGAGCCAAAAGTTCTGTAAAATGAAAATTCTATTTTGTTCAGAAATAATCCCATGTGATTCAAGGTATTAAATCTATTTTAATCTAATCAATCTAAGTTATCTAATCACTTATTATACTTTTCATTTGTAGATAAATGATCACAAACAACAACTCAGAGTAAAGGAAATTGAACTTGAGTGGGAAAGACAACTTTTGTTCTGTATACCAATGAGTACGGTGTTGACTGTGTTGCTATATAGGTTTTAGTTTTGAAAGGCCATAATGTATGAAATATTTTATTATGCCAAGACATTTTCTCTTTATCCACAATTTTTTGTAGTATGTTGGAGAAGGTTTTCTTGAAAGCGTCTATATATCCATTTGTTGTTGCATTATAGCGGGATAATTGGTTTGATTTGATATTGTATTCCTGATATAACATCCCAACCTCAGTAGAATATAAATTTGTCCTGCTGTCCATGAATATTTTATGAAGGGAAAATATCTAGTCATCATATTAGATTTAAAAAATCTACCAATTCATTTATCAACGACTTCATTGAGAGGTATTTCCCCATCCCATTTAGTGAAGATGTCAGTAGCAGTAAGGATGTACTTGAATAGTGTAATCGTAGCTAATGTATATAGTCATATTACATCCATTCCCTATATAGAAAATGTTTTGGAGTACTTGGATATATATAGAAACTTTTGTGGTTGATGTATAAAGTTGGAATAAAATTGTAAAGGATAAAACTTTTTAGTTAAATTGGTGATATCCTGCATCATCGAAGCCTATAAATATCCAAGAATTTAGATTTTATTGGAAAGTCTATGCCCAGATGGGCGGGAACCATAGGCTATGACAACCCTTCTTTTATTACAAACTTAAACTTGATTTATTACATAAACTATTCACTAGATACGACATGTAAGATCAAGAGTTCCAGTGTCTTTGGGGGTTAGGATCATTACATAACAACTTAAAAAATGAAATACAACATCTGCATTGAAAACTACCTTTTCAGGACCACTACCTTCCCTCGTACTTAGCATTGCATGGGATAACCTAAGTACATGCATAAGAAAAGGGGTGAGCTATAGAGCCCAGTAAGGGAATAATCATAGAATACATGAGGAGTAAAATACATGTTAGACAATAGGCATATCAATAGAGCACAAGAGAAACATGAACATAAAGGCATGATAACGCATGATAATCATAACATGGAAATGTGGCAACAACAGTTAATATGGAATTAGAATGAGCCAAGGCCCATTGCACATGAAACATGAGTAAATCCTCATTGCACATGAAGTATGAGTAAACCCTAAATTCACTTGAATTAGCATGAGTCAACACTCATTTCACATGACATATGATGATACTATACTTTACCCAATTCATTGGAGCGCTATAAGGGCGTACCTTTCTTAAACATTTCAATTCATGCATAAGTGTGCCACATGGATCATAAAACATGGATTCATAAAACATAACCATTAAATTCATGATAAAAGACTGTGGAATTCATACATGAAACTTTATAATCAATAAGTAAATGTGCATGAAGGTGAATACCCTTGATGCAGAAATGGGCATTTATTCACTCGCAATGGCATTGGCTAAGAAAATCGGTGCGATTTTTGCAGCGTAATGACATGACATAATAATTCATAAAAACAGATGATGAGAGAGAAAGGGGTGTCTCATCATATCTACATGAAATGGACAGTAAGGGGGTCATATAGATACATGTCCCAACAATTGTGATGGAATTTAGATTCATGATACAAAATTATTGCTTGAATATAAATGAGGAGAGAGAAGTTCCTTTTGGAATTTCAGCATAGTAACAGGTGTATATGGGAGGCATTTAAAGAGAGATAAATGGGTCTCCCATCATTAAAACAATAAGAGGGTAGTATGGGGGATGTGTTAAACCATACCCCATCATTTATAATTTAAATTAAAAGTGCATAAGAATATTATGAAAATTAGACAATATTATGAAAATTGGGCAGTATGGGGGAGGTGTTAATCCATCCCTCAATTGCATCTGTTTTGAAGGGATCCACAGATATCCCATTGCTTGTGATGATATGCCCCAAGAATGAGTCCTCCTTCAACTAAAACATACACTTTCTGTACTTTTCATAGAGCTTCTCTTTGCGAAAAGTCTCTAGTACAGTTCATAAATGCTCCTCATGATCCTCCTTGGTTTTGGATTATATTAGAATATCATCTCTAAAGACTACCAAAAATTTGTCGAGGTAATCTCTATAGACTATATTCATCAAGTCCATGATGATTTATGAATAATTAATGAGTCATACAGGCATTACTATGAATTCATAGTGCCCGTATCTTGTGCGGAAAGCAGTCTTGGGGATATCTTCCTTCTTCACACTTACTTGATAATATCCTGACCGCAAGTCCACCTTGGAGAAGTATTGTGATCCACACAGCTGATCGAACAAGTCATCAATTAATGGGAGAGGATACATGTTTTTTATCGTGATTTTTTCAAGCTCACGATAATTGATTCAAAGGCGCATTGACCCATCCTTTTTCTTTACGAAGAGGACTGGTGCTCCCCATGGTGATGCACTTGGGTGTATAAACCCTTTATCCAGATTCTCCTATAGGTGTTTCTTTATCACTTCAAGCTCCACGATAGCCATTATATATAGAGTCTTGGATATTGGTAGCACCCCTGGTATAAGTTCAATTGATAATTCAACATCTCTTCTAGGAGGAAGACCAAGAAGTTCCTCGGGAAACACTTCTGCATTTTCCATCACAATAGGCATTTCGTCTAGGATGGATTCTTCCTTGGACTCAATCATCTGAGCTAGATATGCATGGTCATAGGGCAGTAATATCCATGCTTGAGTTGATGAAGCTAAAGGAAATTCATCTTCCTCCATACACTTGTAATGAATCAGGGGTAGATTCTCCATATTCAGTGTGATTTACCTTTCCCGACAATTTATGTTGGCTCTATATAAAGAAATCTCATCCATGCCAAGAGTTGCATCAAATTCCACCAGAGGGAGTATGACTAGGTTCACCAGGAAATTCAATCCACATATTATAACAGGGGAAGACTTATATTCATGGGATTCAATGATTGACCCATTTTGCATTCTCACAGACATATTCACTTCCATGATTTGTGGTGGTGCTAGGATTGTTCGACTAAAATTTCGAGATATAAAAGAATGCATTGAATCTGAATCAAAAAGTATGCTCGCTATTCTTGAATGAATAACTAGATTACCTATCACCACTTTTTTGTCATGGATCACTTCGACAGAAGTGATGGCAAAAACTCTTACTTGCTGCCTTGGAGGTTGTTGGTTGCCTCCAAAAACCCTTGGATTAGGGTAGTGATTTGAAAAATTCCCCAGTTCATGGCAGTTGTAGCAATGAACAACGCGTTGAGGTTCAAACGGAGCATTCCTGTCCTCTGTCACAGCCGTGGGTCTTTCTTACCGACATTTAATAGCTAGGTTCCCCTCTCTTCCACACCTAAATCATTTCCTTGGCCCCTTGAGGAAATTTCTAGGGTGCTTCTTTCCGCAATTTTTGAAAGTGGGGTGCTGGATCTTCTTAGCACCATTGGATTTATCCATGAGACCGCCAACATTGAAGTACACCTAATGATTCTTGTCCCCAAGATGCCCTTATGATTCCCCGATCTCCATTTCGACCTTGATGGAAAATCAGACAATTTCCTCATAGCTGTCGAAGTCACTGATCACTAATACATTCCATAGGCTAGTCTTCAGCCCACCAAAGAAGAAGTCAACCTTGCATTCGGGGTAACTACAAAGCCAGAAGCGTATCCTGCAAGCCTTGTTAATTTTTCCTAGTACTCTCCAACTGATTCATTGCATTTTTTCTTGGGGTAAAGGATGTCACGTTCGATCTTAAGCCGGATGGTGCGTGGAAAATATTTATCGAAAAACATCTTCTGGAAATCCTTCCATTACAACGCCTCTTTCTCCTCCTCAGGGTTTTTATTTTTTATCAACATCCATCATTGACCAGACTCACCCTCCACATGATAAGCCGGATGTAGAACCTTCTCTTTTTCATAACATTGAAGGATGGAGAAGATATTTTCAATGGAGTTGATCCATTGTTCTACGATCGTGGGATCAGATGATCCACTAAAAGTAGGAGGCCTTTGTCTCATTAAGCTCTCGATAGTGACTTGTTCCTTCTTAGGGGGGTTGGGAAGTTCCTCTTGACCTATTTTTCTATTCAAACCTTGAGTTATCTGAGAGAGAGAGAAGCGTGACAATGTTCGCGATTCCCGCTCCCATTAGATTGGGCATCTCATTAGTACAATCATCACACTGATCTTCACATCAGTTGTTAGCCCAAGTCCTCTTATTAGCGGCCATTGCCTGGAATAAAAGGAATGTTAGGGGGTAACACATAAAGGGTAATCCAAAGAAAAAAGTGGATGACTTATAAATAAACATTATTTTCCTTAACTCATGAGTCTATAGGCTTCAATATTGGCTTTTCATGAACTACATTCTAACATATATTCTTAGGGACATTTATTTAATTGCCATAATAAGTGTTCATAATCAGCCTATGAATTTATAAAAACATATCCCCTTGGAGGTTCGTAAACAAGAGTGCAGCAAGGCCCATTGTCTTGCACCAGTTCCCGTTTGAGTCTAGCTCAAAGCGTTGTTTTTGGGTTTTACCCCTAGGATACATCTGTGCCAGAGCCGCTTCTACCTGCTCGTATCCAGATAGCGATGTATTTTCTTGATAAACCACTCAATCAATACTTACCAAAACATGGGGATGTTTTTATTATACATAGTCTTGTCTCTAAGGCTTTACATGGGTTTTCTAATCCTAATCCCAAAAATAACTAAACCTATCCTCTGATACCAACTATGACAAACCTTCTTTTATTAAAAACATAAACATGATTTATGACGTTAACAATTCACTTGATACAACATGGAAGATCGAGAGGTCTAGTGTCTTTGGGTCTTAGGATCATTTCATAACAACATGAAACATGAAATACAACATCTTTATTGAAAAATACCTTTACATGACCAGTACATTCCCTCGTATTTGCATTGCATGGGATAACCTGAGGACATGCATAAAAAAGGGGTGAGCTATAAAGCCCAATAAGGGAATAAACATTGAATACATGAGAAGTAAAATACATGTTAGACAATAGTAATATCAATATGGAACAAGAGAAACATGAACATAAAGGCATGATAAAGCATGATAATCATAACAATTAAATGTGGCAAAAACACTAAACATGGAATTAACATCATCCAAGGCCCATTGCACATGAAGCATGAGTAAATCCTCATTTCACATGAAGCACGAGTAAACCCTCATTTCACTTGAATTATTATTATTCAACAATCATTTCAAATGAAGTATCATGATACTATACTTTACCCAATGCATTGGAGCGCTATAAGGGAGCACCCTTCTTAAACATTTTATTTCATCCATAAGTGTGCCACATGGATTATAAAACATAGATTCATAAAACATAACCATTTATTCCATGATAAAGGAATGTGGAATTCATACATGAATTTTTATAATCAATAAGTAAATCCGCATAAAGGTGAATACCCTTGATGGAGAAATGGGCATGGTATTCACTACACAGTGGCATTTGCTTATAAAATCGGTGCGATTTTGGCAGTGTAACAGCGTGACATAAGAATTCATAAAAATGGTTGATGTGAGAGAAAGGGGTGTTACATTATATATACATGAAATGGAATGTAAGGGGGTTATATAGATACATGTCCCAACAATTGTGATGGAATTTATATTCCTGATACAAAATTATTTCTTGAATGTAAATGAGGAGAGAGAAGTTTCTTTCAGAATTTCTGCATAGTAACGCATGTACATGGGAGGCATTTAATGAGAGAGAAAGGGTTCTACCATCATTAAAAAAATAATATGGAAGTATGGGGGAGGTTCTAAAACATACCCCAACATTTATAATTGAAAATAAAAGGGCATAACAATATTAAGAAAATTGGACAAAAAGTAAAAGGAAGAAAAACCCTTACTTGGAAGTGAGCTTCCAAAGGCTTGAGAGAGGATTCTTGGGACGTTGGGGCACCTTGGGAGGATTATAGAGAGATTAGGGTAGATTTTGGACTAACTATAAAGGCTTTGAGTGAAGAGGAAGTGGGATCTTGGGTGGTTTTACATAGGAAAGGTGAGTGAGTTATTTATTATTTAGGTTTGGGACCCCTTACATTAAACTAATCCAAAAAATAAATTAGATCATGGTTTTCACCCATGGTTTTTGGAAAAATGGAGAGACAAAAAATATTTTTTATGGCCAAATACTGAGATTCTTAAAATAATGGGGTTTCTTATGTGGAGGTGAGTCACACTCCCATGGAAAATATTTTAAAAAAACAATATGTTTAATAAGTCTTGAGGGGTCCATTAATGCTTTGAAAGTCAAACAAACCCAAAATCACATTATTTTAATGGTAACACATATATTGGCCAAACATAAATCTTATAGTATTTTATTACATCACTATTGGGTCATTATGATGTCATAAAACACATTATATATTTAAACAGTATTTAATTTTTACCCAAATATTTGACTGTCTCAGAAAATTATGAAAAATTCACCGTTGGATAATTTCGACGACCTGATTCCAGAAATATCATATATTATATTTAAATAATTTTCTAAATATGTTAATTTTCACATTCAAAATAAAAACGAACATTTATCGAAAATTCAGAGGTTTTGACAGAAATGGCTTTCAATCCTTAATAAAAATTATTATTGCATTCATAAAATTATATGATCATTTATATATAATAAATTTAATTTAATAATAATAATAATATTTTATTAAAATGTTATTTAATTAAAAAATCCATTAATTTAATAAAATATACTTCTTAATTAAAAACTACTTGTACTTTAGAAAACTATTTAGAATGTATCAATAATGACAAAAAAGTATATTCATTATTATATACAAAAATAATTTACATGAACATAGTACTAGCGATTTTTACATAACCCCTTAAAACAGCCACATAAGACCTATGGGTAAGGTGTGCGATGGTGACAGACTCTTGGGGTGGCTTAGATAACATTTCTCGAGTTATAATCTCTATCAACTTCCACTTTTCCCATATACGGTCTCGTTCGAGCTTGACATGATAAAGATCAGCTTGGGCTTGGTCAAGAGCGAATCCCAAAGACGACACCTATTTTCTGACCTCTGACCAATGGGCTTCGTATGGAGAAATTATATTAAATGAGTCCATCAGTTCCTTTTTCTGAGTAAGTTGGATTTGTTGAGGCCCTATATTTATAATAATCATGTGATCTCTATTCAACGGCTATAAAAGCAACGGTCATAATTATTAACATAAAACCAAAGAAGTTGACATTTTATATAAACATTTTACATAGAGAGACATTTAATTAGATCAATAGGGGTATCGATTAATGAAACCTTGGGTCATTACATAGGCTCTTGCATGTAATTCTTTTTTTACATCCATAGTTTCATCCCTTCCAACATATCAGAGGATAATTTCATTAAAGCATCATATATAGAATATTTTCTGGTCACTTGGGCCTTCATAAAGAGTGAAATTAACTTCTCATCACTGGAATGGGTGTTTTCATTCTCTATCCATGTAATTACTTTGTCATAGTGATATTCCATAATAAATTTCATATATGCCATGGTAGGGCTAAATAGACTAGTGATAAGACTAAAATAATTTATTTATATTCTATTGATTTCAACAAAAGGTGAAACCACATGACGTTGAGAAATGATTATGATTTTATATTTATTGTTTGGATCTACTAGGGTTGTGATTCATTTTTTGTTACATTAGCTTGGCTGATTTTATATTTTGGGACATAAGATAATGTGGGATAAAATGGAAAATCTTCCATTAACCCTTATTCATAATTACATAGGGGGATTTGTTCTTATTTTCCATTGGTGTAATACCTATTGATTTGTTTGTTTAAAAATTCTGAAACACCCTTCACCTCTATGTGATCCACTAATACTTGGATTGAAAATCCAGTGATTTAAGGAGAGTATGATATTCTACTTCATTATCGGTACCACCTTCGAATAACAAGGAGTATGGAATCATTGCCTTTTTTGGGAAGATAATCACAATTACTATCCCAAATATTGTGAGCGTAGGGTGTTCTATTATATTCCTTATTGGAATTAAGAAAGCACCATAAATTTATATTTCTCATGTTTGGGGACTATCTATAATAGTTAATATTTCCTCATTTGGGAGTTCAGTATTCAATGATGTCTACTCTATAGATGGGTTCACATCAAGGATGTCTACCAAGGCTTGGCCTTTTATTGGTTTCTGAGGAAAAAACTTTAGAAAACAATGTTGTAGAATAGGTTCCCAGTGTGCTAGAAATATTTTCAATATAGGTTGTCTAAAGATAAATTTTAGTAGTTAATTGTGGGAGGCCATGTGGATTTCATGGAGCTTCAAGTAGTGCATCAGCTTTTGAAGTATAAAGATTAATGTTATGAAGAACTTTTCAATTAGTGAATATTGAGTCTCTATATCGAGCAAGGCTTGATTGAGATAATAAAGGTAGTTTTCATTCCCATCTTCATTCTTCTACAAACATAAGGTACCCAATGATCTCCTAAAATCTATTACATAAAGGGTGAGTTGGTTTCCCACCACAAGTGGATTATATACTTGTGTACTCAAGAGGTATTTCATGTGGGTATGAAATTCCTCTGATCGTTATCGGTACATTGATATGTGACCCCCATATTCTTCTTTTTGGTTAAGGGAAAAAATACCATCCAGATAAGCTATCAAGCGCTAGATGTAGGCCAAGTGTTCTTGATGTCTATTCACCTATTTCAAGTTTTGATGATGTGACATAACAAGGATATCATTTTCCATCACAGGTTCAACATTGATGTCATGGTGGTATATAAGAATTCCATTAAATTATTTTGAAGTTACCCCGAAAGAACATTTTTTGGGGTTCATCTTCAGATTATTCTATCAAGCCTTGATGAATAGGCCCTGCGGGATAGTTAGGTGATTAGAACATTATTGGGATTTTACTACTAAATCATAAACAGTACCAAATAATTTTATTCCAAATAAGTGTTTTAATATATGATTCATAACACATAAGTATGTGGCATGATAATTCTTCAAATAATAGTGCATCACCCAAATGAAAAATACACCATGAGTGACTTTGAAGGATGTAGTTTCCTCAATTCAAGGGCCATACATATTTGGATATAGCCAGAGCATCCATCTATAAATGAGAGAGGTTCATAGGCAGCTATTGAATCAATCGAGTGTTCTGTGATTGGAACCATGAAGTCATATTTTGGGAAAATTCCAATTGAGATCTCTAAAATAGATTCACACTCTAATGTACCCATTATTATTTTTCAATGGGAAAATATTAGATAACAACATCGCATATTTCACTTCTTAGATGAAGTCCATTTCAGTATGTTTTTAGACATCTGCCTTAATTTTAGAGGTCTGAGTTTGGTGTGTTTTTCTTGTTGAATTATTGTATCCCATATTCTCTACTAGTAAACCCAAATGACGCTTGGCCATCTCTTTGCCAAGACCGATATTTCTATATAATATGAAGAAAATACATCACATTGTTTCTTCAAAAAGAAAATATAATACTCTTTCATTTCTAAATTCATGGACACACATATTAGAGTGGGTCATGGATCATACCCTATAATCAGATTTATTTCTATGAGTTCATCCACAATGTTGGAGACGTAGTCTTCAAATGTAGGAGGGATTTTATTGAGATCTTCCTCTTCTTCCTCGGAATCTTCTATCTCATTATATACCCTTTCATATAAGGTAGCTGATGAATCAAGAAATTATCAGCTAAGGGAGTTGTATGTATTTTGACATCCAATGTATAAGTAAATTATCTCTAACCCAATTGATGATAAAGGGCCTCCTAATGAACTTAATGGAAGATAAAGGATTGCTAAATAGACACCCATTATTCTTCTACTAGTGTAACAAAATTTTCCAACCCAGATGATAAAGAAGTGACTTATAAAAGATTAATAGATGAAATAAAGACACCTTTATTCATTATTTCATCATTACTTGGGAAATTAATGAATTTTGTTGTTTGAACAGGTTCAATTTCCACAACTGATATTATGGAAGCCACTGGATGAGTGCTTGGATTTGGACCAACCATTTCTATTTGATTAATGTGTAGCACATAATCTACACATATATTATTTAATGGTTTATATGAGATCTTATCCAGACACTTCAGAGTATTGATTCATATAACATCATCTATAATAGACTATTTTACCTTATTGTGATAGAACTATACATCAATATATTGAGATTCACATGATTTGAATGAGTCCTTTTCACTATAAAATGTCATAATTTTACCATTTGAACAATATTTACGTTATTGGTGGTATGATGAATGAATGGATGCATGCTAATGTATCCAAGTTATTCTGAGAAGAGCGTTGAATGTTGCATCCAATTGGAAAACCATGAATTATGAATCAGAAACAAGATCTCCAAACTGAGTTCTATGTATAATATCAACCAGAGGTTCATGCTATTTCTTGTGATAACCCTGTAACATTAGAGTGGAGGGAGAAAAATTTGACTCAGTGAGACCTAGATGGAAATGTTCCTGGACCATAATGAGGTTGAATCCTGATCCAATTCCATTGAAAGCCCATTAGACATCAATTCCATGAAATAGGATGGATAAGTACATGTGAGTGATGTTTCCTTGTAAAAAACAATCATCATCATGTACTATGAATGATCTGATTTTGTGGAATTCTACAAGATAATTCTGTATATGATAAACTTCTTATGGCAGCGACTTCAACTTCTTACACTTGAGGGCTTGAGAAAGACTCAATACATGCTTCCAAGAGAAATTTTGACAGATTATGGGGATCCATGATTGATAATATAGATGGCACTTGGGTAGGTTTAAAAAAACATTCTCTTGAACCATAGGTTTTTGTTTTAGAGCATGAAGACTCTATCTTACAGGTACGCTGGGAGTTGATTTTTATGATCTCGATGGACAATATTTTGGGGTAGAATCTAGATGTAACTTTTATCTTGGTGGATTAGGCCAGATAGGTCTGTCATCTTGTTGAGGAGGTCGTAGAATAGAATATAACTGGTCTTCCAAGATGATTATGTCTGGGAAAGACCTATCATGTTTGGTGGAGTTCCCTTGTTCCTCCTGAAGTCTCTAGAGGGATCTCCCATGAGTTTATGCCGCATAAATAGTCATAGCAGGGGTTTGATTTGACTAGTGGATTCTAGCATACACATATCTTCCCCTGTATAATTGATCTTGAAAAATTCCTCCCCTAGTTCCCCAATGAATTATGGGAATATCTTTTTCTTAAATAGAACCATAAATTGAATAATTATCTCTTAACTGAATAATGTTAATATAACTGAAGATGAACTCCACATGTGGTGAAGGTTCTACTTGGGGGGATGACTCTTGTTGTTCCATTTAGCAGGTGGTGTTCATGCTTTTGAGATGGTCAACGTGAAATATTCTATGGCCAAGGATGACTTTGGCCTTGACATGAAATCATCTTCTTCCACATACTATTTATACTTCCAACGATGCTTCTTTATTGAGGGTTGGACTTCAGAGTACATGGATTTTCGTGAATATTTAATTTCTACAACTAAAGAACAATGAGACATAGTTGGTTTTTTAAATAATGTTCATTCAATGGAAATAGATTAGTTTATTTTTTTATTGATCATTCAATCATAGAATTTCAGAGAAATCATGATTTTGACATCCTGACATTTTCCTTCCTCATCAGGATTGGTAATAATATCACACACTACCTAGGCTGGTGAACATTTTATTTTCACTTTCCTAGATTCAACTTTTTTTAGGTCCTTGAAAATAAAACACTCTTATGTAATACCCCATAATATAATCGAAGGGAAAATAGTTTGGGAGGTCCTTATATCCGTAATTGTTAGTTTTTTTGTCCTTGGCAGCATAACTAAGTAGTTTTCCAATGTTGCGATGTTGTATCTAGGGGCATGGTCCTTCTAAAAATAATAGACAATGTTTTCTAATTCCATGATCTATTCTGTCCTTTAATATCTTTGATCATATAGATGAGGCAGTCATTGAGGTTGATGCTTGAGAGGTCAAGCCTTATGGTATGATGAGGGCTTTGATGTAGGATTTGATATATGTTCTTGCTTAAGTAATAATATAGTGGACTCTTCTATTCTTGTTTTCTTCCCAAAGATGGTGGGATTACTCTATAAATGCTACATTTCCTATTATGGAGTTTTCCACTTGCTGAAAAATCATTGCTAGATCTTGATAATATGTTGTATATTTCATAGAGATTAGTGTTGTGTTCAATTAATCATAAGGATTTACAAAAAAATGGGAAGAATCTATTCTTGGTGGATTGATATATTCAAAGACTATGTTAATCATTTCCACCAAACAATGAAATTTGAAAAACAATCATTCTCCATTTGATTGAAATTTTTGAGTTAGAAGAGTATTGTCTTCTACAGTGTTTAGCTGAACTGAAAAATAAACATTTTTATAGAGATCTTCCACTCAAATGATCGTTCAAAACAACAAAATTTTGTACCATTCAAAGTACAATAACTATAATTATTCAATGAAGCATTTAATTTTCACTTCTACCTATTATCCAGGGTTCCCCATCATGGGGTAAAATTGAGTGATGAAGTGTAATAAATGTTACTTCAGATATCATGATTCACTGATGATTAAATATACAGGATTCACAATATATGGAAATGTTGGAGTCTGATCCACCCATCCCAGATAGACCTTCTTTTATTGGATGTATTTTTTTATGTTTTCCTTCCATAGCTTCAAATCAACTAATCAGTGACTCAATGGTGTTCAAAGAAATTAGAGAATAATCTATCTAAGACATATCCTAAACATGTACTATAGGTGGATCTCAAACTAGTGCAAAAACTAATAGGACCACTGATTGTGATGCTAGTGGTATTTTCCTTTTATAATCCATGGGGACTAGCAATAACGGATGTTTCTTACCTTTCTCAACTTTTACGTCCAATGGAGTTGATTCATTATTCAAATCATTATTTGAATCAAACCCTATTTACTATAGTGAACCTAATAAAAGTGCAAGATGAGGATATGCTTGTGCATCATGTCTGAAAAAAATAATATTTTGGAGTAACTCTATATTGAGTTTTTTCAAATCAGTCTAATCTTCCTATTATTGAGAAAATCATTCATATAATGAAAGGGATTTACCTTCTGTGGTGGGATGAAATTACCTCATCTAACCGTTATCTTTTCCCCTATCAGGTACATTTCAAGGAGGTAGAGTTGTACTATTTGAGGGGATTCCCAAATTTTGGACAAGCCTATGGTTTCAGGTATAAACAACTTTTTCAGTCATTATGATGTGAACCATATAATAAATAGAAACTTTTTATCATAACTTAGCAATAATTGATTAATTTTATGGAAGATATTCAATGATGGAATTCATTGAATTTACTGATGCATAATGCATTGATATCATTATATCATTATCTTTGGGAAATCACCTTCTTATGCACCCCCCATGAGACATTTTCCTCCATGTATTTGGTTCGTCAGGAATGGTTTTTTGGCTAGTAAACTAAATGGAATCGTTCCATTGTATAGTGGTCTGTTCGTTTATTGGCTTCATCCCTAACTGTGAGAAAATTAAATTTCACCATGGATGAGATTGAGAAAGTGAAAATCCACAGCATAGCATGCTAGGGATGTTCTTACTATTATTTCTCAACCCCTTGGAATCTGTTTACTGGATATTAGTGTCAGATTAAAAAATACCACAACCCTGCATGATAGGTGGCTCTTGAAATGCTATTGAATATATAGGCACAACATCCCTTCTAATTTTATATTCTTCCATCCATACCTTAGTTGGGTTTATTATTTGTAACTATCTTACATCATAGT
Organism: Viscum album; assembly: GCA_963277665.1. Taxonomy (NCBI): domain Eukaryota; kingdom Viridiplantae; phylum Streptophyta; class Magnoliopsida; order Santalales; family Viscaceae; genus Viscum; species Viscum album. Next base: position 622,386,427 of record OY728130.1, on the reverse strand, counting down.
TTTCAAAAGAAAAGTGTTCTATTTATGATATTTTTATAATCTAACGATGTAGATACACTAAACAGGAGTCCTGTTCAATACTCTCAGATTCTTCATGAAATAGGATTTCAATATCATTCTCTCCTTGGGCTTGACTTATGTTAGAGTTAGTCAAGGCCTATTCTTGTTGAATATGTTTTAGGCCTTGAACATAATACATTTTTTGAAGCCTACATAGAAAAATAACATTTAGTAAGACCACTCTTGGAGGGATTTTATGGATTTGGAGCGCAGAGAATACAATGCTCCATTTTCACCCCATCCACTAATATAAACAAGAGACGGGTTATCTGAAATTAATCATTAAAACGACATTAATGGATCATAGACTACACATTTAAGGGATCCTTGTTTATTATCAATCATTAGATGTTGGGAAGCCTAAGTGATGTGTTGTCAATTTGGTGCAGTAAACCTTCTATTAAATTGACATGATTATGGTATTCTTCGTACAATAATGAATTGGATTTTAGATGATGAATATTTTATCATATGTTGAGGTGGATATAATAAATAAAATATTCCACCAAAATATCTACAATGTTGTATTGAGAGGTGGAAAAATGCAAGAACATTACTAGTATCTCACCCTTAGCCAATTTTTTCATAATGTTCAACATATTCTTTTCATCTTTTTCTATAGGATCCTCTACCTAATCCGACAAAAATCTTTGTTTCTCTATCGTATCATCAGAATTAGAAATATTTTTAAATATTTGATCTATTGAATTGGAAGAAAAATTTCACAATGGTGGTTTGAAGTATGATAGTTTCCGTGGGATGTCTTCTTGTTGAGAAAAAAGATATCACCCACTAATGCAAAGGCACTAGAAATCACTGGAAATGTATTTTCAAGTGCCTCAAGATAAGAGTTGTTTTTTAACACTACATTGTCTGTTGGATAATTTTCTTGACAATTCAAAACACTTCTACATAGAGAACATTCACAGTGAATGAAATCACAGGGAGGACCATCATGGTTTATTATAAAATATGGTCAAACATCATGCTCCTTGGTCATCTTCCCACATGGAGGGATACATTGGCACTCATCATGAGATAAGATCATGATATTGACCACATTTTCATAAAGAAGGCCTTCATGATAAAGTATCAGATGATGTACTTATGAATTATTACTTCTACTCCCATAAATTTTTAAAGGGAGGGTAGGATCTTGAGCTGTAATAGTTAAATGTCTAAGGAATTCAAGAACTCTAGCATTAATTATATCCAAATCACAAGATAAATCTTGATTTTTCAACTATTTTTTATTATACTTCTTCTTTGATTCCATATTACATGTATATGGGGACACATTCTGGGAAACATGGTTCTCATAGTTAGGTGTATGTGTCTTCCTTTGAGTGGCTGTCCAAATAAGCTAATTATCTCCTATTGGAATGAGTGTATATGACATATCTTGTTGTGTTTATGATATGTGAGAGTGTTCCACATGACCATCCTGGATAGGAAGAGAGGTATGTATATCCTCCAAGGGGATTTGATTGTAAGATACCATAGTTCTATGGACAGAGTTATGCTTCTATCCCAAGGTACTGCTATTTAAACCATTATAATATTGTAGAAAGAATCTTGGATGTGGGAATGAATTTTTGTTTTCCCTTTCATGATTTCCATGATGTTATTGGTGACATCAGCGAACTGAATTGGAATATACATTAATTCCAATTCTAGAGTGGGTGTATGTAGATACTCATTTCCTCCCTTTCCTACCAGTAGACTCTGACAGTACTCATGTGTGGGGATAAAGAATTGAGTCTACAACGGGATTTCATTGGGGCTTACCGGTTGACTTCTAGGGGTGATACCATACAAGGGTGTTGGCAGAAATTATCAGTGTATGTAGGTGTATATTACTGCATACATGTTTCCACTATATTTTGTTTGAAGTCTTCATGGAATGATTCCAAACGAGTGTGGTGGTGGCTTGATGAATGTATTAATTCTTAAATTACTTCTCCTGATACTCTAAATTTTTTTATAGCATGATAGGTTTGGGCCAGCAGATGAATTTACTGGCAATCGTAATGAAGGTGTATGGGTATATGTACCTGCTCACTATTTACAACCAAACTGGGTTAGTGAAATTTTCCATAGGGGAAAAAGGTAGAACCCTACTCGATATTAGCCAGTTGTTTTCCTTGGTTGGCCATCTTTAATGCATGTGTCTAAGGGACATGGGCCAGATAGATGAAGATAACACCCTAATCAAGTTAATTGATTAATATCATCGGATATTTATGATTATTATTGTTTTCAAGAGACCTTGGGAAGGATCCCAATGTCTTCAGGATAAGGCCTTAGGTGGCCTCTTGGACGACCACCGAAGAACATGAGAGTGATCAATGGTTGCGTTCAGGGGATAAACTACCAAAACAGTTGCCAATAGTGGTCGATACCTTCTTTACTAGACCAATGGTCATCACTGACTCATGTATCAGGATTTATTGTTGATTTGGAGGTTTTGTTGAGTGATCTCAAAGGTTGTGTTGTTACTGTGATAATAGAAATCGTAAACTAATGTAATAGAGACCAATCATTGAAGACACTAAGCTGGTAATGGTATCCTATGAGTGTATGAGGATCCAAGTTATGTAATGGCTGGGGGAAGTCACAAGTGTAAAAATGACGGAATCCAATTAGATTAAAGGGAGTTCACGGTAGATAGAGGGCCTTTATATATGATAGATATGAATAATAAATCCATTTTAAAGAAGAATCCTTTTGGATGAACACTTGGATGATTGATTTTCTTTTATATCCCTTATATATAATTTGATTGGGGCCTGATAGATGTGTAACACTATCATCTTGGTTAAGGACTCTCATCAGGTTCACTATTTTCTGTTTGTGTTTGGGTGCGAACAAACTGTCCTGAGGGATAATAACCAACTGTCTAATTTTTAGAATGTTTTTCACCATTTTAACCCATCATATAAGTTATGTATTCACTTCATGATTAAATTTTTTTTACATTTGGGTTCAAAAAAAATGTCTCGACAGAGAATTTACAACTTTCTATTTTTAGAGGGTTTCTCATCAGGGAAACCCATCATCCGGGATAAGGATTCACATTGGGTTTGCAATTTTTGGATTCCCTCAAAGTGTTTGTTCTAGTTAAGAATCCCTATTTCATAATATTTTCCAATAGATTTTTTATAAAACTAGAAAAACACAACTATTATGTATCCAAAGGGCGAACATTCTAAATGCAGGCGTTCATCAGGTTTGTTGACCAATGATACTTAATCACTCACATTGGTCGAGAGTATGGGATGTTGGTTCATTACACCGTTTTAGGGGGAATTATGGCATACTATGAGAATCTCTTAGAGACTTAAGATATATTCATGAATCCTTAATTAATTCACATTTATGAACAGAGTTATCCTAATATTAGAAAATCAATAATTATCATGTGTTTAATTTAAAATAATTTATTTGTTTTCATGGCCCCTCATTGATTGAGATATTGATATTTATTCGATGTTCTCCATTAATGGTATGTACTCATATAATACATTGAGATTCTTTCGATGTTTTTATAATGATACTGGTTTTTAATCTACTCAGTGGGGTGCTCAGAAAATTATTGTAATTTAGGTAGGAAAATGTTACTTTGGCATTTATCATCATCTATGGAGACAGAAGGTCACTTTGTAATTTATCATCATCCATGTAGATAGAATTTATTTTGATTTTGGGATCAAAACAAAAGATTTGATTCCTACATATCATTTTGAATGGAATAAAAAACCATGTAGTTCGATTTAACCTAATGGGACACATCATGCCATTTATGGTCGTCTGATATGAAACTGACCATATAGTTTAGTGTAATGTAGTGGGGACGTCTAGGTGGAAGGTTCATAGTCAAATCATTGTGTGGGACTTATTCATAAGCAGGAAAAAGAACTGAGAAGTATTATGATCTTCCAAGTGGAAAATTTAGAGATATTAAGTGACTTTAGAACTCCATGATATTTTATAAAATATTTTTCTTTTTCTAGTATATGTACTTTCAAATATTTATTACACTACACACATCAAAATGTTCTAAATAATGCAATTATACTATTTATATTACTATAAATTATAGCCATAATGACCTAGACTTTAACAATATGTGGTTTGATTATGATTAAAGGAATTTAGAAAATAATATATATATATACTTTTTAAAATAAATGTTTTTTGATAAAACGTATGATGATTTGGGTAATGTCATTATATACTTCAAATGATACTCTCCTCTAAAAAAATTATTATTTTTTGATTATGTGTACAAATAATATAAATAGTTTTTGAAATAGTGATAAGTTTTATATTTAAAAATGTAAATAATTTTTGGAATCAACATATCAAAATTATATGAGGTTTAATTTTACCTGTTTTCCAAAAAAGAATAAATATTTTGATGAATAGTGAAAAATAATGGTTTTTATTGAAAACTTCAAATTTTTATAATCATTTTTATTGTTAATTATTATTTTAAAATGGATATAAAATTAATATTAATAAAAATATATTATTATTAAAAGAGTATAGGTTATTTCAATCAATTTTATGTTGATTTTTATGAAAATATTTCAAATATTTCGAAACATTTACCTTTGGATAACATATTTTTCTTCATACCTGTTGGTTAAATATTAAATTATATTTTCTTATTATGTGAATCTAATTTTTAAAAATTAATTCCATTATTCAAATAATAAAAAAAATTATTATATTATAAGTTCATCATAATTTTTTTACAATAATGAATCACAAAAAATAGTAAAAACTGATTACTATAGTTATGGTAAAAATGGGTTTAACATGGTGAATAAATTTAAAAGGTAAGTGTAAAAAATGAAACAAAATCAAGATTAATTTCTATTTTAATGTCTTATTTTAACACTATATATTCTATGGTTGAAAATGGATCCATTTTGATCACATCGGTTTGAGAAAAACATTGGTGAAATTATTTCTTTGCAAAAATTCGATGTTTGTCCTCTCACCGACTTATAAAATTCTACCCACACTCATCTCCATTCCACACTTACAAAACCAATAGGATTAGAAAATACAAACCCAAATAACTTATGTAATATCCATATATAACGACCCATACTTTACATACATTGTTAATACTTCAAAATTGAAGCACACTTATTACAACATATGACAAAACCACAAAGGACCGTATAGGTATAGTGTCTTTAGAAACTGGGAAACATAAACAACTGGTTCATAAATCTTCTATAGTGTTTCCCATTTATTTCATCATATCTAGGGTCCTTTTTAGGACATTCTACTTAATATCCATCTTCCTGACCTGGGGAAAAGAAAACATAAAAGGGTGAGCTCAAATGCTCATCAAGGGTAAATAAAGGAAATAAAAATCATATCATATCTTTTTGAAAATCATAACCTGCAAAAGAGATCATAATATCTTAACATGGAATAAATCATAGAAGTGAAAATGAGATCCCCATAATCATAACATGAAACTTGAAACTTTGTGGCATGCACAAATAATCATGGAAAATCATTTCTTGTTAGTCATGACTCATCGCCAAGACTATCTTAGTGGACAAAGTCCCTTTCTGAACCGAGTCACCCTCGTTCCAATCCTGTTTCACTGAACCGGTATAACCTACTGTTCCAGCCATGTCTATCTCATGAGATATAAAATCTTTACCCAATGCATTGGAGGGAGATATAGGTCCCACCCATCTCATAATGATACCATTCTTATGTGTGCCACAAAATCATAAATCATACATCATTTCATAACCCATGTAATAAAAATGGGAATCGTAAACATCGTGATATCATAAAACAATTCATATAAGATAAAGGAATTCATAAAAATAATTCCATCACAACATAATCAAATCAATGTAACAATAGGGATAAAAATAGAACCCTATGTTATCTTAGATGGAAAATAATTTTGATAAAACACTTGAAATGAATTCTTGAGGAAAATATCCTTTCTTCTTCAAAATCAATTTCTTTTCACAAAACGTCATGATATTTTAAAAGAAAGAGATTTTATTGGAAATAGTCATGAAATCTTTTGGAGGAAGCTTCAGGAAAATATGGCTTTATAAAACTGTAAAAATCTGTTCGTGCCGTATAAGTTTAAAAAAAACATTCTTCGTACTTTTGTCGAAAAAGTCAAAAAAGTACCTCGTACGAAAAACGACAAAAGATTCCTTTCATATCTTTTACTAAAAACTCACCGAAGGGTAAAATAGGATTTAAACTATTGTAGAAGGATGGAAATAATATTACATATTGAGGGAACATGGATGTGGATGATAAAATACACCCCAGTAATTACCAAAGTAAAAACAATCTCGGATAAAAGTGAGATTGTGATATTTCCCTTACCTTAGGTCTGATTTTCTTTGTATGTGTCCAAAGCTCATGTATAATGGTTTAAATAATGTTATTGACTTATTCCAGAATCATACATATTGATATGATATCATATATGGTCATATTCTTAGCTTCTTGTTAGTAATATTTCATTGTTACTTGTTACTCGGGTCTTTATTGCCTTTTGTTCTTATGCGTGTTTTGCCGAATAAATTCTTATTCTTCTTTCAAGGTTATAGATACCTTATATCCAGAATGGTATTAGTGTAACATATATCATATTTATTCATTCAATTCATTTATATAATTACTATGTAATGATGATAATGTAGAACGAGTCGCATCACATCGTGGAGACGATATTCCGTACGTACGCACGAGTGATGATATCGTTCCTATGATCATGGAATTGTATTGGAGTATATGTATATTATTTCAGTATCAATATTACTTTATAATAATCATAAATATATACTCATTACACCATTATACCCATCCTTGTAAGGTGATGGTGGAAAATAGATTACACCACGGCGTGGAGACGGTATTCCGTACGTACGCACGTGCGGTGATTTCATTTTTCCGTAGGATGGATAGAAGGTGAATTAGGGTTGTTTCATATTTATAATAACATATCAGTATGTAAGTAATACTGATGATTTTACTTTATCATGAAAAAACTAAATAAGAAGAAGTTGAAGAAGAAAGAAATTGAAAAGATCGATAATGGATATTACCTCTTCTTTGGAACGCTTCTTTGAATCCTCCACTTAGGGAACTAAGATTGGTCTTTGAAGAATACCAGGACCTCTAGGATTATTCTAGGGAAGTGTAGAGGAGAAAATGGCAGGGTTTGGCCGAGCTTGAGTGCTCAAATTGGTGTGAGGAGGAGGGGGAGGAGGTGCCCTTTTATAAGGGAGGAGAGGGGCACCTTAGGAATATCTCAAAATATTATTTTATATTAAAGTCAAAATCGGTTTATAATGGTTCCAAAGGGTATTATTTCGAAGCTAAAGTGGGGATGGGTCGAAATCCTATCAACCAATAGGATTTAAACAAGTTTAGGGTATTATTTTAACCTTATCAATTAGATTTAACTCTAAGTTAAATAATTTAACTTTTAGCGTGTCTTTTTGTTTTCTTTCACTATATGGTTAATAAACTTAAAATAACATGCCAAAAGAACCCCAAATTGTTTATTATTAATATATATATTCTTATCTAAGTCATTGGCCGAACCTTAGATTTTTAGGAATAAAATAAAAATTAATAATATATTATTTGATTGAAATACTATTTTGTGTCAATTTTGACACTATTTGATATATGATTTTTGTGAAAGTCATAACAGAATTATATGTTCAAACCAAGTTGATTAAATCAACACTAATATATCATAGTAACCTAGAAAATTAGTGGAATTCATAAAAAGTCTCAAATTACATTTATTTTGGTGTCTATAACATCAATTATGTCAATATTTCATAAATAAGATAATTACTACATCATAATTGTGTCATAAATAAATTAAATTATTTAATGTCTAAAAATTATAAATAAAATACCATCATGTAGGAAACCTTTTTATCTTTCTAATTAATATTTATAGTCTAATTTATCTTATGTATAACCCCATATTAAAAATTATTTACTTATTAAACTTTGATTTTAACTATTTTACCCTTCTTTAAATAAATTAATAATAAATGTCCTAATCTAATCCAAGTGGACCTAAATGGTCATATTTTATTCCTAAGTTTGTTTTTGGTCGAATTACACTTGTCCAATAGAATTAGGACATGTGTTAGGGTAATAATAATATCATTTTTACCCTTAATTACCCTATTTACTTTTAACCGTGGTAAAAAAAAGTAAAAAGTTACTATTCACCAAAAAATTATTTTCATCTCATTGAACCACATTTTAGTCCTTGATACTAACCGTGTCTCTCGGATTTTCGAAATTCCATTCACAGAAGCGGTAAAATTATGTTTTATGCAAAATTCAATTTTTAACCTACCACTTAGTGGTTTCACTATTCATCAAAAATTGAAAGTTTTCAGAAAAATACCAAAATTTCACCCTAGGCTAATTTCGGTATTCCGAATCCAAAAATGAAGTCGATTTTGAAAAATAAAATTTATAAAATTTTAAAAAGTGGTTTTTACTATTCATAACGGCTAATTTTATTTTAATAGCATATCGTTGTTTAGTGAAACTCGGTATTGCGTACGACGCAAGCTAACGAGGAAGGTCACGATTTCGTGTAAAGCAAGCCAAGAAAGTGTTGTGTAGAAAAATATTCCTTTGATGATTTATATAACATAAAAGTCTCGGGTGTTACATTCTACCCCCCTTAAAAAGAATTTCGCCCTCGAAATTCGTCACTTTGTAACAAACAGATGAGGATACATCTCCCTCATCATATCCTCAAGCTCCCATGTAGATTCTTCAAGTTGGTGGTTCCTCCATAAAACTTTCACCAATCGAGTGGTCTTGTTTCGTAGGACTTTTTCGCTACGATCCAGAATCTCTATCGGTTGTTCTTCATAAGAAAGATCTTGCTCCAGCAGTACAACTTCTGAGCTGAGTACATGTGAAGGATCAGGTATGTACTTTCTCAGGAGAGATACATGGAACACATCGTGAACTTGAGAGAGATTCGGTGAAAGCGCCAATCGGTAAGCTACCTTTCCAACACGATCCAGTATTTCGAAGGGACCGATATATCTAGGGCTCAACTTCCCCTTCTTTCCAAATCTCATAACCCTCTTCCAGGGAGATATTCGTAAGAACACTTTATCACCCACTTCAAACTCTATGTCTTTTCTTCGGTTGTCGGCATAACTTTTCTGTCGACTCTGAGCTTCTCTTATGTGTTGTTGAATAGATCTGACCTTTTCTTCCATTTCATCAACGAGATCAGGTCCTAATTGCTTTCTTTCCCCAACTTCATCCCAGAAAGTTGGAGTCCTGCATTTCTTTCCATAGAGAGCTTCATAAGGAGCCATCTGAATACTGGAGTGAAACCTATTATTATAAGAAAATTCCACCAAAGGTAGGTGTTGATCCCAACCTCCTTTGAAATCCATAGAGAAAGCTCTCAACATATCTTCTAGGGTTTGAATTGTTCTCTCAGACTGACCGTCTGTCTGAGGATGATAAGCAGTGCTGAAACTCAACTCTGTATCCAGAGTATGCTGAAGACTTCGCCAGAACTTTGAGGTAAATCTCGGATCCCGATAAGATATAATAGAAAGTGGTACTCCATGCAATCTTACCACTTCCTTTACATATATCCTGGCAAGCTGATCTAGAGAGAAATCCTCTCCAATAGCAATGAAGTGTGCAGACTTTGTAAGATGATCAACTATGACCCAAATAGCATTATTGCCTTTGGATGTTTTAGGAAGTCCTGTGACAAAGTCCATAGTGATGTTTTCCCATTTCCATTCAGGTATTGGTAATGGTTGTAACATCCCCTTAGACTTTTTTCTCTCAGCTTTAACTTGTTGACAAACCAAGCATCGAGAGACATATTCAGCAACATCTCTTTTCATGCCATCCCACCAGAAGTACTCTTTCAGGTCCCTATACATCTTCGTGCTTCCAGGATGAATAGAGAATGAAAAACTATGAGCCTCATCCATCAGTTCCTTCTTTAATTCGGGGATGGGAGGAACACAAACCCGATTCCTGAACTTTATTATCCCATCACAATCAAGGTTGAATTCAGGAACATTTCTCACCTTCTTTTGTAACTTGACATCTTCTTTCTATACCACTTTAACCTTCGCATGTATAGATGGTTGAACATTCATTTGAGAAAGATAAGATTTTTCCCCTTCCATTATAATTCCAAGATCCATCCTTTGTAAATCCATAAATATTGGATCTTTTGTGATCCTCATCATGGATAAACTAGCATGGTCTTGTCGACTTAATGCATCTACCACCTTGTTTGCTTTCCCAGGGTGGTAATGGATTGAGCAGTCATAATCCTTAATCAGCTCCAACCATCTTCTTTGACGCATATTCATCTCATTTTGTGTGAAAATATAATTTAAACTTTTATGATCAGTATAAATATCACACCTTTCACCATAAAGGTAATGCCTCCAAATCGTTAATGCAAAGATTACCACAGCCAACTCCAAATCATGTGTTGGGTAATTTTGCTCATGGATTTTCAACTGTCGTGAGGCATAAGCTATCACCATATCATTTTGCATAAGAACAAACCACAATCTCTTCTTGGATCCATCACTATAGATCACAAACCTTTCTCCACTACAAGGCAGTGTGAGCACAGGTGCACTGGATAACCTACTTTTCAACTCCTTGAAATTCTCTTCACATTCCTCTGTCCAAACAAACTTAACTCCTTACCGAGTCAACTTGGTGAGTGGATTAGATAATCGTGAAAAATCTTTTACAAAACGTCTATAATATCCAGCCAAACCAAGAAAACTTCGGATCTCAGTTACTGTTGTTGGTCTCGACCATCTTTCGATAACCTCTGTTTTTGCTGGATCCACAGATATCCCCTCTTTTGAGATTATGTGACCCAAAAATGCAACTTTTTGAAGCCAAAATTCACACTTGGTAAATTTGGCATAAAGCTTCTCCTTTCTCAGGGTCTTCAATATAATTCTCAAGTGATCTTCATGCTCTTCCTTGCTCTTTGAATAGACAAGAATATCGTCTATAAAGACTACCACAAATTGATCAAGATAGTCTCTAAAGACTCTATTCATTAGGTCCATGAAGATAGCAGGGGCATTAGTAAGACCAAATGGCATCACTATAAATTCATAGTGTCCATACCTTGTACGGAAATCCGTCTTTGGTATATCCTCCCTTTTGACCCTGAATTGATGATACCCTGAACGAAGATCAATCTTGGAAAAGTATTGAGCTCCGCGTAGTTGGTCAAATAAGTCATCAATGCGTGGGAGAGGATATTTGTTCTTGATAGTGATCTTGTTAAGTTCTCGATAATCAATGCAGAGTCTCATTGATCCATCTTTCTTCTTAACAAATAGAACAGGTGCTCCCCAAGGTGACGCACTAGGGCGTATGAATCCCTTATCAAGATTCTCCTGGAGTTGCTTCTTCAATTCCTGCAACTCAATTGGGTCCATTCTATAAGGTGTCTTTGAAATAGGAAAAGAACCCGGTACGAGTTCTATTGAAAACTCAACTTCACGATTTGGTGGAAGACCCGGTAATTCCTCCGGAAAGACATCATCAAACTCCCGTACGATGGGAATATTCTTAATCGTGAGTTTCTCACCAACCATTTGAGATAAATAACCTTCATTTAGTGGAATCAAGACCCATAAGATGGAAGAAATTTACACTGGAAGGTTATATTCATCCTTGCATCGATAGACGATCGTAGATTGATCTGGAATATGAAATGTGACTTCCCTTATTTGGAAATTGATATGAGCTCCATGTAGAGAAAGCCAATCCATGCCAAGAATCACATCAAATTCCACTAAAGGAAGTATCACAAGATTTGCAGGAAGCACTTTCCCACAAACTTCGATCGGAGAAGAATTATAAACTTTTGATGCGACTGTTGTTCCATTAGGTGTTGTCACACCTAACTCAACATCTAATTGTTGAGGTAATACGGTGATACCCTTAGAAAATTTTTCAGAAATAAAAGAGTGGGTGGATCCAGAATCAAATAAAACATTTGCTACTTTAGAGTGTATGGTAAGTGTACCTTTCACCACTTCGTTATCGTACTCAACATCGCTGATAGAAATTGCATGTGACTTTCCTTTGTCTTTAGCCTTAATATTTTGTTGACATCGACCATCATCATCAACCCTTGGATTTGGGCATTGATTGGCATAATGCCCCATCTCCTTGCACTTGAAACATCGAAGTGTAGTAGGTTCATTCTGGGCATCCCTTCCTTTGTTTGCATCATTAGACATCTTCTTCCCATCATCGCGGCATTCAAATGCCCGATGACCTTCCTTTCCACATTTGAAACATTTACTTGTCCCTTTAAGACAACTCCATCCATGTTTCTTTCCACACTTTGAGCATAAGGGAAAGCTCATCTTCTTTTCAGTGTGCTCTTTATATTTTCCTTTAAATTCCATTTTCCTCTTCTTATCAAACCCATATGACTGATGGGTTACTCCAATCTCCATCTTGACTTTGAGAGCACATCGAACGATTTCCTCATAGCTATTGAAGTCCCTTATGGCTAATGCACTTCGAAGACTTGGTTTTAAGCCACTAAAGAATCGATCTATCTTACTCTCAGGTTGGATAATAATACCAGAAGCGTACCTTGCAAGTCTTGTAAAATTTTCTTCATAGGTACCAACAGATTCATCATCTCTTTGCTTCAGTTCAAGAAACTCTTTCTCCATCTTTGTTCGGAGAATACGAGGGAAGTACTTATTAAAAAATAAGTTCTTGAACTCGTCCCATTCCATGGACTCAATTTCATCCATTTTCCTCGTATTCTTAATAAGATTCCACCATTGATCAGAATCTCCTTCCAAACGATACACTGCTAGGATGACTTTATCATGTTCAGAACATTGAAGAACTGAAAATATCTTTTCAGTAGTACTAATCCATTTTTCAGCAACTAATGGATAAGTAGACCCACTGAAAGAAGGTGGACGCTGCCTGATGAAGGATTCAACAGAATGTTGCTCCTTCCTTTGCTCGTTTGGAAGTCCTGCATGATTCATAGCTTGAGAAAGTTGTGTGAGAATGGCTACAAGATTTTTCATTCCATCTCCCATATCGTTTGGTTGCTCAGGGGGACAATCATTGCATTGCCCATCGCATTCCGCATTAACACGGTTCCTTCGGGTTCCAGCCATTGACTTAAAACCAAGAAGAATAGTGTGAGAAACACTAATTATAATAGGAAAACCACATAACCAAGGATAAAATTTCACACTTAAGGTCTTATCCTAGGGTATTCATGGCCATTTCTAAAACACTAAGATTGTGTTCTATGCTTAGACTTATCCTTAGGGTTCTTACTAAGGCTTTCACATCCTCGTTTCCAAAGGTTGACTATACCTTTCCTCTGATACAAACTATAACGGTCTGGAATTACTTCCAGTGGACTACAATTGATACCTATCAGGGCACTCCATGGGCGGATACACCCCCTGGGCGGGACACACCACCATCCCTAGTGGCAGCCATTTCCTCATGAAGCCCTTGGGCGGAGAGCCATGCTTCGTCCAATGCTCACATGTGAGAGTTCCCAAGGATCGGATACATTCCTACCTCCTTTGCCTCTGATACCAACTATAACGACCCATACTTTACATACATTGTTAATACTTCAAAATTGAAGCACACTTATTAGAACATATGACAAAACCACAAAGGACCGTATAGGTATAGTGTCTTTAGAAACTGGGAAACATAAACAACTGGTTCATAAATCTTCTATAGTGTCTCCCATTTATTTCATCATATCTAGGGTCCGTTTTTGGACATTCTACTTAATATCCATCTTCCTGACCTGGGGAAAAGAAAACATAAAAGGGTGAGCTCAAATGCTCAGCAAGGGCAAATAAAGGAAATAAAAATCATATCATATCTTTTTTAAAATCATAACCTGCAAAAGAGACCATAATATCTTAACATGGAATAAATCATAGAAGTGAAAATGAGATCCCCATAATCATTACATGAAACTTGAAACTTTTTGGCATGCACACATAATCATGGAAAATCATTTTTTGTTAGTCATGACTCATTGCCAAGACTATCTTAGTGGACAAATTCCCTTTCTGAACCATGTCACCCTCATTCCAGTCCTGTTTCACTGAACCGGTATAACCTACCATTCAGCCATGTCTATCTCATGAGATATAAAATCTTTACCCAATGAATTTGAGGGAGATATAGGTCCCACCCATCTCATAATGATACCATTCTTATGTGTGCCGCAAAATCCTAAATCATACATCATTTCATAACCCATGTAATAAAAATGGGAATCGTAAACATCGTGACATCATAAAACAATTCATATAAGATAAAGGAATTCATAAAAATAATTCCATCACAACATAATCAAATCAATGTAACAATAGGGATAAAAATAGAACCCTATGTTATCTTAGATGGAAAATAATTTTGATAAAACACTTGAAATGAATTCTTGAGGAAAATATCCTTTATTCTTCAAAATCAATTTCTTTTCACAAAACGTCATGCAATTTGAAAAGAAAGAGATTTTATTGAAAATAGTCATGAAATATTTTGGAGGAAGCTTCATGAAAATAAGGCTTTATAAAACCGTAAAAATCTGTTCGTGTCGTATAAGTTAAAAAAAACATTCTTCGTACTTTTGTCGAAAAAGTCAAAAAAGTACCTCGTACGAAAAACGAAAAAAGATTCCTTTCATATCTTTTACTAAAAACTCACCAAAGGGTAAAATAGGATTTAAACTATTTTAGAAGGATGGAAATAATATTACATATTGAGGGAACATGGATGTGGATGATAAAATACACCCCAGTAATTACCAAAGTAAAAACAATCTCGGATAAAAGTGAGATTGTGATATTTCCCTTACCTTAGGTCTGATTTGCTTTGTATGTGTCCGAAGCTCCTGTATAATGGTTTAAATAATGTTATTGACTTATTACAGAATCATACACATTGATATGATATCATATATGGTCATATTCATAGCTTCTTGTTAGTAATATTTCATTGTTACTTGTTACTCGGGTCTTTATTGCCTTTTGTTCTTATGCGTGTTTTGCCGAATAAATTCTTATTCTTCTTTTAAGGTTATAGATACCTTATATCCAGAATGGTATTAGCGTAACATATATCATATTTATTCATTCAATCAATTTATATAATTACTATGTAATGATGATCATGTAGAACGAGTCGCATCACATCGTGGAGACGGTATTCCGTACGCATGCACGAGTGATGATATCATTCCTATGATCATGGAATTGTATTGTAGTATATGTATATTATTTCAGTATCAATATTACTTTATAATAATCATAAATAGTTACTCATTACACCATTATACCCATCCTTGTAAGGTGATGGTGGAAAATAGATTACACCACGGCGTGTAGACGGTATTCCGTACGTACGCACGCGCGGTGATTTCATTTTTCCGTAGGATGGATAGAAGGTGAATTAGGGTTGTTTCATATTTATAATAACATATCAGTATAT
Source organism: Viscum album (assembly GCA_963277665.1). Taxonomy (NCBI): domain Eukaryota; kingdom Viridiplantae; phylum Streptophyta; class Magnoliopsida; order Santalales; family Viscaceae; genus Viscum; species Viscum album. The sequence continues at coordinate 622,370,770 of OY728130.1, read as the reverse complement.
AAGTAATACTGATATTATTACTTTATCATGAAACAACTAAAGAAGAAGAAGTTGAAGAAGAAAGAAATTGAAATGATCGGTAATGGATATTACCTCTTCATTGGAACGCTTCTTTGAATCCTCCACTTAGGGAACTAAGATTGGTCTTTGAAGAAGACCAGTACCTCTAGGATTATTCTAGGGAAGTGTAGAGGAGAAAATGGCAGGGGTTGGCCGAGCTTGAGTGCTCAAATTGGTGTGAGGAGGAGGGGGAGGAGGTGCCCTTTTATAAGGGAGGAGAGGGGCACCTTAGGAATATCTCAAAATATTATTTTATATTAAAGTCAAAATCGGTTTATAATGGTTCCAAAGGGTCTTATTTCGAAGCTAAAGTGGGGATGGGTCGAAATCCTATCAACCAATAGCATTTAAACAAGGTTAGGGTATTATTTTAACCTTATCAATTAGATTTAACTCTATGTTAAATAATTTAACTTTTACCGTGTCTTTTTGTTTTCTTTCACTATATGGTTAATAAACTTAAAATAACATGCCAAACGAACCCCAAATTGTTTATTATTAATATATATATCCTTATCTAAGTCATTTGGCCGAACCTTAGATTTTTAGGAATAAAATAACAATTAATAATATAATATTTGATTTAAAAACTATTTTGTGTCAATTTTGACACTATTTGATATATGATTTTTGTGAAAGTCATATCAGAATTATATGTTCGAACCAAGTTGATTAAATCAACACTAATACATCATAGTAACCTAGAAAATTAGTGTAATTCATAAAAAGTCTCAAATTAAATTTATTTTGGTGTTTATAACATCAATTATGTCAATATTTCATAAATAAGATAATTACTGCATCATAATTGTGTCATAATTAAATTAAATTATTTAATGTCTAAAAATTATAAATAAAATACCATCATGTAGGAAATATTTTTAGCTTTCTAATGAATTTTTATAGTCGAATTTATCTTATTTATAACCCCATATTAAAAATTATTTACTTATTAAAGTTTGATTTTAACTATTTTAACCCTTCTTTAAATAAATTAATAATAAATGTCCTAATCTAATCCAAGTGGACCTAAATGGTCATATTTTATTCCTAAGTTTGTTTTTGGTCGAATTACACTTGTCCAATAGAATTAGGACATGTGTTAGGGTAATAATAATATCATTTTTACCCTTAATTACCCTATTTACTTTTAACCGTGGTAAAAAAAGTAAAAAGTTACTATTCACCAAAAAAATTATTTTCATCTCATTGAACCACATTTTAGTCCTTGATATTAACCGTGTCTCTCGGATTTTTGAAATTCCATTCAAAGAAGCGGTAAAATTAAGTTTTATGCAAAATTCAGTTTTTAACCTACCACTTAGTGGTTTCACTATTCATCAAAAATTGAAAGTTTTCAGAAAAATACCAAAATTTCACCCTAGGCTAATTTAGGTATTCCGAATCCAAAAATGAAGTACATTTTGAAAAATAATATTTATAAAATTTTAAAAAGTGGTTCTTACTATTCATAACGGCTAGTTTTATTTTAATAGCATATCGTTGTTTAGTGAAACTCGGTATTGCGTACGACGCAAGCTAACGAGGAAGGTCACGATTTCGTGTAAAGAAAGCCAAGCAAGTGTTGTGTAGAAAAAGATTCCTTTGATGATTTATATAACATAAAAGTCTTGGGTGTTACACCATAAGTGATCTTATAGTCCTTTTATTTTTCATAAATCCAATGTAGGAAGGATATTGTAGCAAACCAAGAATATGTTTTCTGAAGAAGATGTAACTCCCTTAATAGATAATTTTATGTTATTTTTTATCCACAACCAAATAAAGTTATTAAACCATGATGATATAATAATGTAATTATATTTAATATATTTATTGGTTTTTGATCGGAATGTCCTACAATAATCTCCTCCTCCCTCAAATTGGAAACATAATCATTAATTGTACGTACAATGGACAAATAAATCATGGACCGATTAAATTTGTTTTCCATCACTTCTTCCTGTAGCTGGATATAATCATAAATATAATTTTAATGTGTAATATTTATTATTAAACAATAATTTGGGAATTATAACATCATATATAGCATATAAATTTCTATTTTAAAGAGAATATGATAACATCTTTTGTATGTACGATGGAATACAAGCTCATGGAGTGATGTGATTAATTTTTCACTAATGCATTGCATGAAAGGTAATTAGGATAAGATTAAAAAATAAACATGATATATATGATATAATTTTTTTAATGTATTAAATTTATTACCTTTCTTGATATTTTTCCATTAAAATATAGGAACAACATCAATGCATACAAATTGCCAATCGTCTCCAAGAATGATGTATTTAATATCATATGTCTAGCATTCAAGGATTAGTATAAATACATATATACTAAAAATATATTATATTTAAATAATTATAATCATTATGGATATTATTTAACCATGTGAAATGAAAAATTATCAAAAATAAGAATCCAAAACATATAAAAAACAAATCCGTTATTATCTAAATCATAATTTTAACAATGAATTAATAATAAACAAGTAACAATGATTAATAATAAAACCATATAAGGTATAATACATATGATTACAGATAAATAATATATTTATAATGAAATTATATATTTAAATATTTGTTCTTTTTATCATGTATAATGTATATTGAGATGCATATAAACTGATTTTTGTATCAAATTTCTGTCTTTTAGAAATAAGATATGTTATGAACCAATCATATTTTGTGGGGTGATTATACTACCCCCTAACACATTATACCATAAATATCATTATTTTAATGATATTTAATGATTTATTTTATTTTTATCCCTAATTATTCTTATTATTCAAAAGAGTCAAATGTGATAATGTTTTTTGTTGTTATAATCTTGTCATTTGACAAGAATGATTATGATTTAGTTTCCGTTTGATGAAATATTATAAACCATCTTAAACAAAACTCATGAATTTTATTCCCCAAAATGCATTTCATGTAATACATATTTTACTTTGATTTTCCTCTATTTATTTATTGAATTTTCCAAAAGAATAGTTTTATCAACAGTTGTTTTTATTTATCACATTGATCATAAATTTCACTTCCAAATCCATGTTATAAAAAAATGATATAATGTTAATTTTAAAAAGTATCAAATTGTTGTTTAGATTCATTTCATCCTTTTTTTAGTTTTTTTAAATTATTTTAAATGAAATATTATTTCTTTTTTCTAAAAGATGTTATGTTGAATTTTTTCTTAAAACATTAATTGAATATTTCTTTTGAAGTGCACATCATGAATATAATACCTGGAAAAACTGAACACTAAATTATTAAAATATTCAATTACATGTTTCTAATGAAATTTTCAAACTAAGAATATTAATTAATATTTTTATTGATTTTATAATTTAAAAATGTTTTTTCAAAATGTTAAAGAAATTTCCCTAAAAACGTTTTCATGATATATCACCGAATATTTATTTATCAACGAGAATAACCGTGGTTTTGAATATGTTCTACTATAGATATTATCCAGTTTTATCATCATTATTATTACTCAAGAAGGTTTATGTTTTTGATGAATACATTAATATGAAACCCATTTCTTTTCTAGGGTCTTGGATGTGAATAAATACATATGAAATACACCTATTTTTTAGGGGTTCTGATATGATAAATGTTTTATGATCTCGTGGCACACAATTTTTTGATTATAACTAATTGATGGGTGGGACCTGTGTCTCCATAAAATGTATTGGGTAATGATTGAAATGTCATGTGATAAATAAGAAAAGAATGGAATGATTCTCCAGTTCAATATGAGACTTTTTCCAAAATGATATTCTTTGAAGTGAACCTTATCTATTGGGATTGTTTAGGGAGCCATCCCATTACACTATGAGAGACTTCACAATTAACCTTTTCTATAATGTAAATGATTTTATGTGGTTTTTTAAATTCCAAAATTATATTTTTATTCCATTTTCCCGCATAAATCATGTAATCTAATACCAATTTTATTAACGTCATATAAACTACCAATTATTATTCTATGGCCAATGATTATTATGTTTTATATATTGAATATGGTCTTGAAATGTTATTTTCATGTTCCAAAACCCGTATTATTGTATAATGTTTATTTATATCCATTTTCACACTTACTGAGAATTTATGGTCACCACATCTTCTGTTTTCTTCCTATACGATATGACGATATATATTAGGTATGATTTGTATAACAGGGTTTCTAGTTATGAGAAATATAGTGGGACATGCTAAAGTGTACATATAAACTAGATTTTTATGTTTCTATGTTCCTTAATGAATTATAGATTTATGATCTTTGGGCTTGTTTTTGTGTAATGTAATTATTTTTCATCGAAAACGATTAACCATTTACATATGAAAATTCTGGTTCATTATAGTTCGTACCATATGATATGGTTAGAGAATCTTTAGAGACTATGATGAGTTGCCTATTTAAAAAATCCATACGATAAACTATATATATAACACCCTAAGATTCAATGAAATATTTTTTTTTCAAATTAATATAATATTTTTGATATTTTATGTTACACACAACATTGAATACATTTTTTTATATTAAACATTGACTGTAACTTGCAATACACACTAGGTAGAGTTTAAATAAAACCGCACATACTATTGAAATCTTTTTATTTGTTTTGAGAGTCTGAAATCAGCCATTGGAAATGCAGTTATGAAAATTATTGAATTAATTATGAAAATTTATTATCGAATGAATTATATGATATTTTTTAATTAATTATAAATTAAAATAAAACATAAATAAAATAAAAGAAATCCTTTTCTGAAAAACCATTCTTTTGAACTCAAGCATGTTTTACCTCAAAAGTAAAATAAATTTAGGTGAATTATTTTAATAATATATACATATAAATATATCATTCAATCAAATATATAACTTTCAAATTATGTTTTTTTTTTGAAACGAGATAATAATATTTCAAATTTTATGCTTAATAGGTGTATTTGTTTTCTAAAAATGATAGTGACATTTCAATCATTATATGAAAACTATTTTCTTAAAAATATTAATATATGTGGATTAATAAATTTCATTTTTGAAATAATATTTTAAAAATATTCATAGGGTGATTTTATTTAGACGAATCTAATATGATTACTTTTTCCATTAATATTAAAAAATTATGAATTTTAAATGATAATTACACATTCAAATAAATTATTTATAAAGAAATGGTATATTTTAAATTAGTTTAAAATAGAAATTTGTCCAATTATACATATTTTAATCAAATTTAGGTAATTTTAATCATTTTTATATGTAAGTTTTATGTACAAAAAATTTAAACACTATAAGATATTATCTTCAAAAAACAGATTTTTCATCCCATCTTCAGGCATAATTTTAAATTTATTTTATCCAATTCTATGAATTGAATTTATAAAAATTTATTCCATATTTTTAATAAGATTAATTTATATTTTCTAATAAATAGAACTCCATTTTGTTATATAATTAATAGTTAGAATAGTAATAAAATATTTACTGTTATTAAGGTAAAAATGGGTTTACAAGTTGGTTAAACTACAACGATAAGGGTTCAAATGATCTAAACACAAGTATAAAATATATTTTATTGAATTAATACATCAAAAAAATTTATAGTAATATATAATACCAAATATTTTACCCTTTGTATTGTTAATAGATTGGAAAAAACGTTTCATTTTTCATAATTACATGATTTCCTCTAACCTCGCTTATAAAATAACACCCTTATCCTCTTTTTTTAAACAATAAAACCATTTTTATAGGATTATACCAATATATATCACTTTCAAACATTCATCCTATATTCATAGAAGCCTTATATTTTCCATAAATTTGTCCTTTTAAGGGATTGGTGCAACCCTATGTAATTTACTCGAAGAAGTGGAAGCATTCTTCAATTTGCATTTTTTAGTTGTTTATACACCTCCTTTAATTAATATTACTCCATATAAATATAAAAACTCTAGTATCCATTATCTAATGTTATGTTTTATGTTATGTTAATCACGTAAATATCTCCATACATCCATCTAATGGATTATGAAATCATCATTCGTATATAAGGTGGACTACCAAATCACAAACCAATGCCATTCATGTTTCCATTTACTCATCTCATGGTTCGATATTTTCCTAGATATAAAGTAAATATATATTATATTTATAACCTAATTATACATATTGAATCATTATAGAAAAATAATTATTTTTCTTTTTCTTCCATATGGAAAAAATTAACGTCTTTAATGTCTACAGAAGACTACCGTCTCATTATGTTTTGTGACTCATTTTTAGTAACATATTAAATTCAAGATAATAAGGGTAAAATTTAACATTTTATTTTTTATTAATTAAATAAAAATAACATTAAAAATATATTTAACTTAATGAAAATAAAATATATGTAAATACTATAACCATAGTAGCCCATATTTGGTGCCATTATTATATTTTTAATATGAACATGGGTTCACATCCGAAAGGAGAGAATTGTTTTGTAACTTTGAAAAGACAGATAAAACAGAAGTTTTACATTACAACTTCAAAGGAAAAAATAACATAGAAACCCCATGGGAAATGTCCATAAACCCCTAAATTATCTCTCTATGTGTTTTATACTATACTTTTTCGCATCCTGTGGAAGCATAAAACATCCAAAAGGGGTGAGCTCAATTTATCAGTGAAGTTAAATAATACATATAAATATATCATAAAAAATAATGCAATTAAATTTAAAAAAACACATTCCATTAAAACACAATCCTAAGGATAATATATAAGTAATGTAATCTTAATAAATAATTCCATATAAATGATTACATTCTACTTAACCAAGGATATTCTGCTAGTAGAATTATCAAATGGATTATCAATTAATAATAACATATTTATGTAATTAAAAATGTTAGATATCTAAAATATTCCATTGAGGAATTATCCAGGACACATGAAAATAAATGTTCGAGGCCATGAACAAAATCTATATATGTTTTGTCTCTAAGACCAACAGGTGCATCAAAGGGATATAATGGGCCGCACCAATTTATTACTAAATATAATGAATTACTCATATTCATGGGGTGAAACATAATAATTATATACATCTGTATAGGATATATCATGTCAAATGTAAATAATTACTCTAATCAATATACATAATCACTAACAATTATGAGTAATATGGTGAATGGTGTCATGATAGAACCTCCCTAGTCAAACTAATAATAAAAAATTTAATAATGAATGATCAATTTTATCATAATAAATTAATCCTAATTAATCATAAAACTCAATATAGGGTGTTCAAATATACAAAAATACTTTAATAAAATCATCGAGGAATTCTTGAGATATATAACATTATTTAATTTATAAAGAAGGGTTCTTTTATAAAATAAATTTTATTTGTCATAAAATCATATTATAATATGTAAACCAATTAGATTAAAATTTAAAAATAATTATAATATATTTTTCGCATAAATTATTTCCAATTAAATTGAAAACATTTAAAAATGAGAATTTAGAAATGTGCCTCTTTAGTGCGGTTTTGAGAGAAAATATAAAAGTGTATTAAAAAACAAGGATTATATTTTCCCATATAACCATAAAGGAACTAAAATTTTCTTTCATGATAAAAATATTTATTTTGTAAAAAACCTTGTTCAATATAACTTATTTTGGAGTGTACATGAAAATGGGTAGGAAATTGGGAAGTTCTTTTTATTCTGAATTTCTTATCAAGTGGAATTGAAAAGGGACCCCTTAAAAACACATTTATATATATCAAATAATGATAAAATTAATTATATAATAGATTATGGATCTTATATAATTAATTTACAAGAACTATATAAAAATAAAAAATAATTTCATTGGGGGTGTAGAAGGATTTAAATTGTAACCTAAAGGAAAAATAGAATTTCAGGTAAAATCCAATACCATGTGTAAGAAAGTGTTGTCCACTTGTACTTGAAATCATAGATAATTAAATTAATTAAATTTATAATTTAATTAGGAGACCATTGAAAATTTAATTTATTTATTTAAATTTTATTAAATTCATTTTTGGTCATTTTTAAGAGTTATGAGATTCAATTTCGACATTCAGAATTGTTTGTTTCTTTTGTTTCCATGATTGGTTTACTTGTATACATGTACGAAAGATCTTGTGAAATGAGAATATTTATCCATAATAGAAATAAAAGGTTATTAATGATTTTCATTATTATTTAATTGTCATATATATCATTTTATAGATATTAGGATAATTAATTTTATAAATTGATAATGATAGCTGTTAGAATTATTTTGGCATGTTTTCGATTATCACGAAATATTTTAATTTTTTTAATTAACATTATATACATTTACTGGTTCCATAACACTAAATATGTTGTCATATATATATATATATATATGTTTCTTTATTCACCATAAAAATGGTTTCATGGAAATCCTTTATGGAATAATTGAAAAATGAATACCTGTTATCCATCAAGGCGGTAAATCAACACCTGTCGGACGATGTTTTTATTTTTAAAATAAAAAGGTGAATATGAAAGAATTTTTGGTGGATATAAAATTATTCTAATCACATTATATATTATATAATATATTGGAGTTATCATTAATTATTATAAATAATATATAATAAAAGGATATTAAAAGAAAAGAAAATGAAATAAAATGAAATGGTCAATGGGGGATTTTCCTCTTGAATTCGTCTCCTTGGGAACCTCTATAAAGAAAATTAAAAATATATTCCGTAGATACCATTAAAAAAATTTGTAATGTGATTTTTGAGTAGAAAATGGAATTATATTAGCATTATTCAAGGCTTTGGAGGTGTGATGAGAATAGGTTTTGATGGATGGTATTTATAGTAGAGAAGTGGGGTGTTTTTTGATTATTTTATTCATTAGTTTTTTGGCTAAAAAATATCAATATATTGAACCATACAATAATATATAGAAACATAATGAAGTATAATTAGATATTATTAGATTACATTAACCATACATCATCTATGATTCAATAATTCAACTCTTTGTTAAATATTGTAAATTACTGTATTTCAATTTTAATCAAAATTTCAACTATTTGAGAAAAATCCAAAACAATTAGCCTAAATTTTTTTTTGACATACATAATTTAAAAATGTAATCCTTTTTATTTAATTAACCTTATAAATATTTTATATTTAATTTTGAAATAAAATCATCATTAAAATTAAAATACACATTTTAATATTATAACACCATTTATAACATTTACAAAAAATAAATAATGTCTCAAAAATTAATATTATATTCATATGAAAACAAAATATTAATTTTTTAATCTATATTTTAAAAATAAATATTATTTCAAATTATTATATTAATTATTTGACTATAAATTATCATTTACATTTCATAGAAATTCTAAAAAGATAATTTATTATATTTAATACATTACTATCTTATTCCAGGATATAAATATATCATAATTTAATTAGCAAGATACCCAAATTTTATTTATAATCGTATACATGATATAAAATTAAAATGATAAATAGACTTTTAATATATCTAATTTGATAGTTTTATTAAAATTGGTATTTTTAATACTTATTTGAAAATAAATATTTTCCCAAAATACAAAAATATTGACCTATGATAATATATAAATTCCAATTTGAATGATTATGTTTATTTAGGTCAATATAATTTATGAATTTTTTAAAATTTAACTTTAAATCATGTGTTTAAGTAAAAGGTGGTAAGACTGCATTTAGAAAAATATCGATCTTTATTTGTAAAATTTGATTTATTCATAACATATTTCAATAAAATCATTTGGATGAATGAAAATTTTTTGATTAAATATATAAAATATAATTTAAATAATCTGTATAATATTGTTTATACCTTCCAACTGAAGGGCTAGGTTATAAAAAAGCGTTTTCAAATTATCATCATTAGTCATTTAAGTTAGGTGGTGTGTAGGACCTATGTTATAATGGAAATTAAATTTAAATATAGACAAATGATAAAATATTTTGGTGTCACATTCTCCCCTAATTAAATAAATTACAACCTTAAAATCTAGAAATTTACATGGAATTAAAAGGTTAATACTTTAAAATTATATTGTGGGAATCCCACATCAGAAATATGATTAATAATATTTCGTCTGAGTAAGAGGGAATATGAAATGAAAAGGTCACCAAAAAACATAGATTATGAGTCTAAAATTTTACGGAAAATAAATAACATGGACATTGATGTTTAATCAAACTATTAATTTCTAATACAGAGTAATAGAAAATATTATTATTAAATTGATAACCATAACAAACCATAAATATGTGCTAAGATAAAAAACCACTGACCTCAAACAAATAAAAGTAAACAGATATTTTATATCCTCCAAAATAATTTCCCCAATCTTGAGGGATCCTTTTAATATTTTGATACACGACTGAGAAAATTGACTTAAATTGTCACATTCTTTTTCATAAGAATAATATCATCATTTGAGTGTTCTTCTATATATTTTCACTTCATCTTTTACACCAATAAATGAATGGTCATGATGAAATTATCACACATGGATCACTTTTAATGAAACATATGGTCATTAAGTCATTCTTTTGGTGAATTTTTTTTACTTAATCTATGAAGTTTAATATATGTTATTAAATAATAATAATATTCAAAGGTTAACATGTTATATTCCACAATTAGTTGTTCTTATGACTTATCTAAAACACGTCATTCCATATTCATTGAGAAAAAATTTAGAAGGAATGTCATTTAATTTAAAAAACTAACATAAAAAATAATTATCCAAATAATTTATCTCTTAATGCCAAATTCCATATATATGAATAAATTGTTTTCCTTAAAAACATAATAAAAACATGGATTCTAAAAAATCTATAAAGAAGATGTACTACAATACAATCCTTATATATCTTATCATTCACATGACTAGAATATCATAACAAAAATATAGAATCAAAATACAAAAAGACATCAATTATTCCACTTTGAATGTACTAATAACAGAATTTTAAACTTGATCACTTTTCCTCTTTTGAAATATATTTCCTTGATGCTTTGTGGGTTCATTTTCAAAGTTCTCCATCTCCATATAAGTGAAACATTTTATCTTTAAATCTTCTTTCCATCAAGTACATTAATAAACCGGGTGGTCATCCCATCCACAATTGTAACAAAATTCTATTAACCTTATGAATGTACCAGTGTGTTTCATCCCATAATTATCACATCTAGGAATAATACCTTGTACCATTTTACCTTTATCAGTATCTTATAATTTCATTACCATATTCAGCTAATTTACATTTAGTTCATAAGACTTAGAGTAATATTAATATATATTGATAGACCATGAGTCTATATCCCTGTATGATGATAATTTTTGTGGAACTTGTTTCCTTCATTGAATTTGATTAACTTCATCAATGAAATTGTCAATCTTTTTCAATGAATTTATTATGTAATCCTTGACATGGCTACCTATCATTGTAATGTTCACATTATACAGAACAATGTTTTCATTATTTTTCTATCTATGACTCAATAAATATCTTTCGATATCTTATCATTGTTCTCTAGGAATACTTTTCTATGAAAATATCCTTAAAATCCTTCCATTCCATTTTTTCAATTTTTTCTTCTTCCTTAGTGTATTGAATCAAGGAACATCATTGATCCACATCTCTTGAAAGATGATAAACTATCATGATAACATTCCTCCTTTCATTACTTCTCAATTATATAAATATATTCTCTATGAAAAATACCTATTTCTAAGCTACAATGGGTTTGTATTCCTATTTTATGATGAATGTTGTTGTCCCTTGAACTAATATAACATTGTTTCATAGTGTTATGGATCAGGATACTCTGTATAAGTAATTTAATTTCTAATGACCTGAGTAAACTATCCCAATATAGTTATAATTTTATAGTTATATGTTCATCTCCTGATCTAGCATCATTAACTTCCACCTGAGGGTAATAACTACATGGAATACATATGTTAATATGGTTTCCATTACAAGAACTAGGAAACATTTCAAAAAATGAAATAATCTAAATTTGGTTATGAATGATAATTCATAATTTGGAACTATAAAAACACTTAACATAAATTTAAACATTATTCCTAAGTAATTTCATAAACAGAAACATGGTTTATTTGGGTACATGTCAACTTTTAAATCCCTCATAATGGGTTGTAATGAAAATTTGAATTATTTGAATAATTTACCATAATAATTTTAGACCAGGAGTGTAGCATGGCCTATTATCATGTACTAGGTTTTTTTTTCTATTCTGGCCCAACACACCTTGCCATTGTTATTATCCTAATGTACATCTATGTTATAACCATATACATTTGTAGTATCTAGACATGGATGTATTTATAAGAAGACCCACATAACCAAAATTCCATGATGTTATTATATTCTTATCCATAAAGTCTATACAGGGTTATGTAACTTAATATTGTTTTTCAAAATCTATTTCACAAAAATTATATTATAGTTTCACTAATTATAACAATAAATACCATGACCCTAGTAGCATGAAGCCAAAACCTTACATTATTGCACTATAAAAATAATTTTTTTTTTCATATCATAAAGATATAATAGTTTAATATATCTAGAAATCAATATACAACATCATTTTTACATTACAAATTGAATGAAAAAACAACAATGAATCTCATTTATAAACATCTATACACTTTTAGATTTTTCTTGTAATTCATTCAAAATATAAATATATGAATATTGGGGAGAATAAAACATAAGAAATGAGTGTGAATAGCTGCTTAGTAATGGTAAACAATAATTTACAATCTATCAAAAACATAAATAATAATGTAATTTTAATACTTAAAAAACATTTATTTAACACATATTTTTTTCGCAAAATATAGCAGGTACAAAACCATAAAAAATAATTATAGATAAATAATTACGTTAAAATTTCCCATGGAAATTATTCAAATAAAATAATCAGATTTATTATCAATTAATAATTTCATAATGAGGAAATTCATAATTTCATACCAATAAAACAAAATTTTGATTCCTGATCCAAGGAAACAATTAATAAATAGATAAAGCCTCTTTCAAAATCAAAATCTATTTTGTATCATGATACCTACCAATGCATTACGGTGATATAGAGGAACCCAATCATCACATACTAATTCAAATGTATTCCTCGTATAAATGGGGTGAAACATCATCAACATATATAATCATATTGTAAATAGAATATGGATTGTAAATAATGTTTCTAATTAGTGAACATAATCACTGACCATTTTTAGTAATATGTTGAATAATATCAAGATATCACATCGATATTAAATCTACTGATAAACCACTTCATAAAATATGGTTTTTTATATAAACAAAAATTTATCCCAATAGGGCATAATATTAAACATTGGGTTTTGAAAAAAATGAAAATACTGTAATAAAATCATTGTGTAATGTTTTATAGAAATACCAATTTTTTTCATTAGAAAGAATTGTTATTTTGGAAAATTAGTTGTATTTTTCATAAAATATGATTGTAACATGTATTTCCTTTAAAATATATGGCATATATAAAGAAATTATATTTCATCAATAAATTAATTCCAAATGCTGCGAAAACATTTAAAAATAGTATTTATAAATGAGCAACATTAGTGCATTTTAAGTGAAATTATAAAAAAATATTTAATGTGGAGAAGGCTTATTTTTTTATAAAACAAGAAAGGGATAAATTTTTTTCAAATTGAATGAGGAAATTTTATAATAATATTTGTTCCCCATAGAGTATTATCAAGTGTTCTTGAAAATGGATTTGAAATTGGGAAGTTCCCTTTAAGCAGGCTTGCTTATCAGGTGGAAATAAAAAGGCAATCCATTAAAAAAAACTATCCACATAAAACAGATTGACTGATTAGGATAAATTTTTTTGAACATATAATCCTAACATAGAATATTTATATAAAAATAATTAATAATTTCATTTGGTTAGAGAGTGAATGCATAGCCCAAATGAGAAAGAGATATTATGGGAATCTCTTACCTTGTGTCTGAAAGTGTTTTGTACTTATAAAACCCATCATAAATAATTAAGTAAAATTAATTAATTAATTAATAAAATATCTATGAAACATATATTATAATTATAATAATTTTATTATGTTCATTAATGGAATTTTTGAAGAGTTTTGAGATTCAATTCTGTCATTTGGATGTGTTCATTTCCTTGGTTTTCACGATTGGTTTTCTTGTATACATGTACAAAAGATCATGTGAAATTGGAATATATATCCAAAATTTAAATTAGTTTTCACTAATGAACGTTATAAATATTTAGTAGTCTTATATATAATTGTTTTCCAAGATATGTGGATGATTTATTAGAAAACAAATTAATAATAACCGTTTGGAATATTTTGGTGTTTTCGATCATCACACACTAGTTTCTTTTATTAATTAATAATAAGACAATATAATTGTCTCAAAATACTAAATTAGATTTAATGTAGACATAATAACATATTTTATCCACAAAAATTATTTCATGACCATCCATGAAGGTGGAATTGAAAAATTAAAACTCATCACCCACGAACGTGGTAAATCAGCACCTCACGAATGATTCATTCATTTTTATAATAAAAAGAAGAGTAGAAAAGAATTGATTTTGTATACCCTATTATAATAATAAAATTACAATATATATAATATAATGGTGTTATCATAAATTTTTATAGAAGTGGTTAAACAGATTAAGAAAATAAAATAAATTGAATGAAAATTAGAAGAATGATATGGGATTTACCTCAAGAAATCATCTCCCTGAAAAAATTCCTTAAAGAAAATTGAAATGGTATTTTGGTGGGTCCATAAAGAACAGAATTTAAATTATAGGTTTTGTAGAATAAATTGGAATAATTTAGGTAATATTCAAGGATTTGAGGTGTGAGGAGAATTAGTTGTTTAGTGTTGTATTTTCAGTCGAGGAGAGGGGTGTTTTTCGATTATTTTGTTATTTAATTAATAATTTGGACAAAAGAATATAAAAACTTTATATATTATAAATAAATATATTTGAATTATGAAGGATATATTGATATTGTGGGCTTCTATCTTCCAAACAACATCTAGGACTCAACAATAATTTTAATTTTTAATTACCTTAAATTTCTATACTTTAATATTCATCAAAATTTAAACTATTTTACAAAAATACTAAAATTTAAACCCAACCATTTTTAGAAATTTATAATTTAAAATTTAACACCATTTTATGAAAATAAATTTCAAAATATGTGAAATTTAATTTTCAAATAAAAACATATTTTACTCAAAAAATAATGATTTTTAAATTATAACAGATTTTATGACACTTCAAAAAATTAATTTTGGTCTCATAAATATATTTTACAATCATAATATAATAAATTATTGATTTAAGAATATATTTTGTAATAGTAAAATTTCTTTTAAATAATTTATTGTTTTACAAAATTTAAACAAACATTTATGTTTCATAGAAATACAAATAATAAATTTCTCACTTTTAAAACATTTACATTCTTATTAAATGATATAATTATTTACAAATTTAAATCATGAGATACATAAATTTTATTTATATTTTCAATGGTTAGATCAAAATAAAATCATAAATGGAATTTTATTAAAATAAAACCCAAATGAAATAAAAATTTGTATGTTCACTATCTATTAGGATATAAATATTTTCGGAAATATACCTAAATCACACCCAGAGATAATTTTTAGAATTATGATTATAAAAATAAATTTTATTTTTTTAATATAATTTATTAATGTGAAAAAAATTATGATTAAAATAGTGCTAAATTAAAAGATGATAAAACAAACATTTTAATAATATAGTCTATTTAGCATTAAATATAATATTTTCATTAGATTGTCCTATAAAATTAGTTTTATGAACGTAAAAAAATTACTAAATATATATTTTCTAAATTTCCTCATTTTTTACACTGTTCATTCCCTCCAAATTAATGACTAGGTTAAAAGAGTCATTTCAAAATAATGATCATTAATTATATAAGATCCATGTTGTTTGAAACCTATGATATCGATGAATTTACATTTAAATATAGAAATATCCTAATATTTTAAGGTGTTATAATATGTCATTTAATTTGTAAAATTTTCACTCATGGAAGGATGATAACCTCAATTGTGTAAGTATGGACTACCGCCTTCATGAAGTGATTTAAATACATATTTTAAAAACCACACCCCATAGATAATATTAATATTTATATATAAACAATGAATATGTTTTATATGGTAATATGATAATTATAAAAGGATATAATATTACATACCACCTTTCTATAAGGATTTTTTAAAAATGGAAATATTATTTACGCGTACGTACGACCTACTGTCTCTATGATCATATCATAATTTATTTCTCTAAACCATCATTAATTATTGGTTATAAAAGTATAATATATGTATAAATAATGTAATAATATCACTATTATTATTATTATTATTTAAATTATTGAACCATGACAATACTAGTGGGACTGAAAATAAGAATAAATCAAAACATATACAAAAAACAAAGTTTGTTTCACCTGAAACATGATTTTAACAAGGAGTTTTTAATAAAATGGTAAGAAATTGTCATAATTAAATCATATATGGTATAATATATTTAACTATAGATTTATAATATATTTAAAATAAAGATATATCTATTATAATATAGGATTTAATGTTTATAATGGATGTCAATTATTAAGATAATAATTTTTTTTCTCTTTTATTAATGGGAGACATGTGCAAGTTAACCCCCAATTTATTTTATTTGTTGTACATAATATGCCTTCTAAATGCTATATTATTATTCTACCCTTTTTAATTATATGAAATTCCCCATTTTATATTATTTTTTATTTGTTTTTATAATTGAAATGATTACTAATGCAGTAAGGGATCTCAATCTCCCATTTTACTTCAGTGAGATTCATTCCATATTAACCAATGGATACTTATATGCGGGGAAGATACTATCCATGGTTCTTTTTTATATTTATTATCACAATATAGTGGGGATTTAAATATCCATTTTATGATATATCTTTTTTGGGGTCTACTAATAAAAAGTTACCCAAGGTGTAAGGGATATTTTTCCTAATGATATTTCATTGAGACATATGTTATGTCATGAACCTATCTTATTTATGTGGTTACTATACATACCCTTAAAAAGTAATATCATTATTTTATTTATTATTAACATATTTTAAATTACATTTAATTTTATTATTATTCGGGTATGATCATTTAATGTTACTAAAGTGGTATGTTTTTATATTACGATATCTTAATTTTTAGGAACTTCTTATGATTATGCTTTAAATAATGAAATATTATTATCTAAATAAAAAAAACTCATGTATTTTCTTGTCAAATTGTTATATATTTATGATATATGTTTTCCATTAATTAATAACTCTTTATGTACTTATGATTTCAAAATAGTGTTTTCATAAATATCATATTTATTTGTCTCTTTGGTCAAAAGGTCATTTTTCTTCAAAATTTTTTTTTATAAAAATGTTTTTATTTTTTGTAACACTACTAAAATGAATTATTAAATAAATTTTTAAAAAAATATTTAATTTATCAATTTTTTAAAGTAAAATGAAATTTTTTTCAAAAAAATTCACATGTGTTTTTTTGATAACGTGATAGGAAAATATCAATGAAAATAAACGTCATGAATGGAATTTCATGTTTCTATGAATATTATTTTCTTTTATTGATTTTTATATGTTTTCAATGTAATTTTAAATGAGAAGTATTTTAAAAAGATTATAAATGTTTTTTAAAGGTGGAATGGATATTTTCCACATAAATGTTTTTAAAAATATTATTAAATATTCATTTATATGTTTCAATGATTATTTCAAATGAAAACCATTCCAAATATTATTAAATATTATTATTTTTTAACAATAAATTTTCAAATAAATGTTATTTTCCTCATAAAATGTTCAATGTGATTTATATTTTATAAACATTTTCTATCTAATATGAAATATTTTGATGAATATTGTTATCTTCTAGGGATATGATCTAAGGATTCCATTTTTATTATTTAACTGAATAGTGTATTCTTATGATTTAAATATGTTTATGAAGCATTTTCTCATCCACGAGTTATACAATTATGAAATTCTTCTTAAAAATTATTTATTTTTCATTTTTTATTATATGATTAAATTATAAAATGATTATGAAACCTATCTCTTTTTCCCTAGTAGATGATATGATAAAATTTTAATAAAACCCATTTCATTTCACTAGTTAGGATAAGATTAATTTTTTATGATCTTATGGAACACATAGGTATTGGTTTTTTAGGTTATGGTTGTTATGTTATAACTATGGATAGTGGATATGGTCTAACCATGGATGGTGGTTATGGTATAAAAATGTATGGTGGTTATGTTATAACCAATTATTAGTGGAATATATATCTCACTCCAATGAATTTAGTTATGATTTATGTCTCATTAGATAAAAACGAAGAAAATATGGAGTGAACCCAATGAACTACAGGATTTTGTCCTATTATATTGTATTGAGATTAATCCTTGACCACAATGATGGTATCAAGAGTGAACCACTTAAACTATAATATCCTTTGATATGAGCCCTTACACCTATTGATATATTTTTCTAAACACATGTGATTGATAAAATATCATGTCTTATAAAAATTTTATATCTAATGGATTTTGTTCATTTCATTCCTTATGATTCATGTCTCATGAACTGATAATTTTTATTCAATGTCTCAATATTGATATATTTGTAATGAATGGTATTGTTTTAAAATGATATTCTCATGTTATCATATCCTTATATTCATGTTATACTTACATATCTCCCTTTTTTACCCTTAATGAGAATCTTAGATCAACCTCTCCTATGGTTTATTTCCCTATCCTATAAATAATTTTTTTAAGTAGTGTATTTTTTTGGTGTACTAAAGTGGAAGATAATTATTCGATATTTTGAGGATCGTTAACAAAATTAGATTATTTTTTTCCTTGTATTCAAATAAACTAAATTGTTATGGTCATCTGATATGTCTTTTTGAAATTTTTTGAATATTTATCTAAAAAGTTATAGTATATATATGCATTAAAATACATGGTTATTATAGTTTGTTTCAGAAGAGAGGTTTATTCAAACATTAGAATCTCGGATGGTAACATCGTAGAGATATACCTAGAGATATTTTGTAGGATATGTCAAGGGTTTTATCTAATGATAAGTATAATTTTTATTCAATATATTGAAAAATGTTCTATATTTCTATTAAATAGTTTCTAATGTTGGTTCTAAGATATTTCAAACATTTATATATAAGATAAGGGGATATATCTCTAGAATAGAGGTACATAGGGTAAATATATATGAAAAAGGGTGTAATGAGAAGGACTCAATTGTCATTAGGTGCATGAAAATGGGCCTCCATAAAAATCTAGTTTGACACTCTGAGGAGATATGCTATTGCAATTGACATACTATTTATGAACTATTAATATAGTTTTAAATGAAATATGACCATGAATGATCAAGGATAACCTTATGTTTTCATAAACATAGAACACATTGTCCCGATTTAGAAATCCTAAAAGTGAATTTTCATAATTATATGGTTTTAAGATATGATTTGTTTCTCACACTATGATTTTTGGATTTAGCGAATGGTCTGAACTGGAATAAATAATTATAAAATTAAATATTATGGAATATTTATAGACTATGAGAAAAAAAATTCAATTATGACTTCAGAGATATAAATCGTTATTATGCTGAATTAACTAATGGGATATACAATTAATAATATGGACATATGGGAGTTTCTTAACACATAGAATAAGAGTAATATGGGATTTTATGAAACAATTTATGATAATAAATATATAGGAAATAATATAGGGATTTTTACATGTCTAAAATCCAAGATGAATAAGATAGAAGAATATCTCAAATGGAGGAGAAGATGTTATCTATGTGGAAAAGAAGGTTATAGATTAGGACATTTTTGAGGAGTTAAATGAATTATTTTTGGGGAACATGAGCATTATCAAACTCAATTCCCTAACCCAGTAATTTAATTCAAGAATATAGAAGTAAATTTTTCATTCCATTCATAAAAATTAATGGATTTTTGTATTCTTATATATAGATTCGGGAATTACGTACCAAGAGTATTTTATCAGTGGGAATTATTTTATATAAATCATGAATCATACGAGGAAATAATATAATTTTTAATTATATATGTCTACATATAATATTTACTACACAATTTTGGATTATATCATGGGTTAATGAGTTTTTGATTGATCATATATTAAAAATATTTGAATCCACTTTTGATATTTTACATGTTGGCTGTTTATCAACTTTTTGGATATTTTGAGAGGTAGTTAGATAAAGTCAACCATTTTGGGGGGATTAATGCCTTATATTGACATATGAATAGAGGTATCAATAAACATTTGGGTTTATCATATATTTTAGGTAATTTAAAATATCTTTTGGTGAAATGTTTAAACATTTTTACTTATATAATTTTGGAAAATGGATAACCAACATGCCCGAGGACAACCTGTTACCTCTGGAAATGCAATGAGTCATGAACCCAAAACCAAAGGGTGATAAAAGTATAATTCATACCATTGGCCTATAAGAATTATTATTCATAGATTGAAAAAATAAAAAAGTGTCATGTATTAGTATATATCATAATGCATAGTATGTTATTAAGTCAAGGATGCTAGAAAATTCTGTTAATGGATACTAAGACCAGTACAAACTCTAAAAATAAAATGGGAAGACATCACTATGCTATTTTGTCACTGAAATCCCATAAAACATCACAGAGTAATAATTATATATGTGTTATATTTGATATCCATAAAAATTAAAAATAATTTATATATGATAGAGGAAATTTATAATTTGATAAGATTTAAATGAATTAAATAAATTATGTATTAAAGATTTCATGCAGTACAAAATTCTATTGTATTTAATTGGTTTCCAAGGATTACATATATAGTATATTGAAGTATTAAGTATAATGTCAATGCATACATGAGTTTCATCATAATGTATAATTGTCAAATAGATGGTTAGAATTTGAGTAAAGTTAAAAACATAAGGGATTTGATAAAAAAAATTTCTATTCATATGAATTGTGGTTGGAATTAACACCAACCTTATGTTGGGAATTTTTAAAATAATTTCATTCTCTTGGTCATTTATATATCACCATATAATGCTCTTTAGGAAATGAACTATAGAAATCCAATTCAATGGAATGATGTTTTAAATAGAAGGCTGTTGGTACCTGTATGGGTTAATGGAATTAAAGATACGGTCATATTCACACACAAAAAGGGGGAAAGTAACATAAATGTTAAGAAGATTATTATATATGTGATCTATATTTTTAATTTGGTGAGAATGTATTTTTAAATATTTCTCCATGGAATAATTATGAGGAAAATGATCTCTAGGTATATTAGTTCATTTGAGATTATTTACCATATTAGGACCATATACTGTCACTTGTATCATATACTGTCACTTGTATCATCTACCAAAAAATATTAGGTTCATGATGTGTTATATACATCTCTCTTGAAGAATTACATACCCAATCTATAACCTATAAAAAACTCAAAGGTCATACAATTGGAGGATGATATATCATAGAAGGAATAGTAATATGATATTATGTATCAAATAGATAATGATATTCGAAACAATGAAAATGAATAAGGAATTTTTTTTTATGAAAACCTACTATATTACGGAATTTACATGGGAACCTAAGGATTTACGTAGGGATAAGTATCCTTTGTTGTTGGAACTAATATGCCTAATTTTAAGGGATAAACTCATTTCAACCAGTGTATAAATTAAAACAATGATATTTTGTGGAATATATTTTTCCATAAAAATTTAACTATTTTCTATATTTTCTGTTAAAATATAATTGTTTGTAGGTTTTGTTACAGAAACACTATGAGTCACATGTGATAAATGCTACACCGAGTTTAATTGAAAAGTAACATCCTTTTAAAATATTATAAATATGCATGATTCTTATGACCTAGACATTTTAATGGAGGAATGGGATATAATTAAATAAATTATGATAATATATGGTATAAAAAAGTATATAAAACTAATTTATAATGACCAATTTTGTATAAAATTAAATAATAAATATATTGAAATATTGGGAACCTTTTAATGGAAAAATTTTTTTATGCCCAAATTTTTTTTACTATGATAAATTTAAAAAACACTTTGGGTGAAAACTTTTAATGGAATTTAGGTATTATAAATTTATTATATGAATTAAAATTCCTCTTATGTATTTTATAACTATGAGACAAGAATTAATATGATTTTATGCTAAAAAAATTTATATTTTTATAATTCTTTTTTGGTCATTTAACATTTATTTTAAAACTAATTTTCTGAAATGTTATAAAATTTATTTTGATGAAAATAAATTTCTTTTCTTTGAATCATCATGTATAAATTTTCTTTATGAGAATTTATGAGTATTTTATGTAATCATAGAATTATTAATGAATAGTGAAAAATAATATATTGTAATTGAAAAAAGAATATTATTTTAAATTATTTTAAAAAAATTATATACTAAAATTGTATTAGAGTAAAATTAATTTGATTATATATATATTAATATCATTTATTTTATTGGATTCATTTTCATTTTGAATTCTGTTATAAATAATTTTTCATCATTTGATTATATTCTTTATGAAAACACTCTTTCTCATCATGTTTTTGAGATTAAATTTAAATATGTATTTTCAAATTCTCTAAAAAAATTTAGGAAATTTTTTTCCATATTTTTATTGATAAAAATTTATATTATCTAATATGTTAAATTGGAATTTTTCCAATAATTAATATTAAAAAAAATTATTTACCATGATAAAGCTAACAATAGGATTACAGGGGGTTAAATTAAGAAGATAATCTTTTAAATGACCTAAAAATCATATATTATATATTTATGGATATATTATATTCTTTTTATATACATAGAGTTTTAAATTTATATTTTGTAACCTTTTGGAATGTAAAAAATATGTGTTCATGTTTTTCTTTTCAAAAAATAACAATTGTTTTACTCACCTATCATATAAAAGGTCAACACCTCTCCTCTACTCTTCACAACAAATATTAGAGACATTAATTAAAAATAACTCCCCAAACTACTTCCCCTCATCATAGAAGCCTAATTTGAGGAATAAATACATCTTAGGAAGTATTTTCATACAACTATAAAGAGAAGACCTAAAGAAGTGGAAACATTCTTCAATTAGAATATTTTTATTCCATCCCACACATCCATAAATTATTATTAAAACATAAAGATATATTAATTATATAATATTACATAGAACTAAAAGTTTTTATATTAATGTAATTTCTTAATGTGATCTCCAAATCCATAAAATTTGTTAAGTAATTATCATTCTTGTGTATGATGAACTACTACCTCACGAACTAATGCAATTCGTTTATCAATTTCCCTTATCGCGGTTGGGTATCATGATTGAGTGAAATTATAAATGTATATATATATATATATATATATATATATATTATTCATAAACTAATTATACTTCTTGATTCAATATGTCATATGTTATATTTATTTCTTTTAATTTTGTAGGCGTTCTGATAACGTCGTTTGTGTTTATAGCATACTACCTCTTCGTGAAGCGATGAGATTCATTTTCTCTAACACTTTACATGGAAGATAATAAGGACAATATTAAATTATAAATGTTATATAAATGAAATATATATATTATAAATTTTATTTTATTTTTTATTAAAAGTTATTATATTAATTTATTTATTACCTTTTCACATACTGAAATATGATAACATTGTCCATGTGTGTGTGGTGTAACGCATTCGTGATGCGATGTGACTCACATTTTTAACCAGAAAACCACATGAATGATATTTATAAGTATATTAAAGGAATAAATATTATTGTTTGGATAAAATTATCATTTTTAATAAAACAATATTACTGACCTCCATTCTATAATGGTCTTTTCAAATTGAAACCTTAATCATACTTATATAAAACAAACCCTATCCATGATTTTAACATACATTATCACTCAAAAAATATTTAATTATTTTTATTAAAAGTAAAATTTAATATTAAAAAAATAAAATTAGTTAATTATTATTAATTTTTTCCAAATTTACCATGACCAATGAAAGATAACAGAAAATAACAAATCAAAACATATAAAAAAACAATGTAGTTAGTTCCCAAAACATAATTATAATAAGGAATTTTTGTTAAAATGGTTATAAATTGTTATATGTAAATAATATAAACAATATTATATATATATATATAGTTCAATAATATATGTATAATAAACTTATATTTAATATATATAAAGTTATAATTTTCATGAAGTTGATACTTAATGCCTGTGAATTATATTCTCTCATTTGTTTTATGGAGACTTATGAAAATTCACCAATCATTTATTCTATGGGTCATACATGCTTCCCCCTTTACAAGTTATATAATTAATTTCATATTTTATGTATATTAAACATTTTATTATATGTTCTTCTTTTTTGGGGATTACGATTCAAAATATTACTAAACCACAAAGCGATTTTTATCATACCTTTTTTTACTTTTGTGATATATATGCAGTATTTATCAATTATTTTTATGTGTTGTGTATATAATTTCAGAGGATTAATTTAATGTATATTATATAAGAAATATGGTTCTATAAATCAATTTTAGGGTATCTATTTATCGGGGTGATGGTTCATGTGATACCTTAGAAGTGATGGATCTTTATCATAATATTCCTTATTTTAGAAATATGGTTTGTTATGCACCTATCATCATTATGTGGTGCATATAGATCTATAGTGATATTTAATATATGGAATTTATTTAATAACATTAAATTTTATTATTTATTTAATTTTATTTTCTAAGGGGACTTCTTCTTCCAAGTGACCAAAATTTTTTGTTTGTATGTTAAAATCTCATCATTTATTACGATTTGTCATTATTATGAATCTAATGATGAAATATTATAACATAACTCTCAAAAAACTCATTTATTCAATTCTAGAATGGTTAATTCTATACAATATTTGTTTTCCCTTCATTTTATACTATTTATGTTCACAATACATTGAAATAATGTTTTCTTAAAGTCTTATTTATTCCCATATTTGGTCAAAACCCAAATTTTATTCCAAATATTATTTTCTAAAAAAATATCAAACATTTTTCTATCGCTGTAAAAATTATTTATTAAATAAAATTATATCTATTATTAGTTTCTTAAAAAAGTTTTTAATCGAATAATCATTTTTTCCAAAAACTGTGCATTTATATTTTACCAATAAAATCTTAATGGAATCATTGTTTTAATGTATATTTGATGAAAATAGTTTCCTACCATTATGAAAAAATAACTTATATAAAGCTAAATTTATATGTTTTCATTGTTATTTCATGTAAAATAATTTATGAAATGATTTAAATAGTTATTTTTTGTAGTGGAAATAATATTTTCATTAATAAATGTTATAAATAAATTTTAAGGCCTCCTTTATAATATAGAAAAATAATTTTATAAGAAAATAATTTACAAATTAAATTAATATTTTTTAGTTTTAAAAAGGAATTTACTATGAAAATTTATTTTCATTAGGAAATTATCCATTTGATTTATCTTAAAAAATATTTTTTTAACGAAAATCATATCCTTTGATTTATCTTTTTCTTTATATGGGATATTATCAAAGGATTCCATTCTTTTTTTATTAGTTTTTTTTGTGATAAGATCTAAATGAATCCCATTTCTCCTCTATAAGTTCTACGATGACGAGATTATAATTAAAAAAAAAGATTATTTTTCCATGGGTTATACTAATATGAAATTTTGAAATGATTATTAAACATGTGACCTTTTAATAAGTAATGAAATGATTAAATGATTATGGATCCTATTTTATTCCATGAGTTATGACAATAAAATTTTTTATAAACCTGTGGAGCACATGTGCATGATTTATATTATGTGATAATGGTTATGTCATAACCAAGGATAATGGTTATGTAATAATTGGTATCTGTGGTTATGTAATAAAAAAGAATGGGTGTGACCGATATCTCAATCTAGTTAATTTAGAAAATATTTATTTCTAATGAGAAATAAAAAACTATAATGGTTGATAAAACCATTTTATTATGTCAATTGGTTCGCTATGATGGTCATGAGAGTGAACCATGACTACAATGATGGTTTGGGGAGTGAACCCATTCCATATTTATTCCCTTGTGAGTGATCCTTGACTTCTATAAAAAAAATTATATTCTAATTTGTATGCCACATTTTTGTCTCTCATTCCAATGCTATTCTATCATGGGACATGTTCATTGATTTCCGTATGATTCATGATTATGAACCAATAATACTTCTTACATAACCCAATATATGAAATTCCAAAATATTTTATTTACATTATAATGTTATGTGCATGATACCATACACTTATGTTATTGTTATGCTAATGTATCTCCCTTATTTACCCTAATTTAGAATCTTCTCCCATAAATTTGTATATTTTCATTCCATATATTATGAGGAAATAACATTGGTTAATAATAATAGTAGAGTGTAATAAATGGGGATATATGTTTGGGTTAGGTCGAAGATAATTTAAAAAATGTGATGATCGTGTATATAATCTTCAAAGAAGAAAAACAATTACAGTTTGATTATTTTTTTGTTTAATTAATTGAATATTCATCTAAAATGAATTAATATATATATATATAACATGGGACTATATTTTATGGTAAAACCTTAAACTTTTGGTATGATTTATGTTATATTGTGTATATAATTTTTCTTCCAATATGCTTACAACATGTGGATTTGGTTCTGGAATTGATTTAACTATGTGTAAGAAATATGAAAATGGTTTATTGGGATTGACTCGAGTGTTAACTAGTACATGACGATGGGAGTTACTTGTCACCATGTTTGAATCTCCCGTGTGATATATATTGTTGAAGATAAATTTTCATTATGAACCATGATGAAGAATTTTAATAGATGATAACCATGAGTAACCAAGGATAAAGCATAATTTTTAGGTATTTAAATGGGTTTTCATTGATATTGAAATCATATAATTTTTTTGATGAAAATTATTATTTAATATGGGATTATGTTTTCTCACAATTAAATATTTGGATTTATTATATGGATTGAAATGGATGGAACTCATTTAATGATATATTCATGGGAATAAGCAATGATTTTCCTACTCAGAAATTTCATTATATGTGTGATGGAATTAAAAAAAATTCAAACATCACACAATATTCTAAATCTATGAAACATGAATAAAATCCAAATGAGAAAAGGAGGGAATAATATTCTATTTATTTCAGGATGATGCAACATCCACAATCATTTAGCCATTCCAAAAATCCCATATTTGTTTATAAATAGACCAGTAACACTGAAATTAAAATTTCCATTTTCTAGTTTTTGGAACATGAGGAATTTATTTTTGTTGAACATCCTTGGGAAGGCCAAATAAATCCATGGTGGACTCTCATCAACTATATGAGGTAAAAATATGAAACATAATTCACATATTGTGAAAAGTTAATGATATTACTTTTCAATAACTAATTCAATTAAATTTTACCTGAAAAATATATATGTAATTACTAATTATATGAATAATGATAATGAACATGTTGGTAACTATGAGGATACTTTTTTAGGACTTTTCATGTACACCAATAGAATTGTAATCCAATGTAAAAGTATGTTTTTTAGATTCGTTACTCAGTTAAAACCAAGTCTTGGATGAGTATTAGTGATAAAAAAATCAGTATCATTGAATAAATTGATGGATTTCCTATCAAGGTGGGAATGTATATTGGAGTTACTCATCAAAAATATAGTTTTTTATGAAAATGATTATATATTTTTATGAAAACAAAAATAACCATGGAGAGAAAAATATGATATTTCCATCATTCTCATAGTGCAGCTGGAAGAATGAATAAAAATTTCATAGGGGGACTGGTAAATGTTGTATGAATTGAAAGAATGTGTATCATGAAATTGAAATCAAATGTGATGGCAATATATTTCTTAATAATTAAAATAATGACAAATCTATATATAATTTGACACACACCCTGATGTGTTTTCAATTCATTGATTATAGGAACTATGGAAAAGAATTCCAAAAATGAAAGTTAATGATGATGATCGACATCATCAACATATTAATCCAACGGAAAAGTGGAAATCAAATTTGGTCATTATTTCGGATGAGGGTTCTATCAATGAAATAGTGAATTGTACACATACCATCCACTCAAGAAATGATAATTACTTTTTTTACTCATGATCTACAAAATATTTTCTATATTAATAATTTTATTAGGGTATAATGATTTAATCAACCAAGTTACATGTAGAACTGGTAATGAAATATTATTATTATACAATGACATCATATCATGTTCCTGATTCCAATTCGATTGTTGATTGTTAGAATGTGATTCATATAAATATTTTCATTCTTTCACTTATTGTATTTTATATTTTATTTTGCATGACTTTCATTTCGCTACCTAAACTCAAAATTAATTTTTGAGGAATGGAAGTCATAAATAAAATTCTATAACATATTTTGATAAGGAATCATTGAACTGATAAATATTAACATCTGATGGAAGTAACATCTAATGTGTGTGTTTCGATTCCTGTCCAAATGTGAGTTTATCTCAAATGGTTAGGGAGAAACTAAAGATTGATGATATGACTATTTTGAACTAGATCATATTTGTATCTCCAAAAATGTTTCTTATTATTCCATTGAATCATAATGTTTAGTTGTTATTATTATTCATACCTAGTGCCTCACCTATTTTAAATACATTCTATATAATAAACATGGATGAGTTGTGGTAATTGAAATACAAACTCTAGGAGAATCCAATAAAGAGATTCATACATCCATGTGTGTCACCTTGTGGCACACCCATTATTTTTATTAGAACTAAAAATGGAATGATGTGGATTTTCATCGATTATCTAGAGGATAACAGATCAAAATAAAGAACAAGTATCTTATACCCGGTATTGATGAATTTTATTATCAATTGAAATGATATCAGTACATTTTTATGATTTTACATTATTTTATATATTTCCAAATAAGGTTCAAGAAGAAGGATATAACATTGAAAACATGTGATACAAGTTATGGACATAATTAGTAAATAGTGATTCCATTTGGATATACAAATTCCACTCTAATAATCATTGATTTAATGAATAGAGTCTATAGATATTTCCATGATAAATTTTTGTTAGTGTTTATGGATTATATTCGTATCTATCAAAATAGAAAATAAAACAATTTAGATATATTGTTAATTATATTAAAGAACCTGAGGAAGGATATATTGTATGACATGTTTAAAAAGTTTTAATTTTGGATACGAAAGGATTCATTTTTGGGTTACGTATTCAAATGTTATGTTATATAGATGGATCCATCAATGAAAGATTCTTTTAAATGTTGTCCCATTCCAAACACATTGATTGAGATCTGATCTTTAATTATGATAGAAGGTTATTATCGATGTTTTGTAGAGAATTTATCATGATTATCTAATGCATAAAATTTTAAATCGGAGTTGGAATATATATGTTATTTATATAGATGAAAGAGAGTAAAATTTCAAGGAAATTGATAGAATATTAATTATCCTACAAGTGATTACATTACCCTATAATGGATAGGATATTTTAATCATTAGTTATTCATAAAAGAAGGGATTGTGATGTGTTATTTTGTAGAATTTCATCATTATAGAAAATTCCACATGAAAATTTATGGTTCATTAATGAATTACCCAACTCATGACATTGAGTTAAAACAAGTTATTTTTTCTGTAATAACATAGATAAATTATCATTAAGGAGAATGTGCGATACTTGTTTTCATAAAAAATGATTAATGTATATATTCATCCAGATAAAGATGAGAATGAACCAAAATAGGTGGTTAGAGATGATTAACAATTATGACCACTTAGTCCATTACTGCTCTAGGAAAGCAAAGAAGGTGTTAAAAGCATTATATAAACATGATTATCATTTCATAAACATGACAATGGTCAAAAAATATCCATTAATTCTGAAATATGAAACTATTGATCTAAAAATCCTAATGGAATGGAATAAATATTTTTTCGCACATAAATGGCCCACTATCAATCCAAGTGTAGATTAAAGAGGAGTAGAAGTAAAATATAGAGCAATATAAGGAAGTGATAAATATTCATGATTTTAACATTCATTGTGATGGAATTATTAGTTTCTATAACCTTGTATGTGATCTAAACATATTATATTTGATATAGGAGTTTTTATAAGAGGATCATATTTCATTATTATTTATTCATTTCTAATGTATGATGAATTAGAATGATTTTGAAGAGTATTTATGGTTGGATTTCTTAATGGGAGATATTAAAGATTCTGTATCTTGATGCCTAGTATTTTATAATGATATAGATGAGAGATGAAACTAAAATAGGATATTTCACCCATTACAAATACAAGAATGGAATGGGAAATTATAATCATGTTTTTTAATCACATGACTCCCAAAAATGTCTAAAGGGAATAGTGAAATATGGTTGTAGTCAACATCTATTAAAATTAATCACACATATTATCTACAAAAATAATATTTATATATAGAACTAATTTATTGGTTTTATATTTGTGGATTGGTAAGGATCCATGGAGTGCCACGTTCAATTGTGGCTGAACTGGATATCAGGTTTATGTTGAAGTTATGGAAAATTATTTAATAAAATATTCATTAAATGTTCAGTTTTATCATTGAATTTTGACCTTTTATAGATGGTAATTCCAAGAGAAAAATTAAAACCACAGAGGATATGTTTATATCACATTATTTGTATTTCTAGAATATTTTTGATCAAAACCTTCCTCTTAGTGATTTTTCAAACAAAAATAGCTTTCACTTGAGAATTTGGATTTCTCTATGTGAATCCAAATATTGAAAGAATTATAGAGATAAAAAATATTTTAATAGTGATAGAGATTTAAATCTATGGGACATGAGATATCTGAATAAATAGAAGATAGGGTCATATCCATTCAATGTCACATAATTGAATAAAAATGATGATATAATTGTTTTGCTAATAATTTCATGTGTGATATAGAACATTATGTGGTGATAAGAAAATTATGTGAAATTATACGTGGAAGAAGGTTATAAACTCAAAGGTCATACCCTGGGATCAAGACCATTATTAAAGGCAACAATTTTAAGAGATTGTTTATTTTAAAAATAATGTTATAAGAAACAAGACCAATCACTTGTTCATAGTTTTGTGGGGGAGGCCACCAGTTTGAGGAAGCTACGTTGGAACATAAGGATGTAATGAGGCTGATATATCATAAATGTTTTGTTCCAAAGTGACAAAATATTGACTGATAATTTTTTAATGGGGGTATAATGTAGTAAAATAATATTGATCAATTAATTTTAATTTATTTGATAACATGCACTATAATACACATTGAGTTTTAAAGAACTATTATATACTATTTTTATCACTATTTGAAAATGATGTTACAATATAGTTCAAAAAATTGATTTTATGAATTAGAATAACAACATTTAAAATACAAGTAAAATGATTTTTATATCATGAAGGAATATTGATAAAAAGTACATTGTTTTTTGGAAAATCCTTGTATGTGTTATAAATATTGTTTTATCACAAAACGATTTTATTTTTTTGTGAACATATTGTGAATGTAATATTGGAAACTTTTCTCATCAAAAAAAGGATCACACATCATCCATGTCAGTTTAATTTAAAATCATGTTTCTCTACAAATATGAAAGGAATTCTGAAAAATGAATTCCACATCAAGAATCAGTATAATTAATATTAAGTAATAAATTCAAATTATTTTTAGCATAATTAATTGTAAATACAATTTAAATTTATTACACTAGTTATGATAAAAATGAGTTTTTCAGTTGTTAAACTAAAAGTATATTGGTAAACAATTTCCCAAACATATCATAATACTATTTTATTTTGATATCTAGATTGTATACCATATCTGTTTCTAATATGTTTCATTTTTTATTCCATTAAAAATAGGAAATATTTGGGTGGAATTCTTTATTTTAAAAATTTCCAAGTCTGTACTCTCAACCACTTATATAGGCCAACACTCTCCTCTATGTTTTGAAAATAATGATATCCATTTTCTCTAAAATGGAGTTCTTAATTAACATCCCAAATTCACTTAACTCATCATATAAACCTTTTATTGGTCATAAATTCCACATAGTAAGGAATTCTTTGGGAAAAAAATATGTTTTCTAAAGAATATATAACGTCATAAACCATGCATTTTATTTTATTTATTCATAAACCTAAATAAAAACATACTAAAACATGATTCTATAAAAAATAGGTGTATTGAATATTTTATTTTATTTTTATGTCAGTTGAATGACCTAATACAATATTTTCCTACCTCAAATGGGAAACTAATGTATTGGTCATGTGTATGACATACAACCTCCATGTGAAATGATGAATTTTATTTTCAATGACCACTTATCATGAATTGATATAATGATTTATATTGATTTTTTATAAAATATTTATAACATAATAATAAATATATAATGAGAATATCATATATAACATCATAATTTTAATTTTATATAAAATATAATAACTACATTTGTTTATATATAGAACGCTCACCTCACGAAGTGATGTGATTAATTTTTCAGTATCTATTTTCATTGAAGTTTATAAGGGTAATAATAAAAGATAATCAAATATTTAATATATATTACATAATTTTGAATATTAAAATATAATATTTTGTATACCTTTCATTGGTTTAATCCCTTAAATTATATTAACAATATTAATGCATACATACAACCTACTATCTCCAAAAACAATGTACTGCATTTTATAACTCTAGTTTTTATTGATTACTATAAATATAAATATATAGAATATATATAATATTTCTATAATGGTTAAATATTTGGAGATGGTGGAACCATTATCAATGAAAAAAGATCAAAAATTCAAAACCAAAACATATAGTTATTATCCAAAATGTTATTTTAATAACGAATTATCGATAAAAATGTAATAAAAGGTCATAAGATAATAATATAGTGTATGATACATATGATTTTTATTTGGAATATATTTTAATGAACTTATATTTGTTATATTGGAGGTTCCAACCTTTATGAATTATTTTGTGACTTATGGAAATGAATTTTTGTTTTTAATTTCCTTCTTTGCAACATAAGATATGTTATCAATAAATAATATCAATCTATGTAATTTTATGAGGGGTATATGTTTCACTTTGACATTTTATATAATAAATATCCTTATTTTCATGATATTTAATATTTCATTTCATTTTAATATTTAATGTTTCTAAGGATTAAAGAGATACCAATGTAGTATTTTCTTTTTATTATGAATATCTCATCATTTGTCGTGTTTTTTTTTGATAATGATTTTAATAATTAAATCCTATAATCCATTTCTCTAGAAACTCATGAATTTTCGTATCCTATGGTTATTTCATGTGAATTATTATTTCCCCTTATTTTAATCACTTAATATACTCAAGTGTTTTAAATATTTATTTTAGGAAAAATTATCATTTTTCATTTTTTTGATAAAAATTGAACTTTATTACATTCTAATGAATTTGATAAAAGTTTTAACGATTTTTCTAATAATTAATTTCTTTTTTAATTCATTAAATTTTTTTTTTAAATTTTTATAAATTGTTTTAAATGAAATCATCATGTCGATTTCTAAGCAATATTAATTTTTCATTTTCCAAAACTGGGAATATTACCATTATTTCAAGGCTTATGACATGAATGGAATTTTCTACATTCATTAACACTCTATGTTTTAATGATTATATTATAAATTTCTATGATTATTTTTAGTGAAATTATTTTCTTTATTATATTGTTTATTATTAAATTTTAATGAATTATTTTAAAATTTTAATTTATATTTTCTTTAGGATTGTTTTATTGATTTTATTATGGAATTGATAATAATTTAGGGAAACAAAATTTTTTATTATTATAGTTTATTATGGATATGATATAGTATTACCATCATTATTCCTTTTCATGATGGATTATTATTTTCATGATAAAATTTATATGAAACTCATTTCATTATAGTGGGTTATGTTATGTTGTAATGCTTAAGAAAGATAATCCTTTTTATGTTTTATAATGTGATATATGTTTTATGATCTTTTGGTCGTCATTTTTAAATTTTCTATTATTTGACTTCTTAAACCAATATCACCCTCCATTGGATTATGTAATGATTTAAATATCATGATATAAATAATATTGGAATGGCGAGTGAACCGAGTTCATTGAGGGACATCATGAATTATGATAATATTTGATGTGAAGATGTTCTACTATGGTAGTATGTTATTGAAACAATTCCAATAAGAATCATTTAAATGAGTGTTGAATACTATGAAAATAATTTTTTATGGGTATGAAAATTCCATAATTCCATGCATTGTGCAAAATTTTTGATGTCAATGTTCATGTTTTTTTGATACTCTTCTGATTCATGTCTTAAAAATATCAATATTTATTCTATGACCCAAGATTATGATCTTTGTTATGTAGGGTATGGTTTTCAAATGATATTCACATGTTCTCCAAAAACTATTCTCAAATAATGATTAATTATCTCTCTTTTTACCGTTACAGAGAATTTAATCCCACCCTCTACTATGATTCATTTCTAAAGTTATAGGGTAAATTATTATGTAAAATTTTTTTATGAAGGGTTATACTTATGATTAACATAGTGGGATATCATGTTTTCCACTATGTTCAATTTTTATACGATCCAATATATCTGAAGGCACTATTCCTTTATAGTCCTCAAGTGTGTGTCTATGTAATGTTCTTAATGTTTAATAATAAAGTTGTAATATCAATGTATGAAAATACTAGTTTGTTAAAAACTCAAGGAAAATTTATAAAGATACATATGATGTATTTTAGTGTTTATAAAACCAAAAGTGATCTAATTTTTATGATAGAAGGGAACATAAACATATAATGACATAAGAAAAAAATATGTCTCACTTGATGACAAGAAATGTAAAAAAGTTGATAAAACGTCTCCCAAGAAGTTATTGGTGAAAACTGAGACTTTAATCAAGGGTTAACATATAAATATGATATTAGTGGTGGGTTATTCACTCAATAAAGTTGTTCATACATAATTTTTATGACTATCATTGATAATTGTTGAATCCATTACATAAAATATTTTAGAGAAACCATAAAACCAAGTAAAAAATTTGATTTAATGAATTATTCACCTTAGAATACAACTTATGTTATTAATCCCCTAGAAATATTGATTATAAGTCCTGAAAAGATTGGTTATTCTTGGAAAATAAAGAAACCTATAAAAAAATGGTTATATATCCAAGATGAAGAAGACCATTCACGTGAAGGAGAATGATGAAAATAGGATGAAACCTGTATTACAAAAATATAGAAAATGATTGAATGTTAAATGGGGAACATCATGAAATATTATGGAGACATTAATCATATATTTAGATTAATTTATATATTATGAAATCATTTTCAAACATGTTTCTGAAATTAATACTATGTTGGAAGATACACACAAAAATTTGGTGAAGGAATTTCAATAATAGGTAGAACAATTAATAGTAGATGGTAAGTATTATTTGTGTGTGTGTGGGGGGGGGGAATATATAAAGGTTACAAGAGGATTAATAAATTATTAAAAATAATAAATGTCATTAGTAATATAATATATGATGTCATAGTTATGAAATAGAATCATATTCCTTAATCATGATGTACCCATTTATTATATATTAAAGGATGTAGTCTAGAAAAAAAGGAGGAAATTTTTTACATGAACATGAACATTCTATTGTGTTTGTTAAGATGAGTTCAGGTTCATATAAATCCTGGTAAATTTTATTTGTAAATCTCATAATGCATTAAAATATATATATAAAATACTATTTATAGAAATTAAATATAAAAATATAGTTTTATTTTAGGAAGTCTTATTTCCAACAATGAGTTTTCCAAAGTATACATATTGTGATTTACATTTATATCCTTACTAATAAGTATTTACTGGATACCTTCTCTATTATTACAAGATAACTATTATTATAAGTTAAATTACATCAATTTTATAAGACCAAAATTAAATTTAGGAGGAGAATTTTCATGAACAATCCCAATGGGACATATACAACAACACCAAATGCCAACCTATAATAGGCTAGGGGTTGGTACCTAACTCCAAGAAGGAATATCAGAAACATAGGAGGCCGTAGACAAATGTAAATGTATACAAACACACATATCAAAGAACATAAACTTCTAAAATGTAAAATAACTAATAAACCATGTATGCATAATATTTAAACACTACAACTGTAGTTCAAAAAAACACAAGAAAGTAGAAATTACATATACAATCTCACCACAATGAATCTGAAAACAAGTCCAACCTAAAATTATAAAAGTATAATATTTTCAAGGTAGCTAACACAATAAACATATTTTATTTTGGATAAATAATCTCTTCATAATCCTACTCCCTATAGGTCTTTATAAAAGTGTCAATCATCATTATAAGAAATGAAATGTGAGGGAAATTTCCATGAAATGGTTAGTATAATAATAACTTGTTAGACACCCCCAAAAAACCCTTTCAAATAACATCATGAAAAAGTCATATCAACAAAAGTATATATCTACAACATATTTATATAGAATATCTAGATATATTCATCAATGAAAAATGATTCTCACAGTAACATCACAACCAAAATTCAAGTTTCAAAATCATGATCAAGGGTTCCACATAGCACTCATCCTAGAGAACAGATTCCAAGAGTTAGATAGTAATAATGGAATGTGTACGAGATGTCATGATCATCGGGTATCACCATATGAAGTGTACGATGATGTTATGAATAGAATGGTACATATATGTGGTTCATAACCTAGGCCATAGGGTATACCAAAAACATAATATTCAGTAACCTATTACCTATAGGATCATCATCCATATTGTGTTTTTAACAATGATAAAAAAACTCCACCTGGGGAAAGATAATGATAGAGGATCTCACTCCAAACCTAATAGAATATTTCCAAAAAAATCAATCCATGATCTTTAACTAAAGGGATAAATATCCTATGTGTTGGATACAATTCCATTCTAACCCCTAGGGAATGGATCTAGGGAATGTTCTTAATTAAACATGTCCATGAAGAAGTTGAAAAGGGTGGTTATCCATGTATTAAGGAGTACATGAAATGTATTAGTAGTAAACATTGTGTCCCTTCACTATTGGGTCCTACCCCTATATCATGGCCCCAGCCCATATCCATTTCACAGTACAGTTCATGTACATGCCCTTGTACTCTTGACAGTGTCTATGTTCTTATATTAGTGTATGAGCATGTGGATCTACCTATGCACAATTGGACTATCCATGTTAAGGTCAGAGTACATAGTATGTCCATGAATGGGTACCCATGGAATGTTTAATTTGAGTAACATTATATTCTTCTTGGTTGAGTAAAATGTAGTGTGGCATGGGAAAACATATTGTTATACTTATCTTCTGACAGAAACACTATAATTGCACCAAGATTCCCAAACACCATGAAATATGGGATTACACTCATTGTATATCATGATCTTCCAAAATCATAGATCTAGATCGCATGTCTTATCCCTTGAATATAGTAATCAATCTATCCATTCACCTCACTAGAAAATGTGAATTTAAACATGTCTTACGATTTCAATCATTGATCTCTAAGTTGCAACAAATGATTAGGTTTATAAATTTTTCTTTATCCACTATTCTTCATTGGGAACATTGGAACAAGAAGATTGAGTATACCAAAAATCATTTGATCCACTAATGATTTTTTTTGAAGCATGATCATGTCATTAATAAAATACCAGATATACAATATACAATTATTTCACAATGAAAACGATGTACACTAGTTGATTACTCGGTATTTTGGTCGAAACATCAGTAAAATGAATTAAATTGATGAACATAGAAGGGTGGTTGGATAAATCCAAGAAACTCATTAACAAGAACAATCACATTCAATAATCATTTGACCTTGATTTCTTTCAATTGGAATATTTAATGAAAAACTGGAATAATTAACAATTCTCCCAATAATAACCCCCAAAGGTAAAAAAATCCCAGAATATGAATTATCTATTAATCAATACATATTTCAAATGATTATAATTTTTTTAGAAATAAAAAATGGGGAAGTAATCCAAATAAAACAAAAATATTAACTCAATTTGGATTGAAGGATGATGAATAAATAATTCATTTCATTCTCATTTTCAGTATCTACACATCATATTGAAACAACAATCCTAAATCTTGATCCATTTGACTCTCACTAATTAGAGATCCTCTAGAATATATTCTAGATCAATATAGTTATGAAGATAAACATGATACTTTCCCATTAACATATATGTATATAGGAATTAATTCAAATCGATGTGTCATATAATAAAATAATGAAATATTTTTATTTTATTTTTTAATTCACGAGTGACAACTTTTCACAAACATAACATGTTGGAAATGTTTAGGACACTCATCGGGTAAACCCATTCATTGAAATAAACAATTACTTCAAAATTATAATTTGGGACACTATTTCTATTTTATTCAAATTTTTTCGTAAAATTGTGTACTTTTCAATTTATGATATTTTAAATATTTCAAAAAATAATTTCAAGAATAGAGAGTAATAGATTCCGGTTCTATCTGAGTTCTTGGTTTCAAAAATATTTATATATATATTCCAAAACATTACATATAAAAACACGAATGTAAAATTTTCAGAACCATAGGAATTTATGTCCTGAAAATCCAAGAAAAATTTTGTACAAAGAGAAGTGGGTTCTAAGCACACATATCTGTATCATACTCATAATATCTCTGTTGAATAATACCTTTATTCCACCATATATGAACTAGTATAATTATTTTCCCTTAAAGAGCCCTCTATCATGGATCCTTGATCACTACTTGCTACTCGTAAAAGGTTTCTTTATTCTTGATATCCATCTCTCCCTAGTAATTGACATGTGAAATATCATTCATGTCCCTCCTCAACTATGACATGTGGAAGATGTCAGTTACATGATATAAAAATGATAGTAGATCCAATCAATATGTGACAATCACCGATTATAAAAATTATCTAGAATGTTGAAATAAATCTCATAGATAAATTACTTCCCCAACAAAATCACTTTAATACCCTTGGTGATGAAACCTAATGGAAAACATGGGCTCCCTCCTTGAAATCCAAAATAAAAAAAAATTGTTTTTCCAGAGAGGTATTCTGATGAAATTTGTTTTCCTCATCCACTCCTAAATAATATAAACTATCTTAATAGTGGATCAAATCTAATTTGGGCCCATAAATGCTATCTCTTCTCGATGATTCCAACAAATGGGTCACGATTAGGTTCAAATGTACAAATCCTTAAATAGTTCCATACTGATTGTGGAATGGTTACTATTATTATAAACAAACTACACTAGTGGTAGGTGATCCTACCAACTATATTGGAATTACAACATGAAATATCAGTGAATTTACTCAAAACATTTATTTTTCATTAAGTCTTACAATCAGTTTGGGGGTGAAAAGTTATGCTCCAATGTAGATGATTCCTAATAACCTTCAGAAATCCTTTCAAAAATCAATATCTAAAGAGAGAATCATGGTG
Source organism: Viscum album (assembly GCA_963277665.1). Taxonomy (NCBI): domain Eukaryota; kingdom Viridiplantae; phylum Streptophyta; class Magnoliopsida; order Santalales; family Viscaceae; genus Viscum; species Viscum album. Next base: position 622,330,454 of record OY728130.1, on the reverse strand, counting down.
AGAAATGATCTATGGGGGAACTATATAGAACCATACTATATTATTCATGTTTTGTTGTCCCATTAATTCTTCTAAACTCTTCTATTGGATAGCTAGTAAGTGGAAAAACATAGTGGATCAATCTAAAATCACCTAAATGGAATCATGTCCCTTGGACATACATAGTACTATTATAAAAAGTACATTTATATTCTATTATAATTCAACGATGGAACCTCAAGAGGATGATATAAATCGTCTTGAACCTACTTCATAACCATAACATGCTTAAAATTAATGGATCTATAGACAAACACTCTGAATCTCATCCTCATTTTTGGCCACAAAATCTGATATCAGATGCCCTGGTATGTTATTTCCACCCCATGATATACCTCAAAAGGATATGTATGGAACTCTCCTAGAACATCCTCTACAAAATCCATAGTGAAATCATGAAACCTATGATAAGAATGAAATTTGTAACGTCCCGACCTGGAAGCCACTAAACCATTACTCCGAGCCAGTTTGCCACATGGCCTCAAATGTGCCTCCCCATATGCCAGAGGCTGCCTACTAGTAGCGAGAGCCTAGAGTATGATAGTGGGGAGACTATGCCCTCATACCAGAGTAAGAAAACAATAGAAATAACTAAGTATCATACATAGTGGAAAGTAAAAAAGTGCAGAAACAATAAACAATAGAACTGGAACTAGTTGTAATAGTAAAATGCTGTAAAATCCCGAACAGCTATGCAATACAATACAAAACAGGTCACCCACTGGCCGACCATACAGATAAAAGTACAAAAGAAACTGAATGTAAAAGTATAGGGCTCTGATACTAACTCCGAGCCAATCCACGTACCCGATCTCCAAACAATGTTGAAATGCAAAAACCTAATCAGTAGTACCACTCGAGTATCTCCACTCGATCATGAAACAATGGGCCTTAGCCCTATACACCTTGAAACTCGTGTTCAACCTGATAAGTAAACACAAGGTCTACACGTACACCGAGGTGCAAGTGCAGGGGTGAGAAATAATCTCAGTAGGGCACCCCAACAAGAAACCTAGAAGTGTGCTGCTAAAAGTGTTTGCAACAGCAGCATGCTCAGCCTAGCTGGAACACAACAAAAGGAAGTAAACCAAACGTGCAACCACAGTTGAACTCAGGGTTTGTAATCTCTATCAACTGGGAAAGTTCCACCATGGATTTCCATATCTATATACATACACATGTATAGTCCCATACCTATACACATTTACATAAATATGAATATTCATGATTAGGTGATTCAAATAACAAGAATACACATCAGAAGACGATCCTTGGGACCATAATACAGATCTCCTTGACATCTTGTGCAAGGGAATTGAGTTGGACGTCGTTCCACTCAAGTCGTGTATCATTAAGTTTATCTCTGGGTTCTTAATCCCATCGACATGTACCTGCTTCATCCAACGCTAGAAAAATATATCTGAACAAGTTAACCAGAACCGTTCCCTTAGGCTAATCAGAACCATTCCCTTAGGATAATTGTAACCATTACCTCAGGCTAATATAGTCATAGTTGAAGGATAAATATCAACATGCCCTCAAGCTAAACATCAGCACGCCCTCAGGCTAGTATAGTCACGCACTCAGGCTTATATAACCACGCCCTCAAGCTAAAATATAACCTTACCCTTAGGCTAATATAACCACTCCCTCAGGCTTTCCCTCAGGCTATTTAATATCTCACCCTCAGGCCTCACCCTCAGGCTAATATAACCATGCCCTCAGGCTTTCCCTCAGGATATATAATATCTCGCCCTCATGCCTCGACCTTAGGCTAATATAACCATGCCCTGAGGTTTCCCTCGGGCTATATAATATCTCTCCCTTAGGCCTCACCCTCAGGCTAAAAAAAGTAACCGGGGAATTCCCAACATATAAACAAGCAATACACAAACAAATCCTATAAAGGCAAAAGTAATGCATAATTAAACATGGCATACCCTCAGGTATCCTGGCCAAACGGCTAAATAGAGAAATGCCCCCTCAGTATGGTCCTGGATCCAAGCATCGATCACAAACAGCATTTAATTATCACAATTAGTTACCTATTCAATTATAGGTATTTAAAATAGTCACGACCTTAGCCACATGACACCCCAAATGTGGGATTGTAGCTCAAAAATGCACAAAACGCACAACAGTTGGAAAATAAACACCAAGCCACCTACTACTCAGGAACACAAGGCAAAGTAGGTATCCCAACAAATAAGAACACGCCTCGTGTCAGGATCAATAGCCACCGACTAGGAATCACCTATTGTAATAACTACTACATCAGCAAAACCAAGTCTGATATAAACAAATAGTGAGGGTGGCCGAACGCCCAACCCAACACTAAAAACATAGCCCCATAGGATTACTAGTTTGGAATGGGTTCTAGATGACACCCGAACACCTTCTTTACCCAAAACCAACGTAACAACTCAGGTCGGTCAAACAACGGGCTCCCGCCGGGTCCCACAAGTCAAACACCAAGGAGTCATCCTGCTCAGGATCCTCCAGATAACTAGAGAGAAGGAATCCTACATGGGAACCTTAGTAAAGAGGAATCCTACATGGGATCATCGAGTGAAGAACAAAAGAGGAAATCCATAACAGGGGTCCTATCAAACAAAACAAGAGGGAGTTCCTACAAGGAATCCCTAGTGCAGCACACAAGCAAGGCATCCCTCAGGGGACCCTTAGAAGCATCTGGTCTAACGACCTCTCAGGCCAGAAGGGCACATCTCACTAGGGAAATGTCTTCTAAAGAAAAGGTTATGGGATATAGCTCACAGCTCATCTCGTATTAAAGATCTCGACTAAGTAGGTCTGAACACCCAACCTACCAACCTTGACAAGTCTCACCCTCAGGCGATGATTGGGCTCGATAAAAAGAGGAAGAATCCCCTCCATTTAAATTAAAACCCTCAAAACCCCCATTATATGAACTCTAAAAGTCAAAAGGATTCCACCATCACACTCTACACGAAAAAATGCTCAGAATCATCTACTCACTCGCCCAATTCTAACTTCCAGAGCCTATGATATCCCAAAATTAATAAACCGGAGCAGTACATGGCTAGAGTACATGGCCAGAGCACATAGGGCCTACCTGTGTAATAGTACACAACATGTAATTTACTATACACTGCATGTACTATTCACAAAGAGTTACACTATATCGGTTTTCACCCAGACACATGCCCATGTACCACTACACGGCGGGTACATTACTGTACACGACGTGTACTTCAAAAAAACAACTATTCCATGTTCTATCCCACACAGTCAGCCACACGACCACCCACTACAAGGAATGTACTCAAAGTACACAGCATGTACTTAAAAAAAGATCATCTTCCTATAATGGGAAGAACACATGGCGTGTTCCCATGGAACACACGTTGTGTATACTGGGTTTTCTGGCGAGAAATCCCTTAAAACGCCCGATTCGCCCATTTTTTCCCTCGAAAGAACTGATCGAGCCCCATGGGAATATAAGCAAGGAATATAAGATTTTAAAAACTCAAAAAAATGTTTTAAGTGAATATTTGGAGAAAATATAAACGACCCTACCTCTGGGAGGAAACCGCTAAAGCATCGGTTGATTTCACGGCTCCCGGTTGCCCTTCACGGAATCAGCGCATCGAGAGCTTTGAAATGGTACCACCATCGCCTTCCAACTCCCCCTACTTCTCAATCTCCCAATAAAACCCATGGGACATGTTCAAGGAAGATCACACATGGATCATGCACAAGGAGGAGGAAGGAAGAGAGAGAAAAGAAAAAGAAAAGAAGAAAAGAAAGGAATAAAAAGGGGATTGGGTGGCCCCGGCGCCCGACATGAGTTTATGTCTTCCCTAGGCTAAACTCCCCATTCCGTACTAAACAGAGCAGAAAAAATATCAATTTGATGCTCCGTTTAAAAGTTATCACTAAAGGAACTCGCGTTAATAAATTAATATTTAATTTAATGATATTAAATATTAAATATTCAGCCAAAATTAGAACAACTCAGAATTCTTCCAAACTCCTGTCCTAGGGTAAAAACCATATTTTGGGACCAAAGAGGTTGTCAGAAAAATTATCTGAGATCATATCGTAGGAAAAAATGACAATTTTACCCCTCATGAGCATCCAACACCAAAAATTCAAATTTCTGCTCAAAATGAATGTCCGAAAAAACACGGGTTCTTACAAACTCCCCACCATAAACCTTCTCGTCCCTGAGAAGCCCAGTGAATGAACTAGTAGCCATACTCATAACCTGAACATCTTCACAAAAAAGATGTCTGGACTGTCTGAAAACCATCCTTATAGCACCAAGCACCACTTCTCCACAGAAGACATTCAACTACAACCGATCTGGTACTCCCCACCATAGGAATACCCTTATCATCGTCTTAAAATAAAACCCTTAACTCAAAATCTCCTAGAAAATATTGAAGATTAACCTAAATAAGGAAAACCACCTCAATAGACCAATGGTGCACTCCCCGCCATAGGGATTTCATTACACTGCTCTGAGAGCACAAACAAAACAGGTTCCATCCTTAATAGGGATGACCTTAGGAATGAAAAAAGAGCTCGATGAAGTTGAAAGATCTCTCAGCATACTCAAGATTGATCAAGATAGTGTATTATCATCTCTAATAGGAGTACACTGAGATTTCACTAAAGTCGTGTCCAGCTCCCTTCGAGCCATGCTAGCATCCTGCCAAAACCTGACCAGGATTCAAGCACGGGTCAACCACCCTCAAACAGGTTTCCCCAGAACAAAACAGACATCAAAATAAAAAGGTTCGAGTCAATACCAATGGTCCCTAAGTCTTCCAACTAGCCTAAAAGATCCAAATCCTCTCAAAAGACGGTAAAGATCACAATGACCAAAACGTCAAAACCAAAACACGACCTACAAGGGACCTGATCCTCTCCGATCATCCTCCGAAGGAACTACTTCATGGAGTTCACAACCCAAGCAGAAGAGAAACTGAACTGACACACATTGGATATCCGTATATGAGAATAACCCAAGGAGGTCCAGTTCACAATAAAATCCTTGGAATCTATCGACATCGTTCACAATGATCCAACTAGATAGCCACATACCTGAGAAACAACACCCAATAAGGGATATACAGAAAGGCATCATGTGTCACATAGACCAACGGAGTCACTGGACCACCTTTGCGAGAGGACTGAGTCATCGGCCTCAACAAAAACACCTCAATTTAGATCCACACAACCTGCCATAAGAGTAAAAAGTATGTGTAAGAAGACCCAAAGGTCTCAGTCGTCAGTAAAAACACACACTAGCAGACCTATATGATGTTAATCATACGTGCCAAGTATGATGCATTAGACACCTCTTGCCTTTTCCAGCCAAGAGTCAAAATTCATCCCTAGAATCTTACCAATGGCCAAGATCCAGAGAAATATAGTAAATCAAAATATCACAAAACATGTGTATCACTCAAGGTGAAAATCATATACACTTGTAACATTGCAAAATCAGAATAGCAATCCAAAACCATGGCAACCAAGAATTCGTACCAAAACAAGTGTTCTCGACACACCAGCATGATATCCATCAATGGTTCTGACACATTCCAAATACTCATGTCTACCATATCCCAAATAGTAAAGACCTAGATAGAAAACTCCTCTGATACAACATTGTAAAGTCCTGACCCGGAAGCCACTAAACCAGTGCTCCGAGCCGGTTCGCCACAAGGCCTCAAGCGCGCCTCCCTGTATTCCAGAGGCTACCGAAATGTAGCGAGGGCCTAGGGTGTGATAGTGGGGAGACTATGACCTCATACCAGGGTAAGAAAAAAAATTAACTATGTATCATAAACAGCGGAAAGTAAATAGAGTGGAGAAGTAATAAACAACAGAAATAGAACAAGTTGTAATAGTAAAATGTTGTAAATGCCAGAACATCAATGCAATACAATACAACACTGGTCACCCACTGGCTGACCATACAGATACAAGCACAAAAGAAACTGAAAGTAGTAGTATAGGGTTCTGCTACTAACTCCGAGCCAATCCACTTACCCAATCTCTAGACACTGTCGAACTGCAGCAGCCCGATCAGTAGTACCACTCGAGCAGCTCCGCTCGATCATGCCACACTACGCCTCAGCCCTATTCACCATCCAACTCGTGCTCAACCTGAAAATTAGACACAAGGTCTACACGTACACCGTGGTGCACGTGCATGAGTGAGAAATAATCTCTATAGGGCACCTCAACAAGAAACCTACAACTGTGCTGCTAAATGTTTATGCAAAAACAATGTGCTTAGCCTAGCTGGAACACAGCAAAAGGAAGTAAACCAAACGTGCAACCAAAGTTGAACTTAGGGTATGTAATCACTATCAACTAGTAAAGTTCCAACATGGATGTCCATAACTACATACTTACACATATATAGTCCCATACCTATACACATATACATAAATATGAATATTCATGATTAGGTGATTCAAATAACAAGAAGCCACATCCGCAAACATACCTTGGGACCATAAGCCTGATCTCATGGATAACCTGTGCAAGGGCATTGAGCTGAACGTCGTGCCACTCAAGCTGTGTATTATTAAGTCGATCTCTGGGTCCATAATCCCATCGACATGTACAAGCTTTGGCCGACACAGCAAAAATATCTCTGAACAAGTTAAGTAGAACCATGCCCTCAGGAAAATCAGAACCCTACCCTGAGGCTAAATGTAACCATGCCCTCAGGCTAATATATTAATTCCCTTAGGCTAAATATTTACATGCCCTCAGGCTAAACATCACCACGCCCTCAAGCAAGTATTGTCACACCCTCAGGAAAATATAACCACGCCTTTAGGCTAATATATCCATGCCCTCAGGATAATATAACCACGCCCTCAGGCTTGACCTCAGACTTGCCCTTAGGCTATATAATATCTCGCCCTCAGGCCTCGCCTGCAGTCTAATATAACCATTCCCTCAGTCTTTCCCTCAGGCTATATAATATCCCGCCCTTAGGCCTCACCCTCAGGCTAATATAACCATGCCCTCAGGCTTTCCCTTAGGCTATATAATATCTCACCCTTAGGCCTCTTCCTCAGGATAAACACATAATCGGGCCATGCCCAACATATAAACAAGCAATACACATAAAAATCCTCTCAAAGAAAAAGTAATGTATAATTAAACATGGAATACCGTCAGGTATCCTGGCCAAATGGCTAAATAGAGGAATGCACCCCTCGTGACGCTCCTGGATCCCACCGGTGATCCCAAACAGCATTTAATTATCACAATTAATTACCTATTCAATTATAGGTATTTAATATTGCCATGACCTCATCCACACGACACCCCAAATATGGGTTTGTAGATCAAAAATGCAAAAAACGCACATCAATTTGAAAATAAACACCAATCCATCTACTACACAAGCACACAAGGAAAAGTTGGTATCCAAAAAAATAAGAAGACGCCTTACGTCAGGATAAACAACCTCCAACCAGGCAGCACCTCGGGTAACACCTACTGCATCAGCAAAACCAAGTCAGATATAAACAAACAATGAGGGTGGTCGAACACCCAACCCAACACTAAAAACATAACCCCACAGGATTATTAGTTTGGAACGGGTTCTAGATGAAACCCGAACACCTTCTCTACCCAAAACTGATGTATCAACTCAGGTCGGTCAAACAACGGGCACCCTCCAGGTCCCAGAAGTCAAACACCAAGGAGTCATCCTACTCAGGATCCTCCAGATAACTAGAGAGAAGGAATCCTACACATGATCCTTAGAAAAGAGGACCACTACATGGGATCGTCAAATGAAGAACAAAAGAGGAAACCCATAATAGGGGTCCTCTCAAACAAAACAAGAGGGAGTTCCTACAAGGACTCCCTAGTGCATCACACAAGCAAGGAATCCCTCAGGGGACCCTTAGAAGCATCTGGTCTCACGACCTCTCAGGCCAGAAGGGCACATCTCACTAGGGAAACTACCTCTAAAGAAAAGGTCATGAGAGATAGCTCACAGATCATATCGTATTAAAGGTATCGACTAAGTAGGTCTGAACACCCACCCTAACAACTTCATCAAGTCTCACCCTCAAGCGACGATTGGGCACCATAAAAGGAGGAAGAATCCCCTCCATTTAAATTAAAACACTCATAACCCCATTAGATGAACTCTAAAAGTAAAAAAGGATTCCACCATCACGATCTACATGGAACAACGCTCATAATCATCTAATCACACACCCAATTCTTACTTCCAGAGCCTAAGATATTCCAAAATTACTAAACCGGAGCAGTATATGGCCAGACTACATGGCCAGAGCACATAGGGCCTACCTGTGTAATAGTACATGGCATGTAATTTACTGTACATGGCGTGTACTGTTCACAAAAAGTTACACCATATCTGTTTTCACCCAAACACATGCCCATGTACCACTACACATCGTGTACATTACTGTACAGGGAATGTACTTCAAAAAAACCACTATTCTGTGTTCTATTCCACACGGCCAGCCACACGGCCACCCACTACAGGGCGTGTACTCAAAGTAAACGGTGTGTACTTAAGAAAACATCTGCTTCCTGGAATGGGAAGAACACATGGAATGTTCCCCTAGAACACACGTCGTGTATACTGGGTTTTCTAACAGGAAATCCCTAAAAACGCCTGATTCGCCTATTTTCTCCCCCGAAACAACAGATCGATCCCCATGGGAATATAAGCAAGCAATATAAGACTTTAAAAACTCAAAAAAATGTTTTAAGTGAATCTATAGGGCAAATATAAATGGCCCTACCTTTGGGCGGAAACCGCCAAAGCATCGGTTGATTTCACGGCTCCTGGTTGCCCTTCGCGGAATCAGCACGTCGAGAGCTTCGAAACGGTACCACCCTCACCTTCCAACTCCCCCTCATTCTCAATCTCCCAATTCAACCCATGGGAAATGACCAAGGAAGAGCAAAAATGGATCATGCACAAGGAGGGGGAAGGAAGAGAGAGAAATGAAAAGAAAAGAAGAAAAGAAAGGAAGAAAAAGGGGCCCGGGCCGGCCCCGGCGCCCGACATGAGTTTATGCCTTCCCTAGGATAAACTCCCCATTCTGGACTCAACAGCATAGACAGAATCACAATTTGATGCTCCATTTAATTGTTATCACTAAAGGAACTCGCATTAATAAATTAATATTTAATTTCATGATATTAAATATTAAATATTCTTCCAAAATTCGAAAAACTCAGAAATCCTCCAAACTACTTTCCTAGGGTAAACACCATATTCCGGGACAAACAGAGTTGTCAAAAAAATTATTTGAGGGCATATAGTAATGGAAAATGACCATTTTACCCCTCATGAGCATCCAACAACAAAAATTTAAATTTCTGCTCAAAATGACTGTCCGGAAAAACATGGGTTCTTAAAAACTCCCCACCATAAACCTTATCGTCCCTAAGAAGCCCAGTGAAAGAACCAGTAACCATACTCATAACCTGAGCATCTTCAGAAACCAGCTATCTAGACTGTCCGACGAACATCCTTATAGCGCTAACCACCACTTCTACACATAAGACATTCAACTACAACCGATCTGGTACTCCCCACCATAAGAATACCCTTATCATCATCTTAAAATAAATCCATGATCTCAAAATCTCCTAGAAAATATTGAAGTGTAACCTAAACAAGGAAAACCACCTCAAAGGACCAATGGTGCACTCCCCACCATATGGATTTCCTTACACCGCTCCGAGAGCACAAACAAAATAGGTTCCATCCTCAATAGGGATGACCTTAGGAAAGAAAAAAGAGCTCGATGAAGGTCAAAGATCTCTCAGAATACTCAAGATGAATCAAGATAGTGTATTATCATCTCGAATAGGAGTACACTACGATTTTAACTAATGGCGTGTCCAGCTCCCTTCGATCCACGCTTGCATCCTGCCAAAACCTGACCAGGATTCAAGCACGGGTCAACAACACTCAAATAGGTTTCCCTAGAACAAAACAGACATCGACCTATAAAGGTTTGAGTCAAATCCAATGGTCCCTAGGTCTTCCACCTAGCCCAAAAGATCCAAAACCTCTCAGAAGAGGATAAAGATCACAACGGCCAAAAATTAAAAACCAAAACATGACCTACAAGGGCCCTAATCCTCTCTGATCATCCTTAGAAGGAACTAGTCCATGGAGTTCACAACCCATGCAGAAGTGAAACTGAACTGACACTCATCGGGTATCCGTATATGAGAATACCCCAAGGAGTTCCAGTTCACAACAAATGCCTTGGTATCTATCGATATCATTCTCAACAATCCGACAAGATAGCCACAGACCTGAGAAACAACACCCAATAAGGGTTAAACAGAAAGGCATAATGTGCCACATAGACCAACGGGGTCACTGCACCACCTGTGCACGAGGACTGAGTCATCATACTCCACAAAAACACCTCAATGTAGATCCACATAACCTGCCATAATAGTAAAAAGTATGTGTAAGAAGACCCAAAGGTCTCAGTCGTCAGTAAAAACACACACTAGCAGGCCTATATGATATGAATCCTATGTGCCTAGTATGATGCATGAGACGCCTCTTGCCTTTGCCGGCCAAGATTCCAAATCCATCCCTGGCATCTTACCAATGGCCAAGAGCCAGAGATCTATAGTAAATCAAAACATCACACAACATTTTCATCACTCAAGGTGAAAATCATATACAACTGTAACATTGCAAAATCAGAATAGCAATCCCAAACCATGGAAACCGAGACTTCCTACCGAAACAAGTGTTCTCGACACACCAGTCCGATATCCATCAAAGGTTCAGACACATTCCTAATACTCCTGTCTACCATATCCCAAATAGTAAAGAGCTGGAAAGGAAACTCCTATGACACCACATTGTAACGTCCCGACCCGGAAGCCACTAAACAAGTTCTCTGAGCCGGTTCGCCATAAGGCCTCAAGTGCACCTCCCTGAATTCCAGAGGCTGCTGACTTGCAGCGATGGCCTAGGGTGTGATAGTGGGGAGAATATTACCTCATACCAGAGTAAGAAAATAGTAGAAATAACTATGTATCATAAACAGCGGAATGTAAACTGAGTGGAGAAGCAATAAACAACAGAAATAGAACAAGCTGTAATAGTAAAATGCTGTAAAAGCCCGAACAGTAATGCAATACAATACAAAACTGGTCACCCACTAGGTGACCATACAGATACATGTACAAAAGAGACTGAAATTAAAAGTACAGGGCTCTAATACTAACTCCGAGCCAATCCACTTACCCGATCTCCAAACACTGTCGAACTGCAGCAGCACGATCAGTAGTACCACTCGGGCAGCTCCGCTCGATCATGCAACACTGGGCCTCAGCCCTATCCACCATGAAACTCGTGATCAACCTGAAATGTAGACACAAGGTCTATACGTACACCGAGGTGCACATGCGAGGGTGAGAAATAATCTCTATAGGGAACCTCGATAAGCGACCTACAACTGTGCTGCTAAAAGTGTATGCAACAGCAACGTGCTCAGCCTAGCTGGAACACAATAAAAGGAAGTAAACCAAACGTGCAACCACAGTTGAACTCAGGGTATATAATCCCTATCAACTAGGAAAGTGCCACCCTGGATGTCAATAACTATATACATACACATGTATAGTCCCATACCTATACACATATACATAAATATGAATATTCATGATTAGGTGATTCAAATAACAAGAATCCACATCAACAAATGATCTTTGGGACCATAATCCCGATCTCCTGGATAACCTGTGCATGAGCATTGAGCTGAATGTCATGCCACTCAAGCCGTGTATCATTATGTCGATCTATGGGTCCGTAATCCCATCAACATGTACACGCTTTGGCCGATGCAGGAAAAATATATCTGAACAAGTTAACTAGAACCATGCCCTCAGGAAAATCAGAACCCTACTCTCATGCTAAATGTAAACATTCCCTTAGGCTAATATAGTCATGCCCTCAGGCTAAATATCAACATACCCTCAGACTAAACATCACCACGCTCTCAAGCAAGTATAGTCACACCCTCATGAAAATATAACCATGCCCTTAGGCTAATATAACCATGCCCTAAGGCTAACAAAACCACGCCCTCAGGCTTCCCCTTAGGCTATATAATATCGTGCCATCAGGCCTCGCCCTCAGGCTAATATAACCACACACTCAGGCTTTCCCTCAAGCTATATAATATCTCGACCTTAGGCCTCGCCCTCAGGCTAATATAACCACGCCCTCAGGCTTTCCCTCGAGCAATATAATATCTCACCCTCAGGCCTCTCTTTCAGGCTAAACAAGTAACCGGGCCACGCCCAACATATAAACATGCAATACAAATAAAAATCCCCTCATGGAAAAAGTAATGCATAATTAAACATGGCATACCGTTAGGTATCCTGGCCAAACGGCTAAACAGAGGAGCGCACCCCTCAGGATGGTCCTGGATCCCAGAAGTGATCCCAAAGAGCATTTAATTATAACAATTAATTACCTATTCAATTCTAGGTATTCAAAATATCCACGGCCTTAGCCCCACGACACTCCAAATATGGGGTTTTAGCTCAAAAACGCAAAAAACGCACAAAAATTGGAAAATAAACACCAAGCCACCTACTACTCAAGAACACAAGGAAAAGTTGGTATCCCAAAAAATAAGAAGACGCCTCACGTCAGGCTCGACGGCCACCAACAAGGAAGCACCTCATGTAACAACTACTGCATCAGCAAAACCAAGTCAGATATAAACAAACAGTGATCGTGGTCGAACACCCAACCCAACACAAAAAACATAACCCCACATGATTACTTGTTTGGAACTGGTTCTAGATGACACCTGAACACCTTCTCTACCCAAAAATGACGTAACAACTCAGGTCGGTCAAACAACGGGCACCCGCCGAGTCCCACAAGTCAAACACCAAGGAGTCATCCTGCTCAAGATCCTCCAGATAACTAGAGAGAATGAATTCTACAAGGGATCCTTAGTAAAGAGGAATCCTACATGGGATCCTAGAATGAAGAACAAATGTGGCAACCCATAATAGGGTTCCTCTCAAACAAAACAATAGGGAGTTCCTACAAGGTCTCCCTAGTGTAGTACACAAGTAAAGCATCCCACAGGGGACCCTTAGAAGCATCCGGTCTCATGAAATCTCAGGCCAGAAAGGTATATCTCACTAGGGAAACTTCCTCTAAAAAAATGTTTTGGGAGATATCTCACATCTCATATCATATTAATGGTCTCGACTATGTTGGTCCGAACACCCAACCTAACAACCTTGCCAAGTCTCACCCTCAGGCGACGACTAGGCTTGATAAAAGGAGGAAGAATCCCCTCCATTTAGATAAAACCCCACAAACCCCCTTTATATTACCTCTAAAAGTCCAAAGGATTCCACCATCGTGATCTACATGAAAAAACGCTCAGAATCAACTACCCACACACCCAATTCTGACTACTAGAGCCCTAGATATCCCAATATTACCAAACCGGAGCAGTACATGGCCAGAGTACATGGCCAGAGCACATAGGGCCAACCAGTGTAAAAGTATACGGCGTGTAATGTTCACAAAAAGTTACACCGTGTTCATTTTCACTCGAACACATTCCCATGTACCACTTCACGGTGTGTACTTTACTTTACATGACATGTACTTCAAAAAAAAACCAATATTCCATGTTCTATTCCACACGTCCAGCCACACGACCACCCACTACACAGCGTTTACTCAATGTACATGAAATATAATTAAGAAAACTTTATCTTCCATGAATGGGAAGAACACACACTGTGTCTATTGGGTTTTCCGACGAGAAATCCCAAAAAATGCATGATTCGCCTATTTTCACCCCCGAAACAATAGATCAAGCCCCATGGGCATATAAGCAAGTAATACAAGATGTTAAAAACTCAAAAAAAATGTTTTAAGTGAATCTATGGAGAAAACATAAATGGACCTACCTCTGGGCAGAAACTGCCGAAGCTTCGGTTGATTTAACGGCTCCTGGTTGCCCTTCGCAGAATCAACGCGTCAAGAGCTTCGAAATGGTACCACCCTCGCCTTCCAACTCACCTGCTTTCTAAATATCCCAATTCACCTCATGGGACACGGACAAGGAAGATCACACATGGAGCGTACGCAAGGAGGAGGAAGGAAGAGAGAGAAATGAATGGAAAAGAAAAGAAGAAAAGAAAGGAAGAAAAAGGGGCCCAGGCCGGCCCTGGAGCCTGACATGAGTTTATGCCTTCCCTAGGCTAAAATCCCAATTATGGACTCAACGGCATAGAAAGAATCTCAATTAGATAATCCATTTAAAAGTTATCACTAAAGGAACTCACATGAATAAATTAATATTTAATTTAATAATATTAAACACTAAATATTCCACCAAAATTGAACAGCTCATAATTTTTCCAAACTCCTATCCTAGGGTAAACACCCTATCCCGAGGCCAACGGAGTTGTCAGAAATATTATACAAGATCTACCCATAGGGTAAAATGACCATTTTACCCCTCAAGAGAATCCAACAGCAAAATTTCAAATTTCTGCTCAAAATGACTGTCCAAAAAAACACGGGTTCTTACAAAATTCACCACATCTTCATAAAATCCATTGGTAGCATTTCGAGTTTATATCTAATTTATGAGGGTCCAACTGTCAGTATCCCCATATTTTTCTACCTTAACCTATTATAAAATATGAGTATTAATAAAAATCAATTACTATTAATTAGATCCATCCCCATCCATAATGGATGGATTTAATGAGGCTAACTACTTTTAATCATCCCTTAGTAATCATGAACAAGATCTCCCTCAGACAGCATCTCTAACCGAATTCCACAACCGCAGAGTATAGAAAATCTCAATCTCCTAATCATGGAGGAAATCTAGATATCACCTCTATCTAATGATAATATCATTCCATGTTAAAATATATATTATACTATTACTATTATAATATATTATTAATTTATCATGCATCACATTGTTTTACCACATCATTAGTGCAAAGACTATCACTACTAACTAATGTTTCTAGGCCACATAGTTCTTCTCATGTGGTATCAACTAATGTGAACTATAAGAAATCACCACATTCCTCTAAATCATAACAGAATCAAATCCAGTACATGATGCATCACTGAACACTATGTACAAGACACCCACCTTTAGAATTCAACAGATGAGATCACTCTTCAATATCAATCTCAACACATTAAAATCAAGTTGGAAACTCTTTATCCATATAAATTGATTCCGATTTTGGTTCAAACATTTCATGGGAGATGATATCCTAGAGAAGTCATTTATGAATATCTGGTACTATACTAACAACCCAAGGGAGCTCCATGAACACTGTTGGGGAATTAATAATTCCATAGGAAATAAAAATTACTTTTAGTCACCACAATGATATTTTAATTCTATCTTTGGTATATCCTAATTCCGTAGTTGAAACATTTGATTTCATAATCCGAGGTCAATCATTGAGAACAATAGTTCACTTTGAAATTGATAAAATAGTTCATTGATAATTTTATTGTATAATTTTTCTATATGGTCACATTTTTTTGGCTGAAATAGATCAAAAAAATACTCAAGATCCTGTCAACCTTCGTTTTGAATAACAATGGGCCTACCTAGGGTAAAACATATGGTCAAACAAATCCCTTCTAGTGAAAGACCTCAAGATGAACCCTTTTCTTGAGAATCTATGTGGAATCCATTCATTATGTTTTCATAGATATTAGTTTATTCATAAGGTGAACATCAATGAAAATGCCTATCGATCTTTGGGTAGGTAATCTTGGAATGTCCTCAAAAATTATGTCCTCATACTATTCCACCACTATAGGGAACTGAAAAAGCATTGCATCCACTACAACAGGAGTAATTCTAAACCACTTATGAGTAATCATCCTAACCAACCTCTATATGAGTTCATCCTATATGTATTGGGATTACTTTTACAAAAAAAATGAAAACCTAATCCCATTACAACAGACACACCACATCTTTCTCCTAAAATTTCATATTTCGACATGAGGTATAGATAACTAGTCTACACCTCAGATGAACTTATAAGACATGATCACTACGAAAAATAGATCTAAATATAAACTATCACATCAACTAATCAATCTCTCTATAGAAATATTTTTGTGATCATTGAGTCATCTATAGAAGGAGTTTTCGATTGCAATGGTCAAGCATAGGGCTCAACTGAAATATCTAATTTTTTAAAATATAATTGGAAAAAATGTAATTAGTTTCACCTATGAAAATTTGTACAACAAGTTCTGTATAAAAGATACAGATCATACCTCATATCATCCCTGGAGCCTATAGGATATAATTCTTGAGTAACTACAGATACACCAACCCCTATTTTTTAGCTCCTAGAGCCTGGTGTGAACCACCTAGGGGTGGCAGTGGTAAAAATTCAAAGAATATTCCTTCTCAAGCTGCTCTCCCAACCCCTCTTCCACATCCAACATCCTATATATATGTTTTATCATAGCATTGAATCTACCCTAGAAGGACATAAGCTATCATCACTACATATGGTCAGACAATCTCTTTTGAGATATCTCATTCCATTACATGAGTTGCACCACATTTCCCTGGTCTGACTAGATCTATCCTGTTATCCCTAAACCACATTTCACCTTTCCTAGGATCACCTCCTAGAAAATATCTCTTATACTGAACCTAGTATTTATATAATATCCATGATTTTGAATACTTTTCCCATGAGTTCCCACTGATGGAAAAAATATTTATGTCTGCTCATCCAGAAACTCATAACCACCAAATATCACTAGTGCACCCATGAATATCTATGAATACTCATTGGTATTATATTAGATCATATGTCCCTATGAATTCATTTATCGATTGAATGTGCCCTAAATAACTGATCAAAAACCATATCAATCGAGTACATAGAGAGGTTGGTGAACCTCGATGAATTCTCAAACACTTTCTCACTTCCCTTAAAAAAATTTCAAGACCCTAGATGTGCACAACTATAAATGTAGCTTGAGTGAAATTATCAATGAAATGGATCATTAGCTCTTTCTAGTGTAGTGAATCCTCATCATACAACATGGTCTCAAGACCCCACCATCAACCTCTTGATCCATAAAGATGGATAATCATTAAGACCACCATGTGATCTTCCAGTGTCCTAAACAGATGGAAAACTCATGTCACATATTCATATTAGTCCCCATATTCCTATGGGTAGGTCTCAAATCAGATCCTTAAGGATGAATATCACTGAAACGCATGAAACACCCTCAACAAGTGTACATCATATGCTCATATTACGAGTACCATCCCGTTATCAGTAGTTTGTGGTATAGTCGGTTCACCACCAAGAGGAAATACCTCTGAAATAGGTCCTTGTATCCATAACTCCTCATTGAGGAGAAAAATATAATGATCATGATGGATAATACTAGATAAAATACATCATAGAGGTATCCTAAAATAAACAATATGTACCATGGTCAATAAGTGTATCTGGAGAGATTACTGATATGGGACACAGAATCATCATCACATTACAATATGATTCATTTACTAAGGGTTTCCCCAGAATATTTTTCCACTTTTTCTTAGATGAAATATTGGTCATTAGTGTCCTCGTGTATAGATACGTTAGCCTCCACACCAACAACGGAGTCCCATGATTGAAATATAAACTCAACACACTTAGTATTTTTCCCTAAACCAATCTCATAGGCTATTCTCATAAGACATAATAGAATACTTTGATACCAATCTATCATGAACTGTCCCTATGGGTCTGGGTTCATGAATCTCCACGCCGTCCTCCACTATTATGAGGGTTTCAAAAAGAACACTGTATAAAAACAATTAATATTGGAGACCTTATCCTATAGTACATGTATACACACACATACATCTCCAAGCCCATATAAAGTGGAAATGTAAAAAAGATAATAAACCATGAATGGATACATTTAAAAAACAGTACTAGAGTATGAAAATAACTAGAATGAATATAAGATAAAATACAAGACTATCACAATGAGTTTCAAATATATTCCGACATGAAAATATTGAAGGGAATTTATATCAAGTTAACAACTAATATATAACTTGGTTAGTCTAATTCACTATATTCTATTTGGTCCTAGTCCATCAAGGACTCCATCAACTGGTTGACTATCTATATAAGGCATGACACATTCATATAAATTGTAGGAAGGGGTGAGTATAACAAAAGCGAGAAGGTCATCCCAAAATCACCATACATGAAACATAAAGAATAGCTTCCAACACAACACATGTATATTTTTAAAACACATATAATAATAATATCTAGATGTTCACAATAAATAAAAATAGTATTATGGATAACTAAAAATAGTAATTTCATCCTATGAATATTGATCAATTGTTTCATTTAGAACATATCTAGGATTACACACCTATATAGAAAGATAACGCTGATGGTGTGCATCCAAGATGTCATTATCATCGGGTCTCTGAGTAGAAAGCATCTGTTAGATGTATAAGGAGAACGATAATAATATGAGGATCATATAGATGCATATGAGGTATACCAATAATAGAATCAAGAGTAACACATTATGTAAGGGATTATAATCCATGTATTTTTTGTCATGATGCAGCCAAGAAACCCACCGAGTGATTGATGATGATAGAAGATCTAAATATGATCATCATATAGGTATTCTAATTACTCTATTCAAAGAATTGTCAATAATAGTATCACCATCCTTTATGTAATAATTGAATCCAAACTAACCCCCTGTAATGGATCTTGGTAATGATACATAATGAAAAAAGTCAATGATAATGATGAAAATGAATCAAATCCATGATTGAAAGAGAACACGACTTGTGCTATTCACATAGGGTGTGTCCATTATGCCTTAGGTCCAGCCCATGTATCACAGCTCATGCCCATTTTCATTTTCATGTATACAAAATGTCCAACCCCATTTAATCCTTATAGTATATATGTATATCATGTCATGTTCTCATACAATAATCTTCCCATGTAATCTTGACATAGCCATGTTTGAGTAGGATTATTGGGAGTGTCCATGACCTTGTACTCATTGTAAAAGCGATGTACCATCTGTGGTACATAGAGAGATACAAGGTTGAGTCACAAACTACATGAAAGGGTTCACATGCCCGGTCAATCCTATATTCACACTTAATACCATGTGTTTAATTAAGGGTCCCAAAAACCTTGTAATATTGGATTTCACACTATGCAATCCCAAATTACATTCCATGTATTTTGGGGTTTTAAAGAGTTTAATATCTAAATCTCCTATACACATCCATGCCTATAGCTATCGATACATCCATTAACCTCACTAGAAAATGGGAATCTATTTTCACCTTCCCCAAGAATTCATAGATCTACATGTTCTAGCCTTCAACAGCATTCTGAAGTTACCCCTATCCATAATTATTCATTACATTCCAAATAACAAGTGCCACCAAATCCATTTGATCTGAGGTCACATACAATATAGCTCGATCCCATCATTGATAACATCATGGATTTGAGATATCGAAATGTTTCAATAATATACGGTTTCATAGCATTTGAATAATCGATATCCTGGTTAAACCCCCAGCCAAAATGATTTTTTTCTAAGAGAACATAGGAATAATGTGAGAAATCAACGAAACATGCAAAGTGTTATGAACCTCGAACATGTTTGGTTGGAATCGATTTATATCCATTAGAAAAAAATAAAGAACCAATTAAAATAAATTATTCTGTCAAAAACTTCTCCACAAATAAAACCACTCCAGAAATATGAAGGATCTATGAGAAAATCAATTCACCAATATATATCATTGAAATGGAAAACTGGGAATGAACACAAATAAAAAAATTACTACCTGGATTTGGATTTATTTTAGATAATGAGAGAATAATTGTTGTTTTCATTGTTGACATATACACATTCTATTGGAACACATATCCTCAATACTGATTGGGTCATTTCTCTCAAATAGATTCCTCCCAATGGTTCTTCTAGATCTCTATGGTTATGTTGCAAATCTTGAGATTTTTTGACTGATTAATATTTATATAATAATTAATCTAGAAAAATTCATCATCAAATAATATAAATAAATAAATAAATTATTTTACATTATGAATTCCCCTATGAATAATTTTCTACAAACATCTCCCAGCAAAAACAGGTAATGCCTTGACTAGGATAAATCCCACATTTTAAACTCATTGGAGTAACCAAATTTATGATATGAGACTCTATGTTTATGTAATTCCAATTTTTATGAAAACAAAATAAACATGTATTTAATAAATTTAATAAGATTTAAAAATAAACTATGAGCACAATAGGCCTCCGAATCACATGCTTTCTCAGTGCATGGCCTAAAAAATATGACTAGATATATTACCAAACTTGAAAGGGAAAATAGGGACATTCTGTGAAATATTTCATACATTATTCTTAATCATTAATTGAGGGGAGAAAAGTGAACATGATTAGTTGAGTAATTAAGAATTGATTACAAATACAAAGGATAAGATTGATGTGATTTTTTATTCTCGGATTAATTGTTTGTTATATATTATTTATATCATTATCATTATCATTATCATTATGGAAAGGAAATAATTTGGTTGATGGATTAACTATCCACCCAATAAAGAAGAGTTGTTGATTCCCATATATTTGGAAAAGTTACACGTGGAGTTAGATATATAGATTACTTAGAAGGAATGATTCATAATATCTCTAAAAATTATATGATGGTAAGAGACATACCTTCATGAGAGAACATTAAATCTGTAGAAGGATGATTTCTAGTACTATATACAAAATTTTGGAATAAAAAGATTTCCTTTTATAGTGAACATCTGTATTATCTATTATAATTACTGTAAAAATGGCTACCTAATTAGAATTTTAATTCATATGAATTAGGATATGTCAACCCTTGTGTGATTATATATATAAATAAAATATCATTGGTAATAATTTTAATGTATTTTTTATATATTCATAAATTATTAATGGTATTTTAAATTATTGTTTAAAGTTTTTATCTTGTCTAGTTGAAGTGGATGAGGCCTAGTTTAAATTTTTTGAGGAAATAAAATTTATAATTTCTACGATTCATCTATATGAATTATATGGTAGGTAAATTATTTTATAAATGAGTTCATATAAAAAAATTCCATATGTTGAAATATTTTCATATTTGATAATTCTTATATGAGAGTATAGAAGCATTTAAAAATAAAAAAGGCATATAATATTAAATATGTAAAAAATTATGTATATCCAAATTTAGAAAATGAATATGAAAATGTATAACTATATTTGTGAACATTGTAAACTAGATTATTTCAACATTTTATTGATTTCCAATTTTCATACAAATATCAAATATCCAAACACTTTTGTGTATCTCAATTAAATATCTCCATAACTGAATATAGTCCCATATTTTCAAATGTCTCATTGTGGAATCCATGATTGTAAATTTGAACCACATAAGGAAATTCAAGACAATGTAAGAAGAACCATATTTACTAGATATCTATGTCCCCCAATATTACAATGGGATTAACATAATAGAATTTAACATTGGTGCTGGGTGAAATTCAAGCGACATATTGAATTAAAATTTTGAAGAAGTAAATAAGACTATCATTTTTGAATATATCCATCATGGACTCAATTAAAATAAACAGTATTAGCGATGAGTGATTCAATATTTGAGAATAAGTGGGGGACGATCATTATAAATTGAAAAAAAAAATATTACTGAAAATTTAATTTTACATGTTCCATATTTCAATAATTATAATCTAATTATTCTTGTGATGTTCACATGAGTTTATAATATCATTATTTTTTTCTATGTGTGATTTGAGTAATTTTTTCGGATGAATAGATTTGATAAACCCCTAAATAATTTAAATAATGATGAAAATATATATTGTGGGTTTTTATGAATAATATAGACGAAGATATATCAAAACATTAGTTGTTTTTCATCAAATACATCATCACATGGAATGACACTGGTTTTTATCTAGAATGTTTCCAAGAATAAAATATTGATTATGATAATTAGATATTACTATATATATCCATGTTAAAAGTATATTATTATTTTCATGGAGAGTCCTATGTTACCATGAAATAAATCTCTACACCACATATATATTTTATAGTATGATTATTTAATGTGTGAAGTTCTCATGGAAATAGAATGAGAATAAGATTGAGTAAATCCAATGGCTGATCTAAGGCAATTTATTTTTTCCTATTAGTTGTAACTTGAGAGTGAAAATTAAATTGTTAAATTAAATTTCTTTAAGGAAATTTCATTCTCTTACTTGATGATTCTTGATAATAAATATCTCAAGAGATAAATTATTGAATTATTCAAGGAAGATTATAAACATGAATAAATAATAATTTGACAATATTTTTTTCATCAAGAAAACTAATATACTTCTTGGTTTATTTAATTGAGGTAGGTGATATCGAGGGAGAAAATTACTTCTCATAAATTTACCCACCCATTTATAATAAAATACATAAAACTAAACGAGGAAACATAAACGAAGGAAAAGAAACCACTATAGCTAGTGAATGAGAATATTTATATACATGGAGATATGATGTTAGGTGATATATATATATATATATCACATTAATAAGATAATATGAATATATTGCATGTTTTTATAATATAGATGATGATGAAGAGTGTAATGTCAAAATGAGATGCAGTTCAAGAGAGATGATGTAATTTATTGTTGAGTAATCCATGTAGAATGATATATTTAATAATATGGAGGAATTTGATGTTTCAAATTTGACCGGATGTAGATCATATCTTGTAGTTATAGAATGATATTTTAATTTAAATGTTATCTATATAATAGAAAGATGTTTGAATAAAAACATGCATATATATAATGGGATATGGTGGAACATATTTTACTTAATAAATAATTAAAAATCAATGGTAGAGTTGGTTTTGGATGTCACGGTGGAAGAATGATTTTTTATATCCTTATAGACATAGTAATTTCATGCTTGAGATACATCAAAACCATTTTAATATATGAATAATTTTATTCAGGATTCATTTATTTGAGATACCATCTATTCTAAGAAATGACTAGTTATTTTTACTGAACATTAAAAACATACCTTGTTCTTCTTATCTAATATTCATACATAAATATGGTTGATTGTTTTTTAGTTGAAATAAAATAGATCCCTATTCAGTAACTGGCAACAAGGGTAAAAATACAAAGGGCATTTAGGATGTTTGGAATTTGAAAAAAGTTGGGAACACCTAATTTTCCATGCACCATAGGTTTTTTCCCCAGTCTACTGAGTATCTCACCATTGATTTTGACTATAACATATGATAAAAAAATATTTAATCGTCTAATATAAATGACCCCATGATTTCAAAAAAAAATCATCGTGGTTTATTTACGATATAATGCATATCATATAATACTACTAGAGCCTTAAAATATCACCAATCAGTAGTAGTGATTTCAACCCTGGTTTATGATAGGGTTATATAATATGATATTATTTATTCTTGTGGAAATATATATTAATCAATCGTATATTATTATTGATAAACATATTATTAATTAAACAATACAATATAGGTGATTTTTTTTATAAATTTAATCTTTTTTTATTTAATATCTATTTCTAAAATTATTATAAATGATATGTGTTCAGACATGTAAAATGAGATTTTATATGCCTAAATAAAATATAAAACATTTTATTATTTAGGTTATTTTTAATAATTTAAAATTTCACTCTTTAGATATTTAATTACATTATTATATATAGGTTTATAAATTTTTTATTAAGTATGATTATCATAGATGATTAATTTATATGATTAATTTATTCATGTAGATTTATTTCCATGAATTATTTTTATTCTTTGAGAATATAAGATTTAGTTTTCACCTACGTAGACTTAAGTTTATATTTAAGGATTTTATCTTGAATTGGTTTGTTGGATAATTTTTTTAGAATTATTATTTTAGTGTTATTGTGATATGAATTAAAACTTGGGTAGTGAATACCTGAATAGATGGACTTTGTATTTGACATCTGTTTCGCACGGAATTCGGGGATGACCTCCTAGATGGGAGATTCAAACGTTCCGATCGGTTTCTAATGGGTTTGTTCGTAGAACCAGAAACATCCAATGATTCCACATCCATTTGGACCTACTTTCCAAAGGTAGGCTCTCATTAGCTTGTGGACTGATGAGGTTTAGGAATTTTGCATTGGTCGAGTGGATGGGAGGTCGGACTCATCACACCTTTTTGAGGGGAATTATTGTCTACTACGGGACTCTATTTATAGATTTAAGTTATGTTCATGAATCCTTATTACATTACCAAGTATAAAATGAGCTTTCCTTTAGTTTTAACAATCAATGATTAAATATGTAAGAAATTTAGAGAATATTTTATATGTATTCGAGGTTCTTCATCAATAGAGAATCATCTGTATCTATTTTGAGATTATTGGTCAATGGTATCCTTCAAAACATTTAAAAAACGTCTCTTGGTCATTATGTTGACCAGGCTGGTTTTAATGCCACTAAGTGGGGCACATGAAGTTTATCGTCATTTAGAAGGACATGGATTATTTCAAAGTTGGGATCGAACCCGCAGATGGGCTACCTACGTATCCTTTGTTTTGGGAAAGGAATCAGAACCCATGTAGTTCGAGAAATAGAGTATGATATTTATGATTAATGGATCAAAGAAGGATGTAATAATTACTTTTACCCTCTAAGCTCACTTGAGTCATGCTCGGTGTGAGAAACAAGAGGTATCAGTAATAAGATAGACAATTGGGCCATGAAATATGTAATCATAATAAATGATTTGGGGGTTATGTATGTATGACTGCCCAGATAAATGAAGGTTAGGATTTACTTTAGGGAGAAAATCCAGGAACAGGGTCCATAAAGGTATATGTGCTTCACGGATATTTTGAATACACTAACTTGGGACTTATTCCTGAAAAGGAAACCCAAATTAAGAGAGGATTGATAATTGGGTTTTACTCCTAAGAAGGAATCCAATATCAAACGTAATTTAGGACTGGTAAAGAGAAATTAATGGACTTGGGGCTTACTCCTGAAAAGGAGGCCCAAAATTTATGACTGGGACTTATTCCAGAAAAGGAGGCCCAGATTAGGGGACTTGGGACTTACTCCTGAAAAGGAGTCCCAAGTTTGGAGGATTTATGACTGGGGCTTATTCCTAACAAGGAGGCCGAGGTTTAAGGATTATGATTGGGACTTACTCATGAAAAGGAGGCCCATGTTAAGGAATTAAGGTTTGGGGCTTACTCCTGAGGAGGATGCCCAGATTAAAGGACTTATAACTGTGGATTATTCCTAAAAAGGAGACCCAGGTTAAGGATTCTCTCATTTTAAAGGATGAGGTTGAATGAATGAACTCTCAATCTTTGGTGACATAAAGATGTATAAATCACTATGTTTTGAGAGATATTCCACATAAATCCTTTCAAATAAGGAAGTCAAATCAAGAAATCATGCCATAAATGGATTTGAAGAGTATCTTGAAGACTGAATCTTGAATAGGAATGGTGAAATGGCTTAAGAGGGGTAAAATTGGCAAGATGGGCACCCAAAAAAGGTAGGGGCGCGCAAGTCTTGAAGGGTGCGCAAGTCTTACGTGGGCGCGCAAGTATTGGTCACGCAGGTATACATGCGCGACATGTGGGTACTTGCACGATTTTCAACCATCATTAAAATACTTGAGTGACTCTTTCTTAAAGCCTTTAGAATCCTCTTGAGGTTCTTCTAGAAAAGGGACACGCAAGTTCTATCGAATGAATAAGGCGGCGCGCAAGTGTGACCACTTCCCTTAAGGGCTGACCACTCAGGCGCGCAAGTGTTGATGAGTTTCAACACTTAGGCCTTCCTCTTTCTCTTTAGATCTTCCGTTCTAGGTAAGAAAATACCATAGAAGTGTTCCGGAAGCTTTGAGAAGAGACTTGGGCGTCGGGAGCTTCAATCCGAGTTTCTGGAAAAAGATCCTCCCCGAATGGGGGGCCCACAGGGTCTATTTATAGGTAGAAAATGACCACGAGCGGTTATCAGGCAGTTATCACTTAGGTCGCGCAAGTCACTTGCGCTCCAAGTGAGTCACGCAAGTCCACTTGCGCGACCATGGGGAAACTTGCGCTGCCTATGGGAAAAGTTTTCCATGTTCATTCCTTTGTCAATTTTTGTTGTTTTTTTCAAAGGTTGAATCACTTTGTGCTCATATATTCCCTTTTTCCGATCTTTAGATTATGTGATGAAAGGAGCGTCAACAAAAGTCCCCCCTCAGAGTTGAATCCAAAGAGAAATAGAGGATTTGACTCTGAAGAAATTGAATACATCCAAAGGAAAAGGGGCGTGCAGGTCTATCAGGGCGCAGAGGGCGGCGTGCAAGTGGCGTCGCGCAGGCCTTGAGCGCACTGGCTACGACGCGCAGATAGGCCTCCTGGCCTATAAATACATGGCCTCACCTCCGTACAAAGCATCTGATTTTGAATTTCTCGAGCTCTCGCCGTGCAAGCCATCTTCGCCGCGCAAGTCTCTTTTTCCACTGTTTCCTCGCTGTCGCGCTACTTTCAAGGTAATAGGACTTGCGCAGTGATACATGCGCGACAAAAACATGCGCGGCCTATGTAACACTTGCGCGACATCTCCATACTTGTGCGCCTTAATGTCTTTAGCCATTTTTATTTCATTCACATAAAGTTTTGTGGAAAAAATCAATCCATTTATGAATTAATTTATTCAACTCTTGTGCAGAATTAATGGCTCTTAGACCCGGATTAATTGATAAACTGGATAGAAAGCGGATAGATGATATGATGAAAATCATTGGCCATGATTATTATACTGCCAAAGATAGAACTCTTCCGAATTTGGCTATGTATATGAAGAAATATCATTTCAACTTTCCTCAAAGCACTTATCTACCTTTGTATGGCTATGGTCATCTACAAGAAGTCACTATTCCAGAAGTAAAGAATTATCTTCCATTTTCGTGGTTTCAGAATTATACCATATTTTGTTTCATCAAATATCTTAGGTGGAGGAGTATTTATAAATTCCGGAACAGTGTAGAAGGCCTATATGATGCATCATAGCCCTTGCACACCAGATCTGAAAAAACATACACCTGAGCTTCAACCACATTGTCATCCTTCGATCTTCCGAAATGCTCAGATGGATCAATCCAAAGGTTGGAAGAATAGTTGGGACTTCCGTCCTGGGGGAGGTGTGAAGCAAACTTGGATGTGGGCATACAAGGTGCGACAGACCTGCATAGAGTTTATCGAAGATCTGAAGAGAAATGCAATATACGAAGCTGTCTGGGTTGGGAAAACATATGTTTACAGACCTGATAACTTCGTGCCAGAGCTACTCAGCCATTGGAGCCCAGTAACTAATTATTTTCATTTGACTCATGGAGAAGTAGGTATCAGTTTGTGGGATGTCCATAAGATCTCAGGGGCTCCAATTTTGGTCGATATGTATGATGAATTCATTCCTCCCAAGGTGACTTGGAATGATTCTGAGAAGACTCATGCTTTAGCTCGAGAATTATTTAAGATCTTCCACAGGATCAAGAGTTCAGAGACTTCATTAACTCATTTTAGAAAATATATTCATCAAGATGAATGGATGAAGGTATTTCTCATTGAGAAGAAAGAGATGGAGCTGAAAGAAAAAGGATCCAAGAAAAAGAAATCTAGGGATACCAGGCCCAAACGTCCTATCACCTGTCCAAAACCAGAGAAGAGAGGAGCTCCTGGCACATTTTGGCCAACTCTAGAAGCAGGAGAGTTTGAAAAGTGGGGATATGAAGTGAATCAAAGAATTCCAAAGAAGACTTGTCTGGCGGGTTTCTTGGTAATGTGTTTCAGTTTTTATCTCTTTCCGGTCAGGGATTCGAAGGGAGGCATTAGGCCAGGGACCTTCGTCATTGCGGCAAAGTTGGATGAGGGAAAAATGGTTGGGTTAGCTACCCCCATTTTAGCAAAGATTCACATGAGTTTACTTCATGTCTTTATGGGTAAATCATCTTTAAGAATAGTGGGACCATTCCAAGTTTTGTGGGGATGGATCTCCATTCACTTCAGGACTTACAATGTACAGAATGGGTTACAAATTCCTGGAAGCTCCTGCAGACCATCAGTGCAAGCATTTTCTGGAATTACACCATTAGATGTTAATGGCTATGACATGAAAGTGAGGCTGAGCATGTTTAAGGAATTCAACTTCTTTCCCTATGGAAGTCCACCATCCGGGTGGTTTGTTGATAATGGGACAACCCATTTGGATTTAAGGGAAAGCATCCTAGCTTGCAGGGATGGTGTGTTAGTAGCCAGGATTGATGGAGAGATCATATGTGAGGCCTATGCTCCATATATATTTGCACGCCAATTCAAATGTCTACAACAGATTGTTGTATCCCCTCCGGTACATGTCAGGTTATAGCAACATCCGATGGTTTCTCGACAACTATGGCTACTGACATCAAGAGAGAAGATTGGGGCAGTATTTGATATACTAGTTGAAAAAGAGGCACATAATTTAACTACATATTATGCCGAACACTAGATAGCATCATACCCCAAAGGGATATTGAATCACCCAGTATATCAAGTGGGAAAGAGGAAGAGGACTATAGAGAAAGAAACCCTTCCTCATGAAGGTGATGCTTCCCCACCTGAAATTGATTCAACAGACTCCTCTTCTAGAACTGATTCACTGGATTATCATGATGGGGATGATGAGGCACAACCGGAAACAAAGCGGTTTCGTGCCCAGTATAATCCTCCGGCCAGAATTAAAAGACCCACTCCATCAACTCCTGGTGAGTTTTTTTATTGTAGTAATTTAAATTACTGCTACTTTATAAAGAAATATGTCGTACTTTATTATTCTCTATCTGTAGCTACAGGAGCTGGGAATAAATTAAAGTAAAAAATTGTAGGACCTTCCTCACAGCCTTCGTATCTAAGACCAGAGGCTGTTCAGCTATGGCAGAGCTTATACTGTGGTACTGATACCGCCTGGCTGGACTTGTGTGAGGGCCTACAACTTCATGGAATAGGAAATCTTATGGCCTCTAAAAATATTCAATACAAAGATAACCCCAATAAAGTGTAAGCTTATATCAGAGAGATGGAAATTCTCAT
Organism: Viscum album; assembly: GCA_963277665.1. Classification (NCBI taxonomy): domain Eukaryota; kingdom Viridiplantae; phylum Streptophyta; class Magnoliopsida; order Santalales; family Viscaceae; genus Viscum; species Viscum album. The sequence goes on along the minus strand of OY728130.1, from coordinate 622,301,056 downwards.
ATATGCCACTGATGACTCTGTTCCTATCACCAGGCGGGTGAAGGAAATGATTGATCGTGGCGCTGCTGAGGGGGCTGGTGGTTCTGGAGATGAGGAATGGCAAGAGTACGTAGGTCCTAAATATGTAAGTTTTCTTTCGCTATTTTCTTTGCAACTTGATTTCAGTTGAAGCTTTGTTACTTAAGGAAGTTATTTTCTTCATATTGCAGCTTGCAAAGAAAGGAACTGAGGTTCCTTCGCCACAGTATAGTCCTGGTGGTACTGTTATCAGGGCTGCTGCTGATTCTCCTCGCGAACCAGGTGAGATATCTCCAGGCCAGCAGGCCATGATGAGGCGCTGGACATAGCCCTCCATTCGCCAATCCAAGTGCCAATAAGGGAGACTGATGATACTCCAAAAAAACAAACGAAGCAAAGGTAACGAAGAAGGAAATCCACAGCTAAGCGCTTCATAAGCAGCGGTAAGTCTTTCGAATGATCATGAGTTTATACCCATAATTACATGGTTACTCATATTTATGAGGATTGCAGGGGCTTCTTCAATTTCCCCCCTGAGGGAAGGGACTGATCCTCCTTCAAAGGCCGTGGAGGGTGCTGTAGAACAATCAGACACCCAAGATGACTTGGCTTCTCCTGGAGAGGAGATAGCATCCATTCCCAATATCCCTCCTACTGCTGAAGATGTTGTCCAGGGTCAGGGGTTTCAGGACATAAGTCGGCAAGAAGATGTAGCAAATGCTCCCACTAGTGAGACTAACCAGGATTCTGAAATATCATTTGATGAAATGATGAACCAAAGAATGACTTTTGAAGAATTTTATGATCATGATAAGTTGTCATGTGATTTAGAAGACCTTGGGCGTGAGTGCTACCCTTCGCCCAATTTTTTTTTTAAAAAAATTACACTTCTAACCATGACTGAAAATAATATGCAGTTTCATCCGTAGAAGCTGCTGAACTGACAATGCCTGAAGAGGGTGTGGACATCGATGTCAACCCTACCATTGCAGAAACATTAGATCAAGTAGAGCTAAACCCAATAAACTCTCTTGAGACCCATCTTGAAAATCCTGTTGAGACTGGAAAAGATGGGGAGAAGTCTTCTCAGGTTGCTGAACCACCCTTGGGTAAGGGATAACAATATTTGTGATTGTACTTTATTTGCAAGACAATCCATTCTTTTGTTATCCTTTGACGCTAACTAAATCTTTCAATTAATCATGAAGGGCCCTCAACTGCAATGTCTAGATCCGGAGATGAGGCCTCAGCCTCTGCCCCAACGTGAATTGAATGTGAAGAAGCATAAATTAGGGGGGAAAGAGCAGGATAGGGAACTTCCTTAACCGTGTTATTTCCAGATTAATACCCCCCTCCGATGATGATATTGAATCAGATCCAGAGATGCTTAAAGAATTCAGCTTTTCACGACGTAAGGCATGGAACAACATATGGAAAATTATATCTGGGACACCTTTAGAAGAGCTACCATCGAAAATTCCTCGAATGTCATCCCAATTTGTTATACTGGGACTTGGTGGTTTTGTGTATGAAAAGTTCCATGCCGCAGTGAAACAAATCATTTTCAGGAGGGAGCAAGTGCAAACAAGTCGCGAAGATTTGACAAAAGTGAAATTGTCAGTCAACATAGGCGAATTTGAGCCTACGGTATCCCAAGCTGAAGCTGATTATGCTGCCAAGATGAAGGATCTGAAGCATAAAATCAATGAAAAGGTCGTCCAACAGGTGCAACTCCAGCAACAGTTAGATTATGTTACTAGGGAACTTGATCAGCTTAATAAATCATTGGATGAAACTCATATGAATGGCATGAAAGCCATCGCAGATGCTAAGAAGGCACTTCAGCAAGCCAAAAAGAGTGAAGCTAGTCAAGCGCACGAGCTTCAAGTAACTGCTGATAAAGCTCAGGATGCTATACATCAAATGAAGACTTATGTTGACAATCTTCTATAATTATTGAAAAGGAGAAGAGACTCCAGTCTGTGGATGTCCTTCTATCTCCTGTGTATCAATGAAAAACACTTTTTTCTTCAATCATTTGTACCTGCATTCTTTCATTACCTAATTCAAATTTACTTAAGCCAATGGGCTTAGTAAGCATAGTTTTATTTTTACTAGGATTATTACAAATAACCCTACAAACATTGAACCTTTTAATTGCCCAATATTACCTAAATCATACAAAAAAAATGTATATTTAGTGAGCTGGAACTTGACTTTTATTCAGAGTTCCTTTTTCTTTTGTGGGAAGTTTAAAGTCATGCATACCGGACATAAAGGGACTAATGTTTAAGGTCGAAATAGATTTGACCGAAATGGATTAAAATTGATTCAATTCCTTGACAATTTATCTGAAAACATATTACCATACTCAAGTATGAGAGAAAAATTGTAAACTATGGCTTAAGAATATTTGAATCTGAGAAATGATATGAAAAAGAGCTAAAAGCCATCAGAAGAAGTAGTTTCCAAAAAATGAAGTTACTATTATTTAACAAAACCCGTTAGGGGTTTGAATTATGTAGGGCCACCTAAGGGAATTGGCTGCATAGTTAAATAAAATAGTATCTTTTGGCTAACAAGTATGTTATGTAGACTGTTTATGCAAGGCCACCTATGGGCATGTGCTGCATAGTCTGGCAAAAAGAACTCTCAGAAATTTACTTTCCTAGTGCTAAAAGCCAGTGAATATTTATGGAGATTCAAATTTTCTAAAGTATAGAGTTTGCTGTATGGAAAGGGGTACTTGAATATGGAGAAGATATTTCCAGACAAGATTATCGAAGAACTAGATGAATATCACTCCTACGAAGGTCTGACCCAAACGTAGGGAAGAAGAATAAACCATAGACTTGAATACTTTCAGATCATGAAAAAGGATATGGGACAAATATGTTAAGGATGGATTTTTTTTTGCGGATCCCTACGTACTGTCGTTTAAGAAAAATAAGGACAAAAGAGGCATTCTTCCCAAGAATGAAGTTACCATCATTTAACAAACCCGTTAGGGGGTTGAATTATGCAGGGCCACCTAAGGGCATTCGCTGCATAGTTAAATAAAATAGTATCTTTTGGCTAACAAGTCTGTTATGTAGACTGTTTATTCAAGGCCACCTATGCGCACGTGCTGCATAGTCAGACAAAATAATTCTCAGAAGTTTGACATTTGTGTGACTAAAAGTCATGAAAAGGGTTATGAAGATCTGAAAATAATTAAGGTTTAGGATTATAACACATAAATATGGGTATCGTCCAATGTATATAGAGATACATAGGTCATTGATAACCATAATAATGTTGTGGCTGGGTCATGAATTGAAATTTTGGACTTCACTACGTATCTCATAAGAATGAGAATCAAGCCATACGTAGTTCTTGAAATACAGTTTAACATCGTGCAGAACGAAAATATGAGAGATCTTAGTTTAGGGTCATAGAGTTCGAACCATAATAATGAATACACAGTGTGTGTTTTCATGAGTACTTTTTAGCCAAGGGACTGAAAGTGAAATTTGGGGTTAGGCCCAAAAGACTTAGGGCTGGATTTGAGGGATACTCGAACGTTCCTACGTATCTCATGAGGATGGGAATCAAGTCCACGTAGTTCTAGAACTACCCTTTGTACAAATTTGGTTCGTACATGTGAAGGGTGAAAAGGGATTTTAGTACAATGATGGTTTAACCCAAGATAAAGAGATTAGGAATTGCCATGTATGCACGTAGTCTTTTGAAATAAAACATGATGGAAAAAACAATGTAAATAATGGTTCCCTCTAAAATGAGGAAATCAAAGAATATTGTAGTTTATTGTCATACCGGACAAAAGTGTCGCATAGTTTAACGTCGTATAACAAGGAAGAATGTGAACCAATGTAAAGATATTGATTCTAGGGGTGGTTTCACGAATCAACATCATATGAGATGGTGGGGAACCGATGTGAAGAGATTGTTTTTGGGCTTGAACCCTGGGAGGTTGCCTACATACCCAGCCTGGAGGGCAAGGATCAAAGTCCGTGTAGTTCAATTAAAGAATGAATTAATGATCAAGTTGTTCTTGGGGACAACGATCTAATAAAAATGTTGTTGGGACTTACACATGGTTAGCGGCCCAAAGAGAGTGTTATGGTTGAGGTTTTCTCTAAGCTCACGTGAGTCATACTCGGTGTGAGAAACAAGAGGTAACAACAACCTTAACGATGCATAGTTTAATGTCATGTAGGACATATAAAGGGAAAATGCAGTTTAAAGTCTTGTAGTTAGGACTATTGGTGCTGCATAGTTTAGTGTCATGTAGTAGGGACAAAATACAGTTTAATATCATGTAGGACATATCAAGGGACTATGCAATTTAAAGTCTTGCAGTTAGGACTATTGGTTCTGCATAGTTTAGTGTCATGTAGTAGGGACAAAATACAGTTTAACGTCATGTAGGATATATCAATGACTTTCTATACAGTTTAGCGTCATGTAGTTAGGACGATGGGGAAAATACAGCTTAACGTAATATTGGACGAAAGGGGGACTGTGCAGTTTAATGTCATGCAGTGAGGACAGAAGAGTTCACCATTTTAATGTCATGTTAGACACATTGGGGATTTTTTCCACAGTTTAACGTAATGTTGGAAGAAAGTGCAAATAGTTTAAGGTCATATGCATAGACCTTGGATGGTGCAGTTTAAAGTCATACAGGACCTTTAAGCGCTTATGTAGTTTAACGTCTTTCCGGATGTAAGGGACTTGCAAACAGTTTAGGGTCATATGCATGGACCATGGATGGTGCAGTTTAATGTCATACATGACCATGGTGTAGTTTAAAGTCATACATGAATTTTTAGGGAACATTTTCATAGTTTAACGTCATGTGGGATGAAGTTTCAGTTTAAGGTCATGCTGGACCATTGCTGTATAGTTTAACGTCATATAGCACGGATGAACTTGTGCCGCACAGTTTAGTGTCATGTTGCAGGGTCATCTTCTGAATAGTTTAAGGCCATACTGGACCAAGGAGGAGTTTAAGGTCATACTGGACCATTTCTGTATAGTTTAACGTCATATAGAAAGGACGAACTGGTGCCACACAGTTTAGTGTCATGTTGCAGGGATGTCTTCTTTCCTACAGTTTAACGTCATGTTGGACGAAAAAGGGACTTTCCTACAGTTTAACGTCACGTTGGACGAAAAAGGGACTTTCCTACAGTTTAACGTCATGTTGGACGTAGTTGCAGTTGAAGGTCATACTGGACCATTGCTGTATAGTTTGACATCATATAGCAAGGACGAACTGGTGCCGCACAGTTTAGTGTCATGTTGCGGGGACGTCTTCTTTTCTACAGTTTAACGTCATGTTGGACGAAAAAGGGACTTTCTTACAGTTTAACGTCATGTTGGACGAAAAAGGGACTTTCCTACAGTTCAACATCATGTTGGAAGTAGTTGCATTTTATTGTCATACTGGACCATTGCTGTATAGTTTAACTTCATATAGAAAGGACGAACTGGTGCCGCACAGTTTAGTGTCATGTTGCGGGGACGTCTTCTTTTCTACACTTTAACGTTGTGTTGGATGAAAAAGGTACTTTCCTACAGTTTAACGTCATGTTGGACGTAGTTTTAGTTTATGGTCATACTGGACCATTGCGTATGAATCAATTGTAAGAATATTGGTTCTGGGGACCATATTTTGTGTTTATACAAAATATTTCTTAAGAAATCTGGCATTGGTTGGAGTCGTGATGAGTTCTCCATCAATTGAGATTAATGAATAAGCTCCGTTAGAGTAGACCTTATGTATTGAATAAGGTCCTTCCAATTTTGGTTCAATCTTGGGAGGCTTCTTTCCTGGTATCATTGGTGTTCTGAGAACTAATACCAATTCTCCCTGAATGAATGAACGAAGACAAACTTTTTTGTTAAAATCTCGTGCTATTCGATTCTGATAGATTTCCAAGTGGTGTAAAGTGCACAATCTTCTCTCATCTAACTGTTCCAATTCATTCAATCGCTTTCAGGATTGCTCATCAGTAGATAACTGATCACAAATGGCTACTCTGAGTGAGGGAAATTGAACTTCAATTGGCAAGACTGCTTCCGTTCCATATATCAACGAATATGGAATTGACCGCGTTGCATTGCGGATGGTAGTTCGATAAGCCCATAAAGCATGAAAGAGTTTATCAGGCCATGATCTCTTGTCTTTATCCACCATCTTTTGCAGTATATTTGAAAGATTCTTGTTAAAGGCTTCTATTTGTCCATTGGCCGCCGCATGATACCGAGATGAATGGTTGGATTTAATTTTGTATTCTTGATACAATTTCTTCACCTCAGAAGAACAGAAGTTGGTGCCATTGTCCGTTAATATGGTATGAGGGACACCAAATCTAGTAATGATGTTAGACTTGATGAAGCTAACAATGAATTTAGAACTGACTTCATTGAGAGGTACTGCCTCTGCCCATTTGGAAATGAAATCAGTAGCAGTAAGAATGTACTTAAACTGCTTGGTCGTAGCTGAAGGGAAAGGTCCCACCACATTCATTCCCCATGTGGCAAATGGCCACGAGTATTTAGCTGTATGAAGAAACTCTGGAGGTTGATGAATGAAGTTGGCATATACTTGTCATGAATGACACTTCTTTGTGAAATTAACACAATCTTGTATCATTGAAGGCCAAAAGTATCCAAGCCTTCGAATTTGATCAGACAGTCTATGTCCAGACTGGTGGGCACCACAGACTCCTGCATGCACTTCTTTTATGACAGCCATTGTCTCTTCACCATCAATGCATCTGAAGAGAACTCCATCAAAACCACGTTTGTAGAGAATTTTTTCTAAGTGGTTTGGGCTATCGTAAAGAGTAAAATTGACCACACGTCGCCGAATTTGTTTTTTCTCGGCTCTATCAGGTGGAAGTGTTCCATTTTGAAGGTATTCCATGATAGGTGACATCCATCCTGTAGTATGACCATACGGTTCAGGAATGGGACTAATTTCATTAATTCCCTCTGTTCTGGCTTGAACATAAGGTGAAATTGCATGACGGTAGGCAATACTGATGGTTGTCTTGTCCCGATTTGGATCTACTAGAGCTGTGGCTATATTGGCTAGCGCATCATCTTGAGCATTTTGTGATCTTGGGACATAAGAAAATGTCGGTTCTGAAGTGAATTCCGCCCTTAACTCTCTGACGAAATCATACAAAGGGATTAATTCTTCTTTTCTGATGGCATAATCCCCATTGACTTGTTTGATTACCAGGTCTGAATCACCTTTCACCTTTAAGTTATTAACTTGTTCTTGAAGTGCTAACTCCCATCCTGTGATAAGAGCTTGGTATTTGGCTTCATTATTGATACCACCTTCCCACAATAAAAAGGAATAAGGTAACACTGCCTTATCTGGGTAAATGAGTACAATTCCTAAACCAACTTTGTTGAATTTAGGATTTTCCATTTTCTTCCATGTTGGACTTCTAGAAGAACCATCAAAATACATTTCCCAAGTTTGAGGACACTCTTGAATAGAAAAAATTTCCTCATTAGGGAGTTCAATATCTGAAGACGTGTCTTCCACTGAAGGGTGTTCGGCCATGAAATCAGCTAGAGCTTAGCCCTTTATTGACTTTTGAGATACATACTGAATGTCGAACTGCTGCAAAATAACTGCCCACCTTGCTAGACGTCCTGTAAGCATTGGACGAATAAGGATGAATTTGAGCAGATTATTGCGAAATACCAATTGGACCTCGTGATGTTGCAGGTAGTGTCTCTGTTTCTGAACTGTAAAGATTAATGCTAGGCATCACTTCTCAATACTTGAATACCGGATTTCTGCTTCAAGCATTGTTCTACTGATATAGTAGAGGCTGTTTTCATTCCCAGCGTCATTCTTTTGAGCGAGAAATGCACCCAGTGATCGCTCTAGAGCTGTCACATAGAGGATAAGTGGTCTTCCTTCAACAGGTGGCATGAGTACCGGTGGACTCAAGAGGTATTTCTTGAGAACAACAAAAGCTTCTTGACATTCTTTAGTCCACTGGTAAGTGACTCCTTTCTTCAATAATTTGGTAAAGGGTAAAATTTTTCCTACCAAATTGGCAATGAAACGCCGAATATAGGCTATGTGTCCTTGAAGTCCTCTTAATTATTTCAAATTCTAAGGAGGTGACATACCAAGGATTGATTTGGTCTTCTCAAGATCGACTTCAATACCACGATGGCGTACAACAAAGCCGAGGAATTTTCCTGAGGTTACCCCAAAAGCACATTTTAAGGGGTTCATCTTCAAATTATGTTGTCGAAGCTTGTGGAATATGACTTCCAAATCAGCCAAGTGATTAGAACGTTATTTGTATTTAACCACCAAATCATCCACATATCACTCAACAAACTTCCCTAAGAAAGGTTTGAAGATACGATGCATGGTGCGTTGATATGTTGCACCTGCATTTTTTAAACCAAATGGCATTAACCGGTAACAAAACACACCTTGAGGGGCTCTGAAGGCTGTAGATTCCTCATCTTCTGGGGCCATTCGGATCTGATTATATCGAGAATATCCATCCATGAAAGAAAGTACTTCATAGCCAGCCGTCGCATCAATTAAGAGTTCTGTAATTAGAACTGGGAAATCATCTTTAGGACAATACCGATTAAGATCTCTGAAATCAATGCAAGCCATAATTTGTCCATTCTTCTTCTTTACAGGGACAATATTACCCAACCACTTGGGATACTTAACATCTCTGAAGAATTTATCTTTGATCAGCTTATCCACATCAGCTTCAATTTTGGAAGCATAAGTTGGGTGTGTTCTTCTCGCGGCTTACTTAAATCCTCGATGTTCTTTTGCTAAACCCAAATGATGAGTAGCAACATCAGGATCAGGCCCAGGAATTTCTGTATTGTTCCAAGGAAAAATATCTTTATTTTGCTTTAGAAAAGAAATATACATCTCTTTCTCTTCAAGGGTCATGGCCGCACTAATTAAATTGGGGCTTGGATTTTTCTTTGTACCCAGATTTACTTCTCTGAGTTCATCCACACTGGTAGAGATACCCTCTTAAAATGCTGGAGGAGCATCTCTAAGATCTTCCTCTTCCTCTTCATCACGTGTTATTTCTTCCGTTTCTACTTGCATAGTAGATGAAAAAACAAAATTCTCATGATCATAAGAGATGTCAAAATTTTCACATTTTGAAGAAGAAGCTTCCATTTCCGGCCCTATTGATAATAAAGGGTCTTCTTTGGGAAATAAAGAGGAGATGATAGATTGAGAGTCGACATCATTATTCACCTCTGATGTTGCTATAACTTCTTCTGGCCTGATTGGTGAAGTATAGACTTGTTGGACTTCAGCAAATGAAATGAAAACGTCACCACTTATGCTTTCATCACTGTTTGGTAGGATACCAATTTCTCCTATGTTGTCTGGCTCGATTGCCGTAATTGACATTATGGATCATTCCATAAGAGTATTTTGATTTGGGCCTATTTTGTCAATTTGACTGATAGGTAACACATAATATGTACTCACATGTGTACATGGATTTATTGGAATCTTTTCCAAACCATATGGGGCATTAACTTTGGTAATTTCCTTTATTGTAGATTTCCTTTATCCCTTCATGTGATAAAATTCCGCCTCAATGTATTGAGACTCACATGTCTTGAACAAGGCCTTATCACCATACAATGTTCCAACTTGACCATAGAAACAGTATTTGAGACATTGGTGGTATGATGAAGGGATATCTGCATGCTGATGTAGCCAGGGTCTTCCAAGCAAGACATTGAAAGCTGAGTCTTGATCAACAATCATGAAATCCGAATTGGATACAAGATCTCCAAACTGAGTTCTGAGTGTAACTTCGCCCAGTGGTTCTTGTTCATTTATATCATATCCTTGTAACATCATGGTAGATGGAGATAAATTAGATTCCGTGAGGCCCAATCAACGAATTGTGCGAATAGGAATGAGGTTGACTCCTGAACCATTGTCAATGAAATCTCTTCAGATATCTACATCATTGACATTTCCAGATAAGTATAGAGGTTTTATGTGCCCATGCACAACATCATATTCATCTCTATTAGTAAAAGATTTCACTACATGGAATTCTGCAGGATTATTCTCTATGTGATAGACTTCAGCTGCAGCAATTTCAGCTTCAAACTCATGAGGACTTGACAATGCTTCGAGGAATGCTTCCCGAAGATCTTTTGACATATTCAAAGAATCCAAAATTTATAACTTGGATGGTACTTGGGGCAGGTGTTTCAATATATCATACTTTTGATCTAGAGGTCTACGTTTCCCAACAGGAATATGTGGTTTAGCAGGTACCTTGGAAGCTGATTCTTTGGAAGCTGATGCATCTTGTATTGGGATAGAAGTTGGAAACATCCTTGGTTTTGGAAGATTAGACTGATTAGATCCATTTACTTGCTGAGATAAAGAAGATGGAACCTTTAATCGGTCTTACCAAATAACTGTGCCAAAACTGAGTTGGCCATTGGCAGAAGAACTTGCTTGTTCTTTTTGAGCTCGCTGAAGGGCTCTACCACGAGTTTCTACTGCATACACAGTGCTACCAGGGGTAGAATTGGAGTAGTGGCTTCGGAAAGATCCACTTCTTCCCCTGTATCCTGAACCTCTAAAACTTCCCCGGATTCCCTTATTTGATACAGGGAATTCAGGCTCATCAAGATGGGAATATGGATCTGTTAATTGAATCATATTAATAGAACCGAAGATTAACTCTTCGTCTGATAAAGACTATGCCTGATTAGCCTGTTTAGGTTGTGCCGTTTGATGGGGCGGTTCTCGTGGCTTTGAAGTAGATGGCATAATGTCTGCCAGAGTCAATGACAATTTAGGCTTTGACACATACTCATCTTCTTCTGATTCTTTTTTCTTCTCTGAATTAAGTCGTTTCTTTGAAGATTTTCCCTCTGATGAAGAGGGTTTTACCGCAATATTCATGGTAGAAGACACAATTGGTTTCTTTAATTTTTTTTGCAAAATGGCATGAGTCCGATTGATTGTATTTCTGACCATCCATTAGTCATACTTCTGTGCATTTCTGCTTTTGACTTCTTTCCATTCACCTTCTTCCTCTGGAACTGTAGCAGTGACACATGCTACCTGAGTCGAAGAACCTTTCAACTTGACTTGTCCCAAGTCGACCATCTTTTGCAGAAGGTCTTTAAAGACAAAACACTTCTCGATAGGATGCCCTAACATTTGATGAAAGGGAAAATAATTGGGACGGTCTTCATCTCCTTCCTTGTTTTCCCTCTTGGGCACTGGTAATTGAACCAAATTATTTTCCAGAGCTGAAATGAAGTAACCAGGAACCTGCTCATTTCGGAAAGAGTATTTTTTACTCTTCAAATCCTCAAATTGTTTTCGTCGTTCATCTTTTTGATCAATTGGACGAAACAGCCTTTGTTTTTGGTGTTCAAGAGGTGGAGCCCTTCGATAAGAGGAAGGTTTTGAAGTAGAAATAGGTATAGGTGCTTGTTTAAGCATAATTGTAGCAGTTTATTCTTTACCCATTCTCCTTCCTGAAGCTGATGGAATTACACGAGATTTAACCTTAGCCTGTATAAGGGAATCTTCAATCTGCTGAGCGATTGAAGTAAGGTCTCGAAACCCTCCTGTGTATTTCACAGGGATCAATGGCGTGCATAATTCTTCACGCAAATTTTCCACACAGATTGGCAAAAGTTCCTACTGAGGAAGTGCTAAACTCAGGGAATATGTTAATCCCTTCCAACGAGCAATGAAATCAGAGACTCTTTCATTCTCCCTTTGCTTGCAGTTTGTAAGATCGAAAACTATTGTTTTTGGAAAAGTTGAGCTGAACTGAAGAAGGAATTTTTGACGAAGATCCTCCCATCCGATGATTGAACGGGATTGAAATCTTGTATACCAGAAAAAAGCCGGTCCTTGCAAGGTTCGCACGAAGCATCTGAGTTTCACTGCTTCTTGCTGTTCTGGAGTTCCCATTATAGGATCACAACAAGACACCTAATGTTTCAAATGTTGTTCAGGGTCTCCTGATCCATTGAAAAGAAGGAAAACAGGGTTTCCAAAACTGGATGGAGGAGAAATTGAATCTACCCATTCTGGGTAAACTTTCTTTTCAGGTTGAACTTGCGCCCGTTTCCCTTCCATAGTTTCTAACCGAGCTGTTAATGACTCAATTGTAGTTATCAACATTTGAGAAATATCCGGTTGAACTTGGTTTTGGGTAGGTGCAATAAATGGGGCTTGGACAGACGTGGTGATTGGTGCTGCAACTGATGGTAGCACTGCCAACCGTTGTTGCGTTTGACCCGTAGGATTAGACTTCTGAGGGTGTACTGATAAAGGAGGATATTCCTGATCCATCTCAGTAACTGTAACAAATTCCTTTGGCTGTCGGACTCCAGCATTTTTAAGAAAAAGACTACTCTGAAGTAGTTCTGCATTCAACCTTCTTAATTCTTTCATTTCGTCCTCCTGTTGTGCAAACCTTTTCTCTAACGAGAGCTATTGACCTTCTCTAGAGGAAGGATATGTAACCTGATTCTTTCCCATCCCTTTGTTGGATACCTTTTGGAGAGAGGTAAGTGGATTACCTAGGTTCTGAGTAATCCTTTGACTTCGTGTACACACACCTTCTTCATTTGTATCGGTGCATACATTTTCTTGAGCAAGACGTTCTTCATCTGAGTCCCCTGAGTGAACCTCCTCTGGTGGATTTGCAACAACGACATTGATGACATTGATTGATGCATAATGCATCGCATCCCTTCTATCAACATTTCTGTGATATTGTCTTCTTTCATGTCTTTGATGAGACATTGCCTTTTGTTGATTCAATCTTTTAGGAACTTCTTGATGAGCTATAACTTTGAGGGAATATCATGATAATTTGGCTCTTCGTTCCTCTTGTGGCTTCTTCCCCAATCGTGAAAAGACCGACATTCTTTGAGGAGGGGATTGATGATTTGAAAGAGTCCCCAGTCTTGTGAACTGGGGATGTTCCTGCTGTTTCCGCTCAACTCCTCGAATCCCATTTGCTGAATCTGAGGGTTGGGTTAAAGAAGTCCCCAGTCTGACAAGCTGGGGTGTCTCTTGACATACTATGTCTGAGACCTTCTTAAAATATCTCTTGATCTTGCGAACCTTAGTTCGGAAATTAGCTGGATGCATTAACCTGTATCCACTTTTATCACTTGGTTTAACAGACCGTTGGATGATTTCCGAAACATCTGTCATTTGATGACGTGTTTGCTCCATACGACAGGCTTGTGAAATATTCTCGCCTTATTGATGTTGGAGAAATTCAACAACATGTTCTCTATATGCTTGATTTTGAGAGGAACTAGTTGAAGCATGTTCTTGAGCAAGCTTTTGATTATGAACAAAGCCCATTGACTATGGCCGGCCATGGGCAATAACATTGCATGAGACCATTTTCGGCGGGCTTTGCTGATTGGAAAGCACTGTGAAATATAGTGCTCCATGAACACCCCATCCTCTGATATGAACACCAGATAGAGCATTGAAAATTAACTGACGCAATTTTCTTAGTGCGCCAAGGCATGAACGTTGAAGGGTTCTCTGCTTCTTTTCAGCCTTCGGATACCGAGAGACTAATAGAGATGCCAAATCAATCTGACGTTGTATCCCTTCTATTATCTTAAGATGATGTTCATATTCATCATAAGATAATACCTTCTTCTTCAATTGAAAAAGAGTTTTCCATATGTTGAGATGAATATCATGGATTCTATCATCCATGAACATCCTTTGAATGTCGTACTGGGAGTCAGCCAAAGGCCAAAACATGACTAGTACCTCACCTTTCGCCAATTTTTTTTTCTCACATTCAGCATTTCCTCTTTATCATTAAATGAAAATTCTTCTACCTGTTTTGACCAGAGTTGGTGTTTCCTTGTTGCTTCATCGGATTCAACAAGATTGGTAGAGATATCATTGATCAAAATAGAAGATGCATGACTTAGGGGTGGTTCGGAGAATGTCCTACACCCTGGGCTATCTTCTGATTGAGAATGTATTTCACTTGCTAGAGATAAAGCATCAGACATGACTGGTTTCGCATTTGCAAGTGCCTCAAGATAAGAGGGATTTCTCGGCACTATATTGTCCACTGGAGTATTTTCCAGGCAATGTGAATCACTACTGCGGAGAGGACTTTCGTAGTGAAGTTCATCATCATGGGGAGGACCACCATAATGGGTTACAGCAAAAGATGAGATCTCTTTCTCCATGGTCTTCTGACCACACAGAGGGTTCCTGTGGCTCTCATCTGAAGATGAAACATCAAAATTGACCGAATTTTCATGAAGCAAGCCTTCATGAAGAAGTTTTTGTTGAAGACTTTTGAAATTAATGTTCCCGTTATTGGGAACTGAGGGAGTAGAATCTTGAATTCCAACAGATAAATGTCTGAGGGCTTCAAGAACTCCAGCATCGAGCAAGGCCTTCTAATAGATTGGCCTTTGATCTCCTGACTGTCCTGGGTGGATCTTTTTCTTAGATGCCTTCTTACTCACTTTGGAAACCACTTATTGACGAAAGTGGTTACTCTGAGTAAGTGTATGTGCCTGATCAGGAAAGACCATCAGGTTAGGCTGACGATCTCCACTCAAATCAGGTGTATGTGCCTGACTTGGTTGTCCGTATGATATGGGGGAGTATGCCCCATAACCCTCTTGGACTGGAACAGATGTGTGTGTCTGTTCCGGAGTGAATCGTTGATGTGTCACTCCACTACTAGGGATAGATTTATGTGTCTTTCCCTGAGATGATGCTGAAGTTGTTATGATATCCTGGAAAACATCCAGAATATGAGCAGGAATTTGCTTCTGCTCTTTCACCATTGACAAAATATGTTTGGTGACTTCAGCTGCCAGAACAGGGATATACGTTCATTCTGGGCTTGGAGTAGGTGTATGTGTCTGCTCCTGTCCTCCTTTTCATATCAGTGAATCCTGACAGTACTCAAGTGTGGGGGCAGAGAGTTGAGTCTGCCTCCTGTTTGTCGTCGGGGCTTTCCGACTGACTTCTCCGTGCGCTACCAAGCGAGACTGTTTCTAGGCTTGATTAGTATTAGCAGGTGTATATGCCTGCTGATTACACTTCTCCAAACGTGGTTGACGAGATCCATTATATGTAGTCAGACGAGCCTACTGACTAACTGATGATGTATAAGCAGCTGTATGTTCCTGCCTATAGTACTCCGCCAGAATTGCCTGGCGGGATTGGCATGATACTGCCAGACAAGCCTGTTGGATAGCGGAATTAAAACAGGCAGGTGTGTGTACCTGCTCATTGTTCGCCACCAAGTTAGGATCGTGGACTTCTCCGGATATGGCAGGGATGATAACCTGCCCATTGTTAACCGGATTCCGCCTCTGGCGGTTCGTCTTGCATGCTCGGGTTTGAATAACCTGAGCCGAACGCCTGGAGTCGGTACCCTCATCATGTTGAGGGCGCACTACTGCACGAGTTTGGCGACGATTGTTGACGGGAGCCCTTGAGAAGGACTCCTATATTTTTGAATTAAGGCCCTGAGGGACCTGCTCATTCACTTCCTCAGAGTAAGGGAGCGAATGGAAATTGCGTTCCGGGGATAACGACCCAAAACGGTTGGAGACGGTAGTCAGCACCGCCTGCCTATTAATCACTGGTCGTCATTGTCTGGACGACCTTTGTGAGTTGTTTACTTGGAGGGCCTGTCGGGCAGCCTCCAGAGTTGGGATGGTACCATGTTGACGGTACTCCTTAACCAGCGCATTTGATACCCAGTGTTGAAGACGCTAAGTAGGTGATGTCATCCTCAGAGTAGATGACGATCCAGTATGAATAGCAGCATTGGTATTTGCAGCAGCAGTATTCACAAGTGTGAATTTGAGAGCATCCATTATAGAAATATAGAAGATCTTGGAAAAGAGTGCATGTTTGATATAACAGACGTAATCAAGATAAATTCAGCCACTTCATCCTTTGGATGAGCACATATGTCAATGATTGTTTTTGTTAGCCCTCTTACTGACTTTTAAATAGGGGCTTTAACAAATAGGTAAAACACCAATTTAACTTGGTTAAGGATTCACGTCGGGTTCACCATTTTTTGTTTCGCACGGAATTTGGGGATGACCTCATAGATGGGAGATTCAAACGTTTCGATCAGTTTCTAACGGGTTTTTTTGTAGAACCGGAAACATCCAATTATTCCACATCCATTTGGACCTACTTTCCAAAGGTAGGCACTCATTAGCTTGTGGACTGATGGGGATTAGGAATTTTCATTGGTCGAGAGGATGGGTTTATTCAGAGGTCTCATATATTAGATTATATTTCATAGATATAAATCTCGTGTTGGGTAAATAAGACCTTGTGGGGAAAATTTTAATTGTTTATAGTCTCTCTATTGATAGTTAGGAACATAGTTGAAGTCTGTGTGCTAGGGAATTTAAACTTTCTTTCAATAGAGAAAAGAAAAAGTTATTATTTATTGTTATAAGCCCTAGTATAGTTTAAGTGTCTCACATGAATTAAACAGAATAAAAAAATTAAACTAAACAAATACATTGTTAAAAAATAATTTTTCCTGACTAAAATTTTTAATTGTTGATCATTGCTCGAGGGATCCAAAGAATAAACCCTCTAATTATTTAACATAGAAATCATGAATCAGTAAGATTAATATTTATCAAATTTGGGTTCTAGCACAGAGCTCCGATGAATCTTTTAGAGTTGTGTTAATCACCATGATAATGTCACATTGATCCATTGATGGAAACATGGAAGGATACCATGAAGAGATACTATATCTCTATAGTATATGGGATAAAATATATTCTCTTATTCAAAAAGGGTGAACAGTCATCAGAACAAGAATTTCCTCCTACTTTTATAGTTGGTGGAGAAAATACAAAGTTTGGGTTCCCTAGCCCAAGAAATCGAACACGTACTAAATAAGAAATAAAAATAATTATTACGATGAAATTAACATAATAATAACTATTATATATATTTCATCACATACATGATAAATCTAAATCATTTAACATGACTCGTAATTCCCTATAACATTAAATGATTCTAGAAAATTAAAATAATATTCATTCATATAAAATTTTCCAAGATTTAAACAAACAGTTGTAAATACAAATAATAAATGAATTATAGCAAATTTTTATACACTTGAAACATTATCAATTTAATTGATTATCTGTGATCGATGAGTTGGAAGAATCATAGAAGATAATGTGGGACGTACAATGTCCTATATAGATACTCCCCAAAAAAGGGATGATTCTTGAATACACTATTATTTTTGACCCTCTAAGTCCTTATCTCAATAGAAGTGAATAGAATTCAAATACCAAGAGTAGATTCTAGAAAACCATTAAGTCCCTTAGAGAGTTATAGAATAGATTAAGAAATGAATAACAAGAAACAAACATCCATTTTCTTATATAAACACTTTTTCTTTAGATATATCACAAATAAGGAAATAACATTGTGTAATAATACATTATTACATTATTATTTGTTGATCTAACTGGACTGACATAACTCTGACTACATTGGCGATATATTTCAATAGGTACAGCCATCCTGATCATCCAAGCTCGAGAGTTTACTTCCTCATCATGGAAGTGACAAATTATATCTTCACCATTAAACCAATGCAATAACACCAATGAAACACCCACCACAAACTACCATACAACAATTTCATTATAATGGATTTTTCTATACATAAATTCATAAGTTAAAATTCCACACAATGATAATGATCTAATGTTAGGAGACCAAAAAATGTCTATATATTAAAAAATCCTATGAAACCTAAAATGATTGTTGTTATTATTAGCAGGTCTATTCTCATTACTCAAATACTTGTGACCGCAATGTGTGATCTTCATGAGATGAAGTCTCAATATGTATGACCCTTCCAACCCTTGATAGTCAGAAATAAACTAGTTCCAATCAACATAATGTGTCTATACTATAAGAAATTTATTATCATTAATGAAATAGTATCTTGAGGTTATCATTATATCATAGGATCAACTATAACATTTTTATATAAAAATTAATCAATAAATATTACCATTTAAATATTTGATGAAAAAATATCTATAGCTTTATAGTAAGGTTACATAATACATATATCACTATATACATTAAATATAATTCTCAATGTGATGATCATGTTGGGTCTAGGGAACCATCTATAAAAAAACCCCACTTTAACTATAGAAAACTCACTAAATATCCTTGTTAGCTATCTCATGATTAAGATCATATTTATTCTAATTTATTACTTTGCTTTTTTGGTTTTCCACATATCCACTATATAGTAATTGTACTTTGTGTGACCTCACCACTTCGAGTAAAAATTATCAAGAGATATAAACCCATGAGTACATATCTTTTGTGAACTATATAAATTTCAAATTTATGCTAGTATTCATATACTCATTTTCATCATGATAAAAAATTATAACTTTGTGAAATTCCATTAATTGGAACAAATAATGTGGTATTTTACAATATTTATTTTTGCTAACGTAGAAGTAAAAATAAACTCTGTATTTTTAAATGTGGCTATAACTAAATTGAATGATCTTTTCATTCTCCCTAAACTATCATGAATGAAATATTAGATCACATTTATCCAAGGAAGATTATTTTATGTCCCATTTAATCCAGTATACCTTCTTCTTCACAATCTTGGTACATATCCTTTGAACTTTTTCAGGTTTCATTATATTGTTATGAATAGTTCCCTTGAAATTCTCATGGATATAACTGATTTTTTTCTTACTATATTGTTTTTTATGGAAATATAATTTCATGTACATATAATGTATCGTTTTATTGATCCATCACATTAGCCAATGACATTCAACTCATCCCATTAATCTCCTTATATTCCTAGGCATGTATTTTTGCGGATATTCATGTCATGTGGCCCTAGTTAAAAATTTCTCTCTAATAATTCCAACTTTTATTTTTCAAAACCATTTCAGTATATGGACTATTGATACGGTCTATAATATTGTTAGTTGTAAAGTAGTAGATCATGTACCCCATAGAATATTTTTATACTATATGTCAATCTCCCTATTCATACATTTATTATAGGCTTAACTAATTTTAAGACCAAACATTTAACCATATATTGCCAAAAATAATTTACAAGGAATGTCATGTTACTCCCACTATCCTTTAGGAGAGATGAAGTGTTGATTCATTTTAATGAAATATCCCATCATCTTGTTTTTAACATTAATCATGAATTGGATTTGAGTAACTTTCACACTTATTGGAATACTTTGACATACCTATCACATTTCATTTGTGTCATATAGGCACAGTCCATGATTAGTGATCTTAAAATTCAATGAACAATTATATAACCAAATAACTTCCATGGGAAAATTAAAATTATAATATATTTTGAAATAGAGAGTTGGTATTACCAATTGAACCTTATTAGTACCACCCTTAATCCATCCATGTACAAGTTTTATGGAGTACCAACCATAGTATTCAAGATAATAATTCATATTTACTTTGATATATAGACTCAATTAGGTAATAATAATTGATTAGGTAAATTTGTCCTAATTACCATATATAGAAAAATTTTATGAATATTTTTTAGAATGGATAATTTATCAACAACCTCAGGGAATATAAAACCATAAATAGAATTATATCAATCCAAAAAAGTATGTGTCTTTGTAGCATTACTGTTTCATGGGATCTTATGGAACTTATTACAATTCTAATTAAGTTTTCATTATTAGAATTGATTAAAGCCATGTAAATATTGATCCCACTATATCAAGTAGATATTTGAATTCTTATATAGAAATATAGTCTATCACTTGACTATAACTTTTCCATGATTGGGATTTCTGAAATATCCAAAGAATATTTTAAATAAATACATTAGGTTTACATTTTTTTCTTGATGTGTGATTGTTTATATTGTTAACAGACACTTTTCATAGAAAAATAATTTATTTATGACATAATGGATTTATATCATACTAAAACTCATATGATATCCATTTTACTTTGTAGTTTTCATATAGTTATGGGATAACATGATTGATTACAATTTATGAGTTCAAAAAATTAATAAATTATATGAAAGTAATATATATTTAAACATCAATAATCATTTTTATTATAGCATAATCATGATTTGTATAAAGAAATTTGCATTTAGGAATTACCCAATGCTATATTTTTTTATCAATGTTATCATCTAAGACTCATAATTAATCATTATTATTAGCATCAAGACACTATTATGTGTAAGGTAATGTGTGTTTTGGATTTAATTCATTTTATATTATATTAATAGATGAATTATTGTTTCGATATTATTTGGAATGCAATAATATAGAATCTCATATCTTATAACAATGATTATACCATACTTCTCCATTTCACTCTATAACAAAACCTTATTTGAATCAAATAATTTATATTTACCTCATGCTTACCCATTGAATAAATCACACACTCTAGTAGAATGACTTCCAAAATATTTTGGGCATACCTTTATTACTAAAGTCTACCTTGTCCAAAACAAGGTATATCATCATGTCGACAATACCTAACATATTTAACGTTGAAGAGTATAATGAAAGACTCAGTAAATTATAGATAAATAATTATTTATTCATGAAAATAATTTTATTTCCACAATTGGGTATATAAGTAATAAATTTTTATATTCATCGTATATTTCCAATTATTCATGTATAACTAAACTATTGGTTAAGTTTGAAACACCACAAATAATATCCATTATATAACTAGAATAATATATCATTGCGTCTAATGTAATTTATATATATTTTTGGGTAATACATAAAAAATGACATCTAGAATCATAAACATTGAAATATATAAGTTCTATACTTCTCACCACTCACATCGATACCACCCTTTCTTAAAAACCTAGACAATATACATTACATATTTTAACATTTTGATTTCTTAATTTTTACGTAATTTCAATAAACATGTTATTGAAATATTGTATTTCATAACAAATATGTATAAAATCATAAATTTCAATTCATTAATATACATGATGAATAACCAGTTACATAATTATATAATATAGTTTATTCAGTTTAAATGTTTATAAAAATTATTCCATGATACGCTAATAAAATAAACTCATGTTTAATAACCATCCAATTTTCATAAAAGGACATTAAGAAGGGTGATTTTGTAGTCCCCCTAGTATATGTTTATTCATGTCTTTTAATATTTTCTCCATAAGAACTAAACTTTAATATTCCTTTAATGTTTTTATTGTTTAGTGAACCATTCCTAGAAGAAACGATGTTTTTCTAAATATTGTTTTATTGTAATCTTAAAAAAACAATAGTAAATGGGTGAAAATTATTTGAGATTGGGATCCATTTAAAATAAATAATCCAAATATCAGTTTAAACATATCATGTAAAATAATCACTTATCTTTATCATCAATTATATTTTTCTTTAAAAGATTCCTAGATATGATAATCTATGTAATATCACCCATGTCCTAATGTAGTATCGATATATTACATTAGACCTTTATGTTATAATTATGAAATAATAATCTAATGTTTTATATGTGAGTCTCATATGTGTTATTTTTCTACACATCACTTACAGAGGTGGATCAACATGTATTAGTGGCATACACTCCTTGAATCTCCAACATCTTTGTGTTGAGCGCAAGCGCATATACGACACTTTAGAAAATCATGCTAGAAGAAAAATTATGGAATAATAGATATTTTAGTATGCCTTGTGATATTACATTTCATTTTATACAAAAGGAAAATCATAAAGATCAGTATTACTATCTTGATTACTTGAATAGTTGGTTTTATTTGATTAATTAGAATAGTTAATGTCTCCAACTTTTTTAAAAATTTCTAGATACCCTCTATATAGGAATCTAAATACTATGTCACTTGATTATTCTATTCTCAAGTAAATGTGAACCATCCATCACATTCTATAATATATGGATACAATACTACTTAGAGAGTTTATGTTATGTGTTTTACTGGAAAACCACATTAACATGAATATCCATGATGTGTTTAGTGAAGTCTAAGAATCTAAAATCATTATTATGGTTAACTAAAAACATTAAAGAAAATTTGAAAAAATATTTAGAAAGATACTCTTTTGGTTATGTTTTGAGTGAAGTTAAAAAAAATTTCTAATAAGAACACCCCAATAGTAAGAGTTACACTAAATTATGGATGATCAATAACACGTAATAACTATTTATTTTCAAATTCAACAGATTAATGGTGTTTTAAACACAATATTTCTATGGGGGTGTTTTATATTTTTCTGATTAATGAAACCCATTTTTATTAATCTATTCATTTTATGTAGTTGTTATCACAATAAGAAATTAAAAGAAAAAACATTCATCATTTCTTTATGAAATTTACAATTTATTATTTTGATTCCACTATCATGAAATTATATCAAATAAAAAAACATAATGGATATGAAATAAATGACTAGTCTTGAGAATATACAATTGGTTGACTCATTTAAACCAAATTTATTAAACATGGCCTAGGGGAATCATGCCTAATTAATAGATCAACTCATAATGTAGGTCTTCCCTTATATAATGTGTCCACTTCTTGTTTAGATGACACCCAAACAATGAATATTCCACTACATACAATTTCTTAATCATAGTTCAATAATACACACACATTGTCGGGGGGTATCAAGAGTAAAAAATATAGATAAATAACTCATAGTTGGGCCCACACACCCTTATACATATTAAACAAGAAAATAATAATGATTTAGTGATCCTGTTATTTAGTTATATTTTCCACATGCAATAAAATAATTATTTAAATAAATAAACAAAATAAACATACACATGATTGATCAATTACTCAAGAGAGGTAATTATTTAATATTAATATGGGATGAAATTAAATTTCAATAATTTTATAAAAGGAGATAAATTAAATAAAGTAAACGAATTTATTAAATTCAAATAAATTATTTTCATTCGGCCCCTCCATTAATTTAATTTTAATTCTAAAAATTAATTTAATTATTTAATTTTATATAATCAGAATTTTAAAATTAATAATTATTCTGACTAGAATTAGTATTTTTTATATTAAAAAAATAAATAATTTAATTTTTATTATATTTTAAAAATATCAGGGCCTCAAAACACCTTGTAGGCCCAATGCTAGTTGGCCAAAAACATTACAGGTATAGTTCAGGTTGTGTAGAGTCTTTTTAGGGGTATTATAGATCAGGTGGACCTTCCCAACATGCTCTAGTAATATAGTCATACACATGCCAGTATAGTATCATACCGAGAGGGAAGAAACTACATCAATCAAAAATAAAATATGAAAATTTGGAGTATGGAGGATTTCATGTGGGGTTTCATTAGAGGAATTGTTGGAGGATATTTATTCATTGTGGTTAGAATGGGTTGTGGTTGAAACCAAAAAATGAGCCCAGGAATGGGGTATATGGATTCCATTGACTGTAGTCTTATTCTATAATGGAAGCCAACTCTAGACGCTCTGTATGGAACATGGTGGGGCGTAAAGGGTTCTTGTGAACTGCTAGGAACATGATTTAGTGGAAATGTAATGAGACATCCAGGAGGTAGTATGCCGATATATATTATAGGTGGTGGTATTAAAAGACTCGACAATTTTTTTGGGAGGTGTGGCATGCGGTAGTGAGACCTGAAGAGGTCAGGCGATGAGTTTCTCTACTGGCTGTTGGGCATGCAGGACAGTCTATCAGCAATAGATTCGAAGGCATCCAACCTGCTTGGGGAGGGAGGTGTATTAATTATCTATGTCCAAGTAAATGGGATCCAAGATCATTTGGAGGATGTGGTGTCCTTGGGGTGACAATGATGGCCTAACTGTAGGCTTCTTAGATGGTTCCCCATGGAGGGATAGTAAGGATATATGTGGTTACATATTGATTGCAAGGGTGGCATGACCATGTTGTTATAGCTCATGGAGGAAGAACATTTTTGGAGGATCATCACATGGAAAGAGAGGGAGAGACAATAATTTGATCTTGGGGTGTTCCAACTAGTATAGAAAAGATTCATTGAGTATCCTTTTGCTTTTTTATGCCATAACCCTTTTGTGGATTTTCCAGATCCATGACAACCTCTTCATTATATGTTTTTACAATATTTAAATGGATTAAAATATATAATTTTAAAATAATAATAATTATTATTAATATAAAATATAATTAATTATTACTATAATTTAATTTCTACAATACCAATGGAATCTGGATCTGGGTAAAAAATACTATTTTGGCCGGACACTGGGATTCACCGAAATTTAATTCTACTGACATTTACATGTAATATTTAATATTTTCCATATTCAAATTTAATTACCTGAAAATAAAATATTTAGTTCCATAAATATTTTTCAGGATGGTAGAAATATGGCCATCCTAACATGAATCAATGTTCGGTCGGATCATTTGTGGCAGAAATTAAGCCCTCTACACAATTTAATAAAAAAATATTTTTAATTTTGCAATAGAAAGTTCACATGATCACTATGATAAAAATTAATGATACATGGGAATTCATAGAAATCCTATTGGTATGTGAATTTCAAAAATATCACCTGAGCAATGAAACATTTTTTCTCCAGTAATCCAAGCCTTGGTAGAGTACGATTATCTTTCGTGTATTAAATAGAGAATGAAAATTATAATGAACACATACATAGTTCTAAATGAATCACTCTCCACTATAGATATTAACTGGTGATCATTTCTTATAAGAGCATATGTTTAACTACTCAAGATCATCCACACACACATCCTAAATCTGGGTAATTTTAATTTGTCAAATTCTCATTGATAGTGAGGATCTTTGATGAATCCTTCAGTATTGGGGGAATCACCTCAATCCCATCCCTTTGATCTATCAAAGGTTCCTTGGATCAATCATACTATGAAAGAAACTTTCTCTCTCTCTAAGATGTTGGAGGATAGAGATTATATCATTCTCAATGAGTGGAAAATCCTCAAAATGAATGTATCCTCATGCTTCTATAGTGGGGAATAAATACATAGTTAGGGTTCCCAGACTATTGGAAATAAAACACCAAATAAATAAGAGATAAATAAATAATATTATTAACTAAAATTGGCCACATATATTATTTATAATTCATCATGTTGTAGTCATATATATATATATATATATATATATATATTAAATATACTACTTTATAATGTCGAATTCTTTATCCCAAATCATGATTCCAAATTATATTAATCAAATCTAGAATATTAAGTTAATATTAATTTGTAAAATGTTTTCATGCACTTACATAAACACTTATAAATATATTAAATTAATAATCTTAATCAAATTATTTTAGACGTGAATATTAATGAATATATTTATTCATAGGTTGTTGATGTCATGGTAATCTATTAGAACCTATGGTGGGGTAAACCATGTATTATATACCTATTCTTCATAATAGGGAATATTCTTGAATACTTAATTATGTGTGACCATATTATAAATTTTTCTGATAGTAGTGAGTTTTATTCACATACCATGAGTGAAGTCATTCAACCAATGAAGGCCCATAATGAAATAATGAATAGCCATAGAAATGAAAACCAACCTAAAAAAACAAAATGTGTAATATTATATCTTTGTCTATGGATATATTATAAAGCATTATGAAAACCAGTTTCATCATTGTTTCTTAATTTATAGTTTATTTTTTAAAATAGGCAATTCTAAGTCAAGCAACCATTTACATGGATTTATGAGGGTACTACCATTACAATCAACGAGGCCAAATATATAAATTCTGCAACATAAGATAAATCTTCTTTATATAGTAGATTGGTTTTCCCACGCATCAATGTAAGCTATCAAATGGAAGACATAGATAATGATCTCATGTTAGATTCTAAATACACATTTTTATAGATAGGAAAATCCAATGATAGATAAAACATGTGGAGTTCTAATTGGTGGGACTATCTTCATTATATAACCTAGTAGAGATCACAACATTCAAACTTCATGAGAAAAAGTATTGATTATTATGATCCCTTAACAGTTTTTAGTCAGACATAAATTATGTCCCTTCAATATGATGTATCTAGGAAATATGAAATATTTTATGATTAATTCCATAATATCTCATGAATTTCATTATAGAATTGTATATTCCATAGAGGTTTGATACGAGAATTAATCTAGGGATATTAATATGTAAATCGTAGGTTCAAAAATATATACACAATAATGGTAGTTGTATATGTTTCATATATTACTATATAAATTAAATGTATTCGAAATGTAATGTTCATGCTGGGTATAAGGAACTCACTATTACAACACTCCCACATGCACTTGAGAGAACATGCTAACTATCATTGTTAGATCTCACATGAACATGATCATGTATCTGCTGAATCATGGATTTTGTTTCTATGTCTAATATGTCTCCACTTCATGAAAATTCTACTATGTGTGAGATAACCCCTTAAGAAAAACTCCTAAGTTTTTTCATACACCAAGTATATCCCTTTTTTCAACTATTTAAACATGAAATATTTTCTAGTACCAATAAAATCATTATAAGCATGTTAAAACATTACTTATTAGGTGTAATTCCTATTAGTTTAAGTAATTCATGCAAATTTTAAACAACCTCTTTAGTGATAATGGAAGCCACAAAATAATTGTAATTTGTAAATCTGGACACCACATACTTCAATGATCATTTCTTGATCATTACCTAATCCCAACTATAATATTAATTCACATTTCCTGATAGAATTTTATTTTCTGTCCACTAAAAACAAGTTCCCTTTATTCCCCTCATTCTGGATACATATCCTTTATACTTATTCCTGTTAAATTGGATATTTTGGACTTCATACATTGCTGTTAGCCAAGATTTAACTCATATTTTATTACTATAATTCATTTTTCATAACATCATTATTTTACATATCCAAGAATTTGTGGGTGACCCATCACCGATGTTTATAAAATTCAACTAACCACTTTAACATCCTCCAATTCATTAGAACTTCATCTTGGAGAGATAAATTCAATGTTACCCAAGAATAAATTTCCTATAAATTTTTTCAAAATTGTATTTTTCAATACCATTTTAGTATATTTACTATTTAGTATGTCTAAAAAATAGTTTCATCAACCCCAATAGATTATGTTTTCAATAATGTTTGTTTCTACATCAAGGAAATTTCTTTATAGATACTTTTATTTTGGCCTTATCAAACAAAAAGATCAATAGTTTTTTCCATATGTTACCAATCATATTTTATGTGGAAATCCATGAAGATCCCACTAGCCTCTTGTTGAGACATGGAGTCGATTCATTTAAAAATAATAATCAATGATCTTGATTATTAATGTAATTTGGAACTGTATTTTAATACGATACACCCTTAGTAGCATTTTATATTGTCACTATCTTTTTCTAATTCTGTCATTTATATACATTAATTGATTGGTGGTTTTGGAATCCAACTCATAACAAAATAACAATATAACGTAAACATGAAATAATACAATCTAATGGATTTAAAATTAGCCACCTTGTATAAAAAGTTGATCATTATTTATACCACGCTGGTACCCTATTGTATAGTTTTTCTTGAATGAAAATAATATTATTCAAAATAATAAACCTCTGATATTTTAACACATGTAATGCATTGAATTTTAATTGATTTTATCAATTTTAACTAATTTTCATGCAATTGCTACTTGAAAGAATTACATGTCAAAATAATTATGTTTCCCCACCTCTGGTGAATATAAAACAATTACTTTTGTTCTATTCTTCAAATGAAATATGTGTATCTAGAACATTCCTATTTGAGGATCTCTTACAGAACATGGTCCTATTCAAACAAATTGTGCATTATTAGAAGTTAAAAAATCCAATTCAAACATTATCACACTATCTCATGTAGATATGCGCACCATTATATAGAAATATAGTTTGTCACATTACAATAACTATTCTATCATATTGATTTCTATAATATATTTAGAAAAATAAAGATTACTTACTTTAGATGCACATTTTTTGTTGTTGTATGCTTATTAAGATATTTAGAAAACAATTCACTTTGAAACACAATACAGTTATGAAATAAAGGATTTATATCATACTAAAACTCATATGATATTTATTTTTCATTATAATTAGAATAAGGATATAGGATAACACCGATATTTTTTATACATGTATTTAAAAATAATTATTGTATCAGCAATGAATATAAGTTGAAACATTGACGAATGTTTCCCTTACATCATAACACATATGTGTACAAGGAAATACACTTTTAAAATTTAATCCACATTATATTTTTCTAATAAATGATGATAATTAATAATCATCATAAATACTTCTTATTTTCATCATATATATATTGTGCATAAGGAAATGTGTAATTAGGAAATACTCCAAGATATATTATATTAATTGATGAATTATTGTTCAAAATATTCTTTGTCACACTAGTATAAATAATATCATATATTCGAATAATTCTTATAACATGAATCTATTTATAATTCCTTAAAAACCATATTGTATTATAATGAAGTATATTTACCTATATCATAAACATGGAATAGTGTTTTCTGTCTAGATGAATTTTTTTTTTGAATTTTGTGTGGCGTACCATTATTTTTAAAGGTTTATTTATCACAAACAAAGTACATGAATTTTCCAATAATACCGAATTTTTTTAGCTATGATGAGCATAAAACCATAATGGGTATATCCCAAAAAACTACTTATGTTTTCATGATAATGTTTTATCATTCTACAAGTGGGTATATAAGCCTTATGTTCTTATTTTCATCATGTATTTTCTATGATTCATGTATCAATATACTATTGGTTTATGATTAAAAACCCACAATAAAATTTTGTTCCAAAAGTATAATAATATCTCATTTTTTATAAAGGGCACACATGATAAATACCATGGTAATACATAAAAAATTAAAATATAATCATTAACATGGAAAATTGAAGTTCTGTACTTCTAACCACTGAATTAGGGACCCCCCTTTCATAGATTCATTTAGAAAACATCTATATTATTTTAACATTTGAATTACATGAATGGTTACTATATTTTGATACACATATTTTATGGAAATATTATATTTAATACAACAGTAGTATAAAAATTATTACTTTATCATAATTTACATTCATATAGAAGTAGTGATTACTCTCATCTTTAATTTAGTTCACACATTAAAGCTCTACCTATTTTATTTCATGATATAAGAAGAATATAACCTGATGATTAATAACCAACTACTTTTTTTAACATAATTTTCAAAGATTCATTTCACATCACTCATTCCATTTTCATTTTAGAATTATATTTCAAATTTTTCACCATATGAACTAATTATTAATCTATCATTAATATTCTTATTTCTTGGGGAACCATACCTAAAAGGTAATGAATAATTTTCCCAATACATTTAGATTTTTATTATTAAATGAAACTGTAATAATTTTTTAAAAATGTTATGAGGAAGGGATATATGGAATAATTATATGCTATCATACAAATATTTCATATATGGAGTAATAATCACTTATTAATATATTCCCATCACATTCTTCTCGCATGTTTCTTGAAGAGGAGAATCCATGTAACATCATCCATGTCTTAATGATGAATTTACAATATACATGAGTCATTGATGAAAACAATATAACATAACCATCATATGGTGCATAAATGAGTCTCTTATGGGAAATCTTTCCCACCCTCACTTTATGAGCTAGATCAATTGTTATTAGGGACACCATCACCTTGAATATAATATTTAATATAATTGTTCTAAAGCAGTTATACTAATATTTGGATGCTCATTCTAGATACAATATTTTTTTCCATTACATTCCATCATATTTCTTCTGGTAATACATTCTATTTTCTTCAAAAATAAAATCTAACAGTATTTTAAATTCATCTATATTACCAATTTAGATATTATTAATTAATTAATTAAATCATTAAATTTATATTAATATTAATCAAACTCAATAAACCAAATGTTCTAAAAATAGAATAATTTTTTACTTGATTATTCTTCTGGAATGGATTCTTGAAAATCCATGAATAGTCTCCTAGCAATGGAAATGACATTGTCTGTAGAGTTTAAGGTAGTTTTTCGACATTCCATCTACTTTAACTCAAGACTTCATGATATTTCAATTGAAGAATAAAATTATAAAATCACAAATAAGACTTAAAATTCATTTCATATGACAAAAAAATTATATATGGATACTTGTTTTTATTCCAACTTATGTCAATTAAACCCATTATTTTTATAAGTACCCTATACTAGAGGGAGGCCCCTCATCTATGGATGAATGAGAACCCAAAACACCTAGTTGTGTCAAAATTAATTTTAAGGAAGGTTTTTTGATATAAAATTTATATGAGGTTTTTTTATTTTTCCATCGAATGTAATACATTTCTATAAATCCATTCATTATAGGTTGTTGTGCTCCCAATTAAATGTTAATTGATAAAACATTCACTACATCATTGTGAATTTTACTTTTTGTTAGTTTATGAGTTTCATTCAATCATGAAAATTCATAATATTACAAACAAATACAAAATATATAAAAAATATATGACTTTTCTTGAGAATCTACTATGGTAAATCCAGTTATACTCAATGGAACAGGCATGACCTAGGTGAATCATACAATAGTGGTTAATTCACTCGGGATGTTTTTTGTCATCCATCCATTATATCCATTTCTTATCTAGATTTTACCTCAACATGGGGTGGTATACATCTCAAAACACCCACTTTATAGTAGAATAACACTCGAATGCATGAGTTGGGTTATTGAGAGAACAATGTACATGTAAAAACATTTATATAGGCTTGAAAACACACTATCATATTGAATTAAAAAATGATGAATTCAAATATTTTTTTTATTAAATTCATTAAATGAAAATAAATAAATAAATGAAAGATACACATGGTCGGTCAGTTTCTCTTGTCATGTAAATAGGTAAAATAAATGTGTAATTAAATTAAATTTCAATACATTTAATGTATTATAGATAATAAATATGTTGAATGAATTAATTAAAATCAAATATATGTTTTTTAATTCGGACTCGGTATTAATATAATTTTAATTCTAAAAAATAAATAATTTTATAAATTTAATTTAATTCACAAAATTAAATTAAGTATTAAATAGATTAATATTTTTATAAAATTAAAAATTAATAAACTTAATCATGATTATATTTTAAAAATAATACATCCCTAAAACATCAAGGAGGCCTAATGTAGGTTGTGAGGATCATGTGCAAGGCATGTTTTTGATATGAAATAACCGTGAAACACTTTTTTGGGTGGGATTGACATACCCTATACCATTTTTAGAAGGTCCAGCCCACCCAAGACCATATAGACCAACATTGGGTTGGAAAAATATACTAGAATTCTAAAATAAAAATAAAACATCATGGGAGCGATGTTACGATATAAGGAATTGGCGAAGGCATTATCGTTGGAATTTTATTTTTGGCCATAAGAACATGTTGATATGGAACTGAGAAATGGTGGCCATTACTGGTGTCGATGGATTGTGATGGCTGCTGTCAGAACTCTCCGAAGGTAGGGTCCATGGGATCTCATCCTTGAACATGATGGTGTACGAAGGTAACACACACACTATCATGAACATGGTATGGAATTAAGTTTTCATGGATTCATTGAGGGAGTGTGGCGATTACTGGATATGTTGGTGTGTGAATTAGTAGATTCTTTGGGTGGCAAGGTCCACTGTGGTAGGATTAGTAGAGGCCAATCGACATGTTTCCTGGATGTCTAGTGGGATAGTGGGACAAAAGGACCATGTTGACTTTAGAGACAGTATTCCTGCTCTAGGGGTAGGAACCCTCATGATCTATAACCAATGTGACAATGATGGAGTTTATATAGTGGAGGGGGCTACCTCACATCTATGGTGGTGGCCTGACTGGGGCTTTCCAAGAAAACACATTCGAAAAGCCCAAATCAAAAGCTGGTTGGCATTGATTTCGGTAGAGGAGAGGTGCAGCCATGCAATGTGGTCTCACTGAGAAGGAACCATCTGGGGGTGCAACATATATTCTAGGAAGGAAGATATTGTGGTATAACCATTGGCGTGGGGTATCATATGATGCAATTATTCTGTCAAAAGCATGTGTATTTTATTAATTCACACCCCTTTTGTAGATTTCCAAAAACCCCTCAAATCTCACAGATGAAGTTTATTCAAAATTTTATTGCTAACCATATATCTTTTTAGTGAATTAATAATAATAATTTTCATAATTAAATAAAGAATAATAATTAAATTATATCCAAAAAACATGTGGAATATAGTGTTCTAGGAAAATACTATTCTTTATGGAAAACATTATTCATAAATATTCAATTTTGCTAATGTAAATGGGTAAAATTGAATATATCCATTCTTCATATTTAATTTCAGGAAATCACGCAATTTCATTCAATAATTTTTTCAAATGGATATAATTTGTCCATCTGAACATGAATCATTTTGTGGCTAAATCCTTTGGAACTGAAATTAAACAATCTACATAACTTATTGAAAATAATTTTTATTTTGTCTCACAAAATTCATGAGATCATTCTAATACCAATATCTAGTACTAGGGAAGACAACATAATGTGTTGTGAAGGAAATTTAAAAAAATATTACTGTAGAAACAAAAAAATCATTTCTTTATTAGTTTGAGAGCCAATATAGTTAGATGTTATAACCTAAAATAAATGGTGAAAAAATATTAATAAGAACACATACATTAATCAAAATTAAGTCCACTCATATATAGCTACTCACTAATGATAGTTTCATATAGTATCTGCTACTTAACTCTTATAAATCTTCCTCACATTATTCATGAATCCATAAGATCATCATTTTTCAAATTCTATGAGATTACGTGGAGATCTGAAGATTCTTTTATCATTGCATCAATCACCTCAACCATATCCCTTCCATCTGTCAAATATTCCTTGTGTTGATTGCTTAGAGAGAGTCTCTCTCTCTATTATGGATGTTTGAGGAGGGTGAAGCACTCAATTCAAATTAAAGAAAATTTATCATAATGAAACAATCAACCTTCTTATATATTGGGTTGAAAAAGGAACCTGGTTAGGGTTCACTACCATCATAAATAAAACACCCACTAAATAGGCAAAAAATACATATTTATTGAAAACTAAATTGTGACATAAATCTTATTTATATATTATCACATATTTATAATATATGTTCAATGATTAATTTGATCAAACACAATCATTTTACTCGACTCGTAACTCTAACTAATGTTTAATGAAACTATAATACTAAAATAATATACATTTATATAAAATTTTAATGTAATTACTTAATCACCTATAAATAAATTTAATAATAACAATCAACCCAATTATTCTATACATGAATAATATTTAATAAATTTATTCATTAGAGATTTATGACTCGAAGAAATCTTGGACCCCATGTTTGAGGCCATAATGTCCTATATACCTATTCATCGCAATATAAATGATTCATAAATATGGTATTATGATGGAACATCTACGGATTTATCTCAATAGTATTGAATAGTATTCCAAAAAATATGATTATAGTCTACAAACCCTTCAATGCCCATATTAAGATAAGTAATAGCCACTAAAAATAAAACCAATAAATGAAAACACTCGATATGATATAATAACAATGTCTGTAAACATCTCATAAAGAAAGATACATATATTTGTTACAATATCACCTAACAGAGTTCGCCATGTTCGAACATCATGAGAATAATCATCAATAATTAGGATCCACCATCGCCTAATAGTTAGACACAAATATGTTTTGTCGGTATGATGTATCAGGACAATTTAAAATATATTTATGGTTAATTCAATATTACATAAAGGCTCTCATTATATCATCAGATATTCTATAACATTTTGATATAAAATTTAATATACGAACATTTCTATTTAAATAGTAGATGCAGAAATATCTATAGTATTATGGTTAGTGTGAAACATACATATCTCACTATAAACATTAAATGTTATTCAAATATTACTATTCATGTTGGCTATAGGGATCTTACTATTACAACACATACAAGGTGATCATATATAATGTAATTAATTATCAATAAACTAGGATTCTTACATCATGTTACTAACTATCATATTATGAGGCCCAATTCAATGATATTTAATTTCATGATATGGGGACATAGGTACCATGCTTATTAAGGGAATATAACAAGGTCCCATTTGTACACATTTCCATTATATATAGTGATGAGATATGAGTATTTTTTGGGTTCAAATTTTCTATGGTAAACCCAACATGAATACATAAGTTCTAGATAACTCCATATTAATGATGATGGACTTATACGGTTGGTCCCATGACATGAATTATAAGTTAACAGGAATCCTATGAAAACATGAATCAAGAAACATATTGTTTTTCAATATTTTTTATCTTTTTTTACCTTACCTATACACTTTTAAAATTGAATTAATGGTTATATTTTAGTGATAAGGGAGGTAACATTATCTTTATAGAGTCTCAACACCATGAAAACATGATGTGGTCGCATAATAATGCATTAATATGGGAAAACTTATCATGAATCAGTGTAGGTATCTACTTATAAGTGATGTAATACATGAAGATGTAATATATTTCTTCTAAAGAGATATTAGAATTGTTTTTCACTATATATTAAATGATAATAAGAATTAATTCACATATATTGATTTTA
The DNA here is from genome assembly GCA_963277665.1 of Viscum album. Lineage (NCBI taxonomy): Eukaryota > Viridiplantae > Streptophyta > Magnoliopsida > Santalales > Viscaceae > Viscum > Viscum album. The sequence goes on along the minus strand of OY728130.1, from coordinate 622,266,025 downwards.
TTTGAATGGAAAATTTTCATTATTAGTTATGTAAGACATGAAATTTGGGTTAGTAAGTGAATCCATAACCTTCAAATACAAGAGTTTAGTAATCCATCATATATATCATGCCCTTAAAGGGTGGAATGAATAATTTGAGGTTCTATAGAACATTTATTTCTATGTTGTTTATGTTAATACAAGACATAACACTCTTATTAATGTAACTTTATTTAGGATATATTGTATGTTGTGTAGTTTAATGTATTGTTACAAGTGCCATAAACAATATAGTTTATAATTGAGTTTCTAGGATGTTAGTTTCTTTCATTTTAATGTCATATATATTTAACCAATATTTAATGGTGTTTATTCTGAAGTGATGAAAAGTCTTCTGAATAGATTTTGGAATCCATAATGGTATCAAAGCTATATTTTTTTATCTGATTCAACATCATGAAAATTAATAAGGTAAACATTGTCTTTTGATTTCATAATAACATATAATTTATAATTTACTTGGAAAGATGTAAACCAATACTAATGAATAAAATACCACCACACCATTAGAAAATATCTCATATGATTAGGTGGTACCATTAATTTTTTAGAAAAAACATACCTTGTTAGCTATTTCATTAATCATAGGGAATAATGATCATCTTTATTCATTGGGGTTCCCATTTAAATTGGTCAATCACAACATTACCAATTTCAATGAAATTGGAATCAATGAGGATCCAAAAATGGGTTTTGGTGATCTAATAAGAGATCCTTAGTTATGGATTGGGGAATTATAAGGCAATAAAATCAATATATTTAGTTGATGGTGATTCATACATAAAAGTTATGAATTTGGTTAGTTGGAAGAAAAGATGTACAAAATTACATGAAAAATAGTACAGTTACACAATCATTTGTCTGAAATGTTTTTTTGGGAATACAAAGTAGATCATATTACATATAGATTATAAAGTAAACCTCAATTAGAATAATGTGTTGCCTAATGATTTAATAGGGGAATCCTGATCATTAGTTAAAAAACCATACAGTTGTGATATATATTCCTATTTTCTATATGAATTTGAACAAAACTAATGAAAATATGTGAAACCCAAGAATATATATTCCATCATTAATGGATATTGGCATATTAATGAAGGTTAATAGAAAAGTCAAACCACACCAAGGAACATTACCATTATATTTTTTGATGTCACATATCTATAATTTTCACTACCTATATAATTATTTGGTAAATATCTCACTATATCCCAATGATCACTCCCATATATACCTTGTCACCCAGCTCTAGAATATATTATATTATAGAATTATGGGTATTTTATCAGTTTATAAATATGATGGAAACCGAAAAATCCAAATTTATATATAAAATAAATTTCATCATAATTATATATTTGATGCTCTAATTTATATGATGTTCTTATCAATATTCCACAAATATAAATATTCAAATTTTGAGTTCAATGTTAAATGACTATTCATTAGATTAAAATTCAAGTAGAAAAAAAATATTTTGAATATGAAATTATTCAATAATAAAAATTATCTTCAATATATTCTACCAATCATACTATATTATTTCAGATGTATCCATGAAAATAAGAAAACTTCGATTAATAATATCCTCTCAATACCCAATTAATAACATCACATTCCTCTAAATTCATATATTTATAAAATTCCATTGCTTCGACAAAATTTTTCTCTTATCCTTCTACCATAACAAAAATCTATATTAAATTCTTCTCTACTATTGGTATTTTATTAGAATCTAGACTAGATTATAATATATCCATGTCATTCAGAAATTACTATTAAACATTTACTCATCAACCATATTCCATCAAACATTATTTTAACCTTAGACATTTGAAGATCCTAAAATAACTAATAATTATTAGACTCTATTTATCATATTAGGGAACATGAAAAAAACACCCAAATATTCTTGCAAGATCTAAATAATATGATAGCATCTTAATTATGAAGTTATACAATTTTCAATGCATTAAAACATCCATTGCAGTATAGAAGACCAGTTGTTTTATTAATTTTCTATAATAAAATGTTATCTTATAGTGTGAAAAGATATTCCACTATGAAATGTTGTGTTTTAATGATAATAAAATCAAACAATAACTTTCAAGACCCTTATTAAATCTTTAAACTCTTACCATAATAATAATATTAACTTAATTAATGTGATATCTATTTTATTTTCGCGTGATTACTAGATTATTTTAAAATCAGCCTCACATTATTCATCCTATAACACAACCACCATGGTTGAAAAATTAGTTTGTTTTGTTTCATGTACCCTTATGAAATAGTCATTTGTAATGGTTTCCACTTACCTCTTATCAAAAATTCATCATCCATATCTCTAATATGAAAAAAGTAGTAGATAAAACAAACAAATAATATATATGAACCATATTTATTATGTTTGTATCATTTATATAATATGTTGATAACTAATACATATCATGTTCATTTTTAAATATTATATCACATATATGAACATTAGATATTAGAGATATGACCAATACATATCATGTAGGTGACTAAACTGATTAGATAATTTCCCAAATACTTAAATATTTAAATTCCAATATAGTAAGACTATGAATTACCCCATAAGTATGGGTACCTATCAATTTTCAATGGTGAAACATATATTTTATTTGGTGCATTTGATATACTTAAATATCATTCCATACATATATTTTCATTTATGATTTCTCACATTACACATTAGAGAAATTATTTTTTACCTGATACAACCTATAGTCAGAGAACTTTTAAAATTATATGTCCCAATCATGTCTGCATTGTTTATCATTGAAAATATATATTTACATATATTTAATGACCAATTTATAAAAAATCTATATTTTTTAAAATGATTATAATTTATCTCATCCTTTCCATTTCATATATAGAAATCCTCAATTATACTCTCACCTTCCTTAAATATTAGATATGATTAAAAAATTTTATTATTAATAAAATTAGATATCCCTTCAAAAACCAAAAAATTACATCCTCATTACATGAACTTCATATATAGAAATAAAATATCTTTACTCCATTCAAAACATCCTCACGAGATCATACATGATCCTCTAAATCCTATAGTTCTCTGTACATCATGGATTGCTTCCCCCAAACTAGATCCCATATATAGAATCTAGCCACACTATCCATCAAAACACCATTGTGTTAACTAAGTATTTCATAATATTATTATCTACATGTAATTTTTCATTTAAATAATTTAAAAAAATAACATTAATTGATAAAAAATATTAAATAAATTCTTTGATAGAAATGTTATGGAACTTTTGATTTTATGTTCCATTATTTTATAAATCACAATCTAAACTATAACTTCATTTACTCTAATGACATGATTGTATTTTTGGGGTATTTAATTTTACCCCTTTAAAAATAAAAAATCATTATTTTATGAGTTTTTATTTAATATCCACCCCCATTTTCACCAAGAAAAATATAGGTAAATGAAAGTACTCTAATCCCACTTATAGGAATAAATTTTTCACTAAATTTAGAATAGAAAATATTATATAATTATTACTTCAATGAAATTATATATTAAGAGATACTACACATCCATGTTCTTCCATCATTAATGAAAATATTTTATTTATTGTGTTTGAGAATAAATACCAAATTTAGAAATATAAAACCCACTAATTCGATAGATTATATATTCAATGTTTTTTTACCATGAAACACTAACCCCTATGATTTGGGATATCAGATTATGAAAATATTTGGTATAGGTTTTAATAATTGGTCCTGTGATTCTATTTCATGATTTTAGGTAAGGCAGTTATAATATGACATTATACCAAAACCCTATATCGAAATTCTAACATCCAATCATAGAGGAGCCTCAAGAATGAAATATAATCCATCTGAAATATGTCCTCAAAAAGAGTATTTTTAAATGTATTCATTGTGAGTTGTAGGTAAAAAATAAATGAGGTAGTGAACCTTCACTAGCTTGGATACTATATGTAAGGTTGGGTCACGATTCGACCTCACCTGTGAGGACATACCACAATACTATGTGTCACATCATGTCTTATGATATTACATTGTAACATTACATCCTATGTCCAATATCAGTTAATTAGGAAGTATCTAATATATAATATATATCCTTTATGGACTATCCACATGTAAAATTCCTATTTCTTTTTTTATAAGTTATCTCCAAGGGAAAAAATGTTCTGAGGTAGCGAGAAAATGTGAATAATACCTTACTGAGATGGTCATAAGACCCTACATATGATATTTGAGTTGGGGATATTTTTAGATCCTAGGGAATGTTCTATAACGTCCCATAATTTACATACATTGTTAATACTTCAAAATTGAAGCATACTTAATACAACATATAAAAAACAACTAAAGTACAGTATAGGTATAGTGTCTTTAGAAACTGGGAAACATAAACAACTGGTTCATAAAGCGTCTACATTATCTCCCATTTATTTCATCATATCTATAGTCCCTTTTGGCATATCTTACTTAATAACCTTCTTCCTGACCTGGGGAAAGAAAACATACAAAAGGGTGAGCTCAAATTCTTAGTAAGGGTAAACAAAAGAAATATTAATCACATCATATTCATAAGAACATAACTTTTGGAAATCATAACCTGCAAAAGAGAGCATAATTTCATAACATGGGATAAATCATAATAGTGAAATGTAATCCCAATAATCATAACATAAAACATTAAAATTTTTGGAATACACACATAATCATAGAGAATCATTTCTTATTAGTCAAGACTCATTTCCAAGACTATCTTAGTAGACAAAGTCCATTTCTGAAACGAGTTCACTCCCCGTTTCAATCCTGTTTCACTGAACCGGTATAACCTACAGTTCCATCCATGTCTATCTCATGAGATATAAAATCATTACCCAATGCATTGGAGGGAGATATAGGTCCCACCCATCTCATAATGATACCATTCTTATGTGTGCCACAAAATCATAAATAATACATCATTGCATAACCCATAAAAATGTGAATCTTAAACATCATGACATCATCAAACAATTCATATAAGATAAAGGAATTCATAAAAATAATTCCATCACAACATAATCAAATAAATGTAATAATAGAGATATAAACATAACCCTATATTATCCTAGATGAAAAATAATTTTGATAAAACACTTGAAATCCATTCTTGAGGAAAATATCCTTTCAAATTCAAAAAATATATTCCTTTTTTAAACATGTCATACAATTTTAAACTAAAGAAGTCGATTAAAAATAAACTTGAAAACTTGTAAAGGAAGCTTCTTGGAAATAATGTTTTAAAAATCAATTCATGCCGTATAAGTTAAAAAATATTCTTCGTACTTTTGTCGGAAAAGTCAAAAAGTAACTCGTATGAAAAACGACAAAAGATTCCTTTCATATCCTTTACTAAAAACTCACCGAAGGGTAAAATTGGATTTAAAAAATTGTAGGTGGATGGAAATATTGTTACATATTCAGGAAACATAGATTTGGATGATAAAATACACCCTAGTAAATACTAAAGTATAAACAATCTCGGATAAAAATGAGACTGTGATATTTCCCTTTCCTTTGGTCCGATTTTCTTCATAAGTGTCAGAACCTCCTATATAATGATTTAAGTAATGTTATTGACTTATTCCATAATCATACTTACTGTTATGATATCATATATGGACATATTCATAGCTTATTATTAGTAATAATTCATTACTACTTATTATTCGAGTGTTTATTACTTTTTGTTCTTATGCGTGTTTTGTCAAATAAATTATTATTATTCTCTTTAGGTTATAGATACCTCATTTACAGAATGGTATTAGTTTAATATATATCATATTTTTTCATTCAATTCATTTATATAATTATTATTCAATGAATATCATGTAGAACGAGTCGCATCACATCGTGGAGACGGTATTCCGTACGTACGCACGAGTGATGATATCGTTCCTATGATCGTGGAATTGTATTGGAGTGTATGTATACTATTTTAGAATCAATATAACTTTATAATAGTCATATATAGTCATTATTTACACCATTATACACATCCATGTACGGTGGTGGTGGAAAATAGATTACACCATGTCGTGGAGACGGTATTCCGTACGTACGCACGCGCGATGATTTCTTTTTCCATAGGATGGATAGATGATGAAATAGGGTTGTTTCATACTTATAATAACATATCCATATATTAGTGATACTTATGTTATTACTTCTTAATGAAACAACTAAAGAAGAAGAAGTGGAAGAAGAAATAAAGATGAAAGAATCGGTAACGGACATTACCTCTTCTTTGAAGTGCTTCTTTGAGACCTCCTTTTAGGGCACTAAAATAGGTCTTTGAAGAAGACCAGAACTATAGGATGTTTCTAGGTAAGTGGAGAGGAGAAATGGGCAGAGTTTGGCCGAGCATGAAGGCTCAAGGTGGTGTGAGGAAGAGGGGGAGGAGGTACCCTTTTATAAGGGAGGAGAGGGGCACCTTTGGAATAACTAAAAATATTATTTTATTACAAAGTCAATTTCGGTTTTTAAATGCTCAAAATTGATATATTTCGAAGATAAGGTGGGTAGGGGTCTAACTCCTCTCATCCAATAGAATTTAGAGAAGTTTAGGTATCAATTTTAACCTTATCATTTAGATTTAACTCAATGTTAGATAATTTATATTTCACCGTGTCTTCTTGTTTTCTTACACTATAAGGTTAATAAACTTACAATATCAAGCCAAACGAACCCCAAGTTGTTTATTATTAATATATATAACCTTATCTAAGTCATTTGGACGAACCATAGATTTTTAAGAATAAAATAACAATTAATAATATAATATTTGTTTTAAAAACTATTTTATGTCAATTTTGACACTATTTAGTAATTGATTTTTGTGAAAATCATAACAGAATGATTAGTTCGAAAAAAGTTAATTAAATCAATAATAACATGTCATATTATCCTAGAAAATTAGTTTAATTCATAAAAAGTCTCAAATTACATTTATTTGGGTATTTATAACATCAATTATGTCAATATTTCATTAATAAGATAATTACTGCATCATCATTGTGTCATAAATAAATTAAATTATATAATGTCTAAAAATTAAAAATAAAATACCATTATGTAGGAAATATTTTTAGATTTCTAATTAATTTTTATATTTGAATTTATATAATGTATAACCCTATATTAAAAATGATTTCCTTATTAAACATTGATTTTTACTATTTTAACCCTTCTTTAAATAAATTAATAATAAATGTCCTAATCTAATCCAAGTGGGCCTAAATGGTCATATTTTATTTCTAAGGTTGTTTTTGGTCAAATTAAACTTTTACAATAGAATTAGGACATGTGTTAGGGTAATAATAATATCATTTTGACCCTTAATTACCCTATTTACTTTTAACCGTGGTAAAAAAAGTAAAAAGTTACTATTCACCTGAAAGGTGCTGTCGTGGGCGCTTTCAAATGATATTGTTTCTTTACTAAGTGCAGCACAGTGGCTGACCTAGGTCGTTCTCTTGAGGAGGAATTAGTTTAACAACCCTTATAAGGCTTGAAGAAACCAAAAAGATGAAACAAAATGATAAAATATGGGGGTGGTTTGATTGAAAGACTTTTAGAACACGAAACAAAACAATCAAGGCAGTCAAGGAGTAAAAGACAATCACGAACACTGTTTCTTTAAAATCACTACTATTACAAGTCATATCCAATCTAATCTACCACTTAACCATTCTTTAATAATTATCCCATATGATTATAATTCATTAAATTGTGACCCCCTAACCTTGTCAACCCCAGAACCCTACGGAATTTGACACAACCACCTGTATTTGAAGAAATGAGCACTAGGTTGTCTTTGAGACTTCCAATCGCAGTACCCAACTTTGATTGTGGTACAAATCCAACTTATGATCAATGGTCAATTAGGGCAGAACCTCCTATCTAGAGTTAAGAATTAATTATTTTTAGGGATGAGAGTTGAACCCTACAATTCTATCCCAAGTTGATTAGATTTTACAATTGAAGTTTGTCTCTCTCGATTCACACATGACCAACCTCGCGGTCAGATGCAAGTCGAGTGAGTTCCTTACAACATAAATCTCAATTAATTGATCACAAATTATGAATTACAGTATGTTCATGGATTCAAAATGAATATATGAAGGGGTAGGGATTAGATCGACTATGAACGAAACTACTCTTCTATGGTTGGAATTTTCATTGTGGAGACGTTTTTCATAAGCAACGGATTGAAAGGTAAATACCCAATCTTGTCTCCACTCTAAGATTCCAAAACCAAGAAGCAAAAAAAATAAGATAGTAAAATAATAAAAAAGAATATTTATTGAAGAAAAGGGCAAGTTGCAAGCATGAAAACAATGAAACACAAGTGGAGGTGGGAGAGGAGAGCCTTCTTGGAAGAGATCCTTGCACAAAGCCTCACTTCTTACAAGGGGTTAGAGGAGTTCCTAGGAAACCAACTCTTGGATGCACCTTGCCCAAGCTCCGAAACAGCCTCCCAAAGAGTGAAAGTTTCCTTTAAATAGAGTTGGGGAGGGCTAGGGTTACAAATGGATTCAAGTGTGAATGTGGAAATTCGGGAAAATATTTTAATCCTAGGTGCACCGCCTGTTTGACCTCAAAATACGTGATCCAGCTATTCTTCCAGAAGAATGATTTGTGCGAATATGTGTCTTCTAGATGCTCTCTGAATTTGGGCCACATCCAAGCACGGATAAGAACGTTATGGCCAACATACAGAAGCACTATCCAGCCCAGCGAGTCCAGTCCAGCTTTGTCTTCATGGCCCATTTACTCCAAGTAAACCCACGATATAGCTCCATTGGCCGTAATGAAAGTTGTAGAACCTTTAGTGAGGAATTCGCTCAAAAACTATTAAGTTCCAATTCAGGCAATAAAAATATTTATTCATAATATACCACAGTGCACTTTAAAAGGGTAAAACTGGAAATTTCATCAAATTTTCAATTGAGTGATCTAATCCTAAATATTCCATAATTGATCATATATAACACAATGTGAGGAAACTATATCATTTATTATCAATAAAATATTCAATAAAATAGTGTTTTATCAACTCCCCCACACATACCCTTTTGCACTCCTGGGCAAAACCTCATGTCATGTAAACATTAATATCAAATCAAAACCAATTTTAAAACACATATCATTGAGATCAATCAATTTCACACCAAGAATAAAAAGATATAATGCCTCATAAAAAACATTATTTCAAGTTCTCCATTTATATCATTTAATATATTTCCACTTCATTTATCCTCCGATGAACAAAAGAGTTACCTCGCTTGAATTCTCTCTCATCACTCAAATATCAATTTTTTTGTAATGTCTTTATTATCCAAACTCATACAAGGGTCACCATAGGCTTGATAGATTCCTACATCGCTACCCGATGTGAGTCAAGGACATATGTTTATCATGAGGACTTTTCCGGGTTGTTCTGTGGCTTTCGGTTGGTAGGATTAAAATGTGAAAAACTCTGAGGCTGAATGAGGAGGGCTTGACTCTTTTGAAGCAAAATTGCATTAATCTAACTTTATATTAAATATGGTCTTCTCCTCAATCCCCATAGTATCAATTCAGCTCCATCATCATGAAAAGTCATGAAATTTTTACACCATTCACCATTTCAGCATAAAAAATTTCAATCTTCTCAAACATGATTTTCTTGAAAGCTCTAGATGGGCACAACTTTCCACCTCAATTAGAAGCTCCAGAAAAGGCACAGCTTCACTTGTCATAAAAGCTCCAGAAAAGGCACAACTTTCAATATAATGAATTTCTTCAGCAGAAAACACATCTCTTCAGAATTTAATTTTCCACCCAAAGTATCACAGAATGTGGTGGAAAAACACAAGACAACTTCCCCCACACTTAAGCTCAACTAGATTATGCAATTTTACTTCAAGAGTTGGTTGGATAGGGAATATTGGCTTGTAATGTGGCTAAACTAACAAGCTGTGAATGGCCTCTAAGGGATAAAAGGATTAAATATTCAAGGTAGTACATTATAAAAAAGTATTCTTTGAAATAGGGGCTTTAATACTAAACTAATGCCTCAATCATTTAAACATAAGTACCTCAAACCCTCAAGTTTTGACAGGAATAAATCAAATTCTGGTTAAATCAAGCATTGTTTTGTTCTCTCAAGAAGTGAGGTGAATGTAATGAATATGAAAATAATGGTTCATAAGGCTCACAGGAAAGTGATTTCAAATATAGAGACAGTGAGATGTGGCATGGGATTCAAAATTCGGTGTACTTTCCATGAAATTACTAAATATTTGAACATGAAACAAAGTCATTTCAGCATTCCTTTAAGCTTAGTTTCATGGGGTAAATTGTTTCACTTATTGATATGGATTTAAAAATGGTGATGAGAATCATTTCAGCTCAAAAGTTTCTAAAACACACAGAAAATTGTAAAATAAACACACAAAATTTGAAAAACAAACAATTATTATTATTATTATTTGAACAGGAAAGAAATTGAAATTACTAAACTAGAAGGTTCCCTCCCCCACACTTAAAATATTTAATTGCCCTCAATGTGAACCTATGAGATGATATATGCACATGAAATGCAAAATTTTTAAATAGGACAAATAATATAAAAGTGAAAGGGTTAGGAACAACCTGATGTGCTCAAGTGATGATGGGGTTATGCAGTGTGATAAAATCCACTGCATCAGTAGGAAGTCCCTCAATTTATCTCTTCAAACGTTGCCCATTTACTATAAAGCTCCTTCCAGTGTCCTCTTGTGTGATCTCCACTGCACCATAAGGAAAACCATTAGACACAATATAAGGACCTAACCATCTTGAACACAACTTACCAGGAATCAACTTCAGTCGAGAACTATAGAGAAGGACTTTCTCTCCAATATGAAACTCCATTTGTTGGATCATTTTTTCATGATCTGCTTTTGATCTTTCCTTGTAGAGCCTTGAGTTCTCATATGATTACAGTAGAATCTCCTCAAGCTCTTGAATTTGCAACTTCCTTTGAATTCCAGCATGGGCCAAATCCAAGTTGCATTTTTTATAGCCCAATATGCCTGATGCTCGACTTCCACGGGGAGATGAAATGCTTTCCCAAAAACCATCCGAAATGGGGACATACCAATGGGGGTCTTGTATGCTTTCCTATAAGCCCACAATGCATGATCCAAGCACTTGCTCCAATCCTTCCTATTTGGTTGCACGGTTTTCTGCATGATTTGTTTCATCTCATGATTTGAAACCTCAGCCTGACCATTTGTTTGGCGGTGGTATGGTGTTGACGTTTTGTGTGTCATCCCATTCTTTTGAATGAGGGATGAAAAATTCCTATTGCAAAAGTGTGTCCCATGGTCACTGATGATGGCCTTTGGTACTCTAAACCTGCAAAAAATCTGTGCTTTGACAAAGTCCCCAACAACATGAGAATCGTCAGTCCTGGTGGCCTTAGCCTCCACCCATTTACTCACATAATCAACAACAACCAAAATATACAAAAATCCAAATGAACTAGGAAAAGGTCCCATAAAGTTGATGCCCCATACATCAAAAATCTCAAAAAATATTATGGGTTGTTGGGGCATCTCATGTCTCTTAGAAATGTTCCCAGTGTGTTGGCAATGAGAGCATGACTTACAAAACACATGGGCATCATGGAATAAACTAGGCCAATATAATCCAGAGTCTAAGACTTTCCTAGCTATCCGTTTCTGTCCAAAGTGTCCACCACATGCATGTGTATGATAGAAATGTGGGACAGAATCAAACTCATGATCAGGAACACACCTCCTAATTACTTGGTCACTACACATGTGCCAGAGGTAAGGATCATCCAAAACATAAAACCTTGACTCACTTTTCAATTTTTGGACTTGATCTTTCTTTAAATTTTCAAGGATTTTGGATGAAACAAGGTAGTTTACTACATCAACATACCAAGGATGCATACCTGAGATGGAATAAAGATTCCCATCAGGGAAAGTGTCCCGAAGTGGTACCTGGTCCAAGTTGTCATCCTCTAGTGTGTCAGTAAGCCTACTCATGTGGTCTGCCACTATGTTTTCTGATCACTTCTTGTCCTTTATCTCGATGTCAAACTCTTGAAGAAGGAGCATCCAATGGATAAGTCGTGGCTTTGCATCTGGCTTCTTCAAGAGGTACCTCAGAGCTGCATGTTCAGAAAAAACAACTACATTAGAGCCCAATAAATATGAACGGGATTTACCTAAAGCAAATATGACAGCAAGACACTCCTTTTCTGTGGTAGTGTAGTTTGATTGGGTTGAATCCAATGTCCTTGATGCATAGGCAATCACATGTGAACGTCCTTCCACCCTCTGAGATAAGACTGCTCCAACCGCGATGTTGGAGGCGTCACACATAAGCTCCAAAGAATCTCCCACCGTGGGGGCTGTATGATAGGTGGAGTGGTCAGACACTTCTTTAGCTCATCAAATGATGTCCTACAAGAATCGTCAAACACAAAATCAGAATCTTTTTGAAGTAATCGTGACATTGGAAGAGCGATCTTACTAAAATCATTGATGAAGCGCCGATAAAATTCTGCATGCCCTAGGAAAGATCTATCATCACGCACAGATGAAGGACAGGGTAAGGACGAAGTAATGTCTACCTTAGATCTATCAACCTCTATCCCATGTTTTGAAACTACATGCCCTAAGACAATGCCATGATCTACCATGAAATGACACTTTTCAAAGTTCATGACCATATTCTTCTCTATACAACGATTCAACACCTTTCCCAAACTACATAGACATTCATCAAATGAGGAACCATACACTGTAAAATCATCCATAAATACCTCCATGCAGGTCTCAATGGAATCTGAAAAAAAATACTCACCATGCATCTCTGGAATGTACTTGGGGCATTGCAAAGTAAAAATGGCATCCTCCTGTAGGAAAATGTGCTGAAGGGGCTTGTGAAAGTCGTCTTCTCCTGGTCCTCTGCTACAATGGGAATCTGAAAATAACCCGAGAAACCATCCAAGAAGCAATAATGTGTCCTACCTGAAAGTCTCTAAAGCATCTGGTCAATGAATGGGAGGGGGAAATGGTCCTTACGAGTGGTTTGATTTAGTTTCCTATAATCAATACACACTCACTAACTGTTTTGTACCCTCATTGGTACTAAATCATCTTTCTCATTTTTAACAACAGTAAAACTAGTTTTCTTAGGAACAACCTGAATTGCACTTACCCACTAAGAATCTGAAATGGGAAACATTATACATGCCTCGAGCAATTTCACAACGTCTTTTTTAACAACTTCCAGGAGGGTGGGATTGAGTCTCCTTTCTGGTTGTCTCACCGGTTTAGCCCCATCCTCCAAGAGAATCCTATGCATGAAAATTGAGGGGCTAATACCGGGTATGTCAGCCAAGGTCCACCCAATCTCCCTGATGTTCTCCCTCAAAATATTCAAAAGCTTTTCTTCATGTTCAAAATGGATATTGTTAGCAATGATAACAGGTAATCTCTCACCACTCAACAAGTATGAGTATTTCAGATTTGGTGGCAATGTCTTGAGTTCTAATGAAGGAGGGTGTAGTATGGATGGAGACATTGAAGGAACCAAAATATTTACACAAAGAGCATCGGTATCAGAATATACATCATCAAAATCAGAGAATAAAGCATCAAATCAATCAGCATACTCTATAACCATGTCATAATCAGAGTTCGCATGAACAAGATCAGAATATGAATCCATTTCAAAATCAAATCTTAGAGATTCTTGTTCATTAAAAACAGGTGTGGAAGTTCTCTTAGAAATTAAACCAGAACCACTACTCATAATCTCCCTAAGAATAGGACAATCAAAATCCATGGAGTTTTTACTTGGTGGTTCAAAATGGGAGATAACAAAAGCAGAATGGTCCTCAGAGGGGTACTTCATGGAATCCATAACATTAAATATCACAACTTCATCCCCAAATTCCATGGAAAGTGTACCCTCATTGACATTTATGATAGGTTTTTCAGTTTTGAGGAAGGGCCTACCTAAGATAATGGGTTCATGAGAACTTACCTGATCATCCTCCATGTTAAGAACATAGAAATCCACTGGAAAGATCATGTCTCTTACCAAGACAATTACATCCTCAAAGACTCCCGCTGGATATGTCGTAGATCTATTCCCCAATTGCACCACTACTCTTGTTGGCTTCAACTCACCAACCTGCAAGGAAGAGAATACAGAGTGAGGCATCACATTTATTGATGCTCCTAAATCACAAAGAGCATCAAAGAAGTGCAACTCCCCTATGGTACATGGGATGGTGAATGTCCCAGGATCCTTGCACTTTGTTGGCATTACTAGAGTTGGTGTAATGAGTGCCGAGACATTCCTTCCAAGGATGATCCTCTCATGTCACTTGATCCCTCTTTGATTGGTGCAGAGTTCTTTTAAGAATTTGGCATAACATGGAATTTGCTTAATGGATTTAAGTAGAGAAATGTTGATCTCCACACGCTTGAATGTGTCCAAAACATCCTTTTTCATTGCTTCTTCAGCCATCTTCTAGGTTTGAACAACCCTGTTTGGAGAAGGAAGGGGTTTAGGAGGAACATCATCAATCTTTTTCTTACCTTTATCTTTCTCCTTGGATTTCTCATCAGTTGGTATAGAATGCGGCTTCTCTGGAGTAGAGGTGGATCCCGGTGGAATGGTAGGTACAGATGTATTGATCATTTACTTCCCACTTCTCAATGTGATGGAATTAATATTCACTTTTCGATTTGGAGTGGGTTGGGAAGGTAGATTTCAAGAATTCATACTTACAAGTTCATGGAGGGCGGTGGCAATCTGGCTCATTTGAGTCTTTAACTCCCTCAGCTCCAAACCTTGACTCATTAGCTCATTATGTTGATTACGAAAAATTCGCGTCAAAGTTCATCAGTGTTAGAATCTACATTGGGTGGGGGATTACCTTGTTGTTGTATTGTTGATGTTTGGGCTTCAAATCTCCTTTGGGGTTGTTGGAAACCCTGCTGGTAAGGCGGAGGCTGCTGGAATCTTTGTTGAAAGGGTGGCCTTTGTTGTTGACCAGAGCCATACCTCATGTCTGGTTGATCTTTCCACCATTGGTTGTATGTTGGAGCAAATGAATCAAACTTCTTTTGCGGATATGGTTATTGTTGCTGCTGAAATGGTCTCCCAGGGAACACTGCTGCACAATCTTCTATCTCTTGTAGTTGTGGGAAACAGTCAGTTGGGTGGCTTGTCTCAGTGAAAATGCCACATGGCCTTGAAGGAGGGGGTAGAGATGTATTTTGTGCCAAATCAATTTTCCTCACCATAGTTTTCAATTCTTCTAACTAGGTATCAATCAAATGACTCTCAAGAGAAGAAGGACTTACCTAATGTACTCCCCTAATATGTGGTGTACCTCGATCACCAAATTGTTGGGAGTTTTGGGGCATCTTGTCGATCAATGCACGTGCAGCTGCTGGTGTCTTGTCCACCAATGTTCCTCCAGCTGTAGCATCCACCATGCTCCTCTCCATGGGTGTGAGTCCTTCATAGAAGTACTGAATGAGGAGTTGCTCACTGATTTGGTGATGCGGAGAGCTTGCACACAACTTCTTGAATCGCTCCCAGTACTCATATATTGACTCCCCTTATGCGTTCTTGATCCCTGACATCTCCTTTCGAATGGATGTAGTCCTTGATGCTGGAAAAAATCTCTGCAAGAAAAGACGTTTCAAATCGTTCCAACAAGTTACATCTTTAGGTTGTAAATAATACATCCAGTCTTTTGCAGCTCCATCAAGTGATAATGGGAATGCCCTTAATTTGATTTGATCTTCATAAAAATTTCTTGGTTTAATGGTTGAGAAAACCACAATAAATTCTTTCAAATGTTTATTGGGATCCTCATCAGAGAGGCCATGAAATGTTGGAAGTAAGTGAATTAACCCAGATTTTAGTTCAAAGTCCGATTCGATATTTGGGTATGCAATACAATTTGGTTGATAGTTAATATCAGGTGCAGCCAATTCTCGAATGGTTCTATTATGTTAATTTCCATTATTCTCAACCATTGGTTCTTGTTTTTGTTTGGATTTAGATGTGTTTCCAATTTCAGTGTTTCCAAAATGGAGGAGTTCTCCTGTTGGGTAAATGTCGACACTTCCCGTGGATCGAGATTTCCTGATTTGAGCCCTAAGGCTGCATTAAATCTCGGGGTCTAGATCAAAGATATCCTCAGGTTGGGACCGTGTCATAAATCAAATAAAAATAGAGAAATGAAGAAGAAGAATAGACCACAATATTAGGAGAATGGAGTTAAATTGATGGTCTGAAAAAAAATTAAGAAGAAGAAGAAGAGAAAAATGAACCAACCTTGAGAAAGGTGAAAGAAGAAAGTGAGAAGAGGAAGAAGAGAATGAAATAAAAAAACAAATACCTCTAATTGATTGAGAAAACTATTTCCTCCCCGACAACGGCGTCAAATTTGAAAGGCGCTATCGTGGGTGCTTCCGAATGATATTGTTTCTTTACTAAGTGCAGCACAGTGGCTGACCTAGGTCGTTCTTTTGATGAGGAATTACTTTAACAACCCTTAGAAGGCCTGAAGAAACCAAAATTAAACAAAATGATAAAATATGGGGGTGGTTTGATTGAAAGACTTTTAGAACATGAAACAAAACAATCAAGGCAGTCAAGAAGTAAAAGACAATCACAAACACTGTTTCTTTAAAAGCACTACTATGAGAAGTCATAGACAATCTAATCTACCCCTTCACCATTCTTTAATAATTATCCCATATGATTATAATTCATTAAAATGTGACCCCCTAACCTTGTCAACCCCCGAACCCTATGGAATTTGACACAACCACATGTATTTGAAGAAATGAGCACTAGGTTGTCTTTGAGACTTCCAATCACAGTACCCTACTTTGATTGTGATCCAAATCCAACTTATGATCAATGGTCAGTTAGGGAAGAACCTCCTATATAGAGTTGAGAATTAATTATGTTTAGGGATGAGAGTTGAACACTACAATTCTATCCCAAGTTGATTAGATTTTACAATTGAAGTTTGTCTCTCTCGATTCACACAGGACCAACCTCGCAGTCAGATGCAAGTCGAGTGAGTTCCTTACAACTTAAATCTCAATTAATTGATCACAAATTATGAATTACAGTATGTTCATGGATTCAAAATGAATAAATGAAGGGGGTCGGGATTAGATCAACTATGAACGAAACTACTCTTCCATGGTTGGAATTTTCATTGTGGAGACGTTTTGCATAAGCAACGGATTGAAGGGGAAATACCCAATCTTGTCTCCACTATAAGATTCCAGAACCAAGAAGCAAAAAAAATAAGATAGTAAAATAATAAAAAAGAATATTTATTGAATAAAAGGACAAGTTACAAGCATGAAAACAATGAAACACAAGTGGAGGTGGGAGAGGAGAGCCTTCTTTGAAGAGATCTTTGCACAAAGCCTCACTTTTTTCTAAGGGGTTAGAGGAGTTCCTAGAAAACCAAATCTCGGATACACATTTACCAAGCTCCGAACCAGCCTTCCAAAGAGTGAAAATGCCTTTTAAATAGAGTTGGAGAGGGCTAGGGTTACAAATGTTTTCAAGTGTGAATGTGGAAATTCTGGAAAATACATTAATCCCTGTTTCACCGCCTGTTTGACCTCCATAATGCGCATTCCAGCTGTTCTTCAAGAATAATGATTTGCGCGACTTTTTGTCTTCTAGATGCTTTCCAAATTTGGGCCACATCCAAGCATGGATAAGAATGTTATGGCCCAAATACAGAAGCACTATCCAGCCCAGCGAGTCCAGTCCAGCTTTGTCTTCATGGCCCATTTACTCCATGTAAACCAACGATCTAGCTCCAATGGCCTGAATGAAAGTTGAAGAAAATGTAGTGAGGCACTCGGTCACAAATTATTAAGTTCCAATTCGGGAAATTAAAATATTTATTCATAATATACCACAGTGCACTTTAAAAGGGTAAAACTGGAATTTTCATCAAATTTTCAATTGAGTGATCTAATCCCAAATATTCCATAATTGATCATATATAACACAATGTGAGAAAATTATATCATTTATTATCAATAAAATATTCAATAAAATAGTTTTTTATCGTCACCAAAAAATTATTTTCATCTCATTGAACCACATTTTACTTACTAACATCTACCGTGTCTCTCGGATTTTCGAAATTCCACTCACATAAGTGGTAAAATTAAGTCTTATGAAAAATTCAGTTTTTTAACTACAACTTAGTGGTTTCACTATTCATAAAAAATTGAAAGTGTTCGGAAAAATACAAAAATTTCACCCTATGCTAATTTCGATATTCCGAATCCAAAAATGAAGTCCATTTTGAAAAATAAAATTTATAAAATTTTAAAAAGTGGTTATTACTATTCATAACGGCTAGTTTTAATAATATTTTAATAGCATATCACTGTTTAGTGAAACTCAATATTGCGTACGACGCAAGCTATCGAGGAAGGCCGCGATTGGGTGTAAAGAAAGCCAAGCTAGTGTTGTGTGTAGTGAAAGATTTATTTGATGATTTATATAACAAAAAAACAAAATATTTCACATAAAAGTCTCGGGTGTTACATTCTTCCCCCCTTAAAATGAATTTCGCCCTCGAAATTCGTCACTTTGTAACAAACAGATGAGGATACCTCTCCCTCATCATATCCTCAAGCTCCCATGTAGCTTCTTCAAATTGGTGGTTCCTCCATAAAACATTCACCAATCGAGTGGTCTTGCTTCGTAGGACTTTTTCGCTACAATCCAGAATCTTTGTCGGCTGTTCTTCATAACAATGATCTTGCTCCAGTGGTACAACTTCTGAGCTAAGTACATGTGAAGGATCAGGTATGTAATTTCTCAGGAGAGATAAATGGAAGACATCATGAACTTGAGAGAGTTTCGTTGGAAGCACCAATCGGAAAGCTACCTTCCCAACACGATCCAGTATATCAAAAGGACCGATATATCTAGGGATCGACTTCCCCTTCTTTCCAAATCTCATGACTCTCTTCTAGGGAGATATTTCTAAGAACACTTTATCACCCACTTCAAACTCTAGGTCTTTTATTCGGTTGTCGGCATAACTTTTCTGTAGACTCTGAGCTGCTCTTATGTGTTTTTGAATAGATGTGACCTTTTCTGCCATTTCATTAACGAGATCAGGTCCTAATAGCTTTCTTTCCCCAACTTCATCCCAGCAAGTTGGAGTCCTGCATTTCATTCCATAGAGAGCTTCATAAGGAGCCATATGAATACTGGAGTGAAAGCTATTATTATAAAAAAATTCCACCAAAGGTAGGTGTTGATCCCAACCACCTTTGAAATCCATAGAGAAATCTCTCAACATATCTTCTAGAGTTTGAATTGTTCTCTCAGACTGACTGTCTTTCTGAGGATGATAAGCAGTGCTGAAACTCAACTCTGTATCCAGAGTATGCTGAAGGCTTCGCCAGAACTTCGAGGTAAATCTCGGATCCTGATCAGATATAATAGAAAGTGGTACTCCATGCAATCTTACCACTTCCTTTAAATATATCATTTCAAGATGATCCAGAGAGAAATCATCTCTAATAGCAATGAAGTGTGCAGACTTGTTAAGACGATCAACTACGACCCAGATAGTATTATTTCCTTTGGATGTTTTAGGAAGTCCTGTGACAAAGTCCATAGTGATGTTTTCCAATTTCCATTCAGGTATGGGTAATGGTTGTAACATCCCCTTAGACTTCTGTCTCTCAACTTTAACTTGCTGACAAACCAAGCATCGAGAGACATATTCAGCAACATCTCTTTTCGTTCCATCCCACAAGAATTACTCTTTTAGGTCCCTATACATCTTCGTGCTTCCAGGATGAATAGAGAATGAAGAACTATGGGCCTCATCCAGCAGCTCCATCTTTAATTCCGGGATGGGAGGAACACAAACCCGATTCATGAACTTTATTATCCCATCACAATAAAGGTTGAATTCAGGAACATTTGTCACCTTCTTTTGTAGCTCGACATCTTCTTTCTGTGCCTCTTTAATCTCCACAGGTATAGATGGTTGAACATTCATTTGAGAAAGATAATATTTTTCCCCTTCCATTATAATTCCACGATCCATTCTTTGTAAATCCATAAATATTGGTTCTTTTGTGATCCTCATCATGGATAAACTGGCATGGTCTTGTCGACTTAATGCATCTGCCACCTTGTTTGCTTTTCCATGGTGGTAAGGGATTGAGCAGTCATAATCCTTAATCAGCTCCAACCATCTTCTTTGACGCATATTCAACTCTTTTTGTCTGAAAATATACTTTAAAATTTTATGATCATTATAAATGTCACACCTTTATCCGTAAAGATAATGCCTCCAAATCTTTAATTCAAAGATTACCGCAGCTAACTCCAAATCATGTGTTGGGTAATTTTGCTCATGGATTTTCAACTGTCGTGAGGCATAAGCTATCACCATATCATTTTGCATAAGAACACACCCCAATCCCTTCTTGGATGCATCACTGTAGATCACAAACCTTTCTCCACTACAAGGCAGTGTGAGCACAGGTGCACTGGATAACCTTCTTTTCAACTCCTTGATATTATTTTCACATTCTTCCATCCAAACAAACTTAAATCCTTTCCGAGTCAACTTGGTGTGTGGATTATATAATCCTGAAAACTCTTTCACAAAATGTAGATAATATCCAGCCAAACCAAGAACACTTTGGATCTCACTTACTGTTGTTGGTCTCCACCATCTTTCGATAACCTCTGTTTTTGCTGGATCCACAGATATCCCCTCTTTTGAGATTATGTGACCCAAAAATGAATCTTTTTGAAGCCAAAATTCACACTTGGTAAATTTGGCATAATGCTTCTCCTTTCTCAGGGTCTTCAATAAAATTCTCAAGTGATCTTCATGTTCTTCCTTTCACTTTGAATGGACAAGAATATCGTCTATAAAGACTACCACAAATTGATCAAGATAGTCTCTAAAGACTCTATTCATCAGATCCATGAAGATAGCAGGGGCATTAGTAAAACCAAATGGCATCACTATAAATTCATAGTGTCCATACCTTGTACGGAAAGATGTCTTTGGTATATCCTCCTTTTTGACCCTTAATTGATGATACCCTGAACGAAGATCCATCTTGGAAAAGTATTGAGCTCTGCGTAGTTGGTCAAATAAGTCATCAATGCGTGGGAGATGATATTTGTTCTTGATAGTGATCTTGTTAAGTTCTCGATAATCAATGCAGAGTCTCATTGATCCATATTTCTTCTTAAGAAATAGAGCTAGCGCTCCCCAAGGTGACGCACTAGGGCGTATGAATCCCTTATCAAGATTATCTTGGAGTTGCTTCTTCAATTCCTGCAACTCAATTGGGTCGATTCTATAAGGTGTCTTTGAAATAGGCAAAGCACCCGGTACGAGTTCGTTTGAAAACTCAACCTCACGATTTGGTGGAAGACCCGGTAATTCCTTCGGAAAGACATCATCAAACTCCCGTAAAATGGGCATATTCTTAATCATGAGATTCTCTCCAACCATTTTATATAAATAACCTTCATTTAGTGGAATTAATAACCATTAAATGGATGAAATTTCCACTAGAAGGTTATGTTCATCCTTGCATCGATAGACGATCATAGATTGATATGGAATATGAAATGTGACTTCCCTACTTTGGCAATTGATATGAGCTCCATGTAGAGAAAGACAATCCATGCCATCAAATTCCGCTATAGGAAGGATCACAAGATTTTCAGGAAGCACTTTCCCACAAAATTCGAACGGAGAAGACTTATAAACTTTTGATGCGACTGTTGTGCCATTAGGTGTTGTCACAGCTAACACAACATCTAATTGTTGAGGTAATATGATGATACCCTTAGAAAATTCTTCAGAAATAAAAGAGTGGGTGGATCCAGAAACAAATAAAACATTTGCTACTTTAGATTGGATGGTAAGTGTACCTTTCACCACATCGTTATCGTACTCCACATCACTGATAGAAATTTCATGTCACATTCCTTTGTCTTTAGCCTTAAGAGTTTGTTGACGTAGACCATCATCATCAACCCTTGGATTAGGGCGTTTATTGGCATAATGCCCCATCTCCTAGAACTTGAAACATTGAATTGTAGTAGGTTAATTCTGTGTATCCCTTCCTTTGTTTGCACCATTAGACATCTTCTTCCCATCATTGTGGCATTCAAAGGCCCGATGACCTTCCTTTCCACATTTGAAAAATTTACTTGTCCCTTTAAGACAACTCCCTCCATTTTTCTTTCCACACTTTGAGCATAAGGGAAAGCTCATCTTCCATTCAGTGTGCTCTTTAGATTTTCCTTTGAATTCCATTTTCCTCTTCTTATCAAACCCATATGACGGATGGGCTATTGCAATCTCCATCTCGACTTTGAGAGAACATCGAATGATTTCCTCATAGCTATTGAAGTCCCTTATGGCTAACGCCCTTCGAAGACTTGGTTTTAAGCCACTAAAGAATCGATCGATCTTACTCTCAGGTTGGATAATAATACCAGAAGTGTACCTTGCATGTCTTGTAAAATTTGCTTCATAGGTACCAACAGATTCATCATCCTTTTGCTTCAGTTCAAGAAACTCTTTCTCCATCTTTGTTTGGAGAATACGAGGGAAGTAATTATTGAAAAATAAGTTCTTGAACTCATCCCATTCCATGGACTCAATTTCATCCCTTTGCCTCGTATTCTTAATAAGATTCCACCATTGATCGGCATCACCTTCCAAACGATACACTACTAAGATGACTTTATCATGCTCAGAACATTGAAGAACTGAAAATATCTTTTCAGTAGTACTAATCCATTGTTCAGCAACTAATGGATCAGTAGACCCACTGAATGAAGGTGGACGCTGTCTCATGAAGGATTCAACAGAATGTTGCTCCTTCCTTTGCTCGTTTGGAAGTCCTACATGATTCATAGCTTGAGAAAGTTGTGTGAGCATGGCTACAAGATTTTTCATTCTATCTCCCATAACGTTTGGTTGCTCAGGGGGAGAATCATTGCATTTCCCATCACATTCCGCATTAACACGGTTCCTTCGGGTTCTAGCCATTGACTAAAACCAAGAAAAATAGTGTGAGCAACACTAATTATAATAGGAAAACCACACAATCAAGAATAAAATTTCACACTTAAGGTCTTATCCTAGGTTATTCATTGCCATTTCTAAAACACTAAGATTGTGTTCTATGCTTATACTTATCCTTAGGGTTCTTACTAAGGCTTTCACATCCATGTTTCCAAAGGTTGACTATACCTTTCCTCTGATACCAACTATAACGACCCATAATTTACATAAATTGTTAATACTTCAAAATTGAAGCATACTTATTACAACATATAACAAAACCACGAAAGTACCGTATAGGTTTAGTGTCTTTAGAAACTGGGAAACATAAACAACGGGTTCATAAAGCGTCTACATTGTATTCCATTTATTTCATCATATCTATAGTCCCTTTTGGCATATCTTACTTTATAACCTTCTTCCTGACCTGGGGAAAGAAAACATACAAAAGGGTGAGCTCAAATGCTCAGTAAGGGTAAACAAAAGAAATATCAATCAACTCATATTCATAAGAACATAACTTTTGGAAATCGTAACCTGCAAAAGAGAGCATAATTTCATAACATGGGATAAATCATAGTAGTGAAATGTAATCCCAATAATCATAACGTAAAACATGAAACTTTGTGGAATACAGACATAATCCTAGAGAATCATTTCTTATTAGTCAAGACTCATTGCCAAGACTATCTTAGTGGACAAAGTCCATTTCTGAATCGAGTTCACTCCCCGTTTTAGTCCTGTTTCACTGAACCGGTATAACCTACCGTTCCAGCCATGTCTATCTCATGAGATATAAAATCTTTACCCAATTCATTTGAGGGAGATATAGGTCCCACCCATCTCATAATGATACCATTCATATATGTGCAACAAAATCATAAATCATACATCATTGCATAACCCATAAAAATGGGAATCTTAAACATCGTGACATCATCAAAAAATTCATATAAGATAAAGGAATTCATAAAAATAATTCCATCACAACATAATCAAATCAATGTAATAATAGGGATATAAACATAACCCTATATTATCTTAGATGGAAAATAATTTTGATAAAACACTTGAACTCCATTCTTGAGGAAAATATCCTTTCAAATTCAAAAAACATTTTCCTTTTTTTAACAGGTCATACAATTATAAACTAAAGAAGTAGATTATAAATAAACCTGAAATCTTGTAAAGGAATCCTCTTGGAAATAATGTTTTAAAAATACATTCATGCTGTATAAGTTAAAAAAACCTTCTTCGTACTTTTGTCGGAAAAGTCAAAAAGTACCTCGTACGAAAAATGACAAAAGATTTCTTTCATATCCTTTACTAAAAACTCACCGAAGGGTAAAATTGTATTTAAACAATTATAGGTGGATGGAAATAATATTAAATATTGAGGAAACATGGATTTGGATCATAAAATACACCCTAGTAAATACTAAATTATAAACAATCTCGGATAAAAATGAGATTGTGATATTTCCCTTACCTTAGGTCTGATTTTCTTCGTAAGTGTCCGAACCTCTTGTATATTGATTTAAATAATGTTATTGACTTATTCCAGAATCATAGTTATTGTTATGATATCATATATGGTCATATTCTTAGCTTATTATTAGTAATATTTCATTACTACTTGTTATTTGGGTGTTTATTACTTTTTGTTCTTATGCGTGTTTTGTTGAATAAATTCTTATTCTTCTCTTTATGTTATAGATACCTCATTTCCTGAATGGTATTAGTGTAATATATATCATATTTATTCATTCAATTCATTTATATAAGTATTATGCAATGAAGATCATGTAGAACGAGTCGCATCACATCGTGGAGACGGTATTCCACACGTACGCACGAGTGATGATATCGTTCTTATGATCGTGGAATTGTATTGGAGTGTATTTATACTATTTCAGAATCAATATCACTCTATAATAGTAATATATAGTCTTTATTTACACCATTATACCCATCTCAGTAAGGTGGTGGTGGAAAATAGATTACACCACGGCGTAGAGACGGTATTCCGTACGTACGCACATGCGGTGAATTGTTTTTCCGTAGGATGGATAGATTGTGAAATAGGGTTGTTTCATACTTATAATAACATATCATTATATGAGTGATACTGATGTTATTACTTCATAATGAAACAACTAAAGAAGAAGAAGTGGAAGAAGAAATAAAGATGAAAGAATCGGTAACGGACATTACCTCTTCCTTGAAGTGCTTCTTTGAGACCTCCTTTTAAGGCACTAAAATAGGCCTTTGAAAAAGCCCAGAACCTCTAGGATGTTTCTATGGAAGTGGAGAGGAGAAGTTGGCAGGGGTTGGCCGGGATTGAAGGCTCAATGTGGTGTGAGGAAGAGGGGGAGGAGTTTCCCTTTTATAAAGGAGGAGAGGGGCACCATTGGTATAACTAAACATATTATTTTATTATAAAGTCAAATTCGGTTTTTAATAGCTCAAAATTGATATATTTCAAAGATAAGGTGGGTAGGGGTCGAAATCCTCTCATCCAATCGAATTTAGACAAGTTTAGGTATCAATTTTAACTTTATCATTTAGATTTAACTTTAAGTTAGATAATTTAACTTTCACCGTGTCTTCTTGTTTTCTTACACTATAAGGTTAATAACCTTACTATATCAAGCCAAAAGAACCCCAAGTTGTTTATTATTAATATCTATAACCTTATCTAAGTCATTTGGATGAACCATAGATTTTTAGGAATAAAATAACAATTAATAATATAATATTTGTTTTAAAAACTATTTTATGTCAATTTTGAAACTATTTAGTAATTGATTTTTGAGAAAATCATAACAGAATGATTAGTTCGAAACATGTTAATTAACTCAATACTAACATGTCATATTAACCTATAAAATCAGTGTAATTCATAAAAAGTCTCAAATTACATTTGTTTGGGTATTTATAACATCAATTATGTCAATATTTCATTAATAAGATAATTACTGCATCATCGTTGTGTCATAAATAAATTAAATTATTTAATGTCTAAAAATAACAAATAAAATACCATTATGTAGGAAATATTTTTAGATTTATAGTGAATATTTGTAGTTGAATTTAGCTTACGTACAACCCCATATTATAAATGATTTAATTATTAAACTTTGATTTTGACTATTTTAACCCTTCTTTAAATAAATTAATAATAAATGTCATAATCTAATCCAAGTGGGCCTAAATGGTCATATATTATTCCTAAGGTTTTTCTTGGTCGAATTACACTTGTCCAATAGAATTAGGACATCTGTTAGGGTAATAATAATATCATTTTTACCCTTAATTACCCTATTACTTTTAACCGTGGTAAAAGAAAGTAAAATGTTACTATTCACCAAAAAATTATTTTCATCTCATTGAACCACATTTTACATACTGACATCAATCGTGTCTCTCGGATTTTCGAAATTCCACACACAGAAGCGGTAAAATTAAGTTTTATGAAAAATTCAGGTTTTTAACTACCACTTAGTGGTTTCACTATTCGTCAAAAATTGAATGTTTTCAGAAAAATACCAAAATTTCACCCTAGGCTAATTTCAATATTCCAAATCCAAAAATGAAGTCCATTTTGAAAAATAAAATTTATAAAATTTCAAAAACTGGTTATTACTATTCATAACGGCTAGTTTTAATAATATTTTAATAGCATATCATTGTTTAGTGAAACTCGGTATTGCGTACGACGCAAGCTATTGAGGAAGGCCGCGGTTGCGTGTAAACTAGGCCAAGCTAGTGTTGTGTGTAGTGAATGACTCATTTGATGATTTATATAACATAAAAACAAAATATTTCACATAAAAGTTTCGGGTGTTAAATGTTCAAATAGATTTATTCTAGTCAATATATAGAACTAACCATTAGGATTTAATACATGTTTCAAACAACCATCCAGATCTCTTATAGCATGGAAATGTGGTGTGGTGTTTTAGGAAGCATCATAACACTAGTGGGTGTGGCATTGTCTCTGATGTTGTTTGGTTAGCATGCATTATAAGACAAAGCATAGGGTAAGTGAGTCTTGGTAAATATATATGAAACAAGTGAAATCCATCCATTAGTAAAAGAACATTTCTATGTGTTGGAGAGTATTCCCTATGAAAAAACTATCTGGAAGTGATCAAAAGAACGAAATATCTTTTTATGGGGGGTGTTTGTATCCTTCATCATTAATTATGGAATTGTACAATTTTAGGTAATATGGAATTTGGTGAGTGGGTGGTTTTTAGTTAAAATAGAATAGAATCACATAAGAATTGGAAAATATGATTAATAAACCACTTAATGTATGGTTGTAGGAGGTTGTGGATTGGAATAGGAGGCTATTAAATAATCAACAAATGGTGTGGCATGGGTTGTGATATTTTCTCATAACCCTCCAACTGAAGTCCTAAAATTTTTTCTAGGGGAATTTTGATCATGGAGTATAATTCTTGTTAAATCATTCCCCATATAATATCCATTTAAAATTATTTTATGTGATTCTTGCAAAAAAGAGATCCCCATGAGAGTCAATTAAATTTACAAAAACATATTGATAGAGGCATATAGAACCTTAATTTTGTATTAGAGCCATGAAGGATTCATAATATATGGTATTTGACAAGGCATGATTATTGGTCAATATGAAACAAATTCCCATAGTATTTGGGACATGGTCTTAACTACCCTAATAATTTAGAGTCTCTAGAAGACCATATAATTGGTGGTGTGGGAGGGGGAGGGGGTTTTCATGACCATGATAATATGGTTACACACAAATCATTTATATGTATTCCTTTGAAATAAATGTTATTTATTTTAAAGCTTTATTTATATGCAATCCATAGTCAAAATGAACCCATGATACAGTATACCAATATAATGTATCCCCTTTATTGTTATTTATTAATATATTTAACCACATCATGATATATATATATATAATTGATTTTTGATATAAATATATTTTTTATCAAATCCTAAAAAAATAATTATTAATTTGTTAATAAAACAATTTTATATTTATAATAAATATTTTTTAATGAAGTTTATTTTCCTAAATGTTATGCCATAATATTTAAAACAAGTATAAATATCACTTTTAGAAATTGATTTTAATAAAACAGATATTTATTGTTTGAATAAGAATATATTAATTATTTCCCTATAAATTTTTTTAAGAAAAACTAATTTATAGGTCAAAAGGTGTTTTTTTTGAAAAACAGTTTTAATGTGTGCAATGTGTTTTTGACATAAAAATTTGTATAAGTAATTAATGAATAAAATGGAAAATGATGATGTCCCTTGGCATTGTTAATGTGGAAAATCACCTCCACGAAGTGATAAGATTCATTTTCCACCACCACCAAATATTAATTGATACAATGATGGATTTAATAATTACATATGAAATTTATGATATAAATATAATACAATAGTGATGAAATATAACTTATCATTTTTTCCTTCTTATCATTATAGATGAAATCAAAATCCATGTGTATATACAGACTATAATCTCTTTTAATTGTGTAATATTATTTTCCATGTAAATTTTTTTATTATATAAATATATAGTATAAAAATAAATATCTATATTAATATTGTGCAGATGATAGAACCATGATAAAATTAAAAATATCAAATCATCCTAATCGAAACAAACATAAAAAGAAAAACAGTTATCACCCAAAAAAATTATTTTTATAAATAATCTTTAATGAATGAATGATATGGTGGTTTGATGAAACCTTTTATGGTATGATAATTATGAAAATTGTTATATTATATAATTATAATAAATTTATATAATGGTAATAAAGGTTAAAAAATGTATTGGGAAAGAAATACATGAGGGATGATTTTGATATTTCAATATCACAATTTATTAGGATTGTTTATTATTAAATTAATCAATGTAAAATATTATGATGTATCTATCTAAAAAAAATTCTTTTATTATACTATACATATTTCTATAAAAAATTTATATTCATTTAATTTTCCTCTTATTAAATACGGAAGATAACAAAAGAAAATTTTTATGAAGTACTTAAATTTTTTATCTCTTCAATCATGAATGTTTTTCTCCCATTTCTATATTTTCTTCAAAATGTACCCAAAAATATTTTTAATATTATACAAATATTGATTTAATTTACATTTTATCATGATTAAATTTCTAATAAAAATTCAGAATGATATTATTTTATTTTTAGAACATGTAATTTTTACCAAAGGTGTGAACTAATTCATTATTTAATCAAACACCACACAAATTAATTTTACCAGCTCAATGACTACTAAGTTCTTTCAATATTACCTTAATTTTTTAATGGTTAAATTGAAATAGGAAAATTAATTGAATATTTTGTAAATTTTTAGAATTGAAATAAGTGATTTCATAATTATTTTAAGGAAGAAATATTCTCTGAATATTTTAAAGGAATTTTCAACCATGATAATTTCAATTATTTGTTCTTGTGATTATTTTGATATATGATACTATTATACGATTAATAATATAAATATAGATGGTTTATGTCTAGGATGATGAAATATTGATGAAACCTATTTTCATTTACCTATTGTAACCTATGATGAATTGACACATTTTTTTAATGATCATGTTGAATACACACGATTGGTTTAGGATTATGTGACGTGTGGGTCTATTAAATCACCCAAATTCATTCAAAATGTTTACATTATTTTTGACATTAAAGGGTATGTAGATGGTTTTCCCAATCTAAAATAGAGGGTATACATGGGGTTATAGAAAGACTAAAGTAGGTACTTGGGTTTTCCAATTATGAAAAAGGAGTGATGAATGTCATAGTGGGTTATCGGTAAATTATATTTATATGATTATGGTTATCATTCACTTTATTTCATTATTCAAAAAAAATTTCTTATGTGATTATTATGGTCTCACATTTATGGACACTTTAATTGTTTATGAATCATGTCTTATGAATGGTCAATCTATATTTAATGGGAAATGATTAAAATCTATGAATTGATGACCATGGTTTTAAAATACAATGCTCCAGTTTTAAAACCCTTAAATTATTTTTCTAATTTAATGATCATAATTATACCCCATTTTAGCCTTAATGAGCCACTAATACCACCCTTTATTGTTTTTCATTTACCCTTGATATAAAGTAAGGTTTTATATATGACAACTCAATTAATAGTAAAAGTTGTGAAGAATCTCATGGGAGAGGATGTACATATTTTATATACCAGTTATATATGTATCCAATTTTTTAATAAAACTAAAAAACAATGATACTGGAATAGATAAAAGTTTTATGTAATATAAATTCATATAAAAAAATTTAACATTTTTTCATGAAAAAATTGGATTGGATCGATTATTATAAGGTAATGGAAAACATATTTTTGAAAACTAGGGAGTGAAATTATAGTGGGAATCATTATGATAATATTATATACATTAGAAAATACAATGTAATTTCCCCGACCCGAAAGCCACGAAACCGATCCTCCGAGTCGGGTAGTTACATAACCTTAAGAGCACCTCACCATACACGAAAAGCTACCAACTAGCAGCAGGGGGTCTTTGTTGTCACGTCGGGAGACTATACCCCTGTTTTATTAGAGTAAACCACAACAGAAACAAACCAATAGTGGAAACAATAATCAATTAACAAGGAACATGTATAATAACAATTTCCAAAAATAAATATTCTATGTCCTACTACAAGTGCAAAAGCGAACAAAATCCCAAAATAAGGACAATGGACAAAATCCCCAAAATTGTCCCGACTCTAATTCTGGATCCTCCACCAAGTGCTTCCCATGTCCACTCAACTATTTACCAAGGACCCTTTCCCTTCTACTGACCTGTAAACATGATGTTTTCTCACGTACCCAATGGCGGCCTGAGTAGGGTGTGAGTACAATTCAGTAGGCGACCACAAATGGTGTCTACAGAATATCCAGTATAAACAGGTAGTGGATGCAAAAGGAATATGAATGATAATTGATAAGTAATTATTTAAGGTTCCATTAAACAGTTCAACGTCAAATCCATTTCCACTTCCATTACCATTCATTTCACACCAATTATCATCACTTATTATTTCAACACATTTCCATGGGTTAATCACATACATTATGTAACATGGGTCTAAGTACAACAATCAAATGCAAGAGGGTAAAAAAATCATTATCCAATCTCACTAGGACTATCCCCCTCATAGTAACCATATCTTTACCTTGAAGCCTCAGTCTGGGTGGATGTAACCGTTAGGAGAATAGATCATCAGTCCCCATTACTAACTCTTGCATTTAGGGTGGAGTTCAGAGCATCAGTCTTCACTTGACCTATGCGCGTAGATCTTCAAGTCATACCCCACTCTACCAAGGCAAGTGAACTTTCTTATATAATGAAGTAACCATCAACCCACCATGCCATTGTCCTTTGACAAACACCATTCACAATAACCGCACAAGAATTCACATTATGCCTTAACCCATTAACACATTACGATTTCACATCATTGAACCATTCACTCAATTCCAATGCGTAATGCCTATCTCACTAAGCATTCAACACTAAACCCATAACCTATCCCATTATGATTTCTAATCAGTTTACACATTAACCCATTTAACATGTTCATCATTTCCAGGAATCAACCATTCAACCCTTTCAAACAACCCTTAGGTTATTGACAAGTCTTGGTGCATCACCTAACTTCCATTCCAAGTTCAACCAATCATGCCAAAATATTCTTTAAGGGATCTACAATTTTTTACAATAAGGTCACTTGTTTAATAACAATCCCTAAACCCGGGAAAAGTCGGCACATCCCATGGATGGCCCCAATTAGGTAAAGTCATCCTCAATGCATCCCATGGGGATCGTTAGGGTTCCCATTTACCGTTTTAAGCATATTTTATACCAACCGCATCCCGGTTGATTAAATATCATCAAAAGGAAACCATGAGCAAAGCCACACATGCATAAATACACCATAAAACTATGGGATAACGTTTGTAGACCACCTACCACGAAACCATGGTCAAACGCACACCCAAACTAGTCCTTAGACATCAATCCATCTATCCTTTGGAACTTCAACCTAGAACTCACCCATAAGATAGGGTTTTAGAGATTCAGAACAAGAGGGAGAGAAGATACAAAAACTAAACCAAAAAGAGAAGCAAGGGTGGGGTTATCCTTACCCGAAGCTTTGATCCGCATCAAATGGCACCACAAAGACTTAGAAACAAGGGAGATATACCTCTTGGAGCTCTTGGGCGATTTGGTTCATTCCTAGGGTGAAGAGGGAGGAATGTAGAGGAAATCCCGAGTGGGTTATTAAAATCTCAAGGTGGAAATTTCATAATTTATGCCAACTTTTAGAGGCCGCAGAGTTCGGTCCGCATGGTTTGAAAAACCGTGCGCAAACCGTGCTCATGCTATTTTCTAGAGGAATAGGATTGCACAGTTTAGTTAGGCAGGCTCCACGGTTTTCCTTGGCCGTGAACAGGCCGTGATCCCAGGCTGGTCTTGCCCAGTTTTCCATTCTTTTGTGCCATGAGCCCCCGAAACACCCCAAGGATTCTCATACATTCAAAAGACATCCCCTGAAGCCTGAAACAAGGTATTCAACCAAAACATAATGAAAACACACCCTTCCAAAAATCGAGTTCTGACAACCTCCCTACATTATAACGGTTCATCCTTGAGCCAAGTTTCCAAGCCTCATTGATCCATTGAAGGGAAGAGTCCGGGCCACTGAGCCGACATATCTGATTCCTGCTCCGAAGTTTCATACAGAACTATTCCATGCTGCCATAATACTTGAACTAATGGAAAAACCATGCCTCGCTAGACCTTTTCACTACAATCCACCACATGAACCAGATGCTTCTCAAAGGATGCATCAGCCTCCTGCTCCACATCCTCCACGTCAACCACGTGAGATTGGTCAGGGTGATATAGTCGAAGATGCAACACATGAATCACATCATCCATTCCACCATACCGTTGTGGAAGTGCCAATCGGTAATCCACTGGTCCGATCCTCCCCACAATCTCAAAAGGTCCCACATGCATGGGCACCAAATTACAGTGATTTTGAATCTGACAGTGACCCAACCTTGGCGACACCTGAATGAACACTTAATCAGCCACCACAAACTCAAGAGGTATACGCCTCCGATCTTCATACGACTTCTGCTTACTCTGAGACATACCCTTCTGGTTCCTAATAAACTTAACTCTCTCTGATGTCCCATTCCTGAGACTTGGCCCCATAACTCAGATTCACCGGCCTCTAGCCAACACAACAGAGATCTACATGGCCTCCCGTAGAGCACCTCAACCCATGCCATCTGAATCGTAGCCAGAAAACTGTTGTTGTAAGAAAACTCAAATAATGATAGGTGACTCTCCGAATAACCACCCATGTCCAAGATGCAAGATCATAACATGTCTTCCAACACTTTTATCGTATACTCTGACATCCTGTCCATCTTCTTGTGGAAAGTCGTACTCAAAAAAACATGCAT
Organism: Viscum album; assembly: GCA_963277665.1. Taxonomy (NCBI): domain Eukaryota; kingdom Viridiplantae; phylum Streptophyta; class Magnoliopsida; order Santalales; family Viscaceae; genus Viscum; species Viscum album. Next base: position 622,232,166 of record OY728130.1, on the reverse strand, counting down.
ACCAAGCACCTTCTACAACCCTTGCTAGACACATGAAGTGAAACGTGGATCTTGGTCCAAAACTATGTTTCACAGAACACCATGCAACTGCACTATTTCTCTTATATTCCACTCACCCAACTGGTCGACTTTAAAGCTATCCTGAATCGGTAAGAAATGAGCCACTTTCGTTAATCGATCCTCAACCACCCAGATTGCATCATTCTTCTGAGGCATCCTATGAAGACCCATGAAAAAATCCATTGTTACATCATCCCACATCCATTATGGAATGGTCTATGGATACAACAAACCACATGGGCGTTGATGTTCATCCTTTACCTGCTGACAGGTAAGGCACCGTGCCATAAAGCCTACAACTTCCTTCTTCATTCTAGGCCACCAAAACTGCCTTCAGATATCTCGGTATATCATGGTCAAACAATGATCCACTCCCCACTTTGATTCATGGAACTCATGAATCAACTCTTCTCACACACATTTTGGCACAACCACACGATCAAGAACACGAACAACACCTTCCACACCGATGACCCAACAAGAAGGTAGCTCCCCACCATTATGCTTTTCCTTCATGATCAAAAACTCTGGATCATCAAGTTGACCTGACCACTCTCCTCCAACACCTCCAGGTGTATCTCTACAGAAAATCCATCCCCTTCCACTCGGTGCTAGACTTCTGAACCAACTGATTCTAAACCTTCCTAATCAGAGCATCATCAACACTATTTCCCTTTCCTGGTGTGTGCACAAACTCAAAGTCAACTGACTGAAGATATTCAACCTATCATCACTGACGATGGTTTAGATATCATTGTGAGAAGATGTACTTTAAACTCTTATGGTTGGTAAACACAGTAAACAATTCTCCAAATAGATAGTGCCTCCATCACTTCAAGGAATACACCAATGTAGCCAACTCAAGATCATGAATGGGATATTTCTAGTCATGGGGTCCTAACTTCCTTTACACATAATCCAAAACCCTCTCATCCTACATCAACACAACCCTATGTCCGACTCCAGATGCATCACAAAACACGAGGTAATTTCTACCCTGCTCAGGTAAGATCAAGATAGGTGTGGTCTTCAACCGCTTCTTCAACACTTGGAAGGCGTTCACAAGACTCAGACCACTCAAACCTGATTCCTTTCTTGGTCAAGCCTGAGAGTGGTGCTGCCAAGCAAGAGAAATCATGAATGAATCTTTGGTAATACCCGACCAAGCCTAGAAATAACTTGAACATTAGAAAGACACTTGGGATACTCCCAAGATACAACTGCCTAAACATTATCTAGATCCACAATCACACTGGACTCTGAGATGATGTGACCCAGAAAATTCACCTCACCTATCCAGAATTGACACTTTGATAGCTTGGAATATAGCCGATGCTCTCTTAGTGTACCCAAGATGATAACAAGATGTTATGCATGATCATCATGAGTTTTCGAGTACACTAAGATATCTTCAAAAAAGACAATCACAAACTGATCTAGATAGGGATGAATGATTCAGTTCATCAAATCCATAAACACTGTTTGTGAATTGGTCAAGCTGAATCGAATTACCACAAACTAAAACAACATGTACTGACTTAGGGAAGCTGTCTACTGTACGTCAGAAGAGCTCAACCTCATTTGGTGATAACCTAACCTCAAATAAATCTTGGAAAACACTGATGCACCCCTCAATTGACCAAACTGTTCATCAATTCTAGGAAAAGGATACCGATTTTTCATCTTCATCAAATTTAACATGTAATAGTCAACACAAAGTCTCAACAACCCATCGGCCTTCTTTGAAAAAAGAACAGGAGATCCCCAAGGAGACATACTAGGACGGATATACCCCTTACGATCCAACTCCTCAAGGTGAAGCATCAGTTCCTGGAGTCTTGCCGGTGCCATTCAGTATGGAAAAATAGAAACTGGCTCCGCTCCCCACAACAACACGATTGTGAGATCGACCTCCATCTCTAGTGGTAACTCTGAGAAATCATTAGGGAAACACATCCTAAAATAGATCCACCACAAAGTAAAATTAGATTGTTCCCCTCCATCATCATAAAAAAGCATAATACAAGCCAGTTGAGCCATGATTCCACTAATCTGTTGACTAAACGGTCCCACACGCCCTGCTCAAACATACCATTCGCCACTGTGGACATAAGTGTCACTCTCAAGCGACCTGAATGATACTCTGGGACGATAACAGTATATGTGTACCTGATACAATACCAACTAATCCATTCCCATGATTAGTTCAAAGCCTGAAATTTTGATAATGGACAAGTCCCACAGAAAACGATACCCACCAACTTCCATGGAACATCCCTTGCACTGCTTGATATCATCAACATGCACCACCAATGGGGTGTCAATTGACATAACTCCACACACCCCCTCAATAGGTAAAACCAACACTACCAAAATTTGAGTAGAAAAAAAGTGTGTGGTACCTCTGTTAAACAACGCACTAGAAAACGTAGAAGCTACAAGGATCTTACCTCAAACAATTGAGGGTCCCGCCTCACCATCACCAGGCGTAAACTGAACTACTTGAAGATGACCCACCCATTTAACATGGGATCCAGCCTGAGCACCCTGCGCTACACTTCCCTGCTAGCATGAGCGATCTTGCCCTGGAGTTCCACATCCACAGCCCCTACCAGTACCGCCCATGGAACTCCAACTTCCTGGCTGATATGAGGCAACTGATCCCCTCCCCGTACAGGGTTCCTGTTTTTCATCGTCATGATCACCAGCCAGCCGAGTGTTCCTGCAGAACCTCTACACATGCCCCATCATGTCGCATGAACGACACTCAACTGGAGGTCAAGGAAACTGACCACTCATATTCCCCAACCTATCGAACAGATAACCGGACACCTGGTTCCCACTCTTTGAGGCTGACCCTCTCTTCTGACCACCTTTCTAGAATCTTTCCAAACAGTGATTCTGACCTTCGGAAGATGCACCACTTGTCTGCCCAGCTGGCACGACAAGCCCACCACCCCTAGCTCCCTTTAGGTTCCCTTAAGATATGAGTGCCTAATCCATCACCTCTGCAAACCACATTAAGCAGAAGATATTTACTTGAGACCTAATATCATGTCTCAACCTATCCTGGAAACGATTTTCTATCGCTACCTCATCCCCTGCTAAAACTGGGACAAAGAATCGTAAATCAGTGAAGTGACTAGCATAGTCCATCACTGATAGCGATACCAGAGTCAAGCTCATAAACTCTGCAGCCTTCGCCTACCTCCATGTATCGGGGTAGAAATACTCCAGAAACTTTTCCTGAAAAAACTTTCGTGACATCCCCTCAGCCTGCTCGGTCTGAGCCTAAATGTCCCACCAATGCCTTACATGGCCCTACAACATATAAACGTCCAGCTTTACTCTCTTTTCAATAGGAGTCTCCAGATGATCTTAGATCATCTGGACAGACTCTAACCATAACTCTGCTCCCTATGGCCCACCCTCTCTAGTGAAGGTTGGAGGGTGCTACAGCTGGAAATCCTTGGTCTACTCAAACATGCTCGGTGCAACCCGCCCTAGTTCCCAATACATCATCTGCATAAAGGCAAGCCAAGTTATCCTAGAAATGATCTTCTCTACATTCCTTGATCACCACGTTTTCATGTTCTTCTACCAGAGGAGTGTTCTCAACAACATCCTCATGTTTCCCAACTGGAAACCGACGTCATGGTGGCATCTCTCTACATTTCCAAGCATAATATTTATCACACATACCATAAAACATTCACGACTTCATCAAAAGAACATTACTAGCTACAACATCCCATTTTCATATACTCACTCAATGACATTAACACCTCAATTCACCACCCTGACCATCTCTACCACGAGCCATGTTCTACATGGGGTAAACAACCAGGCACTACCACAAAACTCACACAACATTTTACAAGAAAATTTCCACTTAATTTCACACCCTTATATTTCATTAAACATAATTTACCCACTTTTTTTATTTCATTATTCCCATTATTTCTTGGTTTCATGAAATGCAAGATTCACCCTACCTTCATGCCTCACACACCCACCCCATGTGGGTGCATAACACAATGCATGTCACCAGTCTCCGTAGGTGTTTACAATGATGCAGAATGCAAACCATCATGCCATTAATGCCATGAGCCAAATATCTTAAAACAGTCACATCAAAGCACATGTGCATCACCCAATGGTGAAATATCATCAACTGTTACAACACGCAACCAAGAACAATATTTCCCACCCAGGGTGACTTGGGTTTTCCCTCATACATGGGTTATCTACTCCCAAGAATGAGCTCCTTTACAAAGGAACGCCACATATTAACCCTTGGAAACCTATTACAAATAACAATACCTCAGAGAAGGATATGAAAGACCTCCTTTGATACAACTCTGTAATGTCCCCGACCCAGACGCTACTAAATCGGTACTCCGAGTCGGGTAGTTACATAACCTTAAGCATGCCTCCATGTACACCAAAGGCTGCCGACTAGCAGCGGGGGTCCTTCTGGTCAAGTGGGGAGACCATACCCCCTTTTTATCAGAGTAATATTGAACAGATACAAACCAATTTTGGAACTAATAATCAATAAACAAGGAACATGTATAACAACCATTTCCAACAATAAATATGTCATGTCCTACTAGAAGTGAAAAAGTGAACAAAAGCCCAAAATAAGGACAATGTACAAAATCCATTAATTTTTCCCAAATCCAAGTCTAGATCCTCCACCAAGTGCTACCCATGTCCACTTAACTATCTTGAAAGGACCATTTCCCTTCTCCCGACCTACATACATGTAGTCTGCTTGGGTACCCTATGGCGTCCCGAGTAGGGTGTCAGTACAACTCAGTAGGCCACCACCAATGGTGTCTACAAAATATCCAGTATATACAAGTAGTGCATGTAAATAGAATATGAATGATAATTTCCAAGTAATTATTTAAGGTTCCATTAACCAGTTTAGAGTCAAAGCCATTTCCACTTCTATTACAATTCATTTCACACCAATTATCATCACATACCATTTCATCACATTTCCATTGGTTAATCACATACATTATGATACATGGGTATAAGTCCAACAATCACATGCAAGAGGGTAAACACAACGTTATCCTATATCACTAAGACTAACCCCCTCATAGTAACGATATATTCACCTGAAATCCTCAGTCTGGGTGGATGAAACTGTTTGGAGAATGGATCATCAGTCCCCATTCCTAACCCGTTCATTTAGGGTGGAGTTCAGAGCATCAGTCTTTAATCGACCCGTGGGCATATATCCTCAAGTCATACCCCACTCTACCAATCCATGTGCACATGATTATATATATAAGTAACCATGAACCCACTATTCCATTGTCCTTTGACTAACACCATTCACAACAACCACACGAGAATTCACATTATGCCTTAACCCATTACCACATTTCCAAATCACATCATTCAACCATTCACCCAATTCCCATGCATAATTCCTATCTCACTAAGCATTCAACCCTAAACCCATAACCAATACCATTATGGTCTTTAATCAGTTTACACATTAACCCATTTAACTCGTTCATCATTTCCATGAATCAACCATTCAACCCTTTTAAATCAACCCATTAAATATTTTCAAGTCTAGGTGCATCACCTAAATTATATTCCAAGATCAACCAATCATGCCAGCATATTCTTAAAGGGATCTACCATTTATTACAACAAGGAAACCTATTTAATAACAATCCCTAAACTCAGGAAAAGTCGTCACATCCCATGGATGGCCCAAATTAGGTAATGTCGTCCTCAACACATCCCATGATGATCTTGAGGGATCCCATTTACCATTTTCAAGAATCTTTTATTCAAACCGCATCCATGTTGAACTAAGCTCAACAAAAGGAAACCATGAGCAAATCCACACATGCATACATCCACCATAAAACTTTGGTATAACGTTTGTAGACCAGATACCTCAAAACTGTTGTTGAACGAACACCCAAACGAGTCCTTAGACCTCAATCTATCTTGTATTTGGCGCTTCAAACTATAACTCCCCCATAAGATAGGGTTTTAGAACTTCAGAACAAGAGGTAGAGATGATACAAACCCTAAACCAAAAAGGGAAGCAAGGATGGTATTAGACTTACCCGGAGCTTCGATCCGCATCCAAAAACACCAAAAATGCCTTAAAATTGAGGGATATTGACCTCTTGTAGTTTTTGGGTGATTTGGTTCGTTCCTAGCATGAAGAGGGAGGAATAGAGAGAAAATACCGATTGGGTTCTTCAAATCCTAGGGTAGGAATTTTGAAATTTTTTCCAACATTAAGAGGACGCATGGTTTGGCCACACGGTTTGAAAAACCGAGTGCAAATCATGCACATGATACTATTTTGAGGAAGAGGGTTGCATGGTTTACCTTGGCAGGTGGAACGGTTTTCCCTAGCCGTGCGAAGGACGTGCACCCATGTAGGTCTTACACAATTTCCATTCTTTCATGACCCTATCTCCCAAAACACCCCCAAGACCTCTCATACTTTCAAAATACATCCCATTAATCCAGAAACAAGGGATTCAACCAAAACATAATGAAAACACACCATTACAAAAACTGAGATCTTACATACAATGTTTTCATAAATTAAGGATTCTATATTTCATATCAAATACATATCTATCTAGAAACATCAATATCAAAGAAGTTATAGAATAATTCCACATATGAGTAACTATAAGGATATAGGTTGACTGGATAATAAAATGATCATCATATTTGTATGGTTAGTGGGCCTATTAGTATTCACATGGAATGATACTCTAGAGAGATATTCTTGAATTAATCCAAATTTTCATTAAACTCCATTATGATGCTTTCAAATAGATGATAACCACGTATGAACTAGGTCTTAACCATGGTGTAATAGATCAAAAAGAAGTAATTATGATTTAGAAATCCTATAAAATATTTTCCTAATAATAAGGTAGCATAGAATGATTAATTTTCATCAAAATATCATTTTAATTATAATCAACGTGTATAACAAGAAGGATTCATTTTATAATTTATTATAACAAACAATGAAATGATTTTCCTCCAATGAAATAAATTTTTACGTGATACGGAAAGAAAATATTCATTACTATTCTTATGAAAATTTATTAAGAATAGAATCATAATGGTATTTTGAATGAGAAAAGGGTGTAAATTTTTTATTGATACTTTGATGAGGAACCATCCAAGTTTGTTTAGTTAGTCCATTGATCATCCAATTGAACATGAATTGATCAGTTCCAATGAAAATGTATATTCCATTCATCTGTGTATGGATCTTGGAATAGATATATAGGGTATTTATAATATGGATGGTGGGAAAGGTCAGTGGTATAATACTATCAAAAGGATACGATAACATGAATAATGGAGTACATGTAGTGTGATGTGTTTATGATATTATTATTCAACTAGTACAAATCCTCTTATTCATCATATGAAAATTATTAATGAATTACATAAGATTATGTAGATAGATTATTAATCCATTATGGAATATGATATTAAATTTACCAGATATGTGAGGTATGAATTTTTACTATTATCTAACTTGAAATTATGATTGTTGAGATCATAAGTGGATTAATATCGTGTTTATAGAGTTAAAATCCAATAAGGTAATTTACTAGAAAAAAAAAAGAAATAATTTGAAGTTATCTTAATATGTATAAATATATAAGACTCATCAAAAAGAATTCATTATAACATCCTCAGTTTTAAAAATTACATTCCCTTTTTGAATGAATAATTACATATAATGTATTTTAGTTATAGAAAACACATAAAATGTTGCCGTTATTTTGGGAAAATATAAAATAAATCAAATATGTTTTAAATTTATGATAAAAAAATGAAATATTTATAATATAGTCATTGTAAAATAATCATCAGTATTAGTATATTTTAATAATTATTATAAATTCTAATTGATTCATAGGGAAGAAGGGATGTCCTTGACTAGTATGATCATACCTTACGAGACCAAACAATAATAAATTCTAAAATAGAGGGTGTAAGATCATGAACTTTTAGAGAGTTTTATATTCTATATTTAATGTAATATATTACCATTTTATTGTTATATATTGGTTGGGGTTTACACTGGGGTTTTTTGGGTCGAACAGAATAATTTTGAAATTTGTTGGATGGATTTTGGGTAGTACGTGTTTGGCACACAATTTTCCGAAACCATGTGTTCACCTAGAAATCCCTGAATACTCAGGAATTGTGTATTATCATGGTTGGATAAAGGGATGTAAACCCATTACCCACATAAGAGTAATCATTAAACCCCTAATATGAGTCATACTATTAATTGGAAGAGTTTTGAAAACATTGGGCCCCTACACAGAAACCAGTGTGAGTAGAATATAATTACCCCAAAATTTATCCTAAATTGCCAAACCAATATGTATTAACCTGAAATCTACCAGGGTTATCCCTAACTTATTTCATCCAAATATGGAATCCCATAGGAGTGTTCTAAATCTTCTTGAACAATTCCCTTGATGAATGAAGGATCTTATTGAACAATCATTTCTTTTCAATTATGGGAATTTTTCCCTGATTGGTTCTATCTATATCTATTATCTCTTTTTTGATTAAGAAGAATTATTTAATCGATATTGGTATTGGTTTTATATCATTATGTTTAAGGTTGTTTTCTATTTATCTTGATCTTTGTTTTTGGACTAAGATCATCCATGTCATAGTGATTTACACCATTTCGCTTCAATTTGGTGTTTTTTGTGGGAATCCATCAATGTTCTTAAGCTAGGTTGTCTAATGTTCAAACACCATAGTATTGATAATAAGGGCATGTATGTGTTGTGAAATTTCAATTTCCATATTTGTAAATAAAATTTTGAATTTTAGTAATTATATTTTTAATTAAATAATGGGATTTTCGAAATTTTGGAATAATATGAAAATAGATTTGATGGAATGAATGGACAATGGAAATGATTGATAATTTTTTAATGGAATTCGTTGAGAAATTTATTTCTTAAATTTATTTCCACCCTTTAGTTGTGCTATTATGATTAATCTATGATTGTTAAATTTTCCATTCATGATAAATGAAATTACAAGATGGGTTGAATATATAATCTAGATAATGAATGATAAATGTACAGAAATATAGAATAATGTGATTGGGATATTTATGATAATGTTTTTGTATAGGGTATGATGCTGCAACATTCTATAGGGTTCCAAAATACAACTCAAGGCCCCAAATATATATATATATATATATATATATATATATGAATGTGTGCATGCGATTCATGTTATCAATGAATTTTGTGATAGTGAATCATTCTATAAATACCATTGGGTTGAATGATTTCTATTCTAGTCCCCAGTTTATTAAAAAAGAAAATTAAATTGAATTTATTAATAGAAATCCATAATTAAATGAAATATGATATTATATTGGGTATGGTTAAGAATCTAGTATGTGCCAAAGTGGGTGTTGATTGTTAGGGTTTCAATGTGAACCTATGATTTATCTGGTCATAAAAACAATTATTAAATGTGAATATTTTTATTTTATTGTTGTAAACTATACTTTATACACACATATACACTATCATACACTAGATATTGTTTTAGATTATGTGGGTTTTTTCCTAATGATATTTACTCACAATCTACATTTGATAACTGATTGGTAAAGAAATATGCTTAATGTTTGTTGGATAAGTTATATGAATAAGAATTATTTTAGATGTATAGTTGTCTATAGATCATGAATGAGGGATCCAAACATGATATAAACTCATGCGTTAGTTTGTTGAATGTCCTTATTTTTTCGGTTTTCATTTTACACTTCCCACATATATGGAAAGATATATCTGCTATTTTTTATTAGATATTTCATCATTGTTTTGGTTTGCCAAAATATATTGGTATGTATGGGTTATGGTATTATTATGGTTGTTTTTATTGTCATTTTTATATTATTTTTTGTTGTTGTTGTTCTACGTGGATAATGAGGGTATATTGTCCCATAATAAATATTAGACCCTAAGTAATATTCGGTTCCTAAAGAGTATGTGGAGGTGTGTCAAATGTCATGTGACCAACTTGCTCGAGGAACTGATATGTGGATCTTGGGTGGGGTCATCAAAAAGTAGTATCAAATGGGAATTTTCTTTTCCAATTTTTATATTATTATTTGGGAAAGGAGAATTTGATATTAATATGATTTGGTCTCTGGAAATGAAACATTACGTGGTAGTATCTAACCCATGTACATGGGAAAAGACATGTACCCCTGGTGGGATTATTGTAGGTAATGTTTCCTATTAGAGATTGATATTATTTCAACTTTGATAATGCAGTTTTTGGGTGATGTTAATTTTTTCTTTGGTTTTCATCATGATTGTGTGTAGATTGGTAAATTTGAATACAATAATAATTTTAGAAAATCATGAATTATAGTGTCATGCATCATTTTATGCAAGCACATTTAATTTTTTTGGGAGAGTCGTTTAAATAAAATTTCATTTCTTTTCTTGTGTAATTTAAATTAAAGGTTCATAACAAAAAAATTACAATTTCAAATGTTTATATATATAGTAAATGAAAATGAATAATGGGTTTATACTAAGAAACATTAATTATGAATGTCTTTAATATAATTGTTCTATGAACTAGGTGAAGTATGGTTGACGAAAGAGTTAGTGCCTCAATTTTGACCACGTATCAGGGTATAGGGGATGACATGTAATAGATTTTTTTGAACCCGGATTATAAAAATGTGAAAATGTTTAGTTATTTATTCTATGATTTTTTTTCCGTTTATAGATATGATTATATAATTACCATTTTTTATAGGATAAATATAGGATTGATATGGACATGATCCTCCAACAATGGACCTAGAGGATCTGATAGTTTCACATGAGGGAACTAGAGGGAAGTTCCATGAGAACTTTTGTATCATTATGTAGTACATGGATATGGTGAAAGGTTGGGTTATTTATAATATATATGATCTAACATGGGAGTACCAACTGCAGAAACCAATATCTTTTACTAGAGAGGGTGGACATGAGCTGGCTAAGTTCTGGATTGATTCTATCCATATGACCTTGACCAATTATAGACTCATAAATAGGAGATAGTTAATTTGGAATATTTTATGTTATATGGATCAGAAAATCATTGGTGGGATATTTAGACTTAGGATGAATAACTATATAATATGTTTTGGAAGGCAATTCATTAGATTTATTGGGGAACATTTTACATGAAACAATTATGAGGGAGAGTGTAATAGATTTTATGTGTCATACATCGAGGATTATATTTTTGATTTAATTTTTTTTGTCACATAAACTAATTTGAAATGGTTTTTCCTATAATAGAAAAGGTATGAGGTAACATAAGTGAAGAGTTATCAGGATTGTCTTAAATGTTAGATTAAGTGACATGTTAAAATATTTCACCAGATTTTTTTTGAAGTGGGAAATAATGATCTCATTTTTGGGGGGAACCAAAAGTAGGAATCTAATGGAACGCAAGAGGTTTCTACTGGATGACCAGCAGGTAATTATTCCAAATTTCTAAAGATTCACTTTTAGAATGTTTTCCTGTCGGATTGAAAATATTTTTTGAATGGGTAGGGACCAGTTAGTCAAAGTATCAATTGAATTTATTTCCATAAATATGTTAGGTCAGGATATATTCATATATAATGTCCATGGAAACCAATGGAGTGTCGATATTGTGGTAATATCAGTAAAAAGTAGAGTTATTATAGAATATTTCAACCAATGGTTACTGATAGAAGATCCAAGAAGAGTCAGAGCAATGGATTGGGTATTCTGCCCCATATCAGTTTGTTAGTTGGAGTTCTACTAGCCCTGGAGGTCAAAGAGGTAGGCAATATACTATAGGGTAAGAGAACACATATCATTAGAGTGGTGTAAATTAGGGGACATATACTACATCATATAGAATCCTGATAACATAGTTTCTTTTAAATAATCATGCATATATTGATAAAGATGTTGGACCATTGATAGTTAGAGGTACTATTCATGTATTTTATATGCTTTCAAGTTCCTTATTTGATACTGATGAATATGCTTCTATTATATTTTTACAACATTTAAATGGGTTGAGTCTGGTGGTGGATTTTGTGAGTGTGGTCATGAAGATTGATACACCATTTGTAGTATATTTGAGAGACATATGTTTATACAAGGGGTGTTCTCTTAAGGATGTGGAGTATTATTTTCTATGTGATCTTCACATCAATGATATTTACAATTTTTACTTGATATTGGGTATGGAATGGATGGTAGTTTACTATGACCACATAGAATATTAATGCAATATATTTACTCTTACATCTCCTTAGAATGTCAATTATCTTAATCCTGGAGAGTGGGATGTCTAGGTAGGCCCTATAGGGCTAGTTCATCAGCATCTGGGGGATATCACCATCAAAGAATCAAGTATTTTTTTGAATATGGGGGTGTAATGTTGGATTTATTTAACCATTAGTGGATAAGATCAATGAATTATTTCCTAATTATTAATTTAGGCTACCACCTGAGAGAGATTCTCAGTGTATTATTGGGGTTATTCCTCAAGCTGAGCTAGTTTATATTCCATCTTATATGATGAATCAATTTTTTTTTCGAGAACACAATAATAAGATTGATGATTTTTTGCATAAGGTGTTTAACTATCTGATTACATTGCATTGGGGTTCTCTTGTTCTATTTGGTATGAAGGTTGACTTGACTATATGTTTTTTGTTGATTAATAGAAGTTGAAACAAATGATAGTGAATAACCGATATCCTATTCCATGTCTAGATGATCACATGGATGCTTAGAGATTATCTTGTAATTTCACCCATAATAAATTGATTTTAGGTTATAATTAGTTGAGAGTTAGATAATATCGTTTACCACATACTATTTTCATCAATAGGTATAACCTATATGAGTTTGACAGGATTCTTTTAGGGATAATGAATTATATTATAGTGTTGGTGGCCTTTCTGAGTTGAATCTTACACCAACACATAGATCAATTTATGGTTTTTTTGGATGACATCTTAGTTTATTCTACGTCTCATGATAATCATTCCCAATATCTTGTCATCATCCTAAGTGCACTGAATGTTATTCAGATATACGCAAATCTATAAAAGTTAAAATTCTGGATCGTTTTGGTATATTTTAGGGTTCATATTGTAACATGATGAGATTTTAAAAAGGAAACTCTATGTGGTTATATTGACTACTAAATACTATCCGATCATTATAATTATCTATTAAACACAATTTTCCTACTTCTATGTCTTGAATTACAAAAAATGATCATCTACAATTATGATCTATATATTTTTTTCATTATGATAGGACCAACTTGTTTTTGGTAAATATGAACATACCCTTGTGAATAGTAATTGTAGAGACCCGAAGCCTGACGTACATGGACATTACATTACATTTGCGGAATACTTAGTACATAACAAAAACACACACTAAAGGATCGTAATAGTTTAGTGTCTTTGGAAACTCGGAACGTAATCTTCTAATCGTGGTGAAAGTTCTTCAATATCTCCCATAAAGGTCATCCCTTTTTTTACCTAAAACCTTTCTTTATATCCTGGGGAAAATAAAACATAAAAGGGTGAGCTCAAATGCTCAGTAAGGGTAAACAAAAGAAATATCAATCACATCATATATATAAGAACATTGCTTTTGGAAATCTTAACCTGCAAAGAGCTCATAATATCATAACATGGGATAAATCATAGAAGTGAAATGTAATCAAATAATAATCATAACTTAAAACATGAAACTTTGTGGCATACACACATAATCATATAGAATCATTTCTTGTTAGTCAAGACTCAATGCCAAGACTATCTTAGTGGACAAAGTCCCTTTCTGAATCGAGTAATCCTCGTTTCAGTCCTGTTTCACTGAACCGGTATAACCTACCATTTCAGCCATGTCTATCTCATGAGATATAAAATCTTTACCCAATGCATTGGAGGGAGATATAGGTCCCACCCATCTTATAATGAATCCTTTCTTATGTGTGCCACATAATCATAAATCATACATCATCGCATAACCCATGTAATAAAAATGGGATTCTTAAACAACATGACATCATAAAACAATTCATATAAGATAAAGGAATTCATAAAAATGTTTCCATCAAAACATAATCAAATCCATGTAATAATAGGGATAAAAACAGAACCCTTTTATTATCTTAGATGGAAAATAATTTTGATAAAACACTTGAAATGAATTCTTGAGGAAAATATCCTTTCTTCTTCAAAATCAATTTCTTTTCACAAAACATCATGCAATTTTAAAAGAAAGAGATTTTATTAAAAATAGTCATGAAATCTTTTGGAGGAAGCTTCATGAAAATAAGGCTTTATAAAACCGTAAAAATCCGTTCGGGCCATTTAAGTTAAAAAAAACATTCTTCGTACTTTTGTCGGAAAAGTCAAAAAAGTACCTCGTACGAAAAACGTCAAAAGATTCCTTTAATATCTTTTACTAAAAACTCACCGAAGGGTAAAATAGGATTTAAACACTTGTAGGTGGATGGAAATAATATTACATATTGATGAAACATGGATGTGGATGATAAAATACACCCCAGTAAATACTTACGAATAAACAATCTCGGATAAAAATGAGATTGTGATATTTCCCTTACCTTAGGTCCGACTTGCTTTGTACGTGTCCGAACCTCCTGTATAATGATTTAAATCATGTTATTGACTTATTACAGAATCATATTCATTGTTATTATATCATATATGGTTCACTTGTGACATTATATTACCCGTTCTTTTGTAAATTCCATGTTAAAGAAGCGTTTTGGGTAAAATCGTTTCATTTATCGTAGGTGTTTTGACTTTTTGTTCTTGACATTATTATTACTTATATCCTGATTTACTTACTTCCAGAATATAAAATATGATTTATATATCATATATATTCAGTATATATATATATAATAGATAGATAAATGAAATGAAAAACACCGTTCATGGAGACGGTAGTCCGTACGTACGCATGAACGCTGTTTTCCTTTCCTTATTGTCTTGAATGGAAGTAAGTAGATGAAATACATATATATATATATACATAAATCCAGTAGCTTTGTAATGTCATATATTTCATTATTATTTCTTATATATACTTTATAATCATTCTTAAATGGTTAACATGGAGAATGAATCTCATCGCGTCGTGGAGACGGTAGTCCGTACGTACGCACGAGCGATGATATCATTTCCATAAATACTGAATTGAATTGGAGTGGATTATACAATATATCAGAATCAATATGATGTTGTAATAACTATGTATAGTTATTCTTTACACCATTATACCCATCCATGTAAGGTGGTGGTGGAAAATAGATTACACCACGGCGTGGAGACGGTATTCCGTACGTACGCACGCGCGGTGATTTCTTTTCCCGTAGGATGGATAGATGGTGAAATAGGGTTGTTTCATAATTATAATAACATATCATTATATGAGTGATACTGATGTTATTACTTCATAATGAAACAACCTAAGAAGAAGAAGTGGAAGAAGAAATAAAGATGAAAGAATTGGTAACGGTAATTACCTCTTCTTTGAAGCGCCTCTTTTAGACCTCCTCTTAGGGCACTAGAATTGGTCTTTGAGGAAGACCAGAACCACTAGGATGTTGCTAGGGAAGTGGAGAAGAGATTTTGGCAGGGGTTGGCCGAGCTTGAGTGCTCAAATTGGTGTGAGGAGGAGGGGGAGGAGGTGTCCTTTTATAAGGGAGGAGAGGGGCACCTTAGGAATATCTCAAAATATTATTTTATATTAAAGTCAAAATCGGTTTATAATGGTTCCAAAGGGTCTTATTTCGAAGCTAAAGTGGGGATGGGTCGAAATCCTATCAACCAATAGAATTTAGACAAGTTTAGGATATTATTTTAACCTTATCAATTAGATTTAACTCTAAGTTAAATAATTTAACTTTTACCATGTCTTTTTGTTTTCTTTCACTATATGGTTAATACACATACTATAACATGCCAAACGAACCCCAAATTGTTTATTAGTAATATATATATATCCTTATCTAAGTCATTTGGCCAAACATTAGATTTTTAGGAATAAAATAACAATTAATAATATAATATTTGATTTAAAAACTATTTTGTGTCAATTTTGACACTATTTGATATATGATTTTTGTGAAAGTCATAACAGAATTAAATGTTCGAACCAAGTTGATTAAATCAACATTAATATATCATAGTAACCTAGAAAATTAGTGGAATTCATAAAAAATCTCAAATTACATTTATTTCAGTGTTTATAACATCAATTATGTCAATATTTTATTAATAAGATAATTATTGCATCATCGTTGTGTCATACATAAATTAACTTATTTGATGTCTACAAATTACAAATAAAATACCATCATGTAGGAAATCCTTTTAGCTTTCTAATTAATATTTACAATCGAATTTATCTTATGTATAACCCCATATTAAAAATGTTTTAGTAAATAAACTTTGATTTTAACTCTTTTAACCCTTCTTTAAATAAATTAATAATAAATGTCCTAATCTAATCCAAGTGGGCCTAAATGGTCATATTTTATTCCTAAGTTTTTTTTGGTCGAATTACACTTGTCCAATAGAATTAGGACATGTGTTAGGGTAATATTAATATCATATTTACCCTTAGTTACCCTATTTACTATTAACCGCGGTAAAAAAAGTAAAAAGTTACTATTCACCAAAAATTATTTTCATCTCATTGAACCACATTTTAGTCCTTGATATTAACCGTGTCTGTCGGATTTTCAAAATTCTATTCACAGAAGCGGTAAAATTAAGTTTTATGCAAAATTCAGTTTTTTAACCTACCACTTAGTAGTTTCACTATTCATCAAAAATTGATGTTTTTCAGAACAATGCCAAAATTTCATCCTAAGCTATATTTCATATTCCGAATTCAAAAATGAAATCTATTTTACCAAATTCATTACATAAAATTTGCATTAATTAATTTTATAATTAAATCCCGCTGTTAAAACAAATAGCGTGTTTTTAAGAAACAATATCTATCAAAAGATTGACACTTGTTTATGTCTAGTTTAAATGTGAAATTACATCCAATGACCAACATTGTATTAAATTGTAAAAATATATTCTAAATATACTTTAAAACAACTCAAATTAATAATTTATCACTATTAATTATTTTGATTAAAAAAGTTGTTTTTAATTATAATTTAGTAATTTTCACTATTCATCAGAATATGAAAGTTATCCGAAAAGTACCAAAATTTCACCCTAAGCTAATTTCGATATTATGAATCCAAAAATGAATTCCATTTTGAAAAATAAAATTACAAAATTTCAAAAAGTGGTTATTACTATTCATAACGGCTAGTTTTAATAATATTTTAATAGCGTATTGTTGTTTAGTGAAACTCGTTATTGCGTACTACACACGCTATCGAAGAAGGTCGCGATTGCGTGTAATGCAAGGCAAATCAAGGATGCGTGTTGTGCAAGCTCTTTTTGGTGTAGCGTACAACACAAGACATTAGTGAAATAAAAAAAAGAATATTTTTCATAAAATCTCGGGCTGTTACATTCTACCCCCCTTAAAATGAATTTCGCCCTCGAAATTCGTCGGGGTTATAAATGGTTTACTATTCGAAAGTTTCTTTAATAGAAACCCACATCATAAAAAGGAATACCAAAACTTGGCTTTAATAACTAAAGTATGAAATGTAACGATTACCCAAATAAACTAATCACTGGGTTTCCACATAGGTGAAAATATGGATATGGAAGAGAAATCTAACCATCATGTTCTGATGGAGAGTGGTAGAGAACATGGCTATGGAAAAGCCAGTAATCACAAATCTATAAATTTGTGAAGATCTAAGGTACCATCTGATTCATCAGGTATAAGAGAACTAGGACAACATTTTTGGTTTTCAAGATCATTTCCCTAAAGTTAAAGAATTTGAATTAGAATAAATACTTACTTTATTTTGGTACAATCTCACTGTTGTTCATGCCTTTAACAATTTCCACTTCATCTCTAAAATAAATGAAGTTGAATTTGTTATTCGTGAAGTGTTAGCAGGTCATGTGATAGAATGACGGGTCATTCCATCTGTCTCAAAAGGTTAGCAAAATTTATATACATAAGTCGATCTATAGTGGGATTAATCATATATGGTTCCTAAAATGTGCTTATACTTCATATATCATACTGCTTAATATAATAACACTAGTTTCTACTAAACAGGGACTTCCTGTAGGTCAGTGGTAGGCGATAAAGGCCAGTCGCACTTCGGTTGTGGGTTCGATTCCTACAGCCTTGTCCGAAGTGATGGGCTGTCACCCGTCCTGCAGGTTTTCCTTTTTCTAAAACTACGTTACTATAACATCCCATCAATAATATCGAAAATCTTCTATCCTTAAACAATACTAACTTATGTCCAACATAATCCAGTCTAATCTTTAGGCTTATACATAATATTGCAGTCCACTCTCATAATATAGTGACAACGATTACCAGAGATTTAATACTGTCGTTGATCCCCACATATCATAAGATATGTCTTGTTGGTCACATTCCAAACATTCAAAGTCCTTAATCGCGTATTCTCTTGAATACCTTAGTGAAAACATGAGTGCAGTTAAAAGTTAACACTTTCCACATACCAAAATCCTCAAAATTCTATATACTCAAACCATGATATCACTTAGTCCTTATATCAATCATGAGCTCATGAATACTATTAAACATTTCATTTTCTCATTTTCCCTTCATTATGCGCATATCGTATTATTTCCAAAAATATCTCAATCACTTTGAATACCACATTAGACCAATACACAAATATTCCAATACTCCATGATACAACATTATTTTGGAATCCCATTACATAAACACTTAATCATTCCACCACATCGTTGTCATATTCAACATCGCCAATAGTGATCGCATGTGACATCCCTTTATCCTTTGCCTTAAGCGGTTGCTCAAGTCGATCATCACTAACCCTTGGATTAGGGCATTTATTAGCATAATGCCCCATTTCATTGCACTTGAAGCATTGAAGTGTTGGTGGTGCGTTCTCTGCAGTGTTTGCTTTATTCACATCATTAGAAACCCTTTTTCCATTACTTCGACACTCAGCTGCTCGATGACCTTCTTTTCCACACTTAAAACATTTTCTAGTCCCTTTAAGACAATCTCCACCATGCTTCTTTCCACACTTTGAGCATAAGGAAACATTCATTTTCTTTTCACCATTATTCTGAGATTTCTCCTTGAACTCCATCTTTCGTTTCTTGTCAAAACCCTGAGATGGATATGTAACACCAACTTCCATTTCTACCTTGATAGCACAACGCACAATTTCTTCATAGCTACTGAAGTCTCTTATAGCCAATGCCCTTCGAAGAATTGGTTTTAAGCCACTGAAAAATCGATCAACTTTACTTTCAGGTTGGATGATAATTCCAGATGCATACCTTGCAAGTCTTGTAAATTTCGCTTCGTATATACCAACAGATTCATCATCCTTCTACTTCAGCTCAAGAAACTCCTTTTCCATCTTTGTTCGAAGAATACGAGGGAAGTACTTACTGAAAAACAAGTTCTTAAACTCATCCCATTCCATGGACTCAATTTCATCTCTTGGCCTCGTATTCCTGATAAGATTCCACCATTGATCAGCTTCACCTTCCAAACGATATACTGCTAAGATGACTTTATCATGTTCAGAACAGTGAAGAACTGAAAATATCTTTTCAGTGGTACTGATCCATTGTTCAGCAACAAGTGGATCAGAAGTCCCACTGAAAGAAGGTGGACGTTGCCTCATGAAGGACTCAATAGAATATTGTTCCCTTCTCTACTCATTTGGAAGTCCAGAATGATTCATAGCTTGTGTAAGTATAGCAATAAGATTTTGCACTCCATCTCCCATAACATTTGTTTGTTCAGGAGGGCAATTATTGCATTGTCCATTGCATTGACCAACACGGTTCCTTCGGGTTCCAGCCATCGTCTAAAACCCAAAAAGAATAGTGTGAGAGGCAAAAATCATGCAACGGAAAACAACATAATAAAGGGGGAGTACCTTCAATATCTAACATCTTAGGTTTAATTCTATGATCGTTAGCGTAGTTCTAGTACTATAACCTATACGTATACTTAATCTTAGGGACATCCCTAGACATACCTTAGAAATATCTCTAGGGATCTCACTAAAGTTCTCGCATCCTAGTTTCCAAAGGTTGACTAAACCTTTCCTCTGATACCAACTGTAGAGTCCCGAAGCCTGACGTACATGGACATTACATTACATTTGCGGAATACTTAGTACATAACAAAAACACACACTAAAGGATCGTAATAGTTTAGTGTCTTTGGAAACTCGGAACGTAATCTTCTAATCGTGGTGAAAGTTCTTCAATATCTCCCATAAAGGTCATCCCTTTTTTTACCTAAAACCTTTCTTTATATCCTGGGGAAAATAAAACATAAAAGGGTGAGCTCAAATGCTCAGTAAGGGTAAACAAAAGAAATATCAATCACATCATATATATAAGAACATAGCTTTTGGAAATCTTAACCTGCAAAAAGCTCATAATATCATAACATGGGATAAATCATAGAAGTGAAATGTAATCCCAATAATCATAACTTAAAACATGAAACTATGTGGCATACACACATAATCATATAGAATCATTTCTTGTTAGTCAAGACTCAATGCCAAGACTATCTTAGTGGACAAAGTCCCTTTCTGAATCGAGTAATCCTCGTTTCAGTCCTGTTTCACTGAACCGGTATAACCTACCATTTCAGCCATGTCTATCTAATGAGATATAAAATCTTTACCCAATGCATTGGAGGGAGATATAGGTCCCACCCATCTTATAATGAATCCTTTCTTATGTGTGCCACATAATCATAAATCATACATCATCGCATAACCCATGTAATAAAAATGGGATTCTTAAACAACATGACATCATAAAACAATTCATATAAGATAAAGGAATTCATAAAAATGTTTCCATCAAAACATAATCAAATCCATGTAATAATAGGGATAAAAACAGAACCCTTTTATTATCTTAGATGGAAAATAATTTTGATAAAACACTTGAAATGAATTCTTGAGGAAAATATCCTTTCTTCTTCAAAATCAATTTCTTTTCACAAAACATCATGCAATTTTAAAAGAAAGAGATTTTATTGAAAATAGTCATGAAATCTTTTGGAGGAAGCTTCATGAAAATAAGGCTTTATAAAACCGTAAAAATCCGTTCGGGCCATTTAAGTTAAAAAAACATTCTTCGTACTTTTGTCGGAAAAGTCAAAAAAGTACCTCGTACGAAAAACGTCAAAAGATTCCTTTAATATCTTTTTCTAAAAACTCACCGAAGGGTAAAATAGGATTTAAACACTTGTAGGTGGATGGAAATAATATTACATATTGATGAAACATGGATGTGGATGATAAAATACACCCCAGTAAATACTTACGAATAAACAATCTCGGATAAAAATGAGATTGTGATATTTCCCTTACCTTAGGTCCGACTTGCTTTTTACGTGTCCGAACCTCCTGTATAATGATTTAAATCATGTTATTGACTTATTACAGAATCATATTCATTGTTATGATATCATATATGGTTCACTTGTGACATTATATTACCCGTTCTTTTGTAAATTCCATGTTAAAGAAGCGTTTTGGGTAAAATCGTTTCATTTATCGTAGGTGTTTTGACTTTTTGTTCTTGAAATTATTATTACATATATCCTGATTTACTTACTTCCAGAATATAAAATATGATTTATATATCATATATATTCAGTATATATATATATATATAATAGATAGATAAATGAAATGAAAAACACCGTTCATGGAGACGGTAGTCCGTACGTACGCATGAACGCTGTTGTCCTTTCCTTATTGTCTTGAATGGAAGTAAGTAGATGAAATACATATATATATATATACATAAATCCAGTAGCTTTGTAATGTCATATATTTCATTATTATTTCTTATATATACTTTATAATCATTCTTAAATGGTTAACATGGAGAATGAATCTCATCGCGTCGTGGAGACGGTAGTCCGTACGTACGCACGAGCGATGATATCATTTCCATAAATACTGAATTGAATTGGAGTGGATTATACAATATATCAGAATCAATATGATGTTGTAATAACTATGTATAGTTATTCTTTACACCATTATACCCATCCATGTAAGGTGGTGGTGGAAAATAGATTACACCACGGCGTGGAGACGGTATTCCGTACGTACGCACGCGCGGTGATTTCTTTTCTCGTAGGATGGATAGATGGTGAAATAGGGTTGTTTCATAATTATAATAACATATCATTATATGAGTGATACTGATGTTATTACTTCATAATGAAACAACCTAAGAAGAAGAAGTGGAAGAAGAAATAAAGATGAAAGAATTGGTAACGGTAATTACCTCTTCTTTGAAGCGCCTCTTTGAGACCTCCTCTTAGGGCACTAGAATTGGTCTTTGAGGAAGACCAGAACCACTAGGATGTTGCTAGGGAAGTGGAGAAGAGATTTTGGCAGGGGTTGGCCGAGCTTGAGTGCTCAAATTGGTGTGAGGAGGAGGGGGAGGAGGTGTCCTTTTATAAGGGAGGAGAGGGGCACCTTAGGAATATCTCAAAATATTATTTTATATTAAAGTCAAAATCGGTTTATAATGGTTCCAAAGGGTCTTATTTCGAAGCTAAAGTGGGGATGGGTCGAAATCCTATCAACCAATAGAATTTAGACAAGTTTAGGATATTATTTTAACCTTATCAATTAGATTTAACTCTAAGTTAAATAATTTAACTTTTACCATGTCTTTTTGTTTTCTTTCACTATATGGTTAATACACTTACTATAACATGCCAAACGAACCCCAAATTGTTTATTATTAATATATATATCCTTATCTAAGTCATGTGGCCGAACCTTAGATTTTTAGGAATAAAATAACAATTAATAATATAATATTTTATTTAAAAACTATTTTGTGTCAATTTTGACACTATTTGATATATGATTTTTGTGAAAGTCATAACAGAATTAAATGTTCAAACCAAGTTGATTAAATCAACATTAATATATCTTAGTAACCTAGAAAATTAGTGGAATTCATAAAAAATCTCAAATTACATTTATTTTGGTGTTTATAACATCAATTATGTCAATATTTTATTAATAAGTTAATTATTGCATCATCGTTGTGTCATAAATAAATTAACTTATTTGATGTCTAAAAATTACAAATAAAATACCATCATGTAGGAAATCCTTTTATCTTTCTAATGAATATTTACAATCGAATTTACCTTATGTATAACCCCATATTAAAAATGTTTTAGTAAATAAAATTTGATTTTAACTCTTTTAACCCTTCTTTAAATAAATTAATAATAAATGTCCTAATCTAATCCAAGTGGGCCTAAATGGTCATATTTTATTCCTAAGTTTGTTTTTGGTCGAATTACACTTGTCCAATAGAATTAGGACATGTGTTAGGGTAATATTAATATCATATTTACCCTTAGTTACCCTATTTACTATTAACCGCGGTAAAAAAAGTAAAAAGTTACTATTCACCAAAAATTATTTTCATCTCATTGAACCACATTTTAGTCCTTGATATTAACCGTGTCTGTCGGATTTTCAAAATTCTATTCACAGAAGCGGTAAAATTAAGTTTTATGCAAAATTCAGTTTTTAACCTACCACTTAGTAGTTTCACTATTCATCAAAAATTGATGTTTTTCAGAACAATGCCAAAATTTCATCCTAAGCTATATTTCATATTCCGAATTCAAAAATGAAATCTATTTTACCAAATTCATTACATAAAAGTTTCATTAATTAATTTTATAATTAAATCCCGCTGTTAAAACAAATAGCGTGTTTTTAAGAAACAATATCTATCAAAAGATTGACACTTGTTTATGTCTAGTTTAAATGTGAAATTACATCCAATGACCAACATTGTATTAAATTGTAAAAATATATTCTAAATATACTTTAAAACAACTCAAATTAATAATTTATCACTATTAATTATTTTGATTAAAAAAGTTGTTTTTAATTATAATTTAGTAATTTTCACTATTCATCAGAATATGAAAGTTATCCGAAAAGTACCAAAATTTCACCCTAAGCTAATTTCGATATTATGAATCCAAAAATGAATTCCATTTTGAAAAATAAAATTACAAAATTTCAAAAAGTGGTTATTACTATTCATAACGGCTAGTTTTAATAATATTTATATAGCGTATTGTTGTTTAGTGAAACTCGTTATTGCGTACTACACACGCTATCGAAGAAGGTCGCGATTGCGTGTAATGCAAGGCAAATCAAGGATGCGTGTTGTGCAAGCTTATTTTGGTGTAGCGTACAACACAAGACATTAGTGAAATAAAAAAAAGAATATTTTTCATAAAATCTCGGGCTGTTACAGTAATAAGTATAATAATATAAACCTAATCAATAGTAAATTTTATTATTATTTTATTTTCATTAGGTTTTATGATAATTTCAACTTGATTAAATTTTGAAGGTATTATAATATGAGTTTTTGATTTAAAATTATTAATTTTTAATAAATTATGATTTTATTCAAAAAATAAATAAATTACATTTTGATTTTTTTCCATAAATAGAGTTAATTTTTGAATTATACAAATCTAAAAATGTTTAGGGTTATGTCTTTATATTTCTCTATATTTCCAAAATTGTTGATGAATAGGGAAATACAGTAAAATATAGTATATTAAAAGTATCAATTAAATACACTATTTTTGAAATCATAACTATTTTAAGTCCAATTGATTCGAACTCAAAATCAATTATTACTATTTGGGGTAATATGAATTAAGACTAATCATAGTCGTGAGAAAAAATAATATGATAACGACTAAAATATTGTAAAGTATCTCCTCTCCTGCACTATAAATACCAACGTTATTCCCCTCTTCCTCCCACACCTCTCAAGCATTGAACCTCACCTAAAATCATGAAAATAATCCTCTCAAGTCCCTTCCACACATCATAGAGAATCCGTTCTCACAAAAGGCCAAAACCAAAGACCTTATGAAGGATATTAAGGATAATAGATGAAGAGGTAATCATCATCTTTAGTTTTCTTTATTTTATTTTCTTTTTATTTTATGTTATTCTTAATTTCTAAAATAACCTTATCCAAGAGGCATTAATGATTCAGTATCTTATATGTTTTGGATTTCATCATGCTTATGGAATATTCACCATTATTCTTCCTCTCCTCACCCACTTATTCAATAAATGAAAACACCATCTACGATGTGTTGATTTACTGACATCGTGGACTATGTGATTTTAATTTATATTACATCCAAAAATAATGTTCATGAAACAATTATTATGGATTAAAAATATTATAATTTATGTATTATAACTTAAATAATGTTCTTTTGGGCTGGGCATGTGGGTCATGTAATGGGCATGGAATGCCTTTGGGACTTCGGGTCATGTAGTGTGGGTCATGTTCGGCCTTGTGACTTGGGCCTATGGGTCATGTACGGGTTCCCCTTCAACCCTTATATGGGGGACTATCTATAATAAAATAAAAATAAGGACTTTAGGCCATATGGGCTAAAAGCCTTGCCATACCATATGAAACAAAATGAGTACATCACTATCGAATAATCTCAAAAATAACCAAAACAAATATAAATAATTTTTAACATACGAATCATCATCATTTCAGAATTAAAAATGATTAATGGTATAATTTATGGTATTTGAAATATGTAAAACCTCTCTATTCCAATTCTGGATTTTCCCTTCCAATCGACATGAAAATATATCATGAACCGATAATGGAAATCATGTAAAGAATAAACCAAAAACACTAGAAGGATCAAAATACTAAAAAAATAATGGTGAAATGAGGTTATGATATTATCATATAAGATGTAAAAAAGATGAATACATTTCAGTAAGATATTAATTACACTCTTTTAACCGTTATATAGGATGTTTAAATGAGTTTTAAGTAAGTCAAAAATTAGGTAAGGTAATTATTTACCCTATCTCCATCCAATGGGTTATCCATCACCATTATTCATTATGTTACATTAAGATTATTTTTTAGATGAATATTTTATAACATTAATTTTTATTATTTTTATATATAGTGTATACACATATCCATTCCATTATAATAATTCTCATTCCAATTATATTTTTATTGGAAATTCCATTTAAAATACTTTTAAAAGTATCTTAAATGTAATTAAAAAATATTGTTTATATAGAAAAGGGATTTCTACCAATTTTATGATGCTTTATTACTATGATGTTTCCATTATATATTGACAAGGTAGTTTTTGATGAATATTATTTAATTATTATTGTCATTTTGTTTATATTTTAAAAGTGATTTTGTTAAGTAAAAGGGAATTTGGAAGAAATTAATGTGATTTTCTCTAGAGTTCATATGAGTTATAAGTGATTTATTCATGATATGTTAAAAGTACATAGTGATGTTTGGTTTATCCCATTATAGCTCATGGTATGATGGGTTATCCCCTTTATAACTCTCTAATGCATTGGGTTCTCTATATATAAAATTTCACATAATGGTTATTCCATTTGTAAGGGTGATTTTAATTGTGATATGGTAAACTTGTCCCAAGGAAAATACACGATGTTTCTATGCATAAATATGAGTTTTGAAGAAAAGTATTTTTAAGGGTGTTCATGTGTCCATTAGACTAACATTTATTCATTTTAATTCTCCTTAGTAATGTTTTTTGATAATTAAATGTTTTTAAAATGTTTTCCATAGGATTCCATAGATGTTCAAAGGACACTTTAGGGGCTATTATAGATGAATACAATTACTTTTATTGTAATTATTTTTGTAATCTCTACTTGTATATATTTACCTCATTGTTTATTCTAATGATCCTACAATGAAAAAACTTTTAATATGTCTAATGTAATATATTTTTTTTATTAATATAATATACAAAAAGAATACACTTCCAGATTTAGTACTGAATCTGAAAGTGTGGGTTCAATGATTTACACATATCATATCATGGGATGGTTTGTTAGTGAAACCATAAAAGGTTCATGTTATGGTTTCTAGGAAGTCCCCCATAAATGTTTTTCATATCCATATCATTCGGGGTCTAAAATAATATTATTATAAAATCATTATAAACATTAACTACTTAGATTCACATATTTTATACTGGAATAAGAACGAGATAAATATTTAACAGTCTATAGCATGTGATAATTATTTCCAAGAGTTGATGAGGTATATTACTACTTCTCGGATCGTTATTCTACAAATGTAGGGCTATGAGTCTATGGTGTTTGGTGATTCATTTAATTACAAAAATAGAATAGTGTTGATGGCGGGAGATTATTTTTTTCATTATAGGTCATGAAGGCTTAGTTCACATGAATGGAATTACCCTATATATGATCTCAAGATAGTCGCAATGCCTTATGCCTTATTTTTTTGGCGCAATTATATATTGGTTGAAAATATTACTATCTTTACCAATTACAAAAGCTTAATGTATAACAATTCATTAGAAGAATTTAATCAATAGCATCATATATTTTTTTGTTAAAAATTTATTTTTATTTTGAGCATGAAGATACAAACATGAAGGGAAATAGTGTTATTGACACTTTGAGTATGAAAACACACACTCAGGCAGTTAATGAGTGTAAGTATGAGTGGATGGGCATGATTGTGATGCTTGAGATTCATGTTGTGGTTTAGGAGGGAAAAAGGATGATGACCATAATATTAGTATACGTGTAATCCACCACTATGAAATGGTCAGAGAATGATTTTTTGAGGATCCAGAGTGTTCGCCCAGGATTGAAATCCCTAAATGGGGGAGACATATTCTGATTGAACTATAGATAATGATTAGATCATGTATGTTTAGAACAATGTTGTAATGTTTATTTGTATTATATTTTATATGATGTGTGAGTTTCATTCCATGATGTGGGAAGTACATCACAATTTAAATAAAATTTACCACAACTTACATTGTCAATGTTGGTGGACATGCATGAAAAATAAGATTGGTTGTTTCTTACACAATGCTACACCTATCAGGTGTTTAGTCCAAGCATCGACAACCTGGTGGTTGACTAAAACCTATTCTCACTGAGTAATCAATGTGGACTGATATTATTAGAGACTTGTGGGCATGTCTTCCAGGATTCCATGGAATAATGAACCCATATCAGTAATTGGAGACTATATAATGAATGTATCCCATTTCTAGAATATCTGGGAGACATTATCAATGGATCATTTAAAGGGTCTATTTGCTCTGGTGATAGTAAGTTTTTATGGGAACCAGAATGAATAGTTTCATACCATGATTCAGGATTTATAAGATTCTTTTGTAATGGGTAATAGAATGAATTGGTTACCCTGGTGTTTTTGGGTATGGCTTTCCACCCATAGATAGATGGGAAATAAAACCTTTACTATTTTGATTTTTGATGATATTTTATTGGGACGAGTTATAAATTTTGGATGATATTGGGATGAGAAAATAGTTCTCATTGTTTTTTCATTTAAAAATACTTTTTAGGATACTATATAGATAGAACCAATTGAGGCCCTTTATTGTAGTTCTTGGAGATCACATCAATGTTAACTGATTATAGGTGAATTTTAGTAGTTACGACTGAGTTTCATGAACAAGATGTCAGAGAATGGTCATCTAAATCAAAAACATATGGATACATCTCAAGGAACATATATGTCTTATTCTGATCAAATTTGATGATCCCCTGATTTTATAGTGGGTGAGGATGTTTTTCTTCTTGTGTTTCCATGATTTGGTCACCATAGTATTCAAAGAAAAAGAAATATGAAAACAAATTATGTTTGGAAATATTGAGATTAAGGAGTGAATCATGTTACTATAATACGAATTGGATCCTCCAATAATGGTATACTAATATGCATGATTTTTTTAATGTCAAAACATAGTCGGTATCATCCATTCCCTTATTATGTGATCTATGTTGATGATGTTGATCTTGAGGTTGATACCTCCTTTGAGGATCATCTGATTCATGATTTGGACCACAATGAGAAATTGTTTTTGGTAAATAATGTGCTGATAGTTTAAGTATATTGGCAACATGTTCGTGTTCTTGGGGAGTCATGTGAGAGAGATGAATATATACGGGCTTAGTGGCCAGACATTTCCACCTTAGAATCAATGAGATTCAAGGGAGTACATCACAAGGATGAGTTGATATAATGTCGGGATATTAATGAGCCTAACCTTATCCAGATATGTCTCACGATATGTTTAGGTCAAATTTTATATTTTTTGGTACATCCAAGTTGGCATGTACTTTTCAGATTTTTCAAGTGAAATTAGAGAGTTTTGGAATTTTTTAGTGATTTTGGGTGGTACATTGTTAGTGCATGGTTTGGCCAAACCATGTGTCCACTCCCAGAAACTATGAATACCCAGATATTGGGGATTTGAATCATTAGAACATATATTTTCAAACAAATAACCACTTAGGAGTAACTGTGAGACCCCTAAGATGAGGATCCCAGTTAAGGCACACATTGTGGAAAAATATTCTCCCCTATCCATGAAAATATGCAAGTGGGATTTAAATAACATTTACAATTATAAAAAATACCAAACACCTCGGTATTAACCAAAATCATGTTAGAATCATTCCTAACATATTCTCTTTGAATACAGATGATTTTGGGAGGGTTATAATGCTCCTCAAACCTCATTTTTGATGTATCAGTGATCTAATTAATGATTTTTATCATCTTTGGTATTTGATTTCATTCCTTTATTGGTTCTCTCTATCATGAATATATTTTTTAATGGGGAGTAATGGTTTATACCCTACTCGTCTTGGGGTTTAAAACAATGTTTTTCTGTTTCTAAACCTCCTTATTTTATTATTATATTTTGTTTATAGTACTTCCAGGTTATTGTGATTTCTATAATTCCACATCAAATTGGAGTTTTCAATTTTGTGATCATCCATCAATGACCATGAGGTTTGGGATTTAATTTTCAATTCCCATGGACTGTTTTATAATTGTCTCTATCTATTAAGAAATTTTAGTTTCCAATATGGATTTCACTTAATTAATTTAATTAAATAATTTTTTAATTAAATAATTTAAGTATGGAATTGATAGAATAATTTGATTATGGATATGATTGAATGCTGTGATTTTGTAATTTACTGATAAATGGTGTAATGATATTCTGTGACGAATTGAATTTTTAATTTGATATTACCAAAACTATGTTTTGATTTTATAGAATGATGTTTTTTAATTTTTTCTTTCTTAATAAATAAAATTTTAAATGGGTTGAATAATGAATCCCTAAATTAAATGATAAATAGTTTTACATATGGAACAGTGTGATTTGGATATCTATGACTGGGTTTTGGGATATGGATTGATGATTCAAATACCCATAGTGTTCCCAACTACCACTCTAGGCCCCCATATGTATTTATGTTTTTTATTTGGCCATCGAGTTTTGGGACATGTAATGATTCACCAACTACCCAGTAGGTTCTAGACTAGTACTCTATGACTCCATTTATTGAATGATATAATTGTAACTAATTGTTTAATCAAAACCCTATGATGGAATGAAATGTTACATCCTTTTGAGGATAGTTTGAACTCTAGAATAGGATGAAGTAGGTTTCAATGGTTAGGGTTTTATGGATATCCCAAAATTAATGTGGTTAAATAATGAATAATTAAATGTGAATATTTTTTCATTATTTTTTAAATTTATTATTTTGACAACTATATACAGTTTAATATAATTGGTATTTGTTTAAAAATTGTTTTTACTGGCCAATTGAGTAGTACTAACATCCTACTCGGGCTGCCTGATTGGTACACAAATAGAAATCATTTTTCTGGATATGATAAGGGTAAATGAACTATTTTACAAGGTTGGGTTGGGATGGGTAATGGATGTGGGAACCATATATTATTTTTGGACCAAGTCGGTATATTTATGTATCTTTTTATTTAATATTTTCATTTTAATGTTGGAATATATATGGAAAGTCATATCTACTACATTATTTTGGAAATTTTTCCCTTTTTCTGGTTTATCATTTGAAATTGGTATATATTTGTTATGGTATTATTCTGGTTATCTATCATCAATATGTCATTGGAAATTTTATTATGTTATTGTGAATCTTTAGTAATGTCGTTATTGTCTCCCCATGATAAATATTAAACCCTCACTACTTGTCTTTATTCTCTTGTATATAGGGAAGGTAACTTCAGGCCACATTACAAACTGGATCGAGGAATTGAAATGTAGAACCTATGTCGAGTTTTCACAAAAGTAATCACTAGGAATTTATATAAACCAATTATGGGATTAAATTAAACATCCAAAATGTGAACAAAAATATATATTGGAAAATTCCATCATTTATGAGATCAAGGAACATAGCTTGTTTTTCAGAGCCCTCAATGAATGTTCCACCATCCCACACTATACCATTTGGGTAATTGTAAATCCCCAGACCCAGGAATCTAGTTCTAGTACATAAAAAATTTGTATGTATATAAATATGTTCAACAAAAAGTAACATCAAAATATAATGACATTTACATCTGAGGATCTTTTTCTATTTATGATTTGGATGAAAAGAACCATTCATACATATTATCAATGATAAAATAGTAAATATAAATTTAGTGATTAAATTATAATTGTTCTATCTCTATATTGAGCTAAACTATTTTAAAATTTAAATGAACTTGATTTTTTTAAAAAACAAATATTGATAAAACGTTTCTAGAAATGGGTTTTTTAAAAATCTTGTGAAAACCCATTTTTCGAAATTCCATTAGGCAATAAAATTAAAAACTACGTCTGAAATTTTATTTTAAAATATCATTGTTAAATACATTTATAAATACACATATTTTTCAATTACACTATAAATCCGTTTAATGTACTTATAATTTGGAAAAGTTAATTTTTATTAAAATTTTCAAAATAAAATATCTTTTTAAAACCCTCTTAGAAGTACATTAAATACATAATTTCAAATAGAATATTGAAAATACTTATGACTTTGAAAAATAATAATAAATAAATTTTTTAAAAAATATACAATTATAAATTCTATATAGCCAATGAAAATTATTACGCTTTCAAAAAATATTAATTGATTTTTAAAATACATAACATTTTAAAATACATTAAAATAATTTTGTGCGTTTTCAAAAAATACTATGAAAAAAATTGAAAATAAATAATTGGCCACATAAAACATTGAAGGATGTCTCGGTATATACACTTTTCCTTATGAATGAGTTCAATCATCATTAATGTTATTCTTTATAATTTCTAGTAGCCAATTTAATAAAATAATTTTTAGCTTCCTTTACGTATATAAAATTTTTATAGAGGTTTTTTTAAAACATAAAAATACATTATATATTCATGCACATTTATATATATATACATATTAATATCCTTAAGAAATCACTTGTTATATTTGGTACCACTAAATCACATGTCATTTCGCCTTTACGTGTCTTTTTAATAAAAATAATTAACATCCAGGAATTCAATATTTTCCATTAATAACATTTCATTGAAATAATAAAAAATATCTTTTAAAACTCATCCTCTGATAAAATTGTTAAATACTCATTTTATTAAATCTTGATTTTATGTTTTAACACACTAAATAATATATAAATAATTCACATAAATGATAACAATTGTAAATTGAAAGTTACATGAAATAATAGGTATCAATATCAATGAACGTGACAATAAATAAAACCATATAAATAGTATATTGAAATTCATCTAAAATAATATACATCTAATTTTTTTCATAGGATTATCATGACAAAATAAAATTTATGAACATAAAATAATGGCACACATATTATTAATGGTAAAATTATAAATTTCAGTAATTATTACCATTACCAATATATACATATATATAATTTTACTTTCAGGAACAATTATATATCAATGTAAATATACCCTTATGTTTTAACATTAAATGAAAAAATATATAACAAATATTTGGATAATTAAAGTAAAATTTTTAAAATAAAAAATTCATCAATGCATAATTTAAAAATAATAAGTTGGATAATATTATGTTTTGTAATAAATAGCATATTCCATTGAAATTATTCAATGATAAGAAAATTATATATATATATATATATTAGATAATAATAAACTTGTAATTACACACACACACACACATATATATATATATCATGAACATGAATTCTGATTTATGACTTTATAATGTATATGAAAATGTGAATCATAGAATTAGTATTTTTATATACATACACATGATTTATGAATAAACACATGAATGATTTTTAAAATAATGTATTACATGCACTACTTAATTTCATAATCATAATTATGATGATTTTTTATATAATTTGATGTATATTCTCATAACGTTCTAACATATATATATGGTTGAAAAATTCATAATGAATTGAATATAGACATATCATAATTTTATATCATTAGTTATAAACTAGAACATGTTGCAAAGAACATAAAAACTATGAATAGTTCATATATATTGTAGTATTTAAAATGAAAAAAATCCCCGTACATAAATATTAAAATGAAAGAAAACATTTTTCTAATTTAATATAATGCATGTTTGAATAACATAGAATATATATATATATATACCATGATATCAAATTGAGCAACAGTTTTGAAATCATACATACAATTAATAAAATTTTAATAAAATTATAGAATTAATGAAAATCATTCACTTAATTGATCTAAATGATGGCATGTGTAGAGGTAAATGGTGTGTCGTTCTTTACCATTGGGAGGTGTGGCCTTAAAAATTAGTTTAATCGAACTAGTGGTAAAAATGAGATGGAAGGAAAAGGATTCGACTTGGTTGGGTGGTCAAATGAGGGTTCTCCTTGAGAAAAATGTTCTTTATATATAGTTTGGTGTACTATTAATGTCATAGCGTGAAGGGATGTCATAAAGGTCCATTGGAATCAAGATATTGTGGAATGATATTTCTTGTGATGTAATCGATAAATAGTCATTTGAATCAGGTGTAATTTTTTCATCTTCAGAATGGTCTTTAGTTAATGGAATTTTACTGTGGTGGAATGAGTTGGTTCAGATAAGGTACTGCAGTGGTGGTCAATAGAGAGACCGCTGGTTGACCGTGATGTGACAATTGATGATGGCATGGTCGATGGTGTCTATCTGATTTGTAGTTGTTGATTGTCCGAGTGTCGGTGGTGGTATGTTTCATTGTGGTCAATAGGGAGCTCAGTATGGCCTAGTTTTGGTGTCGATAGGTCAAGCAGGACCAACAAAGGAAGACAACATGAGCCATTTTCTTTAATTTTTTTGTTTATTTTTTCAAATTTTAAGGTATGGAAATGATTCTTGAATATATATACACACCTGTTCAAATATATACATATATATATCATATATATATATGTATATTTCTTTGTATATTTCTTTTTTATTATAATATAATTATGTTATATGTATTTAAATTACTAAATTGTTGTCTAATTAAGAAATTGTTTTGACTTTTTTAATTTGGAATAATTTCAATCCATTATTGTACTATCAAACACCATTATTATAATTATTATATATATATATATATATATATATTTATTATTATTATTATTGTTATTTTTCTTGTTTGGATATGGTTTTTCTATGATGTTATCTCAAACCATAATTTTAATCGCTTTATATATATATATATCAATAATTGTGTGTGTGTATCATCATATTTAATTTCTTATTTTCATTATTATACATTATTTATCTTATGTTGGTATAATTAATTTATTCTAAAAGGATCAATCATCTAATTATCGCTATAAGATATCGTTTTTCTTATATTTATATTAAATTATCATCTTAAATTTTTTGTTTCTTAAATTACTATTTTAATTATATGATGTTATAAATATGTTATATTTATACTTTTTTAATCATTATATATACATATATACATATTTTATAGTTGTTTATTTCAATTCCAGTCCCTAATTTTGGTGTTTTATAAATCATAGCACGTTTGTTTCACTTTTTTTACAAGGCTACAATTACTATTAATTAATAGTGTATACCTATTAATTTGTGTCATATATATTTTATTTTTCCTTTACCATACATATCTGTAATTTTAATTGAATATACATATTTATAAAACAAATTCTCATTAATGATAAGTCATTTATTCCATATTTTAAATAAGTAAATCCTTATAAAAAAATATTTTATCTAAAAATAATAGGATGTTATAGTGAACACTACTATAATAACAGATTATTTCTTATACCCTAGTAGTATAAATATTTTTATATAATTATAAATAAAATATTGATTATAATTATCACTCATTTCATACTATAGATAGATGATTGAATAATTAATTTTATAAAATTAGTTTTTCATATGAAGAATAAAAATTTATATTTTTGATAAATCTATTATTTTGAATAAATAATTTTTTTAAATTCAATAACATATATAATAAATTTCATATTCACGATATATTATTATTAAATAAAATTTATTTGAATATAAATTAAAATATAATTCAATAAATACTTATATTATTTTTGTAAGGGATAAAATCTTATTAGTGTTGTAAACACTAGTATTTTATAGTAAATAATTATATTTTGATTAAATTTAAAATTCATAAATTTTGTAAATTGTTTTTTTCAAAAAAAATTCTTTTTTAAATCACCATGTTGAAATTATCCTTTGGTGAATTTTTGATAATTTTTTGAGGCTATCGATCATTTGGGTAAAAATTTTATTCCTTATAAATATATGTTATATATTATAACATCACAGAAGACCAAATGTTTTGCAATAGATATAATAAAAAAATAACAACAAAATATATATATCCCATTTAAATTAATTTATATTATTTCATGTTATAAGTTTTATATACCATTAATGAATCATCCAAAACATATATAATACATTATTCATTTAAAATCGAATCGTTATAAACATGAGTAACATCAACTTCAACAATGGATTTATTCTAATATTTTTGTTTCGTGGCCTTATAAAATATGTCAATCCACATCCCAATGGTATAATAAATAGAAATCCCATTTGATGGTTTTTTGTGTTCACAAATTTATAACATATATTTCAAAACAAGTCCTTTGAAATTAATAACGAATTCTCCTATATTTGTCTTCAAATTCCCTTCCAGACCACAAAAATTATTCAATAAAAACCAACTGATTATGAATTTAATTCTCATATACCACTCTAAATAAATCCAAATTTTTTCAGATACATTTTTAATGATCCCCCCAATCACTTATCAACACCGTCTCATGGTAAGGGGTATCTCTCTCCACTTATCCATTTAATCACCTTCACTATATTTATTTTACATTTGAATATAAATTTATTTTGATGTATTGAATTTATAAATCTCTATTTACACTCAAATTTATGTTCAATTATTGATAAATCATATATACACTAACATTATGAAATTCAAGTAAGTTATTATTATGCCAATTTAATAATATTATCTCGACATACACATAGTTCATGCACATTATTTTTAATTATTTGTTTACCATTTTTTTATGTAATTTGTTTTTATAAATCCATTAGACTCCCATCCAAATAAATAGAGAACACCATTCACTCTCATTAATAACTTCCAATAGTGTTTATGTACACCTATTATGATGTATAAATTATTATGTGATTATCCATGCTAAATATTTATATAGTAAAAACCCATCCCCATCCCCATTTCTACTCAATGGATTTCAGCTATATAAATGTTTCATCAATTTATTGTTGAAAAAAATTTATGTTAGATACACTACATAATTTTTTAGTGAAATGATTTGAAACACATTATATTATTGTATAATCTATACAGCAAAAAAATTAATGTTCATAATTTAAATGTTTCATGTGGTCCTAGAAATTAATATAACTATAGTTCAGTAGTTAATTTTTTCATCTCACAAGACACAATGTATGATTCAAGAGAGGTTATCCAATGAAAACTATTTTATGGTGTCTTGGTAGTTCTCATTGACTAATTCTTATGAGTCTATGTTTTGGTTGTTTAAACATTCTAATATTTCTTTGATTTTATCATCTTATATCATGCTTTGATGATCTGGTTTGTTATTATCACCATTTTATTTGATCATTATATTCATATTGAATTACATTTATGAACATAATAATGTTTTTCTTATATTACAATATTAGTTTTAATTATATCTCATTACTTTTATATGTACATACCCATGTTATCATAAGTAGTATTCAAATATTAATGGAATATTATGGAATGTTTTTATGTTTAAAAAAAATATTTTACCCATGATTAATTTTATTATTAGATGTATAAAATTACCCAAATACACTAGGACTCATGATTTTTTTAATTTTTTTTTATTTTTTTCTTTAGTTTATAAATCCAAAATAAATTATATTATATAACTGAGTTGTCATAGTTGGTAATATATAAATATATAGATTTTTTTCCAACAAGGATTAGAAAACATTATTGAAATTTTTATAGGTAAGAAATAATTATGATATTCCTTCTATGTTATGGTCAAATATATTTCACGTGGTGTGTATAAATGAGAATACATATCTAGATACAAAAAGTGAAAGGATGTTGAGAAATGATATACCTAGGGGAAATAAATTGTAAATGGTGGATTACTTGTCAAATCAAATTTCATATAGTTTATGATTTATTATCCTTAATACATATTATGTTTGACTCTTTTTAGGGATAAGATATAGTTTATTAAAAAACTCATTATGAACCATTATGAATGGAACAAAAATAAACATAATATTTTATGATTCCAAAAAAACATCAATAAAATAAATTTAATCATAGAATCTCATAGGTTATGGAATGTTTGTAATTTTTGAGTTACCAAATAAATGATCATTTTTTTTATTTTCAAAAGTTTAATAGTTTGAATATTATCACCCATATTTTTACCATTATTTTTGTTAATTAATTGAAATAATAAGAATTGATTCAACATCCAATGTGATGGGAAAAGTAATGACTTACCAATTGAGATAATCAACCCATTAGGATCACGAGTTGAGAGATTAAATAAGATATTTTTTAATTAACTCATGTTCTAAATAGAAATATAAATTAGGAGGAAACCCAAATTACATTATTAAAGAGGAAGATAAAATTAAGATATTCACGAAATAAAAGCCTCTAAGGATCATTAATTATTATTATCATTTACTCGTGCAAATAATGGACCGACTATGTTTAAAATATCAAACTCATCATTTGTTTTTCTATGAATGATATGGTTGTTCTTATTATTCATCAAATCGAGGGAATGGATAATCTGTGATTAGAAATTTTTAAAAAATATATTTCTTGAGTAGGATATTGAAGATATGGAAGGGAATTAAAAATAGAAAATGATTTTATAAATATGTTATTCCCACTACCCTTGTTCAAATAGAAAGGGATTTTGTTGGACTGAAATAATGAATACGGTGAATCCACGAGGGAATTTGAGGAAATATTCTCAAGACATTCTAGGAACACATCAACCTTCTTATATTCCCCTAAAATTAAATTTAACAACTTATTTATTATAATAGTTCTAAACCTATGAAAATATTTGTAGACTCCATATTTTCACAAATATGAGAAAAATTTATAATGTCTTCTCAATGTAAAAATATTGAGCAAAAAATCCCAATGGCCTCATGGGTTAAGAGGTTGGAAGGGGAGAATAGTTTATAAATCCCTGGGTAGTGATCAAGAAATATCATGGTGAAAAAGTGTCCAATATACAAAATTTAAAATTAGTGGGTTTAAACATCCCTAAAATTTCATTATGGGTAAAAATGAATTATGAATGGGATGGGAGTGTCCCAAGCTTGTAGACGGAGAATGCATGAACCCACCAATTTAATTGATGAAAAGAATGATCGAGGAAACCCTCTTATATTAGTATTTTTTAAGTGGAATGATCATTGAAAATATTTTAATCTATCTAATTAGCATAGAGATTTCAAGGATAATAACAGTCAACAAACTCCATGTTCTAGAGAGCATGAGATAACTTATGTCATCACAGTTATAAATTTGTATCCAGAAAATGAGATTCAGAATGGTAAAAAGTCTACTCATTCATGGATAGAAAATGTACTATTTTTAATTGTTTAATGAATTAACTAATAACATGTATGTTTATTATATTTATTCTTCCAAAACCTGGAATAAATTACGTAGAGACACCAATGAATAAAAAATGGGGATTTTATTATATACCATGTTAATAATTAATTCTAAGGAAAACATCAATGTATGAAACTAAAAAATAAACCTTTTGATTCACCCTTTATATTATTTATATAAAATTATTTGTATGGATTTTATTTCCTTGAATAGAGAAAATATAATTCTGTAAGAGAATGAAATAACTCTCTCTTTTGAAAATTTACCTATTTTTCTATACATGTTCAAGTAGTTAGATGAATATCATTTTTAATGATCATCTAATGCTTGAATTTTATTTCCTTATGAGTTGGAAAATATTTCTCAAATTATTGTGACTATGTCATACATATTACTTGAATATATTGCTATTAATATAGAATTTTATGATGTGTTTACTAAATAATTATTAGGTCTTCCTCGATTCCATGACGTTCAGTACTCAATTGATCTTATAAATGGAGATTTTCCAATGTCTATGACTTTATATAGAATGTTAAATCATTAAAATAATTTTTTGAAGATTATACTACTATAGAATATAGATAAAAGTTTTATACATCTTTATGATTTATTATGAGGTGTTTCAATTCTCACCATTAATGATATATTTCTCTCAAAGTAATTCTACATTAATTATCATGATTACTAAAATACCTTGATAATAAATAATTATCAACACCTTCATATTGATGAATTTTTTTATCAAGTAAATGGAACCTCATAAAAATCAATGACAGTTCTTGGGTTGTGACATATTTATGTAATATTGAAGAAGGTGGATTTACACCAGTCTACTTTTCATATATGGTATGAGAAATATGTATTTATTTTGATGACATTTTTACAAACTAATGTTGTTGATATCATTATGGAATTAATTGTACGAGTCTTTTAGTATTAACTAATATATATTTTGTAGTCTCTATATATTATTTTATATTGTACTCTGAAAGTAAGAAGGAGCATGAGGAGAAATTTAACGATGTTATGTAATTTTTTATTGGGAAAAGTTATATGTAATGTGTATAAAACTGTATATTAGAATGGGACATGTAACAATCCATGTTAATGTTCTCACCCAAAAAGGGATATTTTTGGATCCTTCAAAAATAGTTTTAATTGAACGATTTTTTTGTTCAATAATGATGAAGGATAAATATATATTCCAAGGATTATAATAGTACATTTTATAATTTTTTTGGGAAAAAGATTTTAATTATTTTTCCCTCTAAACAAGATAAAATAAAAGGGAATGATGTTTTCAAATATTGATAATGCGTCATTTAAGAGTTTAATTATTTAACAATCTCACACATATCCTAGTAGTGGAGTATAAATTTTGATCTACATCGATGCATCCAAAAGGGGATAGGATTGTGCACTCTTTCAGGATGAAAAAGTTATACTATTGCCTCTGGAA
The DNA here is from genome assembly GCA_963277665.1 of Viscum album. Taxonomy (NCBI): domain Eukaryota; kingdom Viridiplantae; phylum Streptophyta; class Magnoliopsida; order Santalales; family Viscaceae; genus Viscum; species Viscum album. The sequence goes on along the minus strand of OY728130.1, from coordinate 622,191,173 downwards.
AATTAATGATACTTGATTAGTACTAATAAAAAAGTGATTTCGAATTGGCTACATTGATCTTCAAATTTAAGAGTTTGAGACATTATATATATGAGCAGAACTATGAAACACATACATAAAATAAAATATACAAGTATATATTCATAGAAATAGATCTCAACATAAAAAAATGATGGTTTTTAGGTATTATCATGTATTGTGACAATTAATTCTATTTCCAGCATGGAATGGAAACAAAGTTGAAGATGAACTATGTTGAAGGGATTATAAATCCATACCAATGATAAAGATTCCAAATGGTCCAATATTATTTAAAATGAAATGTTTTGACAAGGGAATAAGTAAAGTATATTCATTCTACCTTTCTTAAATAATTACTCAACCTTTCATTTACGAGATGATTAAGGAGGTACAAAAAGATGATGCAGAGCTACAGATAATGGAATCTAAAATTATAGAATTCAACATAAAAAAAATAATGAGTTATATGATTAGTAACCCACATATGTTTCCATCATGACTAGAAATTAAGTTTGAACATATGGATGATTTTCATAGTTCATCATCCACTATTCACCGTGAATGAAAAAATATGTATATAGATTTAAATTGAAATTTTTTGTATAATAACTTGAATAGAGAGATTTATGTATTTTTATAATAATGCTTTATTTGTGACAAGATAAAGATTAACGACTTTGTCTATGGTTATTATGTAACTATCTGCTGTACTGTTAGTTAAAATATATAAAATTACCAATGATTTCATCATATGATTGCCCAAGATATCTACATATAATAACACCATATTGTGGGTAGCCATTCCCCATATAAAGGAATCACATTCCATTTACATCAATGATGATTTTAATAATTAAAAACTATCAAATGTACACATAACGGAAGTGGAAATACTTCATAGAGTTCCACTGTATATTTTTATTTTATTGAGAACTGAGTTTTACATTGGGGATCTAGGGAAGCGATCATTATGATTTGGATATAGAGATGCTTTTTAGTGCATATTATCAGCCGTTGATTGATGTTCATTATAAAAGGACCATTCAAACCTTATAGTATATGTGGATATCATTTTCAATTTTTTTATAATGATATTGGGTTCAATAAATTCCCATACTGGATTTCTCATATTAAAATTATTTCCCTTTTATAATTCAAATGGGAACAATGTGATACTATCAATGGATATAGGTGCTATACTATATCATTCTTGGATAAATTTTGTGAGTAAATGTTCACACGACATGATATTATCCAATAATAGATAGAGAAGGTTAAAATAACTCAATATAAAATTAAATATACAAAACGTAATCATAAAATATATGTAAATAATCATCAACCAATCATATTAGTTGAGGTTGAGTAAATAGTTTTCCATCATATATCATAGTTAAAAAAATTCACCAGGATTGGGAATAAAGGAATTTTTAGTCCAATAATCATTGGATCTCTTAAGATCATTGATCAAATTGATGTTGTGGTCTATTGCATATCATCTAGACAAAACCTATCTCATGTACGCAATGTGTTCCTTGTATCCCTCCTGATAAATTGAATATCAGTCACCTCTCATGTAATGAATATGAAGGTATTTTCATTGGAGAATCATCCTTTATATGAGGATCATTTGATGAATATCCTAAATCCTAAAAACAAAGTTCAGTGAACAGGAACTATCCCCATGCAAAAGTATTTTTGTGGAACAACTATTTTGATGGATCAATATAATAACCAGAAAAGGTGATGAAAATGAAATATCACCTTCTATTTTAGTGTTTTAAATGTTATGTTTATTGATAATTTCATGTAAGGGAAATAATGTGGTCACCTAATCATTTATAAATGGAAAAACCATTATTTAATTAAAAATTACATTATTATGTAATGTAGTCATAGAAAAAACATGAACTAATGTGGGAAGTTTTACAATTAATAATTATAACGGGTCATATTAAAAATACAATTAACAATATTTACCATTGATAATATAAAAACTATAAAATGATCAATAAAATTATTACAAGTTAAGGGTTATAAAAAATAGAATTTAAATAGATAAAATAGGTAATGGTTCAACCGAATAGATTGTAACCTCTAAATCCTAATTGATATATATTCTATGGGAGATGGAAAAATAGTACTTTTATCATTACGAAGAATAATATAGAATTTAAAATTTAAAACATTATCCAAACTGTAGAATTATGATATGTTATATTTTATTTTAAAAGATAAATCATTTATTTTTTCCAATACCATTCTTACATTATATAGATCGTTGGTTAATTAATATGATAAAAATTATATTTTTATGCAAAGGAATTAATATTATATTAATTCAAAAATATCATTTCAATTAAAAATGAAATTTTGATAAATGTAATTATTTTTAATTTAAATTTCATCAATAAAAAATATTATTTTTTAATAATTTTTATTTAATATATAAATTATAATATAATTTAATAAATACCCATATTATTTTAATAATGCTCACAAACATGTACGTTTTGTAAACAATTTTTTTTGATAAATAATAAATTTTAGTTAAATTTATTTATTTTTTGTAAAATTAGTATATTTTTTTTGAATAATTATGTGGAAATTATCTAGTAATTTATTTTTTAAAATGTTTTTAAAAAATAGAATTTGGGGAAAAATAAAATTATTTAAAAATATGCACCATGTATTATAACATCATAAATTCACAATTATTATATAATAAATTAAGTAAAATGAATTTTATATTTTATAGATACACCATCTTTAAAAGAATTATTTTTTTATGTTTTAGAAACCTTTATTGAATCATGTTAAAGCTATATTTTATTTTTGGTTTTTTAAAAAAATTATTAAAAAACATTAATCACTTCTACGTCACTAAGGAATATATTTTTAATAATTTTATTCTATGGGTAATAAAATATAGAAATTCAATCCTTTTAGGGAGAATAAATTATATTAAAATTAGCAATGTTTATGTTTATATTATTTTATTACATAGTTTTCAAAATAAAAGTATATAAATTAATAATGAAATCCGCTAACATTTTATATAAATTTACACACAAACACAAACTATAGATTACTATAAACCCAAATATTATTGTTTTCCTCTACATATCAATATGTAAATAACTTCCATGTTTTTTAAAACATCTTATAAAGGTTATCCAAATCATTTAGAAATAGCCTTTCGATGTATGGGATTTATCCCTTATTTTCTATTAATGTTTATTTTTTATTTTATCTTTTTGAATCTAAATTTACAATATTGTGATATCTATATAAATATCATTTTATGGTCCATTTGATTTTATGACTGAAAAATCCTTTAACTTCCATTTTATAATTCCTATATAATGTGTTACAATGATTAAGTAAGAGGATTCTCTCCTACTAAACATTATTTAAGAATGTAATGATTATTATTTAATTTGATTTACATTATTTTTTTACTCATTGTACTCTTTTAAATACCTCACACTCTCTTTATTTATTCACAATAATTTGAGACCAAAATTCACTCTCATTAAACCCTACCATGATTATTTATGTACACACAATATGCTATTGAAATTATATGGTGTTTATACATAGAGAACATTTTCTAGTAAATATAAATCCTGATCCACATTTATACTCAAAGTAATTAAACTAGATATACATATCCTTCTTGGATTATGGAAATATACATATAATCATTAATTGTGGAATTAATTATATTGAAATATGTTCTTATGTTTTATAATATATGTGTCACCCAAATTCATAGACTCAATTTGAATGTAGCAGGTGCGACTAGAATTACATAGGTCTAAAATGAATTCGGTAATGTTTTAATCTAATGAGATACCATGTATGTTGTATAATAGGTTAACCTATGTAAAATATATTATGATGTATCAGTTGTAATCCTTGACTAATTTTAATGTTGTCATGTGGTACATTGTTTCCATATTTCTATATTTCCTAGATTTTATAATCTTATATCATTATTTGTTATTCACAATTTTGATTACAACCATTTTTTCAAATATAGCTACCAATTGACTAACATGTATTAAGTAAATCATTTTATGAATTGTCTATTCTATTACTATGATTTATATCTCAGGTATTTATTACGTGTGTCACTAGGTTATCATGTGCAATATTAGATGATCAATGTTATATAAGGGAATGTTCTATTGATTTAAATAATATAGTTTTACCCATGTTTCTTGTTATTGTTATATGTATCTAGAAACCCAAGGGCAATATGTATCATGAACTTTGGTTATTTTTTCTAATTGTATCATTATGTAATTAATCATGAATTATTATCTCTTATATATATAAGTTGTCAAAGTTAGTATTAGTGTAAGGTCTAGTCATTTTGGGGGATTACGATTCTAAAAGGAGTGAAATTCTTATGGATAAGAACAAACATTATATAAAATAACTAGTTTATGATAAAGTGTATTGTAAGTGGATTCTAGGAAAAAATCCATATCTATATAGTAAATATTGATGGGGTTCTAGAATATGTGTACTAATTACCCATGAAATGGTGAAATGTGTATTAACAAGATAGTCAACTGATTCATAATGAATGGGGGTATTAATAAACACCAGCTATTACACTATTTGGGGATATATTTTGGTAAATTCAAAATCTTCTTATGAACCATTTTGAATGGAATAAAAATACCCAAGAAATTTTATATCCACAAATAAATTGTGGATAACATAGATCAAAACCTAAATACTCATCGGTTATGGAAGATGTGTTATTTTAGAGTTACCCCATAAATTTTCATTTATTTTATTTTATATGTTAGTTTATTTGAATATTATCACCCATAATTCCATATTTATTTTTGTCAAAAATGGGAATGAATATGAAATTGGTAAAAAAACAATGCAATGTGAAACATAATGATTGGTGAAATGAAATGATAATCCCAATAAGAGTTGGAGTTTATAGATTAATGAAAATTATGTTTTAATTAATTCCTATTTTTAATATAAACATTAATTAGTTAGAAACCCAAATCTATACAAAAAAGTCAAATTTTCAATTATCATCATTATGAAACAATGGTCACAAACATTCATTGGATAATTTGATCCTTTAATCATGTAAAATTTATCAATAACATATAAAACATAATCTCAATCCTATAATGATTTCAGAAAGAGAGGGTCCATATTGTTGTCTACTATATAGAGGTAAAAGCTAATCAATGTTTTACAATGTTAATAAATAAAAACCATGTGGAGGTGTTTGAATAGTTGGGGTGGGATGAATTCTAGAAATAGTAATTTGATAAGTATATTACTCACACTATCTAATTTAAATAAGAGAAAATTTATTTGGGCTCATGAAAAATGTTGGCGAATCCATTAGGTAATATGAGGTGAACATCTCAAGGCATTCCCTATGCCCATCTTCAATTTTTATTTATCCCAAAAGTAATGTTAACCAGTTAATTAGTGGGATAATGAAGAACATATGAAATGATTTGGTGACTCCACACAATCACATCCATAAATATATTTTCCAATTTATCATCAATGATGAAATAGAGAGAAGTACATCTAATGGGACTAATGGGTCTAGAGATTTGTAGAATAGAATGGAGAAAAAATCTAGGGGTAGTGATGGAGAAATGTCAAAGTGGAAACTAGTCCATCATCTAAAACATCAAAAATACATAATGAAGCATCATGATTATTTAATGAAGGGGACATAGAAATTATTTTGGTGTGGGAAGGTATGGTTTTGAGGTAGAATATGATAAATGGAAAAACCCACCAATGTGATGGAATAATGGATTTCTCCAATCAACTAGAAATATATTTTTCAATGATTAAGCTTCATTGAAAATGGAAACTATACGAATGAATCCATTTAGTCAAAGGTATTTTATTTGTAACCAATTTCAATATCCTCCAACAAATAATGAGTATGAGAGAGTGGATTCCATAAAGACTGTTATAGTGGATAATCCACATTATGTAGTGAAATATATATTAGTTATTGATTAAAAGAAAAAAATGTACTATATGATTGTAGTTAAACTCATTCATTCATATTATGTTTGTTTGGTATAAATGTTTATACAATTCCAGAAAACATTGATGTATTGTTTTCATTTACTAAAAGAAATGGTGAATTCATTGCTTCTCTAGTTAGTAATTTCTCCTATATAATTGTTTTCATGATGAAAATGACAAAACACCTAGTGGTATAATGTTTAGATGAATTTCATCTAGGCCTGTGAATGTATTTTATTTCATTGAATATAGCTAATATAAATTTATTAGAGAAGGAAATCAAACACCATAATAAAAATTAACCCCTTATTAAATAAACGTTCCTAGAGGAAGACTAGTATACTCTTTAACCATCTTCTCATATATGGATATTATTTATTTTTTTGTTAGAGAACCACTATATAATATTTTGAGTGAGGAATATATTATCCTTGAATACATATCCATTTAATGGAATATTATTATCTGATTCCTATTGAATTTCCTAGTCATCCTACTATCTACGAGGTTGTGTTCTTAGTTGAACATATTCCGAGTGCATTATGAATATCAAATAACCTATATAGAATGTATACAAATTAATATAACGTTTTGAATAATTTAATTATAAAGAATATGGATAAATGTTCTATAGTTTTATGTGCTTATCCCTGGGGTATTTTTGTTCACATCATAATAAAAGAGGATGGTTCAATGTACCTCTTCATTGAATATCATGATCTCAAAAGGATCATGAAAAAGACATTTATTATAAGGCCCCGACCTTAAACCTTACTTAATATTGAATTAAAAGAATAATTCACATTGAGGATCTTTTCAGGTTTACAGTTTTAGAGAATTGGAACATAACTATTACAATCAAAATATTACAAAGTTGACACTTCTACTAAGTTTCCATAGAATAAAAAAATCTTAAAAAAAACATGTCTAGTTCCATGTTTTATACAGCATGAATTTCCCTTGATCCCATCCTTGACCCTATTCCACATTAAGTCCTGTGAAAAACATTTCAAAAAAACTTGGGGTGAGCATAAAAAGATCAGTATGGGATACACAAGGAATGCAAACTGTTAGTTTTTCTAAACAACAAGTAACCCATGTATACTTTATCAAAGTAATACCTTTCACCTTTAGGAAGTAGTAGAAACTATTCAATGAATAAAATATCATTACATACCCTTTTGTAACCAAAAGATTACCATAAAACCCATATAATGAACACATATCATATAAAGGTAACATGGGACATAAACATACTTAAATGGAATAACCATACGGTCGACTTCCACACATATCACTTATTGGAATAGCCATACGGCCAACTTATATACCCAATGCATTGGAGTTTATAACGTAACCACCCATTAAATGTCAAAGTACCATTATAAAATCATAAGACATAAAACAAATATAATGGAATGAAAACATTTCTACACTTTGATCCCAATATATCACATAAATATATTGACATAACAAATCCATTATAAAAACCATTTTCAATACCAAAATACCTAATAGAGTATATGGTATTTATTTCATTTTAAAAACATTATGGCTTGTTGAGGAATCCAAAGACCTAATAATAGTCACGGTGGCGGAAAAGGTCATTGTCACCGCGTACGTTAAAAGAAACATTCCTTTTTGTCATTTTGTAAAACGCTTCATAGAAAAATATTCCTTTTGTATAAAATTAAAAGTCAAAGGGGTTTATACACCGTATAAAAGAAAACTATGTATAAAACGAAATATGCCTCAATGAAAGGAGATTGAGACGAAGTCCCTTAACTCAGGTCCGACTTGAGTCGATCGTTCTTTAACGTCCTGAATAATAAACATGAGTTAATTTATACTTGCTTAAAAACAGTTTTCATGTTCATTATTACTTTTATATCACTTATTACCATGTTATAAACATTATGTAACCGTTTAAGTTAATAATGTTTGTTTTGTCGATATTTGGTTCTTAAGTTGAAAGTGGACTTCTTAAAATTACATGTTGTTCGTGTGGTCAAAGGTTCTTTATATCCAGAAAGATATTCATGATTTTTATATCATATATATCATATGTATACAGAATATACATGTACTTATAATATTACATAATCATTTAGAGGTATGAAATGAAATGCACCGTTCATGGAGACGGTAAGCCGTACGTACGGATGAACGCTACTTTCATTTCTATGTCATATTAATGGAATTAAAACTAAATGAGAGGTATGTATATTTTAATTCCAGAATTATATGAATAATTTATATGTAACATAAATCATATATAATAACATTAAATCCATCCTTTATACATCCCACATATGGCATTAATGAATCAAATCACTTTGAGGGGGCGGTAGTCCGCAATTCCTAAAATGAAGATATCAAGTATACCCATAATGGAAGCCATAAATGTGTTCCATAAATGAAAAATACAGAAGATTAAGGAATAAATAAACATATTATATATCATATATAAATTTAGTGACATCTTAATGGCCACCTTTGATGGTGTTGGAAGAATATTGAACAATAATCGTTTCGTGAGGCAGAAATTCACCATCCACAGAAACAGAATGTTCTTTAACCATTAGATGTAGGTGTGTGTAAATGTAGCTCGAATTATTCAAATAAAAACATCCTAGTATATTTAATATACTGGATTTGTTACAATAGAAATGAAAAAATGAGTTTAGGGGGTTGGGGAAGCAAAATAAAACAAAATAACACAAGAGAAAACACTACCTTTAAATCGGGTAACTCTTTTTTATTTGAGCTCAAAGGCTTCCCTGGGAAGACTTCTTCCCAATTTGAGGCTTCAAGGAGTAGGAGAGGGATTTGGAGAGAAACAATGGGCAGGGGTTGGCCGAAAAAAATTCTTTGGAAGTGTGGGTATGGTGGTAGAGGTGGAGGCCTTTTATAAGAGGAGAGGTGGGGCACTCCTGGAAAGTAAAGAAATGTTACTTTATTTTAAAATTTGTTTCCGATTTAAAAGGTCCCACATTGATATCATTCGAGTATAAGGTGATAAGGGTTCGAAATATACCCATCCAATAGGTTTTTGAAAAGTTTAGGTCTTATATTTTACATTATCTTTTCATTTTATTTAAATCGTTAAATAATGAGGTAATCGCTGCATCATCATAGTGTCATATATAATTTAATTTATTTAATGTCTAAAAATTATAAAAAAAATATCATGATGTATTAAATATTTCTATATTTCTAATGAATATTTATAGTCAAAATATGACTTGTATAACCCCATTTAATAATTGTTTGAGTAAAACATCTCATGTTTGTGACATTTTAATTTTAACTTTAAATAAAAGTCATTAATGTCATTATCTTACAGAAGTGGCTCCATGGGATCCCCAAAATCGACCCATGGGTTTTCTTGGACGTCCATGACACATACAATAAGGGTATGACATGTTTCTAGGTCATTTCATATTAATAAAACATTATTTTTACCATAAACTATACTAATTACCTCTAATCGCGATTAATAAACATAAAAGTTACTATTCACCAAGAAATTATTTTAATCCCATTGAACCACATTTTACATCCTAATGAAAACTATGTATGTCGGATTTTTTGAAATTCAAAACACAAAGGTGGTAAAATTTCATTTAACCGAAAAATCAGTTTTGTAAGTACCACTTAGTGGTTTCACTATTCATAAAAAATTGAAGTTTTTCAGAAAAATACCAAAAATTCACCCTAAGTTATATTTGATATTCCGAATTCAAAAATGATGTCTATTTTACAAAATTAAAAAAATATAAGTTAAATTTATTAATTTAATAATTAATTACCGCTGTCAGAACAAATTGCGTATTTCTATGAAACAATAAGTATCAAAAGATTGACACTAGTTTAAGTCCGATTTCAAAGTGAAATTAATTCCAATGACCACTATTGGATTAAATGGTAAAAATCTATTATAATTAAACACTAAAACCAATTCAAAAGATAATCTAATCATATAAATAAATTATATTAAAAAGAGATTTTGAATTAAAATACACCATTTTCACTATTCATTAAAAAAATGAACTTTATCGAAAAAAACCAAAAATCTACACAAAGTAAATTTTGATGTCCCGATTCTAAAGGAGTGTTTTATATTGTCCAATATAAAGTATAAGAGTGACCAAAACTATATTTAATGATGGTTTTCCATCAAAAGGCAATAAGTGAACCTTTAGTGAAAATTATGGTATATATGACTAAAATTGAATTCTTTCCATATTTTAAGCCTCTATCTTTTATTGAATAAATGTAAAAACATTTAAAAAAACATATATAATCATATTTTAGTTATTTCTATCCATTATCGCCAATACAACGGCTATGTGTTAACTACAATTTAAAATAATATTATTTTATTACAAGTGTGCAACGTAAGATTTCAATGAAACTCTTTGTTGCGTATCGGGTACACTGTCGAACATAGCAACCCCTTTAAAGTAAAATTAATATTTAATTTGCAAATATTAATAAATATGAAAATGATTTATTCTTTATTTACCTGGGATGTTACATCCTTCCCCCCTTTTGGGAATTGCGTCCTCGCAATTTTATTTACTTATCAAAATAAGTGGGGGTATTTATTCCTCATAGAATTTTCAGATTCCCACGTTGCCTCTTCAACCATATGGTTTTTCACAAAACCATTACCTGGTGAATTAGCTTATTTCGAAACACTTGCTCCCTTCGGTCAAGAATCTGGACTGGGTTTTCATCATAAGAGAGATTCTCTTCCAACTGAACTAGATCTGGGCTCAAAACATGAGATGGATCTGGGATATAATTTCTCAACATCGAAACATGAAAAACATTGTCTACCTGAGATAAACTCGGAGTTAACGCCACTCTGTATGCAACTGATCCAACTCTCTCCAGAATTTAATACGGTCCAATGAACCTTGGACTCAGTTTTCCTTTCTTACCAAATCACATCACACTTTTCCATGGTGAAACTTTAAGAAAAGCATGATCACCTACCTCAAAAGATAGATCCTTCCCCCGGTTATCCTCATAACTCTTCTGCCTGCTCTGAGCTGTTCTGATGTGTTTCTAAATCAACTAAACTTTTTCTGCCAACTCTTCTATCAATTTTGGTCCCATCAACTTCCTTTCACCCACTTCATCCCAGAAAGATGGAGTTCGACACCTCTTCGAATATAATGCCTCAAATGGTGCCATCTGTATACTGGAATGAAAAATGTTATTATAAGAAAACTCAACCAAAGAAAGATGTTGGTTCCAACTTCCCAGATAATCCATTGAACATGCTCGTAGCATATCCTCCAAAGTCTGTATTGTTCGTTCAGACTACCCATCGGACTACGGATGAAAATCTATACTCAAAATTTAATTCAGTACCCAATGACTTCTGAAGGCCATTACAAAAGGTAGAAGTAAACCTGGGATCACGATCAGATACAGTGGAAAGGGGAACTCCATGCAACCTGACTATCTCTTTAAGATACAATCGAGAAAGTTGATCTAGAGAGAATGTATCTCGAATAGGAAGGAAATGAGCAGATTTAGGGAATCGATCGACAATAACACATATTGCATTATTACCTCGAGATGTCCTCGGTAATCCCACAACAAAGTCCATGGATACATTTTCCCATTTCCACTATGGCACCGGTAAAGGCTGAAGCATCCCTTTTAGTAACTTCTGCTCTAATTTAACCTGCTGAAAAGTCAAACACTTCACAGTAAAACCATCAATATCTCTTTTCATTCCATCCCACCAGTAATACATTCGCAGATCTCTGTACATCTTAGTACTGCCAGGATGAACTGAAAACGAGGAACTATGAGCCTCACATAACAACTCATTCGTTAACTATGAATCACCAGGAACACATAATCTCTTCCCAAACCTCAAAACACAATCATTATCAATGTTGAATTCAGGAAACATACCCTTCTAAACCAGCTCTACTTTTTTCTACAACTCACTATCTTGCTTCTGTGCTTGCTTGATTCTGTTAGATAGAGAAGATTTCACCGATACCTGAAACAAACTAGAAGGACTTCCTGCACAAACAACTTCCATGCCAAAGTTCATCAAATCAAAAACCAAAGGATCTCATTCCAAATGTAGCATGGTTAATGAAGCCTTACTTTTTCTACTCAAAGCATCAACCACATTATTTTCTTTTCCCAGATGGAAATGAATTGTACAATAATAACCCTTGATTAATTCCAGTCATCTCCTCTGTATCATGTTCAATACATTCTGAGTGAATATATACTTTAAAATTTTGTGATCTGTATATATTTCATAGTTTACTCCATACAAATAATGCCTCCAAATTTTTAGAGCAAAAACAACAGCAGCTAATTCCAAATCATCTGTAGGGTAATTTACCTCATGAGTTTTCAATTGATGTGAAGCATATGCAATTACCTGATCATTCTACATAAGGACACAGCCAAGTCCCTTCAATGAATCATCACTTTATATAAAAAACTCACCATTCCTCGAAGGAAGTGCCAAAACTGGAGAATTCACCAATCTTCTTTTCAACTTCTGAAAACAATCATCACATTATTTTGTCCAAACCAACATAACACCCTTCCGAGTTAGCTTAGTCATTGGACTAGATAACCATGAAAAATTTTCAACAAACCTTCAGTAGAAACCTGCCAAACCAAGAAAACTAATTTCAACTGAGCCATCACTATAGTAAATTGCTCAATTCTAATTCTGACCATCTCATTATGCTGATTTGGAAGGTCATTTCCCTAAGTATGCCTTCGCAAAAAAACTTATCTGTTTCCTCTACGAAAAACCATTATTAACACTAAAATGCCTTAGTTAAAGAGACATGGTAATCTTTAGATTCTATATCATTTCAATTTGACCAAAAAAATATATAATTTTGGATAATTATTTAATAAAATTCTAACTCCTAAAGTTAACTAAACCGACCTCTGATACTAACTATATGGCCCCAACCTTAAACCATACTTAATATTGAATTAAAAGAATAATTCACATTGAGGATCTTTTCAGGTTTAGTCTTTTAGAGAATTAGAAAATAACAATTACAATCAAAAGATTACAAAGTAGACACTTCTACAATGTTTCCATAGAACAAAAAACTCTTAAAAAGAAACATGTCTAGTTCCATGTTTTATATAGCATGAATTTCTTTTGATCCCATCCTTGACCCTATTCCACATTAAGTCCTATGAAAAACATTTCAAAAAAACATAGGGTGAGCATAAAAATCTCAGTAAGGGATACAAAAGGAATGAAAACTGTTAGTTTTTCAAAACATCAAGTAAACCATGTATACTTTATCAAAGTAATACCTTTCACCTTTAGGAAGTAGTAAAAACTATTCACTGAATAAAATATCATTACTTACCCTTTTGTAACCAAAATATTACCATAAAACCCATATAATGATCACATAGCATATAAAGGTAACATGGGGCATAAACATACTTAAATGGAATAACCATACGGTCGACTTCCACACATATCACTTAATGGAATAGCCATACGGCCGACTTCCATACCCAATGCATTGGAGGTTATAATGTAACCACCCGTCCTGGTATTCACAGCACCACCCGTCATATGGTTCATCACGTAACCACCCGTCAAATGTCCAAGTACCATTACAAAATAAAAAGACATAAACAAATATAATGGAAAGAAAACATTTCCACAATTTGATCACAATATATCACATAAATATATTTACATAAAAAATCCATTATAAAAACCATTTTAAATACCAAAATACATAAAAGGGTATATAGTATTTATTTCATTTTAAAAACATTACGGCTTGTGGAGGAAGCCAAAGACCAAATAATACTCGCGGTGGCGGAAAAAGGTCGTTGTCACTGCGTACGTTAAAAGAAACATTCCTTTTTGTCGTTTTGTAAAATGCTTCATAGAAAAATATTCCTCCTGTATTAAATTAAAAGTCAAAGGGGTTTATAAATTGTATAAAAGAAAGTTTTGTATAAAATGAAATATGCCTCAATGAAAGGAGATTGAGACGAAGTCCCTTACCTCGGGTTCGACTTGCCTCGATCGTTCTTTAACGCCCTGAATAATAAACTTGAGTTAATTTATATTAGAATAATAACCATTTTCAAGTTCATTATAACTTTTATATCACTTATTACCATGTTATAAACATTATGTAATCATTTAAGTTAATAATGTTTGTTTTGTCGATATTTGGTTCTTAAGTCGAAAGTGGACTTCTTACAATTACATGTTGTTCGTGTGGTCAAAGGTTCATTATATCCAGAATTATATTCATGATTTGGATATCATATATATCATATATATCCAGCATATACATGTATTTATAATATTACATAATCATTTAGAGGTATGAAATGAAATGCACCGTTCATGGTGATGGTAAGCCGTACGTATGCATGAACGCTACTTTCATTTCTATGTCATAATAATGGAATTAAAACTAAATGAGAGGTATGTATATTTTAATTACAGAATTATATTCATCATTTATATGTAACATAAATCATATATAATAACTTTAAATCCATCCTTTATACGTCCCACATATGGCATTAACGAATCAAATAACTTTGAGGGGGCGGTAGTCCGCACTTCCTAAAATGAAGATATCACGTATACCCATAATGGAATCCATAACGGTGTGCCATAAATGAAAAATAGAGAAGCATAAGGAATACATAAACATATTATATATCATATATAAATATAGTTACATCATAATGGCCACCTTTGAAGGTGTTGGAAGAATATTGAACAATCATCGTTTTGTGAGGCAGAAATTTTCCATCCACAGAAACAGTATGTTCTTTAACCATTAGTTGCAGGTGTGTGTAAGTGTAGCAGGAATTATTCATATAACAACATCCTAGTATACTGAATATACTTGATTTGTTACAAAATAAATGAATAAAAAGCGTTATGGGGTTGGAGAAGCAAAATAAAACAAAAGAACACAAGAGAAAACACTACCTTTAAATCGGGTAACTCTTTTTGATTTGAGCTCAAAGGCTTCCTTGGGAAGACTTCTGCCCAATGTGAGGATTTGAGGAGTAGGAGAGGGAAGTGGAGAAACAAAATGGGAAGGGTTTGGCCGATCCAAAGGCTTTTTAGGTGTGGTTAAGGTGGTAGATGTGGGGGCCTTTTTATAAGATCAGAGGAGGGGCACTCTTGGAAACTAAAGAAATGTTACATTATTTTAAATTGTGTATTAGATTTAAAAGGTCCCAAATTGATATAAATCGAGGATAAGGTGATATGGGTTCGAAATATTCCCATATAATAGGTTTTTGACAAGTGTAGGTCTTAGATTTTACATTATATTTTCATTTTATTTAAATCTTTAAATAATGAGGTAATCACTGCATCATCATGGTGTCATAAATAATTTAATTTATTTAATGTCTAAAAATTATAAAATAAATATCATGATGTAGTGAATCTTTTTAACTTTCTAATGAATATTTATAGTAAAAACTACGACTTGTATAACCCAATTTAATAATTTTTTTAGTAAAACATCTGATGTTTGTGACATTTTAATTTTAACTTCAAATATAAGTCATTAATGTCATTATCTTACCCATGTGGCTCCATGGGGTCCCCAAAATAAACCCATGGGTTGTATTGGTCGGCCATGACACATCCAGTAAGGGTATGACATGTTTCTAGGTCATTTCATTTTATTAAAACATTATTTTTACCTTAAACTACATTAATTACCTCTAATCGTGATTAATAAACATAAAAGTTACTATTCACCAAAAAACTATTTTAATCCCATTGAACCACATTTTACTTCCTAATGAAAACCATGTATGTCATATTTTTTGAAATTCAAAACACAAAGGTGGTAAAATTTCATTTAGACAAAAAATTAGTTTTTTAAGTACCACTTAGTGGTTTCACTATTCATCAAAAATTGATGTTTTTCAAAAAATACCAAAAATTCACCCTAAGCTATATTTGATATTCCGAATTCAAAAATGATGTCTATTTTACAAAAATCAAAAAATGTAAGTTACATTAATTAATTTAATAATTAATTCCCACTGTTAGAGCAAATAGCGTGTTTTTATGAAACAATAAGTATCAAAAGATTGACACTAGTTTACGTCCGATTTTAAAGTGAAATTAATTCCAATGACCACTATTGGAGTAAATGGAAAAAATCTATTCTAATTCAACTCTAAAACCAATTAAAAAGATAATATAATCATAGAAATAAATTAGATTAAAAATTGATTTTGAATTAAAATACAACAAATTTCACTATTCATTAAAAAAATGAACGTTATCGGAAAAATACCAAAAATCTACACAAAGTAAATTTTGATGTACTAATTCTAAAGGAGTGTTTCATTTGGTCCAATAGAAATTATAAGAGTGACCAAAACTATATTTAAGTATGGTTCGCCATCAAACGGTGATAAGTGAACCTTTAGTGAAAATTAGGGTATATATGCCTAAAATTGAATTCTTTCCATATTCTAAGAGTTTATCTATTATTGGATAAATGTAAAAACATTTAAAAAAACATATATAATCATATTTTAGTTATTTCTATCCATTCCCAAGAATAAAACGGCTATGTGTTAACTACAATTTAAAATAATATTATTTTATTACTAGTGTGCAACGTAAGATTTCAATGAAACTCTTTGTTGCGTATCAGGTACGCTATAGAACATAGAAACCCCTTTAAAGTAAAATTAATATTTAATTTTCAAATATTAATAAATATAAAAATGATTAATTATTTATTTACCTGGGATGTTACATGTATCATCTTCCATATATTTATGAATTGATTAATCAACAACAAGTATCCTAATACTTCACTTTGGTAGACCTCTGGTGGAGATATTATCATGTAATGTTAAAGAAGGTGGATTTCACGAAGACTAATTTTTGTATATGTTATGAGCAATATGTTCTCATTATGATTTATTTTGTGTCACTAATGATCGAAATGTATTTTAGGAAATAATAAAGTTTGGATTTATTTATTACCTCGATAATGTTTTGGTACTCTCTATAGATGATATTCATATATGTTGTAGAAGAATGGAAGAAAATTTTTATTATTTAATGATGTACTTAAATCAATTCAAATAAAAAACTTATAAGTTTACTATATAATATGGGAGTATTATATCGATCACATAAATTTCATATCACATTTTATGACTAACTATGGGATATATGTGATCCCATATAAAATGGAAGTAATTAATGGATGGCCTAGGACATCATTATTGAGGATTATTAATATTTTACTGATATTATCTATGTATTATAAACATTTATTAGATAATTATCATGATCTTAATGCCCAATAATAAATCTAATATAGAAGGGAGTGATGTATTTAAGGAATGATAATGTGGTAGAGCATTAATGTTTTATAGAAGAGGTTAGTTAATTCAACATCACTCATATTACCAACAAGTGGGGAAGGATACGAGAAAAATATCGATGTGTCTGGAAAAGTGACTAGGCTTTGTACATTTGTTTAATAAAATAATGATGGCACATTCTTACCACTAATTAATGATCCATGAGGAAAAATACTAAACACATGACCAATAATTTTATGTAATGATCCTCACATTGTTTATATAGCGTCATTTTATATAGGGTTAGTACTATATAATAGATATATGTAATGCCCTGACACCAATTACCCAGAGTCAGTTCTTTAATAAATATCATTGGCATGATATAAGAAAGCATGTCCCAAAAGACCGATCAGTTTAGTATTATTGTAACAAGATACTTACATATGTTCAACATTACCACTTGAAAATAAATACAACACTAATTTTTTCCATTAATAACATATAAGTCTCCTATAGTATGCCTTCAAGTAACTCATAAATAACTTCTTCATATCATGGGAAAATGAAACAAATTAAATGGGTGAGCTGAAATTCTCAGTATGGGTATGAAATATAGTATAATATAACATAAACATTAGTCATGATGAATAATTCAAAACACATGCCATTAAAAATAATAAACACGAACACATTATTGTAGGAATATGATTTGATAAATAATACCATAATAAAAAATAGTAATCGGTAATTTACTAGTCAAATAACCACCTGAACCATCATTATTGTTTTAATAATGAGGTAATGTATAATTTTGGACATTCGGAAACATCTTGTCAAAGCCTCATCCAAGATGTCTAAAAAAAATTTAGGCCTCGGAAAATCCCCTGTATCAAATTGAGAACATCCCTAGCCAATTCCACATCTAATTCTCTCATGAGAGATACCGAATCATCGAGGAGCTATATCGGGCTCCACCCATCACATATTAAGATCAATACATTCCTCATATGAAAAGGATGAATCATAACATAAACATTCGTATTAAAAATAGAAAAAAAAGACAATTCCTAACCATAAACAATGAATGTTGTAAAAATAACATATCCACAATCAAAAATATCACAAAACCATCAATAAAATATGGAATATTTTTATGATAATAAATCAACTTCAAACAAGTTTAAATTCTATCAAAGGATGTTGACATAAATGAAATGAAAACTAAATGAATGAAATATCTCTTTCTATTTTGAAACCATTTAAGAGTCACATAATTATAAAAGAAAACATTTATTTTTAAAATATTCTAATAATCATGTAAGGGAAGCTTCGATGATGTTATAATGGTGGAAAATAGCTACACTCTCCGTATAGGTTTAAAAAACATTCTTACATTAATATTACAAAAAAGGTCATAAAGAACCTTTTTTAGAAAATGAAAAAAAAGATTCCTTTCAAAACATATATGGCCAAATAAGGGTATACATGTCTTTAACATATAATCTAGTAAATAGTAAAAATGTATTGTAATACATTTTTATGAAAACACATATGTGGATGATAGAGAAGTCCCATTAGATACTTACGTAAAAACAACCTTGGATAATAAAGAGATTATGAAATTAACTATTACCATGTACTTTTCCTTAGTTGATGGTTTGTTAAACTACTTTATAATCTTAAAAACATCGTTATTATGTTATGAAAGATCTATATTCATAAATATGATATCATATATGATCCACTAATATTGATTTTTTAATAAAATTTCAGTAGTATCATCATTTTGGGTGTTAACTGATTCATTTTCTTTTATATGATTGGTTACATAAGACATGTTTGTTATGGATAGGATTTATTTGATTCATATACACAATGATATTATGTTCATAAAAATTATTTTTAATCATAAAATGAATACTATTCTTGAATAATTATGATGGAGAATGAATCTCATCACATTCGTAGAGATTGTAATCTGTACGTATGCACCAGCGACAATATCATTATATTGATGGTGAAATGGTATGATATCGGATGGTATATCATATATATAGAATAATTAAATAGTTATAATTTTTATTTAAATCAGTTATACTCAATCTTATACCCATCAAAATAATGGAGTTTTTTAATAACAACTACACCACGATGTATAGACGGTAAGCCGTATGAACACACATATGGTGACTTTGTCCATCATATGATGGATAGAATAATGAATTTAGCTATAAAATTTTTAATATAACATCATATAATATAGAAGATACTGTATTTATTACTTTATAATGGCAACCAGAATGAAATAGGAAGTGTAAGAACAAAAGAACATGAAAGAGGTGATGAAATATTTACCTCTTCTTTAGGTTCTTCTATTGATTTCATCAAAATTCCTCCTTAGGTTAGATTTATGACCAAATTAAGGCCTCTAGTATTAGGGGAGGATATTTGGGAGGATATTTTTGTAGGGTTTGGAAGAGTCAAATGTATTTAATGGTGTGGGTCCCATTAAGAATTATTTTATAATAAAATCATTTTTTTCTAATGGCTTTAAATGATTTATTTTGAGGCTAAGGTGGGGAGGGGTCTAAAACAATCAACCAGTAGGATTTAGTTAAGTTAAGGTAACCATATTAACCTCATCTTTTAGATTTATCTCTATGTTAAATAGTTTGGTAGTTACCATGTCTCTTTGTATTTTTATATTATATGGTTAATAAACATAATATAAACTGTAAATCAAACCCCAAGTGGTTCATTATAAATATTTATAACCTTCTCCAAGTCCATTGGCTGAACCATATATTTCATGGAATATTATATCAATTAATAATATAGTATTTGTTTTAAAAAATCTATTATTTTAATTTTGAAACTATTAAGTATTTGGTTTTTGTGAAAATCAAAATAGCATGATTACATCAATAAAAAATTATTTAATCATCCTAAACATGTCATATTAACCAAAAAAATTTGAGTAATTTAGAAAAAGTTTCAAATTACATTTCTTTGGATATTTATAATATCAATTATTTTATTCTTCCATTAATAAGGTCATTACTGCATCATCATTGTGTCGTAAATAAATTAAATTATTTAATGTCTAGAAATTATAAATAAATTACCGTTATGTATGAAATATTTTTATATTTATAATGAATATTTATAGTTGAATTTATATTATGTGTAACCCAATATTAAAAATGCTTTATTTATTATACTTTTAATTTAACTCTTTTAATCCTTCTTTAAATAAAATAATAATAAATGTCTTAATCTAATCCATGTGGACCAAAGTGGGTCATATTTTATTCTAAGGATATTTTTTGAAGAATTACACTTATATAATATAATTATGATATATGTTAGGGTAATTATGATATAACATCTACCATTAATTATCTGATTTAATTTTAACCCTGGTAAATAAAATTTAAAAGTTAATATTCACTATAAATTATATTCATCTTATTGAACCACATTTTACATACTGATATTAACCGTGTCTCTTAGATTTTTGAAATTCAACTCACAGAAGTTGTGAAATTAAGTTTTATTCAAATTTGAAAATGTTCCTAGTTGTTGGTAAAATACGGTAAAAAGTTCTACGAAATTGTTATATGTCTAAAATTTTTATAAAATCTCTTAAATGAATTACACTGAACATATATAGGTATTACGTATCTATTTTGACCTACAATAAAATTAAATAAAATAAATAATTATTTAAATAAATAGTTGGTTTTAACCAATAATGTAGAGACCCAAAGCATGACATACATGGGCTTTACATTAATTTTGTGGAATACTTAATACATAACAAAAAAAGACCCCAAAGGACCGTAATAGTTTAGTGTCTTTAGAAACTCAGAACATAATCTTCTAATCATGGTGAAAGATCATCAACATCTCCCATAAAGATCTTCCCCTTTTGTTTTCTTACCTAAAAAAATTCTTTATATCCTGGGGAAAAGAAAACATATAAAGGGTGAGCTCAAATGCTTAGTAAGGGAAAGCATAGATAACATAAAACAATCCATAAACATTTGAATGGAAAAACATGAACATAACATCTAAACATAAAACTCTTGAGCAAAGACATAAATCTTGGAAGTACGTAAGGCATATATCATAAAGGAACATAAATAATGAACAAATATCATGGGAATAAAACTTGTAATTGTGGAAAAACCATTAATCACATGATATGATTTCCATAGTAGCCAGGGCATTGTTACCAAGACCATCTTAGTGGACAAAGTCCCTTTCTAAATCGAGTTTACTCCTCGTTCCAGTCATGTATCACTGAACCAGATTAACTTACCGATCCAGCCATGTCTATATCATGAGATATAAATCATTACCCAATCCATTGGAGAGAGATATAGGTCCCACCAATCTCATAAAGAAATCATTCTTTCGTGTGACACAAAATCATAAATCATACATCATAGCATAACCCATGTAATAGAATGGGATTCATAAACATCATGCCATCATAACATAATCCATAAAATTGATATCATTTCATTATAAGAAGAATGAAACCATGTAAATAATGGATACATTATACTAGAAACATAAACATATTAAATAATGTCATTTTCTATGGAAACTAGTTTTGATGAAACACTTGGAATGAATTCATGAGGAAAATGTCCTTTCTTTTTCAAAATAATTTTCTTTTCACAAAATGCCATGCAATTTTAAAAGAAATGGATTTTATTAAAAATAACCATGAACTATTTCCGATTAACTTCATGAAATAAGGTGTTATGAAACCGTAAAAATCCATTCACGCCATATATGTTAAAAATAACATTCTCCTCGTACTTTTGTCAGAAAAGTCAAAAAGTTCCTCGTGTGGTAAAAAAAGTATGATTCCTTTCATAACATGTGGTAAAATTCAAAAATGGGTAAAAATTCCATAAAACATACATGAATTTTTTTTAGAAAACAAGTACATGGATGATAACAAAAACCCCAGTAAATACTTACGAATAAACAATCTCAGATAAGAGCGAGATTAGAATAGATATTCCTTACTTTATGTCTGATATGATTCGTATGTTCCCGAACATCCTGAATAATGATTTAAATAATGTCATTGAATTATTACAGAATCATATTCATTGTTACAATATCATATATGGTTTACTTATGACTTTATATAACCCGTTCTTTTGTAAATTTGATGTAAAAGCAGCAATTTGGGTAAAATCGTTTCATTTATTGTATGTGGTTCGACTTGTTGTTCATCATATTGTTACTTATATCCTGATTTATTTAATTCCATAATGTAAAACATGGTTTATATATACCATATATTCAGCATATACATATATATATTTATGATATATCGATAAATGGAATGAAATACCCCATTCAAGGGGACGGTAGGCCGTACGTATGTATAAACACTGTTTTTGTTTCCATATTGAATTGAATGGAATTAAGTAGATTAGATACAAATATATATACATAAATCTAGTATCATTATTATGTCATATATTTAATTATTATTCATTATATATACTTTATAATCATTAATGAATGGTTAACATGGAAAATGAATCTCATCCCGTCGTGGAGACGGTAGTCCGTACGTACGCACGAGTGATGATATCAATCCCATGATCATGGAATTGTATTGAAGTGTATGTATAATATTTCAGAGTCAATATATATTTACAATAATCATATATAGTTATTTATTTACACCATTATACCCATCCATGTAGGGTGGTGGTCGAAAATGGATTACACCACAGTGTGTAGACGGTATTCCGTACATATGCATGTTTGGTGATTTCGTTTTCCGTAGGCTGGATAGAAGGTGAAATAGGGTTGTTTCATATTTTTAATAAAATATCATTATATAAGTAATACTGATGTTATTACTTTATAATGAAACAACTAAAGAATAGGAAGTAGAAGAAGAATGAAACTTGAGAGAATCGGAAGAAGAAATTACCTCTTCTTCGATGCACCTCCTTTTGGCTTCCTCTTAAAGAAGTAGAGTTGGCCTTTTGAGAAGAACAGAACCTCCAGAATGTTGCTAGGGAAGTGGAGAAGATAAATGGGAAGGGTTTTACCGAGCTTCAAGGCTCAAAAGGGTGTGAAGAGAAGAGGGTAGTGGTTCCCTTTTAATAAGGGAGGAGAGGGGCACCTTAAGAAAACATAAAATGTTATTTTATAATAAAGTCATATTAGGTTTTTAATAGCTCCAAATTAAATTATTTCGAATCTAAGGTGGGTATGGGTCGAATTAATCTCAACAAATATATTTTAGAAAAGTTTAGGATACTATTTTGTCCTTATCATTTAGATTTAACTCTATGTTAAATAATTGGTCTTTTACCGTGTCTTTTGGTTTTCTTACACTATATGGTTAATAAACATACTATAATAATCCAAAAGAACCACATGTGGTTCATTATTGATATATATACCCTTATCTAAGTCATTTTTCCTATCCCTTGATTTTTAGGAATAAAATTAGATTTAATAATATAATATTTGTTTTAAAAACTATTTTGTGTCAATTTTGACACTATTTGGTACATGATTTTTGTGAAAATCATAACAGCATGATTAGTTTAGAGAAAGTTAATTAATTCAATAATAACATGTCATATTAACCTAGAAAATAAGTATAATTCCTAAAATGTCTAAAAATACATTTATTTGGGTATTTATAACATCAATTATGTTAATATTTTATTAACAAGGTAATTAATGCATCATCATTGTGTCATAAATAAGTTAAATTATTTAATGTCTAAAAATTATAAATAATATAAAATTAGGTAGGAAATCGTTTTATATTTCTAATGAATAATTATATTCGAATGTATCTTATGTATAACCCAATATTTGAAATGTTTTAGTGATTAAACTTTGATTTTAACCATTTTACCTCTTCTTTAAATAAAATAATAATAACTGTCCTAATCCAATCCATTTGGACCTAAAGGGTAATACTTTATTCCTATGGTTGTTTTTGGTTGAATTAAACTACTATTCACCAAAAATTATTTTTATCTTATTGAACCACATTTTACTCCTTCAGATTAACCGTGTCTCTCGGATTTTCAAAATTCCACTCACAGAAGCAGTACAATTATTTTTTATGTAAATTTTTAAATTCTCCTAGGAGGAGGGTAAAAGACGGTGAAAAGATCAATAAAATTTTTATGTCTCTAAAATTATTGTAAAATTACTCAAATAAATAACATTGAACATATATAGGTATTATGTATCAATTTTGACCTAAAATAAAATTAAATAAAATAAATAATTATTTAAATAAAAATTCGGTTTTTAAATAGTTACATAGTGTTTTTACTATTCATAAAAAATTGTATGTTTTTAAAATATACCAAAAATTCACCCTAGGATAATTTCAATATTACGAATCCAAAAATGATGTCCATTTTTAAAGATAAAATTTATAAAATTTCAAATAGTGGGTATTAATATTTCTAATGACTAGTTCATAATAATATTATAATAATATCTCATTTAGTAAAACTCGGTATTGTGTACTACACACTCTATCGAGGAAGGTTTTGATTGTGTGTAATGCAATCCAATTCAAGGCTGCGTTTAGTGAAAGCTCCATTTGTTGTTGCGTATAACATAATCAAAACTTATTTCATTTATACATTAAACAAAATCTATACTTAATGTTGCGTAAAATAATTTCCACAAAATGAA
Organism: Viscum album; assembly: GCA_963277665.1. Lineage (NCBI taxonomy): Eukaryota > Viridiplantae > Streptophyta > Magnoliopsida > Santalales > Viscaceae > Viscum > Viscum album. The sequence goes on along the minus strand of OY728130.1, from coordinate 622,166,015 downwards.
TTTGAAATTGTGTGTAACAAGAGCCAAGAATAGTGTTTCGTATTCTGCAAGCTAATACGGTGTTGCGTATAGTACAAGATAATTTTGGTGTATCGTAAAATACAAGACATCAATAAAATTAAAAATAATAATTCTCATAAAATATCAGGTTGTTACATTCTACCCCCCTTAAAATGAATTTCACCTCTGAAATTTGGCCGGGTTAGAAATGTTTTACTACTTGAAAGTTTATTTCATAGAAACCCACATTGTAAAAGGGAATACCAAAAATAAACTTTAGAAACTCTATTATGAAACGTAATGGTTATCCAAATTAACTAATCATTGGGTTTCCACATAGGAGAACATAGGTGAAAATATAGATATGGAAGAAAAATCTAACCATCATTTTCTGATGGAGAGTGGTAAAGAACATGGATATGAAAAAACCAACAATCACAAAGCCATAAATCTGTGGTGATCTAAGGTACCATATGATTCATCGGATATAGGGACACTAGGACAACATTTTTTTTAAAGATCGTTTCCCTAAATTTGAATAATTGTTGAATAAAAATAAATATTTTCTTGATTTTGGTACAATGTTACTGTTGTTTGTGCCTTGAACAATTTCTACTTCATCACTTAAAGAAATGATGTTGAATTTGACTTCCATTAAGTGTTTGTAGATCATGCGATAGAAGGATAGTCCATTCCATCTGTCTCAAACAAAAGGATAGAAAAAGATATTAAATATACATAAGTCCATATATAGTGAGATTGGACTTATACTTCATATATCATACCGCTTAATACAATAAAACTAGTTTCTACTAACCAGGGACTTCTTATAGGCTAGAGGTAGGCGATAAAGGCCTGTCACACGTTGGTTGTGGGTTCCATTCCCACAGCCATGTCCGTCATGATGGGTTGTCAGTCATCCTATGGGTTGTCCTTTTTCTAAAAATACACTATTATAACATTCCAGAAATAGAATCAAAAAAAGTTATAGCCTTAAACAATTCTATCTGATGACCAACATAATCCATTATATCCTTTAAACATATCAAAAATACGTCTGTCCAATCATATAGTATAAAGAAAATGATTACTAGAAATGTCATCATCCAAGCATGTGAATACCATCATTTATCCCTCATATAAGATATATCTTGTTGGTCACATTCCAAACTTCTGAATACCTTAATCATGTATTCTCTTGAAAAATGAATACCCATTGAACCTTAGTGAAAACATGAATGCTATCAAAAGATAAATCTTTACACATACCAAAATCCCAAAATTTCTATATACTCAAACCATGATATCACATTGTCCTTATATCATAAATGATCTCATTAATAATATAAAACATCTCATTTTCTCCTTATCCCTTCATTATACGCATATCATCTAATTTCCAAAAATATATGAATTAACCTTTCATGGTTACTAGTACCATTCATCTTATAATTTCAAATACATTAGAAAAAAAATAGTGTAACAATCCTTAGATGTGTCTTTATTCCATAGTACCATTACCTATACAACATAACTCTTGATAAACATACAATCATTCCATTCCCTTCTTAAACCATTGACCAAGCATCATCACTTCTATCATCTCATATATCATTTGTAGCCTCCTCATCATCATCCACATAAAAACTAACCATATGACCATGCTGATTCTCTTCATGAGATTTTCCTTTAGTGCATTAGTTAGCATAATGCCCATACATTCCACATTTAAAACAACTAATCATTGTTGAAGTCATAGAAATACCATTATCCTCCTCTATGGTGTTATCTGAACCTTTTCCTTTGCACTTACTGGATTTGATTCCTTCATTTCCAAACCTAAATCATGTTCCAGTTCCTTTGAAACATTCTCCTTGATGCCTCTTCCCACATGATTTACATGAGGGAAATTAAACATTCATTCCTCTGTGATCATCATGATACTACATCATTCTCTAATTAGATGAGTCAGGATACTTACCAAAGTTGAGATTACTGATCATATTATGAGATTGCTGATTTTTCATAACAACGATGTTTGGATTTACAAATCCCATTTCATTTGGTTTCTCATGAAGAATATCATTCCATTTTCCATCATATCCTCCATTATCATGAATCTTACTTTTTCCAACCATTTTCTAAAACCCAAAAAGAATAATGTGAGAGGAAAAAATAATAATCAAGGGGGATTTCCTTCAACATATAACATCTTCAGTTTAATTATAATATCGTTTCTGTAATTCTAGGACTATAACCTATACTTATACTTAACCTTAGTGATATCCCTAGACATACCTTAGAAATATCTCTAAGGATCACACTAACGTTTTCGCATCGTAGTTTCCAATGGTTAACTAAACCTTTCCTCTGATACCAATTGTAGAGGCCCAAAGCTTGACATACATGGATATTACATTAAATTTTCTGAATACTTAATACATATAAAAAAAGACACCAAAAGACCGTAATAGTTTAATGTCTTTGGAAACTCATAACATATTCTTCTAATCGTGGTGAAAGATATTCAACATCTCTCATAAAGATATTCCCCTTTATTTTTCTTACCTAAAATCATTCATTATATCCAAGGGAAAAGAGAACATATAAAGGGTGAGCTCAAATGCTCAGTAAGGGAAAGCATAAATAACATAAAACAATCTATAAACATTTGAATGCATAAACTTGAACATAAAATCTAAACATCAAAATCTTGAGCAAAGACATAAATCATGTAAGTACGTAAAGAATATATCATAAAAGAACATAAATAATGATAAAATAGCATGGGAATAAAACATGTAATTGTGGAAAACCATTAAGCACATGATATGATTTCCATAGTAGACAAGGCATTGCTACCAAAACCATCTTAGTGGACAAAGTCCCTTTCTGAATCGAGTTCACTCCTCGTTCCAGTCCTGTATCATTGAACCAGATTAACTTACCATTCCAACCATGTCTATCACATGAGATATAAGTCTTTACCAAATGAATTGGAGGGAGATATAGGTCCCACCCATCTCATAATGAAATCAATCTTTTGTGTGCCACAAAATCATAAATAAAACATTATAGCATAACCCATGTAATAAAATGGCATTCTTAAACATCATTCCATCATAACATAATCCAAAAAAAAGGATATCATTTCATCATTAGAATCGAACCATGTAAATAATGGAGACATTATACTTGAAATATAAAAATATTAAATGAGGTCATTTTATATGGAAAATATATTTGATAAAACACTTGAAATGAATTCTTGAGGAAAATATCCTTTATTTTTCAAAATCATTTTCTTTTCACAAAATTCCAATTTTTTTTTAAAGAAATGGATTTTATTGAAAATAAACACGAAGTCTTGTAGATTAACTTCATTAAAATAAGGCATTATGAAACTGTAAAAATATATTCTCACCGTATAAGTTAAAAATAACATTATGCACGTACTTTTGTCAGAAAATAAAAAATGTTCCTCGTGTGGTAAAGAAAAGTAAGATTACATTCATTACATGTGGTAAAATTCAAAAATTGGTAAAAAAGACATTAAACATACATGAAAATATTTTTAGAAAACAAGGACATGGATGATAACAAAAATCCCAGGAAATACTTACGAATAAACAATCTCGGATAAGAGCGAGATTGGAATAGTTATCCCTTACCTTATGTACGATATTCTTTGTATCTATCCAAACATATTGTATAAGGATTTAAATAATGTCATTGAATTATTACAGAATCATATTAATTATTATGATATAATATATGGTTTACTTATGACTTTATATTACCCATTCTTTTGTAAATTCGATGTATAAGCAGCGGTTTGGGTAAAATCATTTCAATTATTGTACGAGTTTCGACTTGTTGTTCTTGATATTATTACTTATATCCTTATTAAATTAATTACAGAATGTAAAACCTCATTTATATAGACCATATATTCAGTATATACATATATATATATGATAGATTGATAAATGTAATGAAATACACCGTTCATGGAGATGATAGGTCGTACGTACGCATGAACGCTTTTTTCGTTTCCTTCTTGAATTGAGTGTAATTGAGTAGATGAACTACATATATATATATATACATAAATCGAGTATCATTATTATGTCATAAATTTTATTATTATTCATTATATATACTTTATAATCATTCATGAATGGGTAACATGGAGAATTAATCTCATCGTGTCGTGGAGATGGTAGTCCATACGTACGCACAAGCGAGGATATCATTCCCATGAAAGTGGAATTGTATTGAAGTGTATGTATAATATTTCAGAATCAATATAAATTTACAATAATCATATATAGTTATTTATTTACACCGTTATACCCATCCATGTAAGGTGGTGGTCGAAAACAGATTACACCATGGCGTGGAGATGGTATTTTGTACGTACGCACGTGTGGTGATTTCATTTTTTATAGGATGGATAGAAGGTGAGATATGGTTGTTTCATATTTATAATAACATATCAGTATATAAGTAATAATTATGTTATTACTTTATAATGAAACAACTAAAGATGAGGAAGTAGAAGAAGAAATAAACTTGAGAGAATCAGAAGAAGAGATTACCTATTCTTCGACGCACCTCCTTTAGGCTTCCTATTAATGTAGTAGAGTTGGCCTTTTGAGAAGACCAGGACCTCCAGACTGTTTATAGGGAAGTGGATAAGAGAAATGGGCAGGGGTTTACTGATCTTAAAGGCTCAAAAGGGTGTGAAGAGAAGAGGGAAGGGGTTCCCTTTTTATAAGGGAGAAGAGGGGCACCTTAGGAAAACATAAAATATTATTTTATAATAAATTTATATTCGGTTTTTACGAGCTCCAAATTGAATTATTTCGAAGCTAAGTTGGGGATTGGTTGAAATAATCTCAACCAATATATTTTAGACAAGTTTAGATTATTATTTTATCCATATGATTTAGATTTCACTCTATGTTAAATAATTTAACTTTTACCGTATCTTTTTGTTTTCTTACACTATATGGTAAATAAACATACTATAACAAGGAAAACGAACCCCAAGTGGTTCATTATTAATATATATACCTTTATGTATGTAATTAGGCCGAAATTTAGATTTTTAGGAATAAAATAACAATTAATAATATAATATTTGTTTTAAAAACTATTTTATGTCAATTTTGACACTATTTCGTACTTGATTTTTGTGAAAATCATAACACCATGATTAGTTCGAAACAAGTTAATTAAATCCATAATAACATGTCATATTATCCTAGAAAATTAGTGTAATTCATAAAATTCTAAAAATATATTTATTTGGGTATTCATAACTTCAATTATGTTAATATTTTATTAATAAGGTAATTATTGCATCATCACTGTGTCATAAATAAATTAAATTATTTAATGTCTAAAAATTATAAATAAAATACCACTAGGTACGAATTATATTTATCTTTCTAATTAATATTTATAGTCGAATTTATCTTATGTATAACCCTATATTAAAAATGTTTTAGTGATTAAACTTTGATTTTAACCATTTTAACTCTTCTTTAAATAAAATAATAATAACTATCCAAATCTAATCCATGTGGACCTAAAGGGTAATATTTTTTCCTAAGGTTTTTTTGGTCTAATCACACTTATCCAATAGAATTAGGACAAGTGTTATGGTAATAATAATATCATTTTTACCCTTAATTACCCTGTTTACTTTTTACCGTGGTAAATAAAAGTAAAAAGGAACTATTCACCAAAAATTATTTTTATCTTAATGAACCACATTTTACTCCATGATATTAACTGTGTCTCTTGGATTTTCAAAATTTCAATCACAAAAGTGGTAAAATTATTTTTTATGAAAATTTTCAAATTCTCCTAGGAGGAGGGTAAAAGACGGTGAAAAGTTCAATAAAATTTTAATATATCTAAAATTATTATAAAATGACTCAAATAAATAACATTGAACTTATATATTTATTCTGTATCAATTTTGACTTAAAATAAATTTAAATAAAATAAATAATTATTTAAATAAAAAGTATGTTTTTAAATAGTAACATATTGTTTTCACTATTCATCCAAAATTGAAAGTTTTTAGAAAAATACCAAAAATTCACCCTCGAATAATTTCGATGTTCCGAATCCAAAAATGAAGTCCATTTTGAAGGATAAAATTTATAAAATTTAAAAAAGTAGGTATTAATATTTATAATGAATAGTTCATAATAATATTATAATAATATCTTGTTTAGTGAAACTCGGTATTGCATACTACACACTCTATCAAGGAAGGTCTTGATTGCGTGTAATGCAAGCCAAGTCAAGGCTGTGTGTATTGAAAGCTCTGTTTGGTGTTGCGTATAACATAATCAAAACTTATTTCATTTATACATTAAACAAAATCTATACTTAATGTTGCGTAAAATAATTTCCACAAAATGAACTTGAAATTGTGTGTAACAAGAGCCAAGAATAGTGTTGCGTATACTGCAAGCTAATACAATGTTGCGTACAGTGCAAACTAATTTTGGTGTAGTGTAAAACACAAGACATCAATGAAATTAAAAAGAATAATTCTTATAAAATTTCGGGTTGTTACAAATAATGTAGTGTTTTTCACTATTCATCAAAAATTGAACGTTTTTACAAAAATACCAAATTTAACAATTATCTAATATTGATATTCTGAATTCAAAAATGAATTCCATTCTAAAAAATAAAATTTATAAAATTTCAGGAAGTGGGTATTATTTTTCCTAACTGCTCGTTTGATTGGTCACGGTATGTTATAATGTCAAAGTTGCCTACAGGGAAATACATTGCATTATTCAAAGTGAAATATACCGTTGATGCTTAGGGTGTTACATAAAGATCAGAAAAGGATCATGTACATATTCAAAAAAATTGATCCCAATATACACCAATAATTGTGGTCATAGGTGATCAATGATTATGAATGATCAATACCTTATTATCCTAAGAAGGTGAAAAAATCACCATATTCTGTAAGTAGAAAGGATCATGAAACCGTCTCCGGGATGAAGAATCTATGGGATACAATCCTATAAGGAATTTGAAGGATTCACATTTAAATAATAAAAGGCTATTAATCATCCCTTTTTATAATAACAAATCAACCATCAATTAATGGGATGCTCAAGGAGGCCCAAAACATTACGAGGAGATACAGAGAAAGGTTGTGATTATTCATGTGTCCTATATTTTATAAAGATAGAGTTGTAAGGTAGGGATCCCATGAATGTGCCCCTCACAACCAATACTGAAGAGGGAACATATGAATGATTTCATAACACATCCTTCCCTAATCATCAGGTAAACATTAATACGTAATGATATATAAAGGTAAAATTCTAGTGAGATAAGATAAATATAGATAATTGATAAATTTAAATCTTGGAAAATATTTTATATCAAATAAATTTTGAATGATATATGTGTAAGGCTTTGACAAAACCACCATATACTTGAATAGAAATTAGAAAAAATAGCCATGGATTTCATCATTGGAATCCCATATAAGTAATTAAACCATCTCGATGGTATTGAATCACCTTAAAAGGGGAAACCATTTTATTTATATAACGAAATATTTTTCTCTTTCGTAGCTCATCATGATATACAAAAACTAGGTGGAAAGAATTTATTGACAACCAAACCCCATTGTATTAAAATGGGAACCATATGAGACTCCAAATGGGAAGATGTGTTAGACTCTAACAAGCTGTGATAATTTTAGTGTGTGGATGATTATTTAAATGGATCATATCTAATGGAGGATAGAGAAGGTTCAAACTATTCAGAATCATATGAAATATTCCCATTAATGACATAAAATCCTTGTACAATGTTATCAACGAATCATAGAGTTTTAGGTGGATAAAGGTTTTCTTATATATCATAGTGGTATAATTATATATGGTTTTGTAATATGGGATTTCTTAGTCCTAGATACATTGGATATTTTTATACCTTCCAACACATCAATGTTTCAGCCAAACACGTAATATATACACTAATAATGTAATTACCTGATGCGTTAAGTTTCTCCATATTGAGACAATATATACCAAACCCCTCACATGTAGTTAATCATGAGGTATTTCATGTAGATAATGATACTTCATTTAAATAGAATTTCATCAGGATCTTAAATTGAATAGAAAATGTTATATAAAACAAGAAAACTCACTTAGTTAATGTGATGTGCTGGTACTAAATTTTTGAGGAAGAAATATAGGAATTGTAAGAGAAAATGAAAAAGAAATATCGTAACCAATTTAATTTTTTGAAATTTTATTTTGATAGTATAAATTATAGAGGGGGAATAATATAATGACTCAAACTATTATATATGAAATTGCCTAATTTAATGAATATATTTCATATTAATTAACATAGTTATAAAAAAATATTCCTTATTGTGGTTATTTTGGTCCATTGTAAAATGTCGAACGTCGAATTAACAATAAGGTGAATAATATATAAAAATTTTATTATGAAATTTTTTTAATAATATTTATGATTAATATATATTTTTAGTTATCATAAATTATAATTGACATTGATGAAATAAGTGACATCCCCAACTAGTAGAATCATAACCTATGACGTAAAATATCAGAGAATCCATGTGAGTTGGTTTAACTAGGTTGTATTGTAAACAATACAAGTATGAAATTCAACAACAGATACACTAATAAGATTATTTTTAAGAGAATATCAACTGTATCTAGATCATGACACCCACCATATTCACTGAACTACCCGAGGAAATGGCCCCATTAGACACCCTACCCTTAGTGTATATACTAGTGAATAATTTCTCTTGTATATATAAAATAAGATATTTTATATTTTATTCTAAATTGAATAGTTTTTATATTTCAACGTTTTTAGAATTAGTACATATAGATTATTCAATAATGAGAATGAATAACTTTTATTTTGATACGATGTAAATAAAATAATAATTTTCTTGGAAATTGTATATTTTATATTAAAAAACAATATTTGATATGTTATAGCATTTAAAAAAAATACCTTCATGAAATGTTATTATTAAATAATATTTATTTTCAATTAAAAGATACTATATTTTAATAAAGTGTAATTCAATATTATAAGGGATAAAAAATATATAGTTTTTTATAAACTAATATTTTTTTAAAAAATAAATATTTTTTTAATGTGAAAAATATAATATTTATTAAATTATTTTGGAAAAATAAATATTCTATTTTAAATAGGAAATTAAAAACTATCAAATGGTTAATTTTTCATAATTTTCTAAGACATACAATGTTTTTGGTAGAAAATAAATATGGTATAAATATACAGTTTGTATTATGAAATCAAAAAATATATAAGGTTAAAGAATAAATAAATGAAAAGAAATCAATTTCCAAATATATATTAACACATTAAAATATTTTGATTTTTTGACAAAAGAATTAATTTTATAAACTTTTAATGATTCCTACATAACCTATATTATGTTTTAAGGTTCTAAAATTAACGATATAGAAAAAAACATCCATCCAAATCCCCAATAGTATTATTTTAATATTATAGGAGTTTTTGTTTATAAGTATATAAAAAACTCATATTTTTTTGAATCCACTTATTAAAACCAATGAATGGTTGGTAGTTTGATTATTTTTTATATAGAATTCAAAACATACTTTCTGAAATTTAAAAAAAAATCACTCACTATTTTGCTTAAAATACCCACCCAAACTCAATATCCTCTTCACTCAATACACATTTACCAAGTATTTATTCTATAAATCCATCTCTAAATATCTATCATGGTGTTACCAATATCATTAGATGATCATCTTAATATTTTAGTACCTCCCTTTCAAGGTAAAAGATCTCTCTTTTTTTCTATTGAACAATTTTTTTTGTATTTATACTTTAGAATCTAAATTTGTAATGTTTTAATTTATTTACAAATATTTCTTTATTTTCCAAGTGATAATAGATGAAAGAGGGATGACTTATCCTTACAATGTATATCATTTAACTGATCCGTTATTGTGAAGAAGTTAATAAATTCTCTCCGCATCCATATTATTTATGAACTCTCATTATATATTTCAATTTTATTTCCAGCTATACACGGGTGAACTATTGTTAAAACAACCCTATAATATTTTCTATTATTTAAAAATAATGATGTACCTCTTTCATCTACCACTATAGCCTTATATGAATCAATTTTCTAGTTGTTATTCTTATAATATTATAATGTGATTTTCAATTACTAACATTAATATATTGAATATATAACCTTGTTTCCCATCATGCATATTACATTATATATACCTATCAATATTTGATTTGGGACATCAATATAAGTAAAAAACATTCCTAAATCATGTTATTAAATGTGATGAAATATGATCTTAGGTTGTATGATCTATATAGATAGTAATTGATCTACATAATATTAATGTGTTGGGTGTGTCCAGAATTTTATAGACCTCCGATGCAATGGGTAATGTTTTTATCTCACGAGTTTGCACATATGCTGAATGTGTGGTTATGAAATCTATGTTATGATGATTTAGTAGTAATAATGGACTAATTCATATGATTTCATGTTTTATTTTTGTGATCATTTCTATGTTTCCATGATTCTATCATATTATATCATGATTTAATATTAGTGTTTATGATTATCACCCATTATATGTCACCATGAATATCTCTTGACTAATATGTTTTACATTAATCATGTTATTAATTGATTATTCCCTTACTTTGAATTATATATCATCCTTCTGTTATATATATCCCTATATTAACATATGTGGTATTATAATATTGATGGAATAACATTTTAATGATTTTATGTTTTATATTTTGGTATTGTACCTATGTTTTAATTTAGTGGGATATGTTTCAAAATAACCAAATAAACAATGACTAAATATGAACTGCGATTACATTTTGTGCATGAATATGTAATAAATCATTAATTATAGAGTCTTAATGATATGATTTTTCATATTAATGGGTTTGATAAGAATAGAGTGATCGAACATAAAAAATTATACTAGTAAAAATCATAGATGGATGATATTGATTATTACCATATACAAAAAGTTGTTAAATACATATGGATGAATTTTTTTTAAGAAGACTCTTAGGTTTCTTATATATTTAAAGGATGGTCTTTAGTGAATTGAATGTTAATATGGTGGGAGAAAATATATAATGATGTTAATATAGGGAAAGATACATATAAAGAACCCCCACACCCAAGTGTTTAAAATTCATAAAGATAAAGTATTATTATAACCTATAACACCATTAGTTTTGATGAATTTTATGTGTTTAATAAATTAAATTTCATTAATGGTGTACATTATCCACAACTTCAAGCATTAACAAACCGCGATAAATTATTAACATTATTATTTAGAAAAGACCATTTATAAACTTCCCATTAAACATATCTATATTAATAATAATTACAAATTTTTTAAAAATAATTTATTGTTTTATTATTGAAAGATAAAATATTGATATAATGGAAATAATTATTTGATAAGTTCCTAATATGGATCAAATATATTATTTTATTAAAAGAAAATTTTGTTCCGAAACATTAAAATATTCATTTTTGAAATTTTAAATAATTAATATGGAAATTATTTTTCAAAAATCCATTAAAAATTTATATTTTTTTTATTGTGGATAAATTTCGGATAAGATATATTTCTAATGAATAGTGAAATATAATAGTATCTATTTAACAAATTCCTTCTCATTTACTATTTTTTCAAGATATATTTTATTTTAAACTATTTTGAAACTATAATTGGGGATATTAAATATATAATAATCTAATTTAAGTCATTAAAATAAATTTTATGTTAAATTTCCATAAAACCCCATTTATGCTTTTGGACATTTTCTTTATAGAAAACCACTTTGTTGCTGTATGTATGAGATTAATTTTAAAATAAATATCATAAATTATGTGAATGAAATTTGTTAAAAAAAGATTTTATATTTTGAATCATAAAAATTTAAATTTTTTAAAATTTCCAAATAAATATTGTCTACATGTTGAATATTAAAAATAGTATAAATTTTATACCATCATTAAGGTAAAAATGGAATTACTTGGGAGGATAATCATAATAGAGAAAGGCATAAAATGGCCCAAAAAGTGTCCAACTCCCATTTTTTGAAATATTTAGACAATATCTCTTCATATATCAAAAATATACCTATTTTTAGACATTTACATTTAAAAAACTTGTGTAAAACTATTTATTTTACAAAATTACAAGTGTTCCACTCACAAAACTTATAAAATTCCATACCATATCACATCATCTTAACACTATAAAAACCAATTTATTATGAATATGAACTACCCAAATAACAAATTTAAGTCATTCCCATCATCTTGTAATCTATATTCTGGAATGTCATTCAATCTGATAATCATTTTTCTTCAAAACAAAATAATTAGTCCATAGAAGGGGAGACACACCTAATTATGTGTTTTATTTTTTTCCATCCGCAAAATCCTTAATTTATTATTAAATTAATATTAAATAATAACATATATATATATAACACATAAAAGTCGGTTTTATTTAAATTTAATGACCAACAGACATCTCCGATTCCAAAAAAATGTGATACATAATCAACATTTATAGGTACAAATGAATACATTTTCAGGAATTGATATATTCCTTTTCCATCACAACGTATGTCATATGGATATAATGATATATTAAATGTTTAAATATAATAATTTAGGCATTAACATACTTTGTTCATAATTATATCTTATATACCTTTATAATTTATATTCTGTGGGAATACGGCGATGTTTCTCGTGTATACGACAGACAACTATCTAAGGAATTGATGTTTGTAGTTCGTTAATTAAACGGAATGATATAATGATGGGTTTAATGAAAATATGTGATATATATTATGTAAAAATTATCCTATAACAGTAATATATTTTTTACCATTAATTCTTTTAATTATTTGTGAAAATGGAAATATCCCCATGAGTATATATGACATACCGTCTCAAAAAATAGGTTATATAATTTTTAATACCAAAATCTTATAAAGTACAATAAAAACATATAAAATAAATATATATTAAACTAATATCCTATTTGAAAAATATTATATGATATTATGATGAATAAGAAATGTGATAATAAATTAAAATTTAAAACATACACGGAATACAAAAGAGTTATTGAACAAAACATGACACTAACATTGAATAGTTAATAAAAAGTTATTGAAAGTTGATATAAAAATAATAAATTATATGATATATATAATTTTTAATCAGTAATATATATATAAACATATATTTAATATATATGGTGTTTTAATGTGTAATATGTAATTTGAGATTTATGGTAATGGATTTTGGCCTCCCTTTTTACTTCTTTGAGTCACATACATATTCACAACCAATATAATTTATTTGGCGTATTTATAGACCAATACTAAATTTTATGATTATTATAATTAATATTATTATTTTTCAATATTCATTTTATTTTTCTATTTCATGGGTTTTTTGATTCATTGAGTAAAAAAGTATTTAGATATATTGTTTCTATTAAACTTGTTTAAGACATTTTCTATATTAATCATCAATCATCATTTATGATGTTTTTATACAACCGATTTGAAATGTAATTTTATTAATATATTTATTAACATGATATCAGTAGTTTGAATGCTCTTTATTATTTAAAGGGGTTTTTGAATTAAATTTCCCAAAATGGTAAGGGTTTTATGTTACAATATCTTTATTTATCAGGGTTTCTCATGATTATGCATTCCATAATGAAATATTGTGAAATATGTCCCCGAAAACTCATGTATTTTCATCTAATATGTAAATTTATAGGGAATGCATTTTTCCTTTTATTATACACTCTTTGTGTACTCATTATTTCATAATATTGTTTCTAAAAAAGTAGTATTTAATTCTCCATTCAGGAAAAAACCATTTTCTTCCGAAACTATGTTTTATATAAATGTTTTTAATAATATTTTAGCATTATATAAATGATGTATCAGTGAAATTATTATCCATATTTGAATTATTTTTTTTAAAAAATCTTCATATTGTATTCCAAAAAATTTCTATTTTTATTTTACAAAAAATGTGAATGTAATCATAGGATTAACATATACATTGTGAATTGAAATTTCCACCATCACGACCATTATTTTCATTAATGATTCATTTATTAGTTTTAATAATTTTTAATAAAATGTAATTTAATTTTTTTTAGGTTTAGAATATTATTTTTCAAAGAGAAAAGTATTTTTCATTAAAAAATGTTTGAAATAATTTTCAAATCATCATTTATATGTTTTGAGTGGTTTTTTAAAAGAATTGGGGTTTCCAAATGTTTTAGGTTTTAAAATATTTTTTCAACGTGGAATATAATTTTTCCTCAGTATATGTTTTAAATTGATTTTAATTATTCCTGTAGTTGTTTCAATTTTAATTTTCATTGAAATTTATTTAAAAAATTTATTATGAATTTCTAGTAATAAAGCATGATTTTAAAAGAAAATATATTTTCTGGAACAAATAATTAATGTAATATTTCAAGATCAATTTCCATATGAGATTATATTATTTTATAAAACTTTCTATTTATTAGTGATAAAAACAAATGATACTATTCATATGATTTTTCTGATTGGATTGTGAATATGATTAAAAAATGATTCTAAAAACCATTTCTCTTCTACAAGTTATACAATGATAAATTTACTCTGAAATACACTTCTTTTAACATGTTATGATTTTATGATAATATGAAATTATAATGAAACATTTATCTCAGACAAAATCTAACATATGATAAAATGTTTAGGAAACACAGTTTATTTCATGGGTTATGATATGATGAATATTTTATGATATTGTAGAACACGTATGTTTTATTTTCATTATATGATGGGTGTGACCTATATATCCATCTATTGTGTTAGGTAAATATTTATATTTCATTAGAGGGATAGTACTAGACAATGGAGTGAACCTAGTGTGGTAAGGGTCTTTTTCTCTTATGATGGTATTTGGAGTGAACCTTGACCACTATTACGCTTTGTGGAGTAAACACGTTATAGTATTATATCCCTGGTATTGATCCTTGACTAATATAGATATTATTTTTTATTCATATGTATATTCCACAATTCTGTGTCTTATGATAATGTTATGGTCTCATGGATCATGTTCATTGATTTTCTTTGGATTCATGTCAAATAAATGTACAATTTTTATGAAATTAATCAATATTATGATCATTGATATGCATGGTATTGTTTTTAAACTATATTCTCATGTCCTGATTACCATATGATCTTTCTAATCTTACAAACATCACTTTTTATCCCTTATTGATCATAAGTGGTCGCCATTAAATTTTCCAATTTTATAATTTATGATGAAAAATATTCTGTATGATTTTATATGAATGTTTATAGAGATGAAGAACATTATGGAAGATGAAGTAATTATATTATGAACCAGCAAATCATTTTTCCATGATTCCAATTACACTATACCTTTATGATACACATGCATGTGTTTGAGGAATGTAGTGGATATTTACATAAATATGTAATATGTATATATGAAATACTTGGGTAATTTTTAATAGTATCATATGATAGGTTTAGTTAACATCTAGATACTAGTATGAGAAAAATATAGTGATGTCCCTAAGTACATGTCTATGGATAAGTATAAGGATGCATCAATTTATCATAAAATATCCTTAACTTTTGTAAAGGATGGGAATGTGATTTCATAGAATTTACATCCATTTTCTAGATACAACATGTTGATGTGGATCTGATACAGATGTAATTAAGGGTAAAAATTGAAAAGGGGACATTAATTATGATGTGATCATCACCCAGTGCATAAAAAAATTCCGAACTGCAAATTAGATTTGGATGTAATGGGAGATATTCATTATTGATTCACAAACTCATTAAACCCCATCATGAAGTATTTAATTAAATGGTTAATTTGATTAAACTAGGATAAACCTATGGTATAATTGATTAAAAATTAGGTTCCATGATTTAGGCATAATATAAGTGAATTTTTTTGATTATGTAATGACGATCTATAATTATTGTTTCTTTTGCTATGCCCTATGGTTTTAGTCGATAGATTGAACACGAATAATCCTTATAAATGATGAGAGTGAATGAAATCTCAATTATATTACTCATGAATAGTCAAATGTTAAAGGATTTGGAATGAAAAATCACATTCATGTGATAACACATATTTCTCAATCCATGAATCATAATGAAAATCCTAACAAAAAATTATGGAACAATATTATATCGAGTCATTTTTCATGACCTTTCCCTTTGGGGCCCATTCCAAGACTACCCGATCCCACCTTTAAAAGGCCTTGGGCTGGTAACTTTCACTGAGTATGTATGTCACTAATATGGGAGGATTTGCCAATATACAATTACACGTGCACACAACTCCAAGCAGACAAAAAGATGAAATGTAAAAACCACTAATTAAATAGTTCATGCATATCATAATACTTCCTAATTAGAGTACGATGGAATGTAATGTAATGTAAACAAGGTCTGAATACAAGCCCACCAAAAAAGTGTATGTACCCACAAGTCCAAACTATATGGTAAATGTATTAGGACTACTATAAAATTGTCATAGAAACACACCTTAGTGTGTCTAGTCTCACAAAGCACTGCCTGGTCCTTGTTCGCCTATGACTCCTTTAAAATATCAAACATTTTCATAAGAAACAACATGTGTTAGAAATTCCCATGTAGGGTTTAGTATAAAAATATTCTATAGGACACCCCTAAACAACAAAATAATATAAAAAAAATTCAATCATACATACATAGGTATATGTATAAATTATATATAAGAAGATTTTCTAGATATAATACTCTATCGCAGAGCCTATAGGCAATCCACAACAACTACCTATAAACCCCAGGAATTCGGACCGAAGATTCCATGAAGCACCTATTTGGGATAACACACTCTCATGTCTAATAGCGCAAATGATGTTCTTCGGATTAGTACTTCTCATCAGGTAATTTCTTGAGAACGAAATACTAATAGATATGAATATAGAAAGGATACAACAGATAAACAGCATATCCAGGTCCATGTGGTGATAGTATATATTGAATTTCGATTAACCTTCTATGTAGAGGATCAACACCCAAATAGTGTCGGTCATATCAATACAAAATAATCCACGTAGGGAATAATGAATGAATATAGGATCCTAAACTGGGCCACTCTGGGGATTCCAACATCTCTATCTAGGAATTCATGTTGAATGTTTCATAGTACTAGGAGTAGTAAATTACATTATAACTGCCATCAAGGAACACACAGGGGGAACAGAAACTGATAAAACATTCCCATGATATAGAGTAAAAGAGATTCAATCCATGTAAAAGGGGCACATAACAAGTATTAGGTTCAAAATATATATCCCTTAACCTCGAGCACAACCTAGGTACAATGGCCGATGTCATTCCAAACTATGAAATGTTTATGATTGGTAATAGATATATAGTAAGGGTTATACACAATGTCCTTCCATCTGAGGTTCGCCAGTGTAATTTGGGCTTGTTCCAGTACATGACCTCATCCCATGTATCCTTTGCAATGTACAGTACATGGTGTAGTCCATGTAACTGGATTATTCCATGACAGGCGGGCGAGTAAATACTATATTGGAAACCCATGTACACACCGAGTCCTCTGATGATGAACACATGTTGTGTAGTTGGGACTATATTCTATATCTTTTGGGATTTCTAGAAACATGTAATCACCCTATACATACCTTGGACGATCTTCCATATCTCATTTTAGTTGTCTATTAAACTAAAACTCTAGATATATGGGTTTTCCACTACCCTAAAACCATATCATTAGTTTTTTGGGCCTTCAATCAAATCAGGATTCAGATTTAATCCATCCTAATACAAATCTCCTAAAAAAAGGGTTCATTGGAATTACCTCCATCATACTCTCATGTCTTTCGAGTCATCCAGATGATAGATCTGTAGTTTCAGATCATTGTGCTAATAATCGAAGTTGCGAATATAGATTTTTCAATGTTGGGAGAAAAATTAGGAAAACATGTCAAGAACGCAAGCTATAGGGGGAGAAAAATCCCAAGGAACAATATGAGGAATCAACCTTAGCAAATTTTCATTCTATCCTTATTACATTCCTCTATGAATGATTAATGAATAAGAAACAAATCTCTAGAAGGAAATCCTGATTAACCACACAAATATCATCCCATCCCAAAAGTACAATAAATTCGCTGGCTAATCAATTTTTGGATTCGTCTGCACTCATCATAGGAATCAGGAACTCAATATAATAATTGAAATTACACATCCAACCTCGATTTTGGATCAATCACTAACAATGATTATCCACCAAATCTTCATCATTAGTGAGATCTACGAAGGATGATGTTCATTGATCTCTTATCTAAAGTTATACCATCACATGCTTAGTGGATCCATCAGATCTCTCTCTCTAGGAAATCTTGAGGATCACATAGTAATGAGGTTAACCATGGATCTATTAAAAAGTGTAAATTTAATAAAAACATGTGGATGAGTCAATATATCGATGAAATAATAATAATTTTTTTTATTAATTTATTTTATTCAATTAAAATGACTGTTGAAACATTATACAACCAAACCACATTGACCAATGTTTGGTCAAACATAGGGTAAATCATTTGTTCTGAAAGCAATGGAGTCTTAAAAGTTTTTATCACAGGACCTGTTTACATGTTCATCCATTTTTCATGAAAATTGGTCCCACATGAAATTTAATAATTTAATGTATTATAAAAATTTATTCTAGGTACACTAGGCCTTGGAATCAAGTGTCATCTAAGTGCCTGTTATCTAATTTAATCCATATAATATTTAAAAAAATACATGGAAAATCCAAGACATCACAATCTCCCCACCTTGGGGTTTACATCCCCAACAATCGTAAACAAAGTCCACTCAAAGAGAATAGGTTACTGAAAATCAATCAGAGCTTCCCTCTCCCATGTTCCCTCATGTAAATTCTTTTGAAACCACCAAACACACACTAGATGAATCAATCACCCATGAAGGATCCTATCCAACTGATCCATGATTTCCAATGGGTACTCCGAAAAAGTCACTCCATCCTTGATGTCAATATTTCCCATTCAATTATGTGTCATTTTTCATGCCCATACCTCTCCAGCTGTAACATATGGAAGACATCAGGTAGTTGATCTAACTACATGGGTAGGGATAAGTGATACTCCACCTCTCTATCTCTACGTAGAATAGGAAAAGGTCTAATGATCCTCAAAAATAAAATTCCACCCAGACCAAATATCTATAATTCACATTGAGGTGAAACCTAAATGTACACATGATATCATACTTCATACTCTAAAGGCCACATTCATTGGTCATCATAAGACTTATGATGGCTCTGTGTCGTATTCATCCACTTCTGGGTGATCTGAACCTTAACTGTAGTAGCTCTCACCATCTACGGGGCTAATAGTGTTGACTCTTAGGGAAAGTCCCACAATATATTGACCTAAAGGGGGTATCATACAATGCCTCAAATGGTAGCATACTAGTGGTGGAATGGTAGCTGTTATTGTGCACAAAATTTTCTAAATGGAGGTTCTCCTCCATACTATTGTAGATGTTTACCATGCAATCCCGCAACATGTCCTCTGAAACATAAATGGTCTGATCTGCCAATCCATTCTATTGTGGGATAAATGATGTTCATAAGCATAGTCATGTCCCCAATGACTCAAAAAATACCTTCCAAAACTAGGACGTAAAATGAACATCATGATCTGAAAAACATTTTATGATAATTCGTAGAGTCTAACAATCTCCAATATGCGTAGGCATCCCATGGTCTCCACTGAACTATGCTCTCGGATAACTAGGAAGAGGGACAACATGGAGAGTTAGTCAATGATCACCCAAAGAGAATCTTGTCACATATAAGTACATGGTAAACCCCATAATAATGAATATCAATACCCTATCCCACTTCCATTCTAGAACCTCAAGGGGTTGAGATAAACCTACGGGAACATAGTGCTCATCCTTCACTTTATAACAAGTAAGGTATCAAGAAACAATAATTTCCACTCTCTTCTTCATACATGACCACCAAAACTAAGGTCGGTGGTCCTGGAACATCTTAACCACAATTGGATTTTGAACTAGAGGGGAAAAATGAAATTCTCTGAAAACCTCCTCCCACAACATCATTGGTACTACTATACATCCTATGAAAAGGACGAAGTCCTCCACACCTTTTGAATGTCTACTAGGAGAATTCCCTACGGATATCTCAGAAAGTAGGGTCTCATTATTAGTATCCCAAATATGTGAATCCATAACTACATATTAGAGTGGAGGGGTAAAAAAATGACTAGAAAAAATATTCCCAATTTTTCTCTAATAAAGATATCTATAATGAGGCAAACTACTCTAAAAGATTGTCAGAAACTATGAAATAGATCTCTTATTGAGAGCCTCAAACAACACATTCAGCTTCCTATGAGTATAGAAAATATCTAAGTCATATTCTTGAAAGAAATATATCAATCAACTATATCTCATGTTGATATCCTTATAAGAAAATATATGAATGAGACTCGTATGCCTGGAATTCAAGATAAACTAGTCTCCAATCTGGTAGTGTCCCCACATCATCAATGTGAGGACTACCAATACTATCTCAAGATCATGGGTCATCAAGTTCTACTCATGTAGTCTCAACTAGTATGAATAATAGGTAATCATTTCTTTCCACTTCATCCAGAAAAAACCAATACTTGTTTCTAATACCTCACAGAACACTACAAACATGACACCCAACTCTAGAAATCTCAAGATGAGTGTCTTCATAAAACCCTAACTCAATTGTTTTAAATTTCTATAGAACTTGTTTAGCCACATGAATGGATTATGATTTTTAGTCAAATGCATCATATGTGTTTTTATCCTCGAGAAATTTGTTATAAATCGCTAGTAATGGCCTTCTATCTTGACGAAGCTATGAACCTCCATCACATTCCTAGTGGACTCTGAAGCTAACAACGCCTTGACCATGACTGTGTCCTCTACCACTCTTTCCCTAGAGAAAATGTGTCCCATAATGTGGACTTCCCAAATCCAAAACTAGAAATTAGATAGTTTCTCATTAATATATTTATCTCAGGGTACGTACAGAACCATCCTTAACTGTCATTCATGATACTCCTAGGACACTGAGTATATAAGGATTTCATCGATAAATACTACCACAAACCTGTATAAGTAAGGCTGAATGATCGAATTCACGAGTCACATGAACACTTCATGGATTTTAATCACTCTAAATTGAATCACCAAATACACATTGTGATTGTAACTATATCTAGAGGCCATATTATATATATCTTCATCTTGTACTCACTATTGGTGATAGCATAATTTGAGGTATTCATTTGAGAATCATCACAAACCATTCAACTGATTGAAGAGATCATCGATCCATGGTAGTAGATATATGGTTTTCACATTCAACTAATTAATGTTAAGGTAGTCCACACACAACCTCATAGTCCCATCTTTCTTTTTGGAAGATAAAAATGGGTTTGACTTGGTTGAAACACTGGGTCTCCATATCCCTTACCTTTTAAGTCCTCAAACTTCACCCTCAAATCACAATGATTTTCATGAGTTATAGAATATTATGAGGGTTTAAATCAATGCATATGTCTATATCCCTACGATGATGTAAACTTAGAACATCATTATGAAAGATTTCCTCATACGCTGCCTCTACTACAAGAAACTGGATGCTAATAACATATGTTTCACCAAGGGTTAGGATAGAAAAATGATGAGTAATCGGCTACACACTTTTATGCATAAGTCCATCTTGTGATGCATGTATTTACTTTTTACATACAAATGTAATCCAAATTCAATCAATGTGAACACACAACACCATTCACCTAAAATAGTTAATCTGGGTATGGACTATAGATAACCAATTTAAATCAATATTGACATTGTATGGCCTTAATACATAAACCAATAGGTTCCAACTCAAACTGTCACTTCCAAGGGCGTGGTCACACTATTTGACCACATGCGTGATCTCGGAGTCTTTTCAAGTAGAAGTATTCATGAAAAATAGTTGATTCAATAGTTAAAACAGAATCTCTAGGTCTCAAAAAAGAGATATGGTGAGAAAGGAATAACTATAACCTATGCCTATGAGAAAGGTATATTTGGTAGAAAAGACACAAATCATACCTTGAGTCAGACCTGAAACCCTTGGGTCATATTCCTCAACCACATGCAGTTTTCCCCACTCTTATCCTCCAACACCCTAAGCCTAGCATGGACCAACTAGGGGTACTGGTGGTAGCATATGAAAACATCGACCACCACTTATGGATCTCCTATATCCTCTTCCTCTTCCACTTCCAAGTGTATATTTCTGATCATGTCTATGTCTCTAGCTCACTGGTCTATCTATTGTATCTTAGTTAGTAGTATAACGGTTCGAAAAACCTGGAGAGGGATGTCCCCTACCTTCACATGAATAGCCTCACCTCTCTCTCGGCTAACTAGACCCACTATGTGAGCCATGAAATTTACATCTCCTATCCCATGACCTCCTTTGGAAACGTCTCCCACATTCAGGTAAATGAGACATATGTCAACTCCCTACTGATGAGGTCTCTACTCCAACATTCTCAATACTTACTATCACCAGCTATATCTTCTTATACCAGAATCAATCAGCCACTAATGATCTCTAAAGTACCCTAGAATAAGTAGGAATTCATGGATGAATAATTATAGATAGAATTTCTCTATGTAGTACTCACTCAATTTTTTGATCCTTTATGTACAAATATCTAACAATATCTATCATATACCTCAAACGATTGGAGGACCCTAGAGAAAAATCATCAACTGACATGCTACCCTGTTGGAGCTAGAGATGCTACTAAATACGAACAACACTCAATGTAACTGGTGAAAAATCATATATGATTTGGGACTAGAATTCCTTCCATGAAATAGTATCTTCATCAAAAGTCTCTGTAACCAAAATCCATCATCATCCCACTGATCAATGTACAAGGCTCACCGCCAATACCCCCATATAATCTATTGGTGTCTTAACTAGATGGAAAACATATGACAATGCCACAAGCCAGTCCTTAGTCACATGAGGGTCCGAATGACTTAAAAATCTATGGGAATATCTATCATAGACACTCGTGATGTTCTCTCGTCCTACACATCTCATTCGCTGGTACTATGGATACCATGTGATGATCTACCGGCGGTGGTATGGATGCTACTCCACCTAGAGGTAACTTCTCGGGAACTGATACTTATATTGGTGCCTCCCCACTATGGGGGTCATCATTGTGATTTATAATTTGAATCCAAGATTGAATGAATTATGGAGGAATCATGATACTAAACAATCCATACCACTGTTAATGTTCATATATGTAGAGATATGTTAAGAAGGAAAAGGAAATCAAAACACATTCATATATGATTCTAGAACAATTATATTCTATGTAAGTAGTTTTCTAATGTACTAAGTTGAAAAGAATGTTATCAATGTCTTGGTGTACGTATACATAAGGCATCACACCAACATCGGAGACCCTGGGATGCAATCTGAACTCGAAACACTTAAAATAATTTCCCCAAACCATTCCAACATACTCATGATCACATGATAGTACCGGAAACATCTGAAACCGCTGTTTCATGACACGTAATAGTGGGGCCCAAGCCGAAACTCCACAACCCCACTTGCAGTAGGCTAGAGGGTGGTGACATTCATTGAGTAGTCATTCCAGTAAATTAATAGGCTTTTCAATTTACATTTACACATGAACACATCTCCAAGCCCATAAAAAGATGCAAGGAAAAGACCACAATGTATACAATTAATGAATACCACTATATCCCAAAACCAGAGAATGATATATAGTAATGTAAATTAAATGTGTCCATAAAACAAGCCCACAAAAAAGTGTCAATAATTTAAAGTCCATTAATTCAGAAAAATGTATAATATCTACTGTATGGAGGGAATTGGAACAGACCTCGGTTTTTTTAAATATCACTAGGCATAGACTAAACATTGTTTGCCTATGAATCTATGAAAATATTGATCATCTGCAAAAGACATGAAATGTTGGATAAAAGACCATGAATAGGTGATTATAACAATTCAGAGTAGGATACACTAAAACCAGAAATAGATATGAAGAAGGAAAGAAAGTGCTAACTCTACATAGCTATATGTCTTCACCACAAATAATAAAATATCAAAATATACTCAACCATGTAACATAGTTTAACGGTAAGTCACTACCACTGCATACTAACCATATGAGTTTATCTTGATGATTTCATGAAGCACTCATCTAGGATAACACTCTCATCAGTATGATAGCATTGATGACGTCTGTTTGGGAGGTATTGATCATCATGTACTATCATGAGAGAGAAAAACTAATTGACTTGAAGAGAGATATGATATATACAGAGGAGAATCATATCTAGGTTCATGCGGTGATAACAGAAACTAAATCTAGATTATCCTTCTATGTATAGGATAAACTCCCATTTATTATATTTCATGCCGATTCCAAGTAATCCACATAGATCATAATGTATTAATAGAGGATCATGCTCCAGGCCTCTCGAGGGATTCCATAAACTCTATCTAGGAAGTCATTGAAGGGATCGTAGTCCTAATAATAGTAAACAATATCATACCTTCCATTAGAGAATAGATAATGGGAATGAACCCTAACCAAAATTGTCGATGATATCGAGGTTTAGAGAATGAATCCACGTGGAATGTGGTACATGGTGTGAAGTATATCTACTTTTCATGTCACTTGACCTCTGGTTTTTCCTATACACAATGGATATTTCAATTCCAAAACATTTAATGTAGAAGATTGGTATAAAACATGTTGTAAGGATTACAGATCATTTCCTTCTGTTTGGGGTAATCCCATGTACTTAGAACATGTGCCCGTACAAGTCATCAATCAGTGTACAAGTACAAATTGTAATCTGTTCAACCAATTTAGGCCATCTGATGGGGGGGACTACATTCCATGTTGGTATCCCATGTACTCCACCCCATGTTCATGTTCTTAAAATGTTCACTCAGAGTCTTCCAACTATGAACACATTTCAAGTAGTGGGGACTACATGTCGTGTAAATTAGGTTTTCAAGAAATTTTCCTTCTTCCTCAACATGTCTCGACAGATCATCTAAATCTCATTCTAGTAGTATATACACCATTAATCTCCATAAATACGATTGTTTCACCACCATACAACCCATTCTAGGGGTTTCAATCCATCTATCAAAATGGAAATACGATTTTATCCATACCTATGTAACTCGATCAAAGAACTAGTTCTTATAAATAATTTTGATCCATCTTTCATCATTATCATTATCCTCCATCATGTTTTCAAGATGTTAGCTCTCATGTTTCAGATTTTTTGGATAGGAATCGATGGGAAGATGATCGATTGTTCAAAGATGGTGGAAGAATGAGGAACACACATTAAAAATAGAAGATATAGGGGTGAAAATCACCATGAGAAATCAAAGGAATGATCTTGATTGATTTTTCATTCTAGTCTCAATTAATTCTAATAGTAATGATTAATTAATAAAAAATATCTCTAGTACCATATCCTAATAAACCCCAAAAAATATCATCCCATCCTAGAAGTACGATTGATCCACTGGATAATATGTTCTTGGATTGGTTTGTGTTCATCATAAGAAACATTAAATGGAAATAATAATTTAAATAACACATCCTACCAATATTTTTGGTCATTTATTGATTATTATCGGACATTGCATCATTACCGTTGGAGATATTTACTAATAAAGACATTCTTTGATCATCGATATAATGAACTATCCTCACCTACTGATGGGATTCTATAGACACATCACTCTTCATGGCCTCTAGGGGATTCAAGGATTATAATCCTAACCATAGATCACTTATAATGGTAATATTTAAAATAAACCTATCACCAATTCTCTATATCAAGGAAATAAAAATTTGTTAATTTTATATAATGTTTTTATGAAATTAATTTTTTTGTGGAGAAATTACACAACTAACTTGTGCCCACTAATGTTAGGTCATGCCTAGGGTAAATACATTGTTTTAGGTGAAATGGTGTCATCTAATTTCTAATCATATCACCCATTTATAATTTATTCAAAATTTTTAGGAAAAATGCAACCCTGTGATATATAATTTTTTAATATATTGTAATCATTTCTTTCGGAAACATCATCCATTAGAATTGCTCACTGTCTTATTACCCAGTCTCAAATTACATCCATATATTTGTTGAAAATAAAACACATAAAATATGGGACATTACATCCTTAAAAGTTAAAACCTACTATTTTTAGTGGATCTATTGGTCATCTACATTCTTAGTAATGGATCTATACTACAAAAATGTTATTTTATATTATCCAGTTTTTGGAACTTGATAAATTAATTTTTGATGTCTATCATTTGTAAGGAATATAGGACCAATTATGGGATCTCAAAAACATTACAAAAATAATTTGATGAAATTGATTCAATGTATTAGAATTTATTGAATAAAATAATATCCAAAATTTACACTCTTCATGTTATTTATAATATTTAGGAGATTGTAAATGTTGATCTAACAAAAAAGGTTGATTAATTTATTGGGCCCTTTATGAACAATATTATAATAATTATGATGTACATATGTGTTACTATAATACATCCTAAAACTATGTTCAATAAATTATTCGATGGCTTAAAATAAATTATACTAAGGGAATTATCTATAAAAGTCATTAGTGTCTATGAAGTTATTTTTCAATGTGATATCAAGAGGGGAATTAAATTTTCATTTTCATAGCAATCTCATGGTTTTAATGAGAAAAGAAAAATGAAATTAAAATATAGGTCAAAGAATAGCATAGAGAATAAGATTGGATTTATTTTCTTCTCAATTTGTGGAAATAAACATGGTCGAAATTAGTGTAATGATAATATTAAATGTTCTATGTGTGGAACTGATGATCATTGGGAAATCGAATTCTATTTTTTTGGGAAACATTAGATAAATGTGGAAATAGTGTAAAATAATATAATAACAAACCACCCAAAATATAGTGTTTCATTTTAGATGAGTATCAAATTATTATTTCCCATGCACAAATCTAATGGTTAATAACTATGTTAGGAATTAGAAAACTCTTAATTTATCAAAAAATGAGAAATATCATTTCATTCTTTCTATGATGAGGGGTGTACTTACATTATGTTAAATGTACACATACAATCCACTACAAAATTGATAACATCATATTTGAATCTATATATAAATACTCATTCATTTAGGATGAATCTTTTATGGTAATAATAATTCCACACCAATGATATTTTGTATAATTTGTAGTTATAATGGTATGGTGATCACAGCTCTTGTATTTTATTATTCTATATTTTATGAAAATTTAGAATGTGGTTCCAGAAAATATTATCATTCTAATTCAGGTTTATTTTGTTTCTATTGTATGAATAAATTGGAATAATCTATATAAATCAAACATCAATTTTTATATTATGGTATATTAAATTTGATATGAAAAATTAAACTCTGATCATTTATCACTGAGATGATAAATATGAACATCTAATGGAAATCAGATCTATTATATAGTTTTTAATTGTTATAAAATAGAGTATATTTATCTTAGATGATTGGGGAGATAATCAACATGAATTTATGACTATTTTTTGAGAGTTTATTTTTAAAATTCTCAAATATTTTCATATATTTCTATGAAAAAATAATAGTGATATCTCAATAGAAATCATACATCATGCTAGAAATTTATTAAAATATCGATACTGATTCTCCTTGATTTAATTGAAGGAATTTGAAATAACACTCTTAGAGATCCATGATAAGGGATTCCTTATGATTTGTTATCCACGTTAGCAGTCCGCATTTTCTTTTGGTTAAACTGAATGATTGAATGATACGACCCTCTATTGATAATCGTGAGTTGAAAAAGATCCCAAATCAATATCTTGTATCTTATAACCTATATTGATGACCTATATAAAAAAATGTTAGATATCATAAGTTTTCGAATATAAGTCGCCAATTAGGATATCATCAACTAAGGTTAAAGGAGTATATACCCAATTTATAATTCCATATAATGTATGGATACTATGAACATATAGTTATTCCATTAATTTTTACTAATTCCCCCACAATATTAATGGATTTAAAGAATATTTTCTATAGAGATTACATTGATTAGTTTGTTTTAGAAAATATATGAGATATTCATATCAAATCAAATAGGAAAGAAATGAAAGAAGGTAAAATTATAATATTACTAAGACCCTATCATAGGATAATATATATGAAAATATTATATTTGTTCAATTTTTTCAACTTTAGGATTCTTTTTTATGTCATATAATATATAGAGTGGGTATATTGGTAGATCCATCAAATATTAAGGCTATTGAGTGTTTTCCAATACTGAAAATGGTGAATAAGTTATGTAGTTTTCTTATTTTAGTGGGTTGTTATCGAGGTTTTTAATATAATTTCACACAACTATCTAATCAACTGTACTTGTGATCATGCAAGGGAGACCTATCCCTAGCTATAAATGAATATGAGGTTGTTTTCAAGTAACAAATTAGTGTATTATGTTTCACATGCATTATTAAATTACCATGTATTTGATAAGGGTTTGTAATCTATAATGATTCATCCAAAAAGGATTAGGATGTGTTCTTATGAATAATGACATGTTTATAGATTATTACTAAAGAATATTAAAGGAAATAAAAAAATTACCGAACCCCTGATATTGATTTCTCTATGGTTAGGTTTTCATTTAAGATATGGAGACATAATTCATGTGGATAAAATCATGATATATATACCGATCAAAATTGATTAAATTAAAAATTAAAACTGGATGAGTTGAATATATTCCAAAAATTACCATTATTCATGTTTAACAATTATGGATTCTCATTGCATCCCCACCCTAGGAAAGACAAAAAAGTTGAGGATTCCTTGATTTGAAAGGATCATAAAATATTATCAATGATGAATATCTCAATGATGAAATATTTCATGATTTTATAATTATTTAACTAGAAATATAAATAAGGGGGAGAAATATTTTATTTCATAACTTATTGTTCAAGAAATTATCCAAGTAAAAAATATAGAGAAGTAAAAAGTTGATGTAGAGCTAGAAAATAATGGGGAAAAAATTTGTGAGTTAATCCTAGTTAATTATTGATTGATAGGGTTCTAGAACCATGTATTTGTTCAGTAATTTCTATATTTTAAGGATTTATTAGGGGAAGCACATTGTTCTCCACCACTATTCATCATTGTAGTAAACAAAATCTATATATATTTGAAATTGTATTTCTATTTTGATGAGATGAAGGGAGATATCATAGAGTTTTTATATTGATTGTAGGTATGTGTACAAGTTATGTATGATTGAAAAAATTTATAATGTTATTATATATCCATTAGCTATACCATTATAGAAATTCTAAATTAGCACCATAGATTTTTTCATAGAACTCCCACAAATTTCTAAATGAAATAATTCTATATGGTTTATATTTTTCATCCTTTTAATGTTTAAAATAATATATATATATATATATATATAACTTCCCTATTTACCATATTTATAGGATATAAATTGATAATTTGGTAAGGTGTCATAGGGAACCACATTCAATAGTATCGTATTAGAATCAAAGGATTAACTAAATGTTGGGGGGAAGTCATTAGAAATCTCATGATATAGATTGGTGTTTCATCAATAAATGTCATCCCCCAACATATGGTCAATATAAGAGGACAATTCAAACACTAGATGATATAATGATAACTTTTTATATAGATTTAAATATTTGTTGAGGTCAACACCTCCTAATTTTTGAGATTTCATAAATCAATAGTTTTACTTGGGAATTCAGATGGTTCTTTCTGTAGATCTCTATGGATAGAATGGTGGAGTCCAACATTCGTGATTAATTTTGGTGGAAGAAACATATTCAGAGAAAAATAACTAAATAAATGGAAGATAAGGTAATATACATTCAAAAAAACATAATGGAAAAATAATGTTAGTAGAAACTTTTTGGTCATAATCGCTAGAATGATCTAAAATATGATGGTTTTTACATTTATTATCTATGAATTTACCCAAGAAATTAGGTATTGAGATTTAGAAATAAGGTAAAACTCCTACCTTGTAATATCATTACAATTTTAATTATTTTCCATAGAGGGATTGTATCCTATCGTTTGGTGCTTCCACCATACCTATCTCATGTTCATTATGTGTCCCATGTATTTATCTAGACGAAGTACATAACTATATATTATCATTTTAAAAATTGAAGGGTCTTCATAGAAGATATGTATTATTATTAGATGGAAAATCTATTACATATTCTGAATCATATATATATAGAGTGATACGAAACTAGACCAATGCATTTTTTAATGTTTTGTTGCAAAACAACCAGTTTAAAGATGCCATTTAAACACCTGGGGAAATAATGTGGTATAAATATCTCCATTTTTTTGAATCAGAGTGTTGATTTTCAAGGGGATAATTAATATTATATTTGTTAAAATTAGATACCCTAATTAAATATGAATTATAATTTTTTGGATAAATTCAATTTCTTTGATAGCTTGTGTTACACATAATGTTGAGTTTTAACAAATCATGATATACTATTAATAATACTATTTGAATGTGAACACTATGAAATTTCCATTAATAATTTTTATATGACTAATAAGAAATAATTTTTAAATAGTAATTATAATGTGTTTAAATAAATAAAACATGTTGAGAAAATAAGTGCTTAAATTGTTTAGAAACACTTTATCTGTTCCAAGAAAACTATTATCTAAAAAAGTTATTTTAAGAATATTATAATTAATTTTTGACACTCTTAGAAATAAAATTTGATAAAATAAACCTAATATTTGATATAAACTTCTCAAAATTATCTTATGGTAATTTTATGATAAATTTAAAAATAGATATAATTTTCATAGATCAGTGAAAAAGATGGATTTTGTTAAAAAAATATTTTTCGTTGAAGAAATTTTCAACATATATTATATATTAATATAAATTTAATTTTAATTTTGGTGAAATTAAATTTGAATTAATCGAACATTGATAATTGGAAGAAATTTCATATTAAATTATGACTTAAAATCATCTCAATCGTTTGGACATTTTCTATTTGGAAACCATATTTATCATCATATTTGTAGGATTAATTAGGTATACAAATTAACACTTATGTGATATAAATTTTAAAAAATTTAATAAATATTTTAAAATATATTATTATATATTATCAAATTAATGAAATTAAATTTGAAACAATAATAAATTGTAAAAATAGTACAAAATATATAACGTGGTTAGTGTAAAATGGGTTTATTATGATCTTTCTTCATTTTATGACACATACTATAATTTTTATTCTAATAAATAATTATTAAAATGTTTTTGACATAATTTAAGGACATTTAATGTAAAAAATAATAAATTTTTATTGTTTGGAAAAAATATATGAAAATAAATCATGAATTTTTCTAATAGTTTTATATTATGACGAAATATATATTGATTGAAATAGTGCGCTTTGAAATATTATTTTTTAGTATGCATGTGTTATGAACTTATTCTATAAACCTGTAATCCCTAAAAATATCCTCAATATAAAATAAATTGAAGACATGACTAAAACTCAAGACTATGTTTTGTATATCATGGTCATTAATGTTTGTATCAACAATTGTATTAAATAAATTTAGTGGTCAGGATAATGTTAATACCATAAAATAGAATAACTTCACATTATGTTCTTGAATGAATGATATATCATTTTATTATTATTATATTTTATTGCCTAAAATATTTTTTATTCAAAGTATATTCTTATAGAGGTAATGTTGAATCAATATTGGAAAGGTTCTAAGAGGAGAATATCCTTTATAGTAATAATCTATAAATTTTTGTAATTATAATATAAATATTTGTTGTATTGATTGACATATTTTCAAATGTTTTAAATAGTTTTGTTATCCATTCAAAATAAAATTATCGTTTACAATTAAAGTACATTATTATAGTAGATTCTTTCATGAGAAAACACAACCCATAGACACATTCAGATGATCATAAACCCTTATTATATCCAAAGGTTGAATAAATTCAGTATAGAACAAATTTAATGTCATCTGTTGTTCCGAACATCATAAGATAACAACATCCATTTATAGTTTTGATTGTGAAAATTATTTATTCTTCTCTTTTGTAAAGAATACGAAATACTGAGACGAGAATCGTTCTATAGAATGGCTCAAATTTAAGAATGTCATATTTGATATATATTTCATTATGGATTTTTAACTTCATATGGAGAGACAGTTACATAAATTTTGGCAAAAAATAAATAATCTTTTACTTTATATAATGGAAATTTAATAATATTATCCAGGTATATGTAATATTTAATTCGAGTAATTTATAGTAAAAATAATAGATTTTACTCAACATTATTACCATATTAATGAAGATATTTAGTGTCATGATAATTTAATATTTCTGTGAATTTTATCATTTTTTAGAATATGAGATGTATTTTTCTGATACTTATGTGCCATGAAATTGATATACAATGAAACATTCAAGGTTGTTTAAGATGATAATAAAACAATCTAAAAGGACTCTCTGTAAACACTAAACATTTTTGAAGTGTGTTTAATGATTTTTTTTATTTTTGATTTGGATTTAGAAATCAACATTGGTGTGTTTATACTGGTAATATAGTTCAAGACTATAATGAAAAGATTCTAAAAAAAATCAATGAATGAAATAATTGACATCTATTATCTGGTGAGATGTTTTAGTTGAAATTATTTGGGACATTATATTATTATTTTTATAAATTTTTATTACTTAGGGTTGAAATAATATAAATAATAAATATAATTTGTGGAAATTTTATTTTCTACAACTACATTTTATGATGGTCCATTTGGTGAAGTGGGGACATATATTTGGAGGTTGGTATTTTTTAAATGTTAATCATGACTGAAACATTTAAGGCACAGCTACTAGGGTTTTATATGATGAGATCATAAACTAATTAATATTGTTTTGTGAATGTTTTTACAGTTTTGTGTATATTTAAATATTTTGATTTATGTGAAGTATTCCTTGATTTTTTGGGAAATTGGTTTTGAGGTATTGATAACCATTAGGGATTATATGAAAATTGATTTTGAAGTTTGTATTTTAAGTATGTTAATCATATTTATTTGAATTTTAAATGGATAATTGTTTTAAAATGATAACTCAGAGGATATGGGTCATACTATCATATATAGTAATGTAAAAGGGATGGATACCCAGCAAAAAGGGAATCAGGGCAAAAGTCCTACCTCAGGCCTATGTGATGTCCTGGTTATTATAGAATCCTTATTTATAATTTAATTAGTTGAAAGATAATAATTTTCTTATTTGTGTAATAGATGTTTTATCATATAGATTAATATCATATTGAAAATTAATTTAATAATTTGGTCAATGATGGTATCCTGAAATAAGATCAAAATAATAATTGGAATTACCATACATTATGATAATCATTTTGGATTGGTCAACTTATAACTAATCGTGGAATTCATGGATATAATTTTGGGGATTATATGATCGATTATTAGGTGATTTTTCTACTTTATGCATCATCTATTCATCTTGGATGATCATCATTAGTGAAAAGACAATAGTGTGGTGAAAATTGATTTTTTGATGAAATTATACAAGTCAAGCAACTATGTTTCAGTATTCATTTATTCAAGACAGTAATGGAATTATGAAACCTTATGAACATGAACTTGAAACAATAATTTTTCCGACAATAATCTTTTCTAAGAAAATATATTACCTTTTCAAAACACTTTGTTTTATTGATTTTACATCCTTAACATTATATAAATAATAAATATTCACATGATCAATGTTCTATGTTAATATCTATCATTATTCAAAAATTACCCTTTTCTTCTAAGTCCAAATATTCTCACCTCACCTATGTTATCATATTTTCAATCATATTATTTGTTTTTATTGATATCCATTATACTTCCATTCCTCTCTTATCATGAGTACATTTTGTTATCCTGTTTTTACAATATAGGTTTCCAATAATAACATTTTCAAATGTCTATCCATTTCATACCAATATAGAGGTAAAATATAGAGGAAAATTTTATTATTGGGTGGGGGGGAATGTAACAACAAAAAATTTCAAGAATGAAAACTATACTTGTTATCACATTGGACATTGAACTCCCAATTTAAATTAAAAATATATATAATCTTTATAACCTATACATTAAATTAGTGGGTATCGATATTTTTAATTAAAATATGATATATATATATATATATAGATAGGTATATATATCCTACTGAAATTTCATTATTGATAAATGATTATTAAATAATCAATCAATTTATTGTAATGTAATTTTATACTTCTAAAATATATTTGATGGAAATTATTGTTAATTGTTCTGAGAAAATATTATAATTAATTCTTTGATCATATGATAAATATTTTTAGGTAAAATGTACTTAATTTATTAATTTATCATAGAATAAATTACATATTCTGAAACATTGGGATATTTTAAAAAATATAGAATTTTTAGTGATTTGTTAAATATACTAGTTTTTGAAAATAAATGTTTTTTATGAAATTACATAATTTAAATTTACCTTTTTTTAATATTATTTCATGAAAAATAATAATAATTTTTTAATATTTAATTTATTTAATTACATTTTATTGAACATAATATTGTATTTTAGAATATGTTAATTTTCTTTTTTTAAAATGGGTTTTTCATGAAACCGTTTTTAGGTTTATTATTTCTCTCAATTTTAGATAACTAAAATATTTGATAATGAGGACTATTTTAAATGAAAATTAAAAATTATCTTTCAAAAAATAAAACTTTATATAAATATAATTATTATTATCTATCGTATATTAATTATGAATTCAACTTTTGGTTGAGAAATATATTTTAGAAAACTGTCTATTTCTCTACATCTGTGAGATTTGATTTAAATTAATTTTTTTGAATTAATTAAATATAATTGGTAAAATACATTCCATATTTGGACTCATAATTATTTGTATTATATAATAATTTTAACAAAATTTTTAACAATAATAAATTTTAAAAGCCGTAAAAAAATCATTCTTGTGGTTTGGGTGAAAACAGGTTTACTAGATGTTAATATAAAAGTACCATGATTAAAATGAAATAAAACGTGTTAAAATTTATTCTTAAGCCATATTATCACATTAAATGTATAGTTGTTAAGAATGATCCATTTTGGAAACTTGTATAATGTGAAAAATGTAACGACATCTGCCCCAATAGCCCAAAGTAATGTCAACGTTATGACATTGGAACAAGATACAAGTAATCCATATAGAATGGATTAATTGTTTAGTAATATTGTTAAAAAATTTATAAACATGAATATCAAATTAAATTTGAAAAAAAAATTACAAAAAAAATTCTTCAAAACATCATTCTTATTCCCCTTCGTGGATTTCATGGAGTGGAAAATACAAGGTCTATCTGAAACGTGCAGTAAGTGTTAGGTAAAGAGGAAGTTATCATGGGTAAATAAAAACAACAGAAAATGTAAAGGTAAATATGTCAACACAAATTCCATTAAATCAATAACTTAACAATCATGACTGGATGAGTGAAAATAAATATGGAACAGTAAATAACTAAACCCACATTCCATGTAATTATTAAAATAAAAATTAAATGAATCTTGATATAATACCAACGATATATTATCTTGTATATTAATGAATATGGAAAGTTAACTAAATAAAATACATTTCATTTAATCAATAATAGAGTATCATGATTAGATAAAGCCAAATCAATAAAGAATGTATATAGACAAATATAAATGTCATATATATTTCTTGAATATCATGAATATATATGGAATAATCAATATAACATGGTAAATAAATAAATAAAACATAATATTTAAAAAACATAACTATCTGGAATAGAAAATGAATAATAAATATGTAATTGAAATTAACTGGGTACACATTCCATTTAATCACTAATTTGATAATGAAATGCATACATAGATAATATTATTGTGAAAATATCATGGATTATAATAATGAAATAATTCTCACTAAAAGAAATGCACAAATAGTAGACATCATGACATGAAGAATCATGATACCCATATTGTAATGTCCATTCAATATACTATTTTAAACTACATACATAAACCCATTTAATTATACCATAATGATTCCCCTCATTGGACTACAAATGTATTGAGGGGATATATAAATCCATACCCCACCAATTATAAATGTCTAAATAATTCATCATAAAAAGAATAATCAACTTAATTCATAAACAATATTCAATATCGTCAAATATTTATATTGAGTAAAGCATATAGATTGATAAATAATTCCTCAATTTAATAAAAAACATTAAATATAGAAAACATTATGTGTAAATGATATATGGAATAAGAAATAAATATATATATGAAAACTATTATTTATTTTTATGGGATTTTTAAATATTATAAATAGAAGAAAGTGAACCTTTCAAGGGAATGTTTATGAAACCTAAAATGAATCAATAAACTAAATATAAATACATTAGAGAAATAAAAATATGAAAACCCATCTTTAAATGAATAAGGATGGTATAAATACATCATATTCGTAGTGATTTATATGTTAATGTAATGGTTGTTTTCATTGATTAATAAAAATTTAAAAAATATATTCAAAAACATTTTTCAAGATAACTGTAATCTTAAAATTAATTTTTAATAAAAATGGTTCATAAAACATTTTGAATAATTTTTATTAAAATAACCATATTATCATATAATAAAATCATTAAAAAATTAACAAGTGATAATGATTTTAAATTACAATCATTTCGTAGACATTAAAATAAATATTCCATTCACTTTTGGGTAAAAGTATAATGGTAATTCAATTTAAAACTAGTTGAATATTTCATTAAAAAAAATTATTATAAAAATAATTACGTTGAAAATTAAATTAATAATTCAATTAACATTTTTTAAAAAAAATTGTAAATATTTTTATAAAATAAGAATTTGGATGAAAAGGGTTATTTGACCGAAGTGAGTAGTGATGTCAAATTTTATTAAAAAAAATTAATCATTCATTTTAAGTAACATTGTGTTTAGAAATGGGTATAATATAAATAGACATCATTAATATTCATAGTATAAGGAAACGTAATGGGTTTATTATCCAATTATGAAATAATTTCCATGAATGAAAATTCAAACATAAATTCTGTCGATTAAAATGAGACATTGAAATATACAATCACAAACATCATAAAATTAATTAAATAATTAACTAATGAATTGATATTTTTTTAAATTCAGATATAGATAAATTTTTTGGATGTGATACATATTGTATTCATATTTCATTTCACATATAATCATATAATATCAAATTAAATTAATAAGTAATATAACACAATTATAAGAAACTGAATTTTGAACATCATTACCAATAGGTAATTTTCATGTCATATAAAAAATGTTGAAATAATGTAATTTTATACATAAAAAACTATGAATTATTAATGAATCATGAAACTATATTTAAAAGGGGTATTATATATACCATTAAAATAAATTTATATAATAAAATTAGCAAATTCCTTAATTAATGGAAATTGAGATGATGCTCCTAATGTCACACATTCTTTTTGTTGAACATTCTATAAACTATTGCATTGATGGATATATGAATTTTATTAATTTATATTTGAAGAATATAAATTTTAATAAAAACTTGTATGATCTAATTAAAACATTTAAATCTTTTTTATTAATATTATTTTATTATTTTCATTATTCTGATTGTCATATTCATTTTTTATCTTGAGTGGTTATCATGAATGTTCCATTTCACTCAAATACTATATATTTACTATATTTACATATTGATAATAATTTTTGGAATATGTTTTTTTTCTTTATATTATTTTTTATCATCATTATTTAAATTATAATAGAAATAATGTATCACATTAATTCATGGAGATGATAGGCTGTATTTATAGGCAACAAAATCATTTCCATAGTCATTTAATTGGTGTGAAAGTATGTGATATAATTGTTTTCCAAAATCAATATCATTCCATTTATTTAACATATATATTCATTAAATTTATCATTACTACATTTCTTGAAAAGTGTAAGTGGAAAACTAATCTCATTTCTTCATGAGGTTGTAGTCCTTCACACACATGAAGAAGGAATACAAATTACAATTTTTTGTGAGGTGATTGTCCTCCTTACATAGGATCTATGTATTTGTTTCTCATAGGATGCAATAATATATGTATATAGGTCAGGAACATAACATAATTTCATTTAATTATGGGTATTATTTTTAGGTTTTTAGATAATCATTTGTTAAAAATATTTTAAGGAGTTTGATAAAGATAAAAAATGAAAGGGTTTCTTAATGAATGTAACATCTTCTATTGAGAACATATTTAGGTTTTCTCTAATAGAATTACTTGAAAGGATTTATGATCAAAATTAGGGATGTAAAATAATTTTATGTGATTATGTATGCGATTTGGTTAGGGATTGGATGATCAAATTTTCATTTTATGTATGAAAATCGGAGGATAGGGGTGGCCATTTATATATAGGGGAGAAACAATCTTTAGATATTTTTCTAAAATAATGAATTAAACACACATTTTTTTATTACCCATGACTTAAAAATGATTAATTATAGACTTTTATAGGTGGTATGTTTGTTATATAGATATAGAATACGGTTTGGGCATGTTTGAATTCCATTTTCACCCTTAATGTTATAGTTTAACTCAAAGTAAATCAGTTTTTTCATTAAGAAACACAATTAATTTTTAATTATTTTACTCGAATATATTGTAAAAACATTAGTTGAAATATATTTATAATATAAATTCTTATAATTTAAAATAAGGAATCCATTTTTCAAAATATACTTTACAAAAGTTTTTGAATCCATTTTTAAATAATACATACAAAGATGATGAAAAAAGTGTTTTAATGGAAAAAATTTCCATAAGTATAGACAACTTTAATATAAATATTTAGTATGAAATGGATTACAATAAAATAAATTATTTAAACTATAATATAATTTATCTTTTTTATTTTAATAATACTTTGAAATTTAATTTATCCCCGTAATTTATTTAAATGAAAAAGAAGATTTTTTTAAAATAACCATTATTTTAAATAATTAATTAAGATATATTATTTTCATTAAAATCAACACATATCACTGAAAAATTAATAACTATTTTATTATTTGAAATGAAATTATTTATTATATTATATATTTTAAAAATGTGGTAAAACAGAATTTAATATTATATTAATAGAGGGCTCGTAAAACATTTTTCAAAACAAATGGTTAACCATCATATTATAAAAACTGTATCCACCCCAATCCTAGTAGCCCAAATTTGGTGTGTACTATAATATATATTCATAATATTCAAGGAATTATTTACTTAATGTGAATAGATTTTATTAGTCCTAGTAAACTAGATTCATAGTGGAATCTTATATTATAAATGAATACAAAAATTATTATTATTTTTGATATTATCATAAAATATTATAGAATATAGATTCATATAACAACTATTAAAAATACTATATCCTTGAGGAAGAAACAATTAAGTGTATGATCAAGTTAACATAAATAGTTACATAATTTGAATGATATATGGAATAAATGAAGATTAATACAAAGGGAAGAATTAGTATCTCAAGGTAAATATAAGAACACACATTTAATTTAATAAATTACATGAATATCTTGAATAGATAAGGAGTAATAAATATAGATTGGAAAACAAATTAACATTCATTCCATGTAATTATTAAAAAAATACAAAATTCATCCTGATTTATTATCAATAAGAATACATTATATACAATAATTTATATGGGACTTTTAGAAACATAAACACATGAAATTTTTTCCATAACATGACTATTATGATTAAATTAGGGAAATTTAATATAGATTTTTAAATAACTGATGTCTTTTGGTTTCCCCTTAATTTGGTGGTTGATATGCAATACTATTATTTCATTAAGGGGAAATCTAGGACCACTAATATGCAATGTCATCTTTCGAGATTATAATAGTGATTTTGTGGAATGCCTCTATATATCTTGTGGTAATGTTACCATCCAAGAATAAAAAAATAGTTTCTTTATCAGAGTGGTTGATCTTTCAAATCAAAGAGGTTGGCCCAACATATGGTTCGAGTGTTACTCCCCTACAGGTATACAGGACATTAGGATGTGAATTATTAATAACCCATGAAAGATAAGTGAAAAATGGTTTAATTGTCATGGAAATATTTCTTTTATGAAATACATCATCACACATACATTTCAGGAAACTAGTTATTATTTTGATGGTATTTCACAAAAACAAATCATGGGGATGGACCCATAAGATTCATCACTCTTCCTTATGATCTGTCTCTAATATTCCATCATAAAAAATGTGAAATGAAATATTTTAGATGCATGTAACTTTTCTCTATAGTTAATAATGTTGCTTTAAACGGAAATTTCTCAAACAAATAACATTACTATCATGAATAGATAAGAATAATCTATTTTTAATTGTAAATAACTGAAAAGACATTCCATTTAGATAGATTTAATCTCATGAATAGATATGGAATAATCAACAAGGAATGGTAAATAACTGAGAAAATATACCATTTTATTAACTATTTGACATTTAAATATACTCAAAGGTCTTTGTGCCACCGGTTTGGGCCTATGGGACTCAAGGGACATTGGTTCATCCAAGGTCATCGGGCCACAGGGACTTCAGGCCACAAAGACCATGGTGTAGCCCAGTTCACATATAACATGCCCCAGATGAGGATCATAGCAATAAGAGTAGAAGCCACCTGATTCATAGTTAATCGGATTGGAAAAATGAGAGGTTATGGAAGCCACCATCGGGACCATGCACCGTGAATCTTTGTATAGGGCAATGCTAGCCGATGAACAATGTAAGGTGGGAATCTAGGTGATCAATGACGCAGAAGCTGGGGAGGGGCAGTTTAAGTGGGCTGGGCATATGGTTAATATACTAGGCCTGGTATGCCTCTTGGCCTTTGGGTCATGTATTTCAAGTACTTCAGGCCTTATTCCTTGGGCCTATGGGTCAAGTACAGGTCCCCCTTCAACACTTAAAAGGTGGATTATCCATAAAAAAATGAAAAATAAGGCATTTGGGCCATTCAGGGGAGGGGGTGAGTGAAAACCCCAAGGATAATAATAGAAAATGAAATCAAAATTAATGAAATTATTAATTGTTTGGAATCATAATATTTGGTATTGTGATACCTTTACAACCAAGACCATTTTCAAGATGGTATAAAACTATAGGTAGAAACCTTTTTAATAACAAATTTCAATTTTTCATGATGAGACTAATGATGTATCATAGTGAAATTTAATTATATCCCATTTTCATCACTACATGTAAAAATCATTCTTTATATATCGATTAATTGATTTAATTAATGAACATTGTACCTTATCTTTAAATACTTTTATTAAGTAAATAGTTATAAATTTGTCAATATTTTAATAGATATATAAATGACATTAAAAGTTGAAAACCATACATAGAAATGTTAAATCGATTCTGAAATAAAAATATCCATGAAAAATAATATGAATATTTAGGGAAAAATTAATTTCCATTCATCACAAGAATGATTCTTTTTCAAGGGAAAGTCAATGAATAAAAAATTATTCAAGAATATATATTTATTTACTATCCTGGGTTAAAAGTTTGATAAAATATCATTATATAAAATAATTGTGGTATAATACAACATATTTCTAGTGGATAACATGAAACAATTTCTGTTGTTCTCATTTATGAATAGATATACCATAATATATTCAGTAAAAACATTCTTAGGGAAAATAAAATTTTAAAACTGATGTTTGAAAATAAATTAAAATATTTTTATTTTAAAACAACATCTGTATATTTTAAAATAATCATTAAAACATTTTTTCTTTTCTTCATAAAAACTATAGATTCTTTTCATGTCATACATGTTTAGAAAATATATTCTATTAACAGATAGAATATTCCATTAAAAAAATTTCATAAAAAGTTAATATGCGAAACAATTTATTTAATAATTAATTTTACAAGGTTAAAAATGTTTTTTATTAATTTTTAGAAAACATGGATTTTTATGAAAAGGGATTTTTAACCGAGTAGATAAATGATGTTTTATTTAATTAGAAACAATTATCATTAATTTCATGTAAAAAATTGTAGAAAACACTACTATTAATTGATAAAATCATGAATATCTAAGGGTGAAGTAAAATAAATTGTATAATGATCAAATTATTGAAAAATAATCGATGGAATTTCGATGATAAAAAAACCAATTAAAAATTAGTCTATGAAGTAAACCATTACAAATATCATAATAATGAATTGAAAATAATACAATGAATCAATTATGTGTGTGTAATATTAATCCACAAAAAAATTTATATAAAACATTATATTTTGAAAATTTATTATATTCATAACGTTATAATATGAAAATCAATGAATTTGTAATATAACCTAGTTAAAAGATGTTATGTTTTGAAAGTCATTATCATTTAGTACTGTTTAAGTCAAATCACATTAGATGAAATTATTCTAATTGAAAAATAAAATAAAATGATTTACTAACAAATTATTATATTAAATTTCAATGGTAATGAATATTAACCATCTAAAATAAATTAGTTTCAAAACATTACAGTATTCCACAGTTTAGGGAAATCGGGACGAAGTCCCTTACCTCACACATCCATCTGACTAAATGTTCATTAACATCCTATATTACGGTTTCAATCATGTAATTAATTTATATATGAACTATATAATTTCTAATAATATTACATATTATCACTTTATAACATTTTACCACATATTATATACTAATATTTCATTTTCATAATTCATTTGGATGCTAATTTTCATGTTATCCCTTGCATGTTATTTCATGAATGTTATTTTTCATCAAATATTATATATTTAAAACATTTAAAGAATGATATTATTGTTATAAATATTTTTTTTATTAAATAATTACTTAGAGTAATTATTTAATTTTGAATATGGAGAATTGATGATATTGCTCTGCGGAGATGGTAGGACATAAACAAGAACAATGATGTAATAATTTACTTAATTAAAAAATATTAATGAATTAGGATATATATTAATATCTAAAAATTATTATTATGTTATATATATCACATATAATCATTAAATTTTCCATTATTTTATTATATTTAATTTTAATCTAAAAATGGAATCAGTTCTCTTCATACGGATGTAGTTCACCTTACACACAAGTGGCATTATCATATTTTGAACAGAATGGAACCTATGAAGGTATTTGAAATATGAAAGTTCATTAGTTATAATAATATCATAAATATAAGATATATGTGTTAATTAACTCATTATAACAATCCTCAATAAGCCGTGATGGAAAAAAAT
This sequence comes from Viscum album, assembly GCA_963277665.1. Taxonomy (NCBI): domain Eukaryota; kingdom Viridiplantae; phylum Streptophyta; class Magnoliopsida; order Santalales; family Viscaceae; genus Viscum; species Viscum album. Next base: position 622,121,976 of record OY728130.1, on the reverse strand, counting down.
TACATCAGTTTGTGATGCGGTAGTCTGCCGTACACACAATCGAGAGATTGTTTTCCCATTAGATTGAAGAGTAAGTGGATATAGGTCATTACCTAAACATAATATCATACAATTATTTTTATTATACATGTATTTTTTTATTATAATGTATTAATATTAAATGAATGTGCTTAAAGAATAAACAAAACAAAAACTCTCATTTATGAATCTTACATCTTCATAAAAAAACAACATTGCCTTTGCACAAAAATCAATCATAGGTTATGATATTGATCAAAAACTTTTCTCTATGATGTTAATAGGGGGATAATAAAGTAATTTGGGTAGGTCTTCGACAATAAAAAATGAATTTCATGTGTTGATATGGGTTGAACAAGGGAAACCCTTTCTAAGTGGGGGAGATGACACACATGGAAGGTTTTCAAAAATCATATAGAACAACATTTTTTTTCAGAAACAAATCCAAAAAAAGTGTAATTATTGACTCCTATATGTGATATGGTTCATATAGGAAAATTAAATTGGTTTTCTAAAATTAGGTTTGTTATTTTAACCCCTATTTTTTTGTCTAACCCGTGGATAAATCAGTTTTTACCTTAATCGCAGTAGATAATATTTTATTCATTTACCATTTATATTGGTTAAAACTTTTGTTGAAATTATAATATCATATAAATTAATCTGACTAATTATTTTTTTCAATTTTACTAAATAAAATTCACATAATTTATATAATATGATTTGAAATTATACCCACATATGCGATTAAAAATAAGGCTTTAAAAGAGAAAATTCTCATAACATTAGAATGATTTCATATCACATTTCTATTAGAAATTGATAGAAATGGAAAATTAAATACATATTATTATATTTTACAATATATTACATAATAAAAATACAATTTATAGTTTATATATGTAAAATATTTAAATTATACTGAGGGACTCTGGGTTAAGTGTTCCACAATCTTTCAAAGAGATTAAATTTATTTATTAGTTTTATCATAAATTAATTGAGATATAAATTCTAATTTGTTATCATTTTTAGTTTCATATAAAATATTATGTCCACCTACATTTTTAAAAAAAATTATTGTGTTTCAAAAAATTCATGTTCAACATTTTCTTTTCAAAACATACAAGTGTACCATTCAACTGACATTTAACAGGCACGAAATATTCACTCTTATTCTCAAATTAATGTTATTTTATCTAATACCTAACAAAACAAATATCATCCTTACATAACTACACATTTCATAGAGAATATATTTGGATCATAATTACATCCTATGATGGATTATGGTGCTTATATAAGTTTCTTCTCTAAAGAAGAGTTGTCGTCTTTAAACGTGTGTTTCAATATTATTTTCTACTTCCACCCTCGTAAAATATTCTATAGTTCTGACTATATAAAAAAACATATATATCATATATAATGAGATATTATAAACTAATTTCATCTCCTAATTTCATATACCATTCTAATCAAAGGGATATTAAATCATCATTTGTGTGTGTGACAAACTATCATCTCTCACACCAATTTTATTCGTTTTCTATAATCACCTATCACGTATTGTAATAATGATGAAATTAAAGAATATATGATATACATGTAAAAAATTCATAATTATATAGTAATGATAACACATATACCTATATACATTATATTTATTTGGGATATGATATGATAACTAATGTGTACGGAAGACTACCGCCCCACGCAGTGATGTGATTTTCTTTTCACTAACAATTTACATGGATGGTAATTTTAATAATATAATTGAATATACGTGTTATAAATTAAATAATTATAATATTTATTAAATACTTATCATTCATAAACGGGTTTATATCCTTTATTATCTTAAACTAAAAATTTTTTAATGTCATTCATGCCTACGTGCGGACTACCGCCTCTATAAAGCGATGTGACTATTATTCCAACACTAAATCACATTAGTGATATATATATATATATATATATATATATTTAAATAATATTTTTTAATTATTTTTTTAATATCATTTTATAATAATTAAAAAATTAATTCCTTCTTTCTATAATGTTCATTGAAATTTGGAATCGTTACTCATGCATATGTAATGTCAGCCATCTCCATGATCATAAAGTAGATCATTTTTCATATCCATAATTCATGATTTTTAATAAAAGTATAATTTATATTTAAATATGATAATTAATTTGTGATTATTATTATTTATATTATGAATAATTACTTCTTTTTCAATTACTTCACCTACGAAGGTTTTTTTGGACGTATAAACAAAATATCATCAGAAAATCATACATGAATTCAATTGATTATTTAGTTTTATATAATAAGGTAATAAGTGTAATTAAAATTAATAATAATCTAGAAAAAGTTTTTAATTAATTTAATAAAATTAACATAATTTAATAATTTATTATGATAATGAACAAATGTGATGAATCAAAGTCGATGTAATGGACATCATTGAGCATTTCCATTTATTCAAGAATATTATGATGTTTTGAACCAATATTCTATTATAATGTTTATAGGAATAAATATTTACTTGTAATACATTCTTTCTCTACATTATAATTTAATTTAATTTCTTAATTATTGTAATTCTTTCTTGGGTATTATTATTTACGTTTTTCCAATGGGATATGTGAATTTTCAATAAAACATTTATCTTTTAGGGTTTTTCTTATAAGACTCTATTTTATGAAAATGTTTCAAAAATGATTTTATTACAGGTATGGGAGTTCTATAATGGAATAATTATTCTTAATTTCTTAATTTTCCAATAATATTTGAATCTTTTTACAGAATATATAGCTTTCATTACCAATGATGAAAGATATTTTTTATTTTATCTTATACAACATCAATTAATTTCTTTCTCTTGTAACCATTATTTTATATTTGAATTCATTTACATTATTTCTCATTTTCTTTAAATAAAAAGCATGCTACCATTTTCAAGGTTTTTTGTATTGAAAATTGGTTTTTAATAGGCAATGGTTTTTTTATTGAAAATTAGATTTAAAAAGATGTGGCTATTTCGATATCTAAAAGTGATTTTCATATGATTATAAAAGTTTATTAAAAATATTTTATGATGAAAATTTAAAAATGCAGAATATTTTATTCCTGACATGGTACATTAATGTTATATGTAAAATGGGTGAGCCTCATATAACTTATATGATCGGTTGATCCCCATTATAGTATATGGGTGAGCCTAATATCTCAAATAATATGCATTCAACCACATTAAAAATCATGAAAAATTAGTGAGGATGATATATACTTTATTAATGGTGATCCTAATTATATCTCTAATATTCTTCGGGAAATGATTCTGTACTATGAATAATTACATGGGAATTCAATAATATTGTTATTCTAATTGAAAGGGTTTTGAAAGTGTATAATTAATATAATTCACTAATATTTTTTAAAAGGTGTTTTACATGAAGTTTAAAAGATGTTAATGGAAAAAATGTCTATTATTCATGTTGATGTATTTTAATTCATAAACACTATGAAATCTAATGGGAAATTTTTTTTTATGAGTTTTCATTTTTTTGGTATAATATTTTTTTTATTAATTTGTCTCTTAGTGATCATTTTGTGATCATACCCATTTATTAAGATGTTTTCAAAGGATGTATTGATGCATAAGGAAAAATAAGATATTAGGATGAAATTCAACTTGTTTTTTCTTGAAAATTAAATAAGTATTATTTTAAATTTTATTATCATGAAAAAATTGATATCAATTGTACGTGTAATAATTACATTATATGGTTTTTAATTTTTGATTTTATGTTATAATTCTATAAAAAGTAATGCGTTAATGATCCTAAGAGTTAAAGAGAAGTATTTACTAACTAGAATTCAATATTATATTATGTATGTGGCTAGATCATTATTAATGGGTTGTCAAATTTTATATTTCATACAATCCTAAGATAATATATTGGTTTTATTGTAAATATAAACATATAATGGAAATTATAACCATTGTATATGAATTGATTCCAATTAAAGGGGGATATTTTCCTCAGATAGTGTGGGAGAAACTCAACATCAAATATATGCCAGCTTTGTGGGAGTTTTTGAAGGGTTTATGAATGATTTTATTAGTATTCCTCTAAACACCGATGTTGATTTCTTAATATAAATCACACCATATGATAAACATTTAAAAAGATCCATATAGAATGTCCCCAATTGAGTTTTTTTAATTGAGGAAGAAACTATATGAGATTTTTAATAAAGTATTCATTAAATCATGTGCATCCTAAAGATGTTCCCTTAGTCTATATTTTCAAAGAATGATGGTCTAATATAACTCTATATGTATTATTAGTGACAAAAAATTATCAAAATCAATAATAAGTATCATCTTCCTATAATACTTTTTTATCCAAATTTGTGGAACTAAATTCTAATAAAATAGTGACCTTCATTATTGATGCTATCAATTATGGTTTAATTATTAATACATATATAATATAGTTTTCTATATGAGTTATAGTCATAATTAATATATTGTAATTCATTTGGACTTACTAATTACCCTAAAATATTCTTGGATTTAATTAATATAACAATTTTATATTACCTTGATTAATATGTTTTATTATTTCTTAAATATATTAACATATATATATATTAATAAAAATAAATAAAATTATTATCAATTCAGTATTGAACTCAATAACCTATGGTCGGATAGTATATATGAAAAATTCCATAAATTTTGATTTTTGAAATAAAATGTTTCATATTTGATTGATATAATCAAAAAGAGGGTATATTATTCGATCCATCAGTGAATGAATTTATTGAACATTAGAAACTAATTCTCAATATTGCTTAAATACATAGTTTTCATGGATAATTTATATATTATTATTGATTTTTGAAGAATTACACAAGGATATATAATATAATAACATTGTTAAATCAATATGGATTCATCTCCCATTTGATTGTCTAATGTGAATAATATTTGATGGACATGGTTTGAATGGTTGTTCAGTGAACTAGTGCACCTAAAACACTATAGTGGAGAAGAGTTTTTGAATATTTGTTATTCATCAATGAAGGGTATCCGATATTCTATTATATAGATTTATATGTTGATATCTTATTTCACATTCCAATTGATTATTTAGAAGAAAAATTTCATGTGTCGTGATTTAGAGTTATGATTGATAATATTTTCATTAAGGGTATGGAAAATTATCATTACATTGAAAGGTTTGAAATACATATTTTTTCGTAAAATATTAATATATATACTCACATAGAAAGATTTTATTATATAAAATGGAAAATTATAAATGTTTATTAATGAATATAAATTTTAAATAAATTTCCACCCTGGAATAGTTAAGATGATGGCTCATTCATTATACTAAAAATATTTTGATATCATATCTATGATGAAGATCATATAATATCAATTATTTTATCATTTTCAATATATTTTTGTTGAAATACTTATGGAAGGGAGATAAATATATTTCTCAAACGAGTGTCTAACCATATATCAATGTGAATATTAATGTAGAAAAAAATAAAGTTGTAGACCATAAAACGAAACTGAGAATTTTTTTTACTTCTACTATGGTTTTTATGGCACAAAATTTCTTTTGAATTGAGTATTTTTCCCATTAATTCCTGATATGAAAAAGGCGCTATAATAAAAATCTCATAGATCATCACTTAGTATTCATCATGGATGTATGAATATTTATATATATTTAAAAGTGTATTTCTTGGGGAATAACATGAAGATATATATTTCAGATTACATATTGACCTATATTGTATACAAACAATTTAAGGATGTGAGGTTTAATTCTAAATATATTTTATATGTATTTGATAATCCTAAATTAAAATGGAAAATATCACTACGGATTCCTTCAACAAACACCCCCAAACATCTAAAGTCCATAATTATATTTGAGTGGTATTCAATAAAAAAACATTGTTAATACATTTTTATATTTTTATAGAATAATTTTCACCTGATTAGTGTTCCATAATATATATTAAATTAGTTTTATTATTTAATGTAGAACCATATTCTTTTATAATTTATTGATATCTAAAGATTTTAGTGATGTATGGTTGATGTCTTATGAACTATCAATATATTGATTTGTGTTTTTATTATACATTCCATACTCGTAATGATAGTCCATAGGATATATCCATTAAACCCCAATAATATATTCAATGATATTTTTCACCTTAATTTAGATGTTGTTAGTATCAACATGTTCAGCATGTCAGGGTCTCTTATAAAATTAACTTCACTCATGAATTAATAAGGATCGTAATGATAACATCTATATATGGAAGTGAAAAATACAATTGATCTTATATGAATTTGGAAAATTATATCCATTAGGACCTGAGCTAGCTAATGAAATGGAGGCTATGGTTATATCTATTCAGTAGAACATAAAATCATCTCAGATACTACAATAGAGTTATGTTGATAATTTCCAATGATAAAAAGAATCTGAATTTAGTGATAATGTATTCATATTAATATAGCCATAAAAGGATTATTAGATTTTAATATAATCCAAATATGATCCATAGGTACATTAGTTACATTTATATTATTTATCTAATTGAGATTTTTTCTTTTTACGTTGAACATCCACTAAATCTCTCTCAAGTTAAAGATGTGTTCAATATATATGCTATAAAGAAGTTCATAACTGTCCTTTTACATGTAATAAAATAGAGGTTATACCATTAGAGAATTATCTATATTATTAATAATAGTCAATAGAAATATCGGATAATATATATAATTTTATATGAAATTAGACTACTCATCTTTTAAATGTTATCTAGAGGAATATGATATTTAAGCGAGCTAAATGGAAACCAAATGATGTGACGAAGAAGAGATTTTTTGTTTTGTTTCTATCAAATTAATTAAATTTCGAGGGAAATTTAAATTTTATTGGGGAAAAAATGTAAATCCATTATAATTAATATATATTCCATTTAAATATAATGAAATATTACAATTTCTTATTTTACATTCAATTCTGAGTCTAAATTAACATGTGATATATTATTCCATTAAAATATAAATGTTGGATTGTAAGGTAAGAATATTATTAACTACATTATTAAATATATATATATATATATATATATCTGATTTATGAAATTCAACAGTATTTATTAATTCTTACGAAATAATAAATTATCTTCTTTATAAAATCATTTAATCAATAAAGAAACGATTTTTTCAAATAAAATTATATTTATAAACATAATTTTTTTTATTTTATATACAATTTAAATAGAGAAATATTAAAAAATTATTTTAATGAAATTTAGTTTTAATTTATGATTAATCCTCAATATATTTGATATCAAGACGATATGAATAAATATAAATTCATTTAAACGTTAAATGATTTATTTTTTCATAAAACTATTTTAGGTGGATTATGTTTTTATCAAAAAAAATTAAAGAATTCATTATCGAATAATTTTATAAAATTAATTTCTAAAACTATTCATTGAATAATATATTTTTGATTCATAAAATAGTCTTTATAATGAAAATAATGAAGGAAAATTTATTTTAATTCTAAAAAATGAATTTCTCATAAAAATGAGTTTTCATATCACTTCCTATTATTATATAAAAATTATTTTCATCCAAATATTGAGAAATAATTTATTAATATGGATTCCATAATTGTAATTATCATGTATAAATATGGTAGTTCTTACACATTCAATTTTTGTCATAATAAATAGTAAAAATAGTATGGATTTCTTACCATATTCTATGGTTAAAAAAATTCAGTAGGGTAAAACCAAGATGTATATTTAATATTTATACCTATACATTCATAAATATTAGTATTTGCAGATATTTTTGCACTTAATTATCTTGAATTTGATGTTTTTTTAAATTTTGATGAACTGTACTTTTGAAATACATTAAATATATTTATATCATTAATGTAATTCAAAGTGTCTCGTTACACTAAATCATAAATGGGAACCACCTCCCCGCCCTTATTAAGATATTTTGACCATTATATCTTTGCTATGACCTTCCCAAATAGCTTTCAATATTCAATAACTTACTCTTATATCTAAAGGTATTCTCCTGATAATATAATTTTTAGCCAAAAGGTTTAATAAAAAGATGGTAACTAAATGAATATATATAATTTTTAATTAACCTTGTTAATTTTAATTTTTATTCGACATTATATAGACCTAGGGTTTCAATAAAAAAAATTTAATCCTGTTTATTTAATATACTAATATGTTATTATGGTTATGGGATAATTTTTCAATCTAATTATCATCTACGGGGAAATTAATGTATGGCTTGTGATTAAGTGGGAACTACCAACTCCACACAGGGATAAGATAAATTTTCCAACACTTCATTATAATGAGGTATATGCAGAGGAATTTTATAAATATTTATAATGAAGTTATGATTCAGTAATATTTAAATATTATTTATATTCCATTTATTGTTTTCCTTAAAAATGAAAATATTGTTCATGTGTACGTATAAACTTCCATCTCAATGAAATATGAACATCATTTTTCTATCTAAATGTTTTATATAAATTTTTAAATATATATATAAAGAATATATATGATATTTATACCCTAGTAAAAATTATATATATGATTAAACCGTTACTAATTTACATGGAATGAAATAGTTGAACTAAAACAGTTTAGAAAAAAAAAAATTATCAACCAAAACCATTATTTTAAAAAAATAATATTTAATGAACTTATGAAAGATTTTATTCTTTTAAAACTGGATTGTATTAAATGTTTTAATATAGTTCTAGTATAAATTCATAGAAATTTAACTATATTATACAGGGTGTTGGAGTCCTTACAAATGTACTGAAACATGAGGTATATGTTTTATGTTATAGTCTCACTTTTTATCGGGTTTATTTATGTTTAAATTCATAATACTAATATTTTGTAATATATCATTTCAAATTATCATCTAGTTACTACTACTATATTATTTTGATGTAATTGTATATTTTTTATTTCATTTTCCTCTCATTGTGTACATAAATGGTTAAAGTAATGCTTTTATGGAAAAGCTGCATTATCTATTCCTTTAGTTGGGAATCACTTTTTCCATATCAATATTTTCATAAAAATTATTTAATAACATATTTAGGTATTATAGAATGATTTTTTAATATAATTTTTATCCATGTTTTACTTTATATGAGAATGTTAAATTGGTATCTTCATATTTGTTTTCTAGAATGATGTAATATTTTCCAAAGATATGGACAAAACGATTATTTTAAGTTATATCATGATAATGACTCTTCTAACCATCATGGATAGTATTTTATATGAATATTTCCCTCAAATAATTCTTTGTTCATCAAATAAATAGTTCTCATAAATATTTTATGATTTTTTTAATTTTTTACAATATAAATCAAAATGAATGGGGTAGTTTTCCCTAGAAATATGACACTGTTAATTTATTGTTATATTTTATATATGAAAATATTTTTTTTGATAATTATTCTTCACTAGGGATATGTCTCTATGATACCATACATATTAGTTCTGTAGGTATTATATGATTATTATGATGGAATATTTATGAAATGATTTTTTTACCAGGGTGATGATATGAGGAAATGATAAATACATTAATAATATTATGGGAAAAAATATATTCAAGAATCATTATATGATAGTTTGAATTTTTATATACCCCCATAGTATTGGATAAAAAATAATTTTTTATGAGATCGAAGGGTACAAGAGTGGTTATCCCAAGCCTAATAAAGTGTTCATAGGAGGACATACAAATCATAAATAAGGTACATGGGTTCTTATTTTAATCTGAAATATGAGGATTATAATTATTGGTAATATGGTAATAATTATTTCACAGATTATGATACTTTTTAGTGACAATTCATTTTAAAATTTTATACCCTCGTATATATTTTTCATTAAATCCATTATTATTCTTGTCTTCTAAACTATCATGATTTATTCCATGACATTGGATTACAATTGATGAATTGATAGGTATGGTTTTCAAATTTTTCTATCATGTTATCATAAATTTAATCACTTATTATTCATTAATGATCAGTGTTATCTCTCTTGTAACCCATATAAAGAATATGATCTAACCATTTTTTATGTTTCCATTACCCTAATATATAAAAAATAGTTTTTATAATGATATATATATATGAAGTTTTCTAGTTATGAATATTATCATGGGAGATATTTTAGATTATTTATAAAATAGATGATTTATTTATCAATGATTCAAAAGACACTAAAAAATTATGATTTTGTCATGGTACATTATAATACATAATGAATTTTTATTTAAAATGTTGTGATATTTATGTATGATATTCATAATACTTATAAAATAATATTTAATTTAGAGTATAATTTAATCATCTCATTGAATAATTTCTTAGATAATATATAGGAGTAATGACTTATAAAATGTTTTATTTTTTATCTTGAATGGAAAATCAAAACTACAATTATGGTAATTTTCTTGTATCTATATGTTCAAAAGCTACACTAATTTTGATTTTTTTTAAAATTCTTCTGTAGCTAAAATATACCTCTTAATAAATGATCCTCATTGTAATATTGAGAATATAACTTTTACTTTTTCCAAAAACGTGGAATTTACTCTACATCATCTATAAAAAGGCTTCCCATTCTTCTATTAAAATATTATTATTCACCATTATTGTATGATAATGTGTAATTTTTTTCCTAATTCTACATATATATTATTAGTTTGATATCAGATAAAACTCATATAATGTCATACATTTATCACACAATTAACATTCATAAATTCATATAATTTACTTCTTTTTATCCTCTTTTAATCATTATTCTAAATTATGATGTTATGTCTTTGAGTTTATCAGAATTATTGAATTGTTATATATGGTTTTTGAGAATCCAACATTATTATTTTTGATACCGTGGATGTGATAGAATCTTATTAGTCTATAATTATGTTATCAATCCACATAATTTAGACATATATGTTATCATATTATGGATCATTTATATTGATTTATATAATTTATTTTATGATCCATAACTCCCCCATAAAATTTCATGGTGAATTGTAATTTCATGACCAGGATATGATATCTTTGATTATTACTTCTTAATATTCTTTCATTACCCTAATAGTTTATGGAACATGATAGTAATTCATATAATTTTAGCTCAATAAAAATTTTTGGTTTAGAAAATGTTGGTATCATGGATCCTCTTATAAATGTCCAGACCACATATCTCATGTTAGTTACTCATCATAACACTCCAATTATCTTGAACCAATGTGATTCAACCTATTATATTATCAAACAAGATAAGGTGTAAATAATGTTTTATTAATGAAAATCTAAATACACATAGAAAATAAAATCAACTAGTGTACCAAAAACCATCCCTCTACCTTGAAAATTAATTCATCTACATAATTGACATCTCCTCCATTTGAATATGGTATTGATTATTGTCTATGATATAGGATCATACAAGAATTTAATTATGTGTTATAGAAACCTGCCATATATAGTATTTAGGATTTTAGAGCTACTATTATAAATTCCTTTTCCATGAGATAACTATTACATTGCTCAATTTACATTCACACGGCTTGGGTGTGAACATTCCATAAATTAAGGTACTTCCATTACAATTACACTGATATCTAGATATATGACCACTATGGTCTACCACAAAACACTATGGTGTAATTTTTTTAACAATATTTAGTTTATAATCTAGTGGTATCTTAAATAGCTGTATAAGAACTCATCATAGTACACTATCATAAGCATCACGATGTAGAGTCATTCATTGAGGATGATTATCCCCGAAAATAAAACCTTACTAAAGAAATGTTATAATTTATTAAAAACAAAAAATAATCAATATAATATAACATCGTGTATTTTTTTACAATGATATGCTCCATTTGGTATTTTGATAAGAATTTAACAAACACCACAACTATTTTTTGACGAATATGTTTATAATAAATAAAATCAGATAGGACCTATAATTGATCAGATTCCCACTAAATTCTAATTATCGTGCCTCCAGTATGTGCATCAATGAATAATAAATGACACACTCTATGCTCAAGTGAGAGTATCTCATATTGAGAAATAATAGTTACATGACCTAATTGACATCATAACTAGTTTAAAAAATATATGCATTACAATATATCTTCTAGATTTCATTCTCCCATGAAATTATAATCAACAAAAATCTCATTTATTTTATATCCACCGATTAAGCTAGGTAAATATATAGATTTATTCCCGTAGAAAAAAAGAGTAATTTCACAAAAATTATCAAAAAGAGAACATTAATTAATATATAAAAAATTGTTATAAATGAATAATTCAACATAGGAGTGAAATTAAACCATTCCTAATAAAAATATTACCATATGGAATTTGGGTCGTCCATCTCCAATGTAATCCAATGGGATGGCTTTAGTTTGAATACATGGTCCATATTTTTTCTATTCAAAATAAATATTGGGTACTTATTTGGTTATGATATCATCGACATGAACCTGAGTAGAAGAATTACTTAATTTCATGGACTGTTTCTTACCATTATTCATTAAAAAATGCCATTTTATCTCTATGTTACAATTCATCTAATCATGAATATATATATTTTGAATATATTAATAGAAACCGTGTTATTATACTTGATTGGAATAGGATATTCCACTTCCATCATAGTGTCTTTAGATTATTACCTCCCCTATAGTGATTGGGTAAATTATTTAATGGATTCTACATATTCAACATCCACCATTCATGTTGAGTTTATTTCATTAATTATTAATATTCCAAAGTATGAAATATCTAGAAAAATATAATAATAATATTAATGGAAATATTTTAGTCTAATGGTGAACCCACCCAGTCATTATTTGTACACCCCAAATGTTACTTCTATATAATATCATTACACATGGTCTAACCAACATTATTTTATTAATATATCAAATAAATATATTATTAGGTCCCCATGGTCAAATAACCTAGGGGGGGTGAATCCGGGTATGGTAGATTAAACCATTCTCACTTTTCAATATTGTTTCTCTATTAAGAAAAATTCAATTCCCACTCCACCCCATAGAAATATTCTGACTAATATGAAATCATACATTGGAAACAACAATTTTTACTTTGTTAACCCTCACTAGGAAACATCTAAGGAGCATACAACAACAATGTGCTGATGTACAAAATTTACTAAGGATCATGAAAAATAATAAGTACAATGTTCTGGCTCGATCTTCTATGCCCAGGATCACTACATTTATAAAGATTAGGGTCTTCTCAATGCATTCCCAAGGTTCACTCTATATTCCACTTTCACTAGCACAATGCAGTTGGAAACGGTCACCGTCTTCTTTTTCCATCGCTCACTACTATTAGAATGGAATCCACTCACGTTTTATTGAGATGTAGTTCAAAAAAAGTTTATATACATGTATGTCCCTTTATTTTCATGAATTCTTTCATCCTCAACTATAGGAAAGTGCTCTGTTGAAGTTTTTTTTCACCTATAAGTGAAGTCCACCTTCTTGTGTACAGCTATGTACTAGAAAATACTTTTGCAAACTAAATTGAAGCTCTTTAAAGCTTCCTTGAGATAATCATGAACCACCTTCTTCTTCCATGCACTAAGTACTAGATTTGGTATGTGGTACCACTTCTCCACGTACCACCTTCTACTACCTCGAACTTCCCTTCTTACGTGGACTACCTCTGCCTTCGTGATCACGTACCATAGCAGCATATCGATTATGTGAACATCAGTTGCGAAACCCCACATGTTTTCGAACCGTTCATAGTTCACAGACTGTCTTCGCTTAAGTGAAAAAGAGTTCTCCCACCGCATAACGCATGCAGAATTCTACCTCTCACATAATAATGATTCCTCCTCTACATATCAAGACAACTCCTTCCACGAACTAGACATCCTTTGCTGGTTATAAATCCCCTCAAACACCTTTGGCATGAACCACTTTAAGATTTTTCAAAATTCCCATAGGAAAATATAATCTATAATGATGATCAATCTAAACAGTAATCAGTGGTATTAGAAAATCATATATAGTAAATGATATCCAAAAAACATCTAATCTAAGATTTATCAAATCTTTGATTCATCCTCCAATGCTTACTAATCTTTTTAGAACTGTGAACTACAATCCACATGCAAACTGTTTTCCATGCCATTCACATAATGCCTTTTCTATTATGTGGTCGACTTCCTTCTACAACATCAAGAGTTCCACATACCACACCCCCGCAAAGCCGTGAACAATATTTTGTTTCATGAACCGCATCTGCCTACAATTCCTAGTTCTCCACGTACCATTCCAAGATGACAGTATATGGACTATGAATTTTGGTACATGGTTCTAACACTTTGTTGATTTTCATTAATGTTCTTCATACCGTTCAATCCAATGAAAAAATCTGTCCTTTCCCAAAAATAAACATATGATGTTGAGACCCAAAAATTTCAAATCGTTGGGAAATTGCACATCTTTAAAAATACGTCTTTGGAAAACACCAATCGTACTCTTTTGAAATCATTTTTCTTTATCAACAGACACAACCACACCTATAACATATCGAGTGGACACTATGGGGGATTTTTTTCAAAAATATAGTCACTAGTATAATGTGATATTGATTTTAATATCAGTGATAAAGGTATTTTTTTAATGTGTTTCAATCATAATATTTCCTCCTATCCCTACCACATAGAGTGGAATCCAAATGATTTTCTTGAAAAGAGTAAAAAAATGGTTGTTGCATTCATTAACATTGAAAAAATTATTTGGTTATCCAGATTAATAAATATTGGTTAAGTATAATCCATTATAACCATTTTGACAACCTACACGATATATTTTTAATGGGAAGTAAATTTCTCATACTCCCATTGAATGTCCTACAAGAGCACGAAAATGATTTCTCACAAATTAAAGACATCTCAAATTAACATCTCATTAGTTCTAAATAATTTTTATAATAGTTATATTTTTACCAAACAATGATTGTTAAATCAATATTAATAGGAACCGAAATCTAAAATTATTACACTTTCATGATATATATCTTTTTATCATCCCATAATTTATGTAAACCAATATTTTTGAGGTACTCATCTATCTATTTGTACCATGATTTTGGTTATTTTTTCAAAACGTATAATAATACATTCAACTCATACACTAGACTCTATGAATAATTAATGATAAAACCATATGGCTTCCAAAAATATGATTCCACATTTACGATTCCATTTAATAATATATAATTTTCAATTTTATACATCTTTAAACACTTTTCTGTAGAAATAAAACTAATATATCTTATAATTTCATGTCTGTCCACTGATGGAAATTTTTCTTCCACAACGATTAAATAAATTTATGTATACCAATTTCATTTAAATATTATTTATTTCTAATTAACTTGTTGTCTTTATTTATTTCTAGATTTGGATGATATATTTGGTTCTGATTACATTTTTTATACTGAGATCATCTTATTGTGTGTTTTTCAATTCAAATTTTTTATGTTACTTATGCATAGTAATGATTGATTTTTGAACCTTGATAGAATATTCCAAATATTTGGGTACACTGAATAATTACATGGGTTATTATGATTATTCCTTATTTTTAGAAAAGGGGATTCAAAATCACTGATGATATTATATTATGTAATTTCATTACTATTGGATCATTTCTATAAAGATGATATCTCTATTTTGTTTACCATCATCAAAACTAAAATATTTAATAATTGTAACCTCTTGAACACCACCAAATCTAAAGACATATTTTTCACATTTCTCCATAATTAATTAGTTGATTCAATATTAATTTTCATCATCTGAAAAAAATATACATTATAGTATATGAGTTCACCTTACTTTTTGGTGATCCAATATCACTATGTTATACACCCTCACCCAATATTATTGTTTTTCACATAAATAAATTATTCAAAGATGAATATGAAAAAAATTAATTCATCACCTCATCCCTCAAAATAAATGTAATTTTTTATTATTACTAATAAATTAATTACTTCTATACTTTGAGGTGTACATGAGTGTTTGATACCTTCAAATAAATATTTGTTGTGGTTGTTTTTCATTATTTGGACATAAAAATTTATGGTTGTAGATATTGACCACTAAAAGAAGTGATTCATCCTAATACGTCTTGACTAGATAAATTTGAATAGGTATAGTCTATGTCTTTTATTTTATTATGTGAGTTCTGCTCTCAACAACACTTTTATGTTTGGTCATTTTCACTACAAAAATATAATGCTAAATCCAATGATATCCAGATATCTATTATTATTTTTTAATTCCCTTTTAATTTTATGTGTGAATATTTAAATGTTGTTCTTGGTAAATCTTTTCATCCTCAAATAGCTATCAGTTGATACAAATGAAAACAAAAGTCTTGTGTGTAATCACAATGAACCATTATACCGTTTTTAAATACTCAATAAACAAAACCTAATAAATTTCCTCCCAATTATTTATGTTTAACCCTCCCAAAAAACATCCAAATGAATAATATAATGTAGTGTCGATGTTTTTCCATATATTTCATATATATTTTAAAAATACTTCCACATTCTAATATGAAACACTTTTATAAGTGGCCTCACAAATGTTTTTAGGTAAACCATGAGAACCATCACATTTAAAAAACATAAAAATTTGTATTTCACTCTAGTTATTGGATACTTATTTCAGTATCATGTGTTAACTATTATGGAAAACATGCTTATGTTTTATTCGCTAATAATGTTACAATTTCTATTTTTCCATATTCTAGGAATATTAGTTAACCATATAAACCATTCAAAGTGCACCCATTTTTTATAAATTCCACTGAATATAATAAATCACATAGATAAATATTACATAGAATATAGTGGATTTGAATTTTGACCAGGAGAACATATTATTTCGGAGGTCATCCCTCCCACCTTAGCATTCCAAAAGTAAATAATTTATAGTCATTCACTAGTACCATATCAAACAACTCCATTTTTATATCATATTATTTCAATGATAAGATATTTATTTTCAGTCATGTATGACGTTTCATTCCTATCCACAACATGATAGTTAGTTCCTTTTCTTTTTTTTGAAATAAATAAAAACAATTTTAACATTATCATGTATAATTGTCTTCAACCATGACTCGTGGTTTCTATTTCATCATGATGGATAAGATTATTGTGCCACCAAATCCCTAGTTCATCCTCAATTTTCAAAACCACTAATCTTCTTGGTGTTTTATTATTGATTAAGGCCACATCCATTTACCATCCTCTACTTTTAAAGATCTCTATTGAAACCTTATTCTATCCTACTAAATTATAATATATATACATATTCCTGATACATTTACAAAAATAGTAGTACCCATTAACAATGAGTAATATTTTCAAAATTTGTTTATTTTATTTTTTATTTTTATTAATGAAGAATCATATCATCTATTGTTTCATGAAATTGTACACTTTATCTCATTGCCTCATAGATTTATTTTACACGAGATAACATTCCTTACATAGAAAATTACACTTATTGGGGGAATTATCTAACAAGATGTTTTTATAGTGTGGGAGAATTAACTATTACTTAATATGGGACATGATATATTTGGTTAGAAAATAGATTAACATACCACACTAATACACATAATGTAAGGCGCATCCTCATAATCCATGCACAAACCTCATACATGTAGACTCTAGGGGTTTGTTTGGACCATGTGATAAATAATTGGAAAATGTTGTATATAATGACCAAAATTTATTTATTTCTTCATGTTTCATATAACATTATGTATTATTTCACGTTAAATTACATATATCAATTTTAAAAATACTTCACTATAAATTCATCATAAATCCATATTCACGATCAACTATATTTATCATAATAAACTCTATGTACTGAATTTACCACATATAAACAAGTCATAATAAAATCCTATAAACCTACTGATTGGAACTCAATGTTACAAAGATGGACTTAGGTAAATATCTTCAATACTAATCATGCCACTTGCATTTTTCAAAAACCATATTCATCTTCTATAATTATATTCCTTTAGACTAAATAATCTTGTGATCTCAAACATACAGTCACCAAAAATATTTTTATAAGACGTAAAACATAATTAATGTGATTCAAAATATATTTGAACTAATTAATACAACTAATGTAATACAAATTAGGGAGACTATTTTCCATGAATATATCTCATTTTTGTTATGGGGATTCTCTATTATTGTGAGAGGATAGTCAATTTATTATTGTTAATCTCAAAATCCCATTAAGTTCATAAAATTATTACACCTGGTATTGTGATAACATCCATCATTGAGAAATAAATATTTATTATTTTATTTTATTATCATTTTTCATTAGTATCACACAATTTAAAAAACATTAAAAAATTGATTTTTCATAAAAAAGATTAGATATTTCTCAATATATGTGATTTCTACTCCATTATGTTTTCTTATAATGAAATGAGTTTTTCATCATTCAAAAAATATTTTTTTCATGGCTTAATCCACATACAACAACTGAACCAAAAAAATATATATCATTCAATGTTATCCATATAATTTGATGGTATATGAGTGGGACATAATTATGAACACACTTACACACACACACACATACAAATATATATATTAATTAAAGTTCCCTTTAAATACTGAACAAATAAGTAATGATAAGTGAATAATGATATATATTTAAAATAATTTAATTATTTTCAATAACAATTTATTTTGACATGAATAAAGGATTAAAAGTAGTTTATTTTCTAATGTATAGAAAAAATGAAAAATAATATTTAATATGAGAAAATCCATTTTCTTCTAATTGTTTAACAATATTTAAGGTATTTATAAAGATAATAAAAATAAAAATATTTAGGATGAAAATTCAAAATTAATTATAATAATATTTGGTTATATCATGGTCATTTTCTCATTAGATTATTTTATATAATTATTCTTAAATGGTGGTTTTTAGTTGAATATTTAAAATTTTTGTAATTTAAATAACATGAATATTATGGTATAATTATTAATTAACAATTAATTAGATATTAATGAAATATTTTTATAATTTAAAGAAATTATTTTATATGTTACTTTTTAAGTTTTTAATTTTTTAATTTATGAACCTGTATTTAGCGTTTTATAAATGAAGAAATAATTTCCAAGAAAATGTGTTTTTAATACTATTTATATAAATTATTTAAAAACATAATTTTATTAACATAAAATTTTAAATATGGAATAAAAATTCAAAATAGGGACTCATTAATCAAAATTAGATAAGATTTACCATTTTACTTTTATGCATATAGGATAAATTACATAGGTAAAACATAGATTCTATTGTGAAAACATCAGTGGAATAATCAAGTAGCTCAGGAGTTAAAGGGCCTAAAATGTTTATAAAATATATATAATGGAGTTTTTATGTGTTTCTAAACCGTCATTATTCTCCAATCTTGGAATTTTAATTTTTTATCTACATTCCTTGAGAGAAAAATCACATTGTTGAAATTTTTTGGGCATTTTAAAAATTGCCCCAACCCTTGAATTATAAATGGGTTTCTCTAATAATCATTATAGACCTCACAAAATAATTTATGTGTGAATAAAAATATATAAAATTCTATCATAAACTCACCTAAAATCCATAATTGGGATTTGGTATTCTCAAAATACCATCCCATAATTGTTTAATCCATTTCACAATGCGGATAATTTGGGAATTGATGTATAAGTTTCTAACCACTTTATATCTATTATTTTTCCTTATAATCATATCTTCAAGGAAAAATTTTATTTAACCATTTGAAAATAATATAATAATATTTATTATTATACAATAATGTTTTATTATGATGGAAAAAGAATTAATAAACCTCCACTATATTATTATGAAAAATTAAAATTTGAATCATGGGTTTTGTATACTACCCTCTCAATGAATAAGCATATTATTTCTAAAATGGATACATTTAGTTTATATTTCATGATAATGTAGTATATAAATATGAATTATGTATAGTTAATATGTTCAATTTTAGATGACATACAACATAATTATGTTCATATGGTAATCTATTGATATGAGTAAATAAACCCAAACCAGTTTATCATTTGTTTTTTTCAGAAAACATCAATAAAAATCCCATGTAAAAAAATTATAAAACTATAATAAGTTATAAAAAATATAATAAATACTATAAAGGATTTTTAATGAAGATTTTATTTTTAAAAGTATTACAGACACCACTTTTATGAATCCAACTGAAATGGATCAGGATTATTAACACCCAATTAGAAAACTTATTACAAAAAATAAAATACAGAAAGGTAATTATAAATAATGATGTGTATAAATGGGAATAAATTTGAATAAGTATAAAAAATATTTCATTATGATGTTTACATTTGTAATAGAAGAGATTAAATCTTTATCCTGGAGATTTAGTGTATTGGAATGTGAGTTGGTAAAGCAAACTCATTTCATTGAGTTATTCAATATTCTTATTATACTTCTTTATTCAGTGAATTTCTATTTAAATAATTTTTTATTTTTAATTATTTGGAAATAGGGTTTTTTCCCAATTCCACATAAATGAAATTTTTTATATTTATGTATTTTATAATAATGTTTAATTTTTTAAGAAAAATACTCATAACTATGACTTTTATAATAATGAATTAATTTTATCCTTCAGAAAATTAATTTTCATGATTTGATTTTCCATTGCATGAATTATTTTTTCTATTATAATTTTATGATTCTTAGTTCAGAATATATTATATTTTATATTATAAGATTTTTTGGTGATCATGTTTTTATTATCTAATGATTTAATACATTATCTTTTACGATTTAGTTTTTTTATGAAATAAATATTATATAAATTATTTGTTTAGGAAAATATTTTTTTCATTTTGTTGTTTATGAAAAAAAATTATTCTTACTTATATTATATAATATATGGTAATTATTTACCTTATGTGGTATATTGTTTTTGGGATGGTGATTGTTCGGGTCCCATATCACCCTCTAATGAAATTGGTTAATTTTATATCATAAGAGATAGTCAAAAATGGGAAAATTTTGTTTATTCACAATGGTTTTGAGATGATAGTTTTGTATATATGTTTAGGAATAAAAATTATGATTTTTGCAGAATGTAATAGGAATTTTGGGACTTTTGAAAAAGTATTTACTATACTTATGTATGTTAAACGTTTTCATCTTTTATTTCAAGTAATTCAAAATTTTCCAAATGAATTTATTTTTAATGATAAGATAAGTTTCCATGGTTACAAAATATTTTTTATGTATTCATAAGCATAATGTCATGCTCGTATATTATTTTTCTATGGAGTTGTGTTTTTATCCATTTCTTATATTTTTATGCCACCCTAGAAAACTTTTTTTCATCAAATATTTCCCAAACATCTATTTATATTATTACCAAAGGACTTTTGATAAGATTTTTATGCCTCCCTCATTTCCTCCTTCATGTTATAAGATTATTTTTCTTATCTAAGAATCTAAGCTCACCCCATTCTATTGTTTCCATAACCAATGTCAGGATGTAGATTATATAATGTTTTATTTATAAAATTTTTTTTTGACGGTAATTATTAAAAATAAATATTTTCATTTATCAATGAATATGTTATTTATATAGAAACATTTCTAGTCACTATACCATTTGGTCATTGGATTGTGTGATATACTAATTAAACAAGAATACAAATGCCTTTTTTATGTTATGTTTATGTTAACTCACATTATTGTAAATCAGAACATGGTAAATTTTTTTATATTCATTTAGTTACCATTAGTGAGAAATCTATGGAAAAGTCGAAGAGATGATTCTATGTATGAGATAATAGATCATCATTTTGGTAAAGAAGATATTTTTTTGTTTGACATAGAAATCATTTATTTTTGGATACTAAAAGTTTATATAATCTCTGGAGCTATTATACCATGGGGTAATAACCCCATAGAGGTTGTGTTGAGTATTAATTCAATCGAGGTCTGTTTCATGACAGAGGCATTAATGAACACCTAATTTGATGCTCTGAAGAGATTGTTTTTTAAATAATATTATCTTTAAAAATAATAATAATTGATTTAAAGATATATAACTATTTTTATTTAGAAATTATATCATTGATAACCTTTATTAAAAACTAACGATTAGTTGGATGACATATACATGTCTTTTAAGAAATAATCTTTTAATTTTTTAGATTCCTCTATTTTATATTCATTAAATAATATACACTCATTCTTAATAACCATTAACCATTGACTGTTTGGGATCCTAAAAGAACCGAGTTACGATTGGGTTCTATGGATGATATAAAGATTATCCTTATGGAATTCCTTAGGATATTGGGGATGAATGAAAAAGATTATAGAGATGATCACCAAACTATCTCAAGAATTATCATTTAACCCAAATAATATACAGAAACTAGACACACCAAGAAAGGAGAAACATTCAATAGAATTGATTATTTGGAAACATCCAACCACTTGTATATGTCAATCTAATCAATTGATTGATTTGAAATGGATCAATGTAATGGTAAAAATACTTTCTACTCTCTAGATCTTGAAAATTGAGATAATAATTTTAATAGATTATCATCTTGAAGGTGATTTTGACTAGCGGTTATGTCTTATAAGGAAGTCTATGTAATTTAGAGTTATAAAATCTATTGAATCGAATGAGTTCCGGAATATATTTTTTATAAATTATATTCCATGGAATCTTTATATAATTTTTTATATTATTTGAATTTAGGAAAAGTGATGATGAATCTATCATTTTATGTGAATAAAATTTCAAATGACTAGAAAGGTATGACTTAGGATTCATTTCTAATATAATTAGAAAATTCAATTTCTTATTTAATTAATTTAATATTTATATTCATATGGTGTTATCCATAATATATTTTTGTAGATATGAAGAGATTATTTTATTTTATCATAATGTTGTGAAATAAAATAAAACAACATAATATTTGGATGAAATGAATTGGATGATGAATTATATTGGAAGAAATAATGATAAGACATTTGGTTGGGTGAATGCCCAATTTTTTATATGCAATAAATTCTGGAGAAAGGAATTGGTTAATTTTTTCAAGTGATTAGTGATTTTCATTATGTTTGGTAATGTAAAAAACCATTTGTACATCTGATAATCTAAGGTATGTGGCCAATTAACATAAATAATGAGAAAAATGTCCCCAACTAATGATCCACCTACACTATAACGAATATGTTACAAGGCATTCAGACATTATATAAATCAATTTCATAACCCTTAATCTAATGAATTATATATACCCTAATAACATCATAATCTAATGAAACTGGGAATTGAATTAAAAAAAACATTTTTGAGGTAGATCATAATAATAAAATTGATATGTTGTACACTTTAACATTTTTATAAATCCTATAATTCCATATTTTATTACGGTTCATCAAATTATTTTTTATCATATAAGTTATCTAAGAATTTGAAATCAGCACCCCATTTTATGGATATTAAATTGTCACTGAAAACATATGATGGAATAATTATCACTTATAATTTTTATTATTCTTCACTTTTTTACATCTATGGGAGGATAATTTTATAAAATCAAATTAATATTTTTTTGGACTAATTTCAACTTATATAGGTTATGGAATGGATATTCCTATATAACAAACATGTCAACTAAAATTAAGAGGGACTATTATTTTATATTTAAAATCACATTATTACCAAGTATCAACAAAATGAAAATAAAAATATCCATTTGAAATAAATTTCTATAATATCTGTGGTGTTCCAAAAAAATCAGGGAATCACATATAAAATGTCACATGAGAATTTAAAACCTAATCACATGACTATTATATGAGAATAAATTTTTGTATTTCTGGTTTAATTTACCGATCATCCCCTATATTGTAATGTTTATTTTTCTACTAAACTCTTACCTGTATCCTTCACTATCTAAAACATCATATAAAATTGATAACCTCTAATTGGAGGCCCTCAAGAAGAAACTCTAAGGTAATTTGAATAAGGTTTTATAAAACCATGAGATTCACCATGGGGTGCACTAGTAATCATTGAAAAAAATTAGAATGGATTGAGGTGTTATTATATTCATTATAATGAGATTAATAAATCAATGACCAATGATAAGTATCATATACCCAAAATCAACGTACTATATGAACAAACTAAACAATATCGGTACATCTTGAATATTGAACATCGATTTGTACATAATTTGTTGAGGTAATAAGTAAGGATATTTGAATGACATCATTCTAAAAAATTTATGTAACATTTTTTATAGTTTTGTCATTTGGATATACAAATTACCATACTATCTTCATATATCATATGAATATAATCACTAGATATTATATGTATGAATTTTTCTTAGTATTTATAATTTTTGTTCTTATATATTCCCAAATTAAGGAATATCATGATGATTACTTTTAAATTGTGTTATAGAATTTGAGAAAAAATAGTGGTATTTTAAATATTTAGAAAATGTGAATTATTTCTATAATATTAATTATCTGGTCATGTAATTGTAATAAAGGCCATAACAGGAGACTCATAAATGATGCAATTTATCATGTAACAGACAATAATGACACCATATCTAATACCCAAAGCATTTTTATTTAATAAGGATATTAAAATTTTTAATTGAGTGGTTCGTCAGGACTATCGAATACACTAACCAAGTTAAAATAGAGGGGATTAATGATTATTTCCGGATAAAATAATTATCATTCATGGAATAATAATATAGGTTAGTTACATCTCTTTCACTGACATTAGAATATAGTGGGGATTGGTCAATAATATATAGTGATGTATCAAAAACAGTTTTGGTTTTCATTATCAGGAATATTGATAATGTAATTAATTATTATTCATATCAATTGAATACACATAAGAAAATTTACCCAACACATGATTTAGAGTAGGAGGAAGTGATCATTCTATTTTTTATTTTTTGATAATATCTCTTTGGAGAAAAAGTGTGATATATATACTGAGGAAAATTTCATGAACTATAAATTCATGCTACATGAATTGAATATTCTCCAAAGGAGAACGTTTATATTTATAAAAGATTATTACTATTGAGTACATTTCCACAGAATGGAGGAAAATAATAGTGATGGTGCTTTAATTATAAATGAAAATGATACACGATCTATGATAAAGATTTAGAGAAACCCCATTCCTAAAGATTTACATAGGATGAATCATGATGTGATAATGGGAGGAGGTAAATCATATGTTTCTATACAAACCACACAAACTTCCATTTTTCTTAAGATCAATTAATCTATAAATGATAGTGTTGAGATAGGGAAACTGGTAGTGAATGTTTTCAAGTGTGACTTTGACAGATATGATGGCTTTAAATTTTGAACAATGATATCTTCCCTAAAAAATTCAAAATTGAAGAGGTATCCTTCTCATGCTATAAATATTTCATCAATTTATATAAATGTATAATGTAAAATCATTATTGAGATCTGAATCAATTCATTGGGTGTGGTAAAATTAAGAGATAGATTATAGAATAAATATTTCTATGCTTGGTATACAAATAGTTTATTTCTAAACGAAAAATTATTAGTGATATATTACAAACATTACCCACACTAGTACAAAACTGGGAAATAATCACTATGGAATTAGATATAATAATCCAAAAAAAATTAGTAGCTATTTTTATATAGTGAGTATAGTTGACATCCTGATAATGATGGTTAATTTTATTTCCATCAATAAAGATTTTTCAATTTTCCAACTCACTATGATATATATGGAGGATTTGACTAGGGAATATAGAGAACCATTTTCCTTTTCATATAATAAGGATCCAAGGCCTACCATGAATATCTAGAGAAGTCTTTCAATATAATTGGAGATAAAGATAAACATTATCACTAAATGATATCTTTATAAGGATGGTCTGTTCAAGAAGATCTTTCGATCTTTATAGGAAATGTATAGATGTTTTAGGATGGATTTCCAAGGATGTTGGGACCAACACTATTCAATATAATAGTTTTCATAGAAATATAGTTTCTATTATAGAATTGATATATCACCATATGCGGATTTTTGGGGGAATATATGTATGAATGTACCTCATTGGGATGATGTTATATAGAGGAATATGAGGTCTTTTTCTTATCCTATAAATTATGTATTAGTTAAAAACAATTCAATATCATATAAAACTAAAATTATGTCGAAGAAATAGTTATGTAGAAAATCCACAGTGTGATTTCTATGTTTTTAGTTACTAACATAGTGTTCCGTTGAATATATCTATAGAACTGGGTCATTATTTTTAGGATGAATGTGATTTTGATAAGAATATAAATTGTTCCCTTTAAGATCAATGATTATAAAATGGTTATATAATATCACATTGAACTCCATTCGCAACTCAATCATCTATATGAGTTGTTGAACATATCACTTTTGAGAGATTATAAGCTCGACCCATCATAATTGTCATGCATTCAAAGTATCCTACTAAAACCTAATAACTCATATAAAAATCAACCAAATGAAATTATATATCCAATAAATAATTTTATGTGGATCCAGACAACTAATATGGTCAAATTTCTAGAGGGAAAACATAATTTTGATGATTATATGGGTGAACCTGAATATGATCTTATAGAAATGAACCCTCCCATTTTATTTTAAAACATTAAAATGTGTAGGATGAAATTATTTTTTTGTTGGTTATATTGTGATATATTTATTTTTATTCCGTAATATGATATTATGATTTATTTCATCCATCACATGATTTATAAAAAATCTTCCATCATTTTTATGTCATAATAGTATTGGAAAATATTAAAATTAGTTAATAATAATGAATATATATAGATAAACTAAAATTCACTTAAAATATTTTCTCAATAAGTGAAACTAATCAACTAATCAAATGTATTTCATAAAATTTCCTAATTGTACAACCATATGTAAATATTGATAAAATTTAGGGTTTTATAAATGTGGAATATTTATTTTATAGAAAATATGAAGAATAATATATTGTATAAAAAGGACATTTTCTTAATATCCACATGTCTCTAGTTTTTTATATTTTTGTTCGTTATTAATAAATCAATTACTTTTACACATAGAGAAGTAAATGAATGTTTGAAACTTTACAAACACTATTTTTTGTAGTTTTTTTTATTATTTAGTAGTACATAAATATGTCCAGTTATTGATATTGACTACTATAAAAAGTGTTTTCTCCTAGTACTATTAAAGGACATAATTTTCAATAGAAAAATATAGTCGTCGTTGTTTATTATGTGATTTATCATTTCAACAATTCCTTTAATTTGAGGATTTATAACTACAAAAATCTAATCCTAAATCACAGGTATTTCTAGATATTCATCAAATATGTATTTTTAAATTTCCTCTATTTTTTGTGGGAATATTTAAATATTTTTATTGAATAATATTTTCATCATCTCATAGGTATAGAAGGTCACTCATAAAAACATATTTTTTGTATATAATCACAATCAACCATTATATCCTTTTGAAATAATAAAAAAACAAAACATAATACCTTTTTTATCTAATTATATTTTTCCAACTGTCCAAAAAACATACAAATGAAAAATAGCATGTAGTGTTGGATATTTTTCCTCCTGTTCTATATGTGTCGGCAAAGCAAATTGTCACATTCTAATAAGAATCACATGTATTAGTGGTATAAAATGTGTTATTAAGTAAATCATGTGTTACATCACATTTGGATAAATTATCACATTATTTTCACTCTAGTGGTTGAACAGATTTTTCTATAACCTATTTTGTCTATAATGGAAAACATGAATAAATTATCTTCACTAAGAAGGAATCAATTTCAATTTTTCTATCTTCTATTAATATAAGTGGCCCATATAAAAATTTCAAGTGGCACCAATTTTTTATTATTTCCTCTAAATTTACAGAATCACACAGATAAATATTACATAGAATATAGTGGATAAGAATTTGGACCAAGAGAACATAATATTTATAAGATCTATACTCTCATGTTACTAATTGAGAGTCAAATATTTCTATTCTTTCATTACTACCAAATCACAAAACTCAAATTTTATATTCTATTATTGTATGGATAAGATCATTATATTCAAATATGTGTGAGTTTTATCTCTATATACATCATTAAATTTAGTTACTTTTCTTTTTCTGAAATAAATATACCCAATTTTAGAATTATTATGTCTACTTATCATCACCCATGAACCCTAGATTATATTTCATATTGTTTAATAATATTAATGTGCCATAATATCCATGGAACCTCTTCAATATTCCAAAAATCAAATCCTCTTTGAGTTTTAAAAATGTTTGAGGCCACATTCATTTTATACCATCCACTTTTAAGGGTCTTCGTAGAAACCTTACTCTACCCCTTGAAGTATAATAAATATATCCATGCCTAATAATTTCATAGGAAATAATACCCATTAATGAAATATACTATATTGAAAACAGTTACATTTATTTTTTATTTTTATAAATGAAAAATCCCATAATCCCTCATTACATGAGAGTGTGTACTTTATCCCATTTACTCATGGATATATTTCCATTATGATTCATATCCATACATGGAAAATGACTCATAGAGGGCGAATGATCCCACAATATTTATATACAATGGGTGAGATCCTCTAAGCCTCAATGTTGGATTAAGGATATTTGGTTATGACATATATTCACATGATAAAATGTAACACCTCATTTTGTGTAACAACCTCATAAGACATTCATAAACCCTTTACTATCATACTTTTATCTGTATGTTAGTTCAATGTTAATAATCATATGAGAAATTCAAACATAATGTCCAAAATTAATGGATTTCAACTAGTTTCGTCATCCTTTATAACATATGTAATATTAAATTTCATTTTTTCTATCATCAAAACCATTTAATATATTTTAAATATTCTCCAAAATAATTACAACTGAAATCCAATTTCACATTTAACTATACTTCTTGAAAATAAATTCCAGAGAGTGAATTTACTAGCTAGAAATGAATCATAATAAAATTATATAAATTGATTGAGTTGGAACTCAATGTAACAAAAAATACACAATACCAATATCATTATTACTAACCATGTAACTGATAAATTTCTACAACATTATTCAATGTATATATTTATGTTCCTCAAAAATCCAATATCATGTGATCACAATCATATTGACACCATAAGAAATTTGTACTAGCAGAAAAACACAACGTATGAGAGTCAAAATACAATGTAAACAATTGAAACCACTTATTTATTATAAATTACTGATACAATATTCTATAGATGTTACTAATTTTCTTCATTGGGCCTCTCCATAATCTTGAAAGGATAATCAATATTTGATTGTTAACCACAAAATCCCATTATTTTCATCAAATTTGGACACCATGTATTTTAGTAATATTAATACATTGAAAAAATAATTTGTTATACTATTCTATTATTATTATGTGTTGGTATCATATAATTAAATTACATGATACAAAATTGAATATTCATAAAAAATAGATTACTTATTTCGCAATTTATGTGATTCATACACCATTATTTTTTCCTATAGTGACAGTAGTTTCTCATCCTTAAAAAAAATAATTTCATTGGAATAATACATATACAAAACCTGGAAAAAATAATGATATATCATTGTAATTTATCAATAGAATTTTATGGTTTATGTAGTCATACGTAATTATGTACACAAACAAATATGTTAATTAATTTTACCATTAAACATCGAATAAGCATAAAAAGATAGGTGGATAATGAAATATATTTTCAATAATAATATTTTTTTACATGAATAAATGATTAAAACATTTTTAATCACTAATTTGTAGAAAAAATGAAGAATAATAGATAATATACCAAATGTCATTTTCATATTAATGTGTTTAAAAATATTTAATTTATTTATGTAGAAAATAAAATTTTTAATTTTTTGGATGAGAATTTAAAATTAATTAGAATTATTTTTCGATATATCATGGTTATATTTTTTTAAGAAGATTCTCTCAAATTTTTCTTAAATGGTAGTTGTTAGGTTAATAGGGAAAATTTATTTTTTTTCAACATCATGAATTTTATAGTGTTATTATTATTCAAGATTGTATTGGAATTTAATTAAATATTTTTATAATAATAAATATTTATCTTATAAGTTAATTTGAAAAGATTTATATATTGGCACATTCTATAGTGGATGGAACATTTTTTTTAAAAACATTATCCATACTATATATATTAATTATTTAAAAATTTAATTTTATCAATTTATAAATTTAAATATTAAAATATTAGGGACACATTTATTCAAATTAGATAATAAACACCACTTTTCATTTAGTGCAATTAGGATAAATTACAATGGTAAAAACTTGATACTTTGGTAAAAACTAAAGTGTTATAATCGATTAACCAAGGAGGTAAAGGGCATAAATTGAATTAAAATATTTTATAACTGAAATTTTTATGTGTTTCTAAACCTTGTTTCATCTCAAATCCTTGAATCGTAATTTTTGAGCCACATTCAATAAGTAATCTTCCCAATATTGAATTTTTTTGTGTATTTATAAAATGTCCCCTACTATTCACGTATAAATGGGCACTCTAATATTTTTCCATCCCACTTAAGCATCTTATTTTTGGAAGAAAATATATAAATAACTATAATACTCTCACATAGAAAAAATATTAGGATTATGGTATTCTAAAAATACCTTCCCTTAAATATTTAATCCCTTTCACAAAAGAGACAATTGAGGAAGTGATGAATAACTTCCTAACCACTATTTCCCTATTATATCTCCTTATATTCTTTTCTTCATGGAAATATTTCATTTAACCATCTAAAAATAATATCTTAATAATATTTATTATTCTTTAATGTCTTTATATTGATGGTATGGGCATCAACTACCTTCCATAGTACTATTTTAAAAAGGAAAATATATATCATGGAATTTACTGACTACTACCTCAATGAATAAACATGTTCTATTTTATTTTAATTATAAAAATTGAAATTTTTATTTTATATTACAGGATTATATTTTATATAAAAAATAATTATATATCAATATAAAATTTTTTGGATAACATAAAACACAATAATGTTTATATGGTAATCCAATGATATTAGTAAATAACCCAAAACTAGTTAATCATCAATTTTATTTTCCTAAAACGTGAATAAAAACTCCATGTAATATCATTAAAGAATGATAATAACTAAAAAAAGACTATAAATATAATAATAGTTTTTATATAAGTTTATATTAAAAATGTATTACTGTTCCCACTTTTATAAACTCAATTCAAAACGATTAGTATTATTAAAACATGATATGAAAATGAGCTTATGTATTTGAAATATTTCATTATGATTTTTATCATTATGATACAGGGAAATAAATCATAATCATGAAATTGTGTGTAATGGAATGGTATATAGTAACTTGATCTCAATTCATGATGTTATACATTTTTTTGGTAAACATATTTCTCCCTTAAAATTCTATTTGAAATTATTTTTCATAATTAATTATGGGGAAAATGTTTTTTGAACCAAATCTATTTAAATAATATTTTATATATTTAATTTTTTTTAATTAACAGATACATTCTTAAAAAAGATACACTTAACAATGACATTTATAAAAATCAATACATTTATTTATTCAAAAAAGTCTTTTTCATGATTTAATTTTCATTATATTAAATATTTTTTTTCTTAATGATGTTATGATTTTTAATTCACATTATTATTATTTTTTGTAATTATTTTGGGTGATTATAATTTTTGTTTCTATTTATTTAATACATGATGTTTTACTATTTTTTTGTTTTATGATACAAATTTTATTTTAATGATTTTTTTAAGTTGTTTACTTTTTTTGATTTGGTTGTTTAAGAAAAACATAATTTTTTATCAATTTCTCTAATATTTGATAATGATTAAATTTATATGGAACAACAATATATGGATTATAAAATGTGGGGTCCTATACCACCCTCTAATGAACCATATTATGTTTATATTTTAAAAGATAGTCATGAACGAGAATATTTAGTTTATTCACATAGGTGTGGATATGGTGGGCTTTAAAAACGTTTAGGAGAGAAAATAATTAATATTCACATAGTAATGGGAATAACTGGGATTATCATAAAGGTTTTACTATTCTCTTGGATGTGAAATATTTTCATCTTCTTATAATGTGAAAAAAAAATTTCAACACACATTTATTTTCAATTAAATGACATTTTTTATGATTAATCTTAGTTTATATTGTACCCATCACTATAATGTCACGATCACATGTTTTTGACTATTGTGTGGTGTTTTTAGCCATTTCATATATATTATTTTTTACGAAATATCTTTTTAAGTTATAATGTTTCCAAAAATTCTACTTGGATTATAACCAAATGTTTTTCGATATGATATTTAAAACTATATCTTGTAATCCTTTATATTGTGATATAATTTTCCCTCAATAGGCATCTATGATCACCACTGTTTATTGTTTCTATTCCCAATGCAATGAAGTTGATTTTATAATCTGATATTAAAAAAATCGTATATATGACCATTATTATAAAGAAAAATAATCATTTATTATAAAATATGTTATTTATATATAAAGTTTTCAAGTCACTAAATCATTTGGTCCTTGAATTAGGTGTCAATGTGTCTGATATACTATTTAAATAAGGATAATAATTTAATAACTATGTTACGTTCATCTTAAATTAATTTAGTTGGTATGGAAAAGTGTTTAGTTATTTTTTGAGATTAATTAAGTTATCATTAATGGAAATTACAGGGAAAATCATAAGTTATGTTTCTCTGTATAATATTATCGATATGTATTTTGGGAATGTATATATTGTGTGTTTCTCCTTAAAATAACGCCTTTTTTGGAATCTATAAATATATAGAAGATATTATTCTTGTTTAAATTGTGGTAAAAAACCTCAAAGAGGTTGTTTTGGGTGCTGATTCAATAGTTACCTAGTGCCTGAGAAAGACACATTTCTGAAAACCTAGTTTGAAACACTAGAGGAAATGAGTTTATAATCACATTATTTTACAAAACATGATAATAGATTTTAATAAAAAAAACTATTTTACATAGAAAAAATATCTTGGATAACATATATTAAGACATAGAGATTAATTAAATAACATATACAAGTCATTAATTAAATACTCCATCAGTTTTTACATTTTCCTCTATTTTATAGTAATTTATATATATATACTCATTCCCAATTTTTATTTTCCATTGTAATTCTGGGGACCTAAATAAACTCATTTATGATTGGGTTCTATGGAAGATGTGGACATATTTCCAATGAGAAAATTACTAAAATTGGGATTGGATTGAAAAAGTACATAAAAATGATCAATGAACTATCTTAAGAATGAGGATGTAACAGAAAATTGATGAACTACCAAACACACCGATGAGGAAGAAACATTCAATCGATTTTTTTATGAAGAAACATCCACCAACTTGTTCATCCTCATCAAATCAATTGGGTGATCAATAATGATTCAATGTAGTTAGTATTATATTTTCCATTCTCTAGTTCTTGAAACATGAGATGGTAATTTTCAAAGATTATCGCATTAAAGGTAATTTACACTATTGGTGGTGTGTCATTATAAATACCCTAAAATTAAAGGTTATATAATCTATAAAATAAAAATAGTAAAATAATATGTTTTTCATAAATTATTTTCCATCGACTCTTTATATAAAATTTATTTATAAGTATTTTAATTGAACAAATGTGATGATGATTATATTGTATCTTATGATGAAAATTTAATAATACTATTAATGTATGGATTATGAATATTTTCTTATACTATAATAAAGATAAATCACTTATTTAATGAATTAAAACCTAATTTTTGAAGGTTGTTAGCCATAATATAATTTTCTATCTATGAAGAGAATGTTTTATTTTATCTTAACGTTTTCAAATAAAATAAAATCTCTTAATATTTTGAATAAAATAAATTATTTTGAATTATCAATGAAGAACTAATGATAAGTCTCGCAGTTGGTTGAACACCAAATTTTTTATATGCAATTAATTTTGATGAATGGACCTAGTTAATTTTTTCAATGGACATGGGATGCCTATTAATTGTGTTGATGTTGGTAAACAATCCAATAAATTTTTTAATAACGCTATGTGGCCGATTAAAACCACCATTGAGAATAAGGTCCCAAATAATGATCCACCAATAGTATAATGAATCATGTTCATTGTGTGTAAAAATTTATTAAATAAATTTCCTAACCCAAAGTCTTATTAATAAAATATACCCTAGCAACCCCATTATCTAAGGGATCATAGAATGGAATTTTATTAAACTACCACTATGAAAGATCACAATAATAAAATGAAATTTAGTGTACTTGACCTTTCTTTTAAATCCTATAATGCATTATTTTATATTGGTTCATCAAATAATTTGTTATCATACAATTTCTAACAGAATATAAAATATTTACCCCATCAAGTAGACATTAAATGATCACTGAAAAACCATTATGGCGTAAATAACACATATAATATTTATAAATCATTACTTATTAATATCTGGGGGAGGAAACTTTCATAAAATTTAATTAATATTCATTTGGATAAATTTTCCCTTATATTTTATATGTAATGGATTTCCCTACATAACTTTTATATCAAAAGTCATTAGTAAGATGTTTTATTTAAAATACAAAATAATATTATTTTTATTTTTATTATTTAACAATACAATGATAATAATAATCACCATTTGGATGAATATTTTATAATATGTGTGACGATACAATAAAATAAAGGAATCATGTATAAAATGACTTGGGAGAATGTAAACCCTGACAACATGACTATTATATGAGAATATTTTCTTATATTTCCTTATCAATTTCCTAATAATACCCTATATTTTAAGGTTTACTTTTCTTCTAAACACCTACCCATTTCCATAACTATATCTGAAAATCAATATTAAATTGATCCCATTAAACTTGAGGATCCAAAGATTGAAATTAAAGATAATTTGAATAATGGTTATCTATAAACAACTATGTCACTCAGGTGTGCACTAGTCTTCTTTTTAAAAATTTATAATGTATTGAGATGTTATTATATTCATTATAATGTGATTAATTGATCCTTTATCATGGAAAAGTTTAATATACAGTCAAATTTATGTACTATATGATAAAATTGGACTATATCAATACTTCATGATTACTGAAATTCAATTTATACATAATCTCTAATAGGTATAAGGAAGGATATTTCAATGACAGTACTCCATAGAAGGTATATAACATTTATATTTATTGTGATTTCATTTGGATATACCAATTACCCAATTTTTGTTATAGATGACAATAATATAATATTTAGATATTATATTGATGTATTTGAGTTAGTATTTAATATTTATAGTCTTATAAGTTTCCAATATAAGGAAGATCATGAGAATCACATGTATATTTTTTTTAAAGAACATGAGAAAAATTATTTTTATTAAATATTTTGGAGATGTGAATTCTTTCTACAAAATTTCAATATTTGGACATTTATTCATAACAAAGGATATATATGGAGACTCATAAATGACATAATTTATCACGTAATGGCCCATATCGACCACCATAGTTGTTACCCATAATTGTTTTTCATGATATACATATTACCAATTATTATTGAGATTTTCTTAAAGAATATTGAATACAAAAACCTTGTTAATATGGAAAGGTGTAACAATAATTACAAATATATAAATAAAAAAAATTCATGGAATCTTAGAAGAGGTTAGTCACATCTGTTATTATGATATTACCCTATAATTGGGAATGGTCAATAAAGTATAGTAAAGAATTAAAATCAGTTTTGATAGTCATTTTCAGGAAGAATGATAATGTAATTAATTTTTATTCATTTAAATTATAGAAAAATAAGAAAAATTACCTGACACGTGATTTAGATTTATAGTAATAGATCTTACTATAGGATATATTTTACAATATATCTATGGAGAAAATTTGTGATATATATATATATATACAGGTGAAAATTTCATCAAATATAAATTCATTCTACCTAAATTTAGTATTCACTAAGGATGAATGTTTTAATTGATAATATATTATTACTGATTAGTACATTACCACCTAGGGAAGGAAAATAATGTGGCTGAATCATAAGTAGGAATGTTAATGCTACTCTATCGATGATAAAGTTTGATGGAGACCCTAATCCTATTGATTTATAGAGGATGAATCATGAAGTGATAATGGGAGGATGTAAATGATATGATTCTAAACTAACTACCTAGCCTTCTATTTTTTTAATTATAGATGAATCCAAAATTGAAATTATTGGGATTCAAAAAAATTTAGTGAATATTTTGGAGTATAAATTTGAGAGAGATGATGTTATAAAAACTTTGAATCATAATGTGTGTCCCAAATAAAGACATTGCTGAATATTGATCTTTTTCATTATATACTTATCTCTTCATTATCTATAAATATACTAAGTAAAAATCTGTATAGATAAGTAAATCAAAACATTAGGAGGGATACTATTGAGAAGGAGAAATTGTTGAAAATATATTTATTACTAGAGTACAAAATATTTATGTATGAATGATAAACATGTATGGATATGTTGCAACCATTACCCTTACTCGTATGAAGATGGGAAACAATAACCATGCACATTGATGTAGGACTCCAAAAAATTCTAAATTCCATTGTTATATATTTTGAGTCTTTATCATCATAATGATTTCTCATTTTATGTCCATCAAAGAAGATTTTTTAGTTGACCATATCACTATGATCTAGAAGAATGAATTGTGTAGGGTACATGGAAAACCACATTCCTTTATATATAATCAACAACCAAGCTCTTAAATGATGATCTAGATATGTATTCAGAATTAATTAGAGACAAATAAAAAATATATCACTACATGTCATCCTCATATAGATGGTCGGTCTATGAAGACAATTCAAACTCTAGAGGACAAGTAGAGATCTTGTCTGGTGGATTTCTAAGGATGATAGGACCAATAACAGAACATGAATATGTTATCCTAATTAAATAATTTCACTTATTCTTTGATATGTCACTATATCGTGATTTGTATGGTATTATATGTATTATTTCACTATGTTTGGATGATGTTCGGGAGTGGAAGATGAGGTCATGTACTTGTCTAAGAATTAATTGAGAAGTTACTATCCGATAGGTGTCATATGAATGTAGAGTAATGTTGGCCAAATAGTAATATAGAGGATCATTAGTGTAATTTTCATTTTTCTAGTTAAAAAAAAGGGGTTGCTTTTAATATTACTATGGAAATGGGTAATTCGTTTTATGATTAAAATTAAGTTGAGATGAAAATAAACAGTTCCAATTAATATTATTAATTGTAAAAGGGTCACAACCATTCACATAGAACTCCCTTTAGAACCCACTCAACTATATGAGGTGTTAAACGTATCACATTTTATAGAGTATATACCAGACCCATAATAAGAGTTACACATTGTAATTGTGTAGAGAAAACATGATCTATCTTGTGAGGAACAACACATTGAAATTGTGTATCAATGAGATAGAATTATGTGGAAGAAGACCATTCATATGGTCAATTTTCTGTAGGAAAATAATAATTTTGATGAATCTATTTGTGAACATGAGGATTTTGTTGGGGAAAACAACCCTCACATGTTCTCTTCCAATAATAAGTTTTTTAGGATGAAATTATTTTTTGGCTGGCTAATATGTGATGACTCTTTTTATTCCTTAATTAAATACTACGATTTAGGTCTTTCATCTCATGAAACATATATCAAATAATTATCAATCATTTTTAGGTTGTAATAGAATTCGAATGTATAGATATTTGTAAAAATTTAATAATATATATTTAAAAATTAAAAATCAAGTAAAATATAGTCTCACAAAGTGCAACTAATCAACCAATCAAGTCTATAGAATAAAATTTCATTATTTTGAAACCAAATAAAAATATTGTTATAAATTTATTATTGAATATTTTTAAATTTTCAATTAATATGAAATAGGAATTAGAATAGGTATTATACCAACGATAATTTTCATATGAAAAATATATTTTTAATATATTTTATTATATCTTTAGAAATAAAAAATTTCAAATTTTAGGATGTTAATTTTCACATAATTAACATCATTAATGTATTTATTATATCAATATTTTAATATATTTATAATTTTTAATTTCTCAAAAAATGATATTTAGGTGTATAGTATAAAATAATGGGTTTACAAATAATATGTTTTTTATTATATTATAAGAAATTAAATATAAAATTGAAATTTATGGAACAATTTTCAATTACAAAATATTAATTTTTTTCATTTAAAACTATTAT
This sequence comes from Viscum album, assembly GCA_963277665.1. NCBI lineage: Eukaryota > Viridiplantae > Streptophyta > Magnoliopsida > Santalales > Viscaceae > Viscum > Viscum album. The sequence goes on along the minus strand of OY728130.1, from coordinate 622,083,096 downwards.
TTTTTTTAGAATTTATAATCACATATTTTAAAATGAATTATTATATTTATATTTTTTATAAAAATAATTATTGATTTATAGATTTAATATCTTATAATTTAATTTTAGAAACATTGTAAATTTAACCAATCAATGATTACTTAAAATTAGAAATTAGTAGGTCCAAATTATATTATTATTAATATTATGTTTTTTCAATGGATATATTACATCAGTAAAAATAGTTCCCATTATGAGAACCAAAATGGTAAAACAATGTAATCCTACATGTATGGAGCCAAAAAAATATTAAAATATGATTCAAAATGAATATTTTGTTTTTGGATCGAACATATATCTTCCCCAAAAAATTATTTCTTAATTTTTAGACTCTTTATTTGAGAGTTACTTCTTATTATTGAATCATTTACAAAACATTTTCTACTTCTCTATTATAATGTATAAGTCCTCTCATCATTTCAAATCTAACCAATACCACTTATTTTTTAAAAAAACCCAATAAAATATCCTCCCAACTCATAAACACCATAATATGTTTCTATTATCATTAAATTATTAACCCTTAATGATTAAATCCACCTCACAAATGAGATAATCTCTGAAATATGGTACTAGTTCCTAACATCTATTTTTTTCTTTTCTATTCCTTTATGTTATTTTTATGTTTATCAATTTTTTTTCACGTTATTAACATGACACAATCGATAAAATAATTATATTTTTAGTCAATTATGATGATGGTACAATATTTAATCACTATAACCTTTATCATTAATAAAAATGGAAAATTAATTCATGTGTTCTAAAGGGTACCACCTCTAGGAATAAATAGGTTTATTATTCCATTTATTAAAAAAATTCTATTTTTTGTATATATTTCATGAGTTTATATGATTTATATATGAAATATATATCAATAAAATGGATAATTTTGATAAGATAAAAATTAATGATGGTTATAAAGTAATATATCAATATCATTTTATAACATGAAAAAAGTTCATGAATATTATTAATTTCATAAAAATTGAAAAAACTGAAAATTACATTAAATATAGCATAAAAGTCGATATAAAACATTAATTATAATGAGATGGTATGTAAATAATTATCATCAGAATAAAATAAATATTTAAACCAATTTGTCTTTCTTAAATAAAAATGGTTTATATTATTAAAACCTGATTATGAAATGACATTACAACAAAGTAATAAATGGGGATTATTTTTATTAATGTAGAGAAAAAAAAATGTATATGATATTTGTTTTGAAATTAATTTTCAAAATGTTTATCATTATGATAATGTAGGTTAAGGAATTCATTTGGAAATACATGGTAATGGTAAGTGACTTGGTAAATCAAAATCCATTAATTTGTTGCACAATATCTTATTTGAAATTGCTTTCCCATGACATTTCATTTTAAATAATATTGACTTTTTTATTTTAGGTGAAATTGATTTTGATCCAAATACATTTCCATGAATTGGTTTTTTTATATTTTTTTTAAAACAATGGAGACATTTTAGAAAAGGATAATCCCAACTATGACATTTATAGTGATGAATAATAAATGTTCTAAAAAATCAATTTTAAATTTTTTATATTCATTATCTTCAAATTATTTATCTACAATTGATTTTTTTTTCCAGCTAGTTTTTTATTATGTCATTATTTTTTGTGATCATATTTTAGGTATCAAAATATTTAATACATATGTTTTTCCAATTTTCTGTTCATTGAAATCCAATTTATTTACAAGTGCTCATCATGAAATTATAATTCCATACATTTAGATATTTATGGATCCCATTAATTTTCAATATTTTTCTTTGATATTATGATGATTTATTTCTAATGGCACACATATTAGAAATCTATAATTTAAAAATATTAAAATCATATTAGAACTTTTCTATTCAATCAAATTCATTTCTGAAAGAAACACAATAATCTATTTAAAATTTAATATTTATATATTACCATTATTACCAAGATGGTATGTTGGATTATACAAATAGTAAAAACTAAATTATGAATGATTTATGGGATAAAAATTTATAAAATAAATAAAATTGATATATATTGATTGAAGATAAAATTTTATGCATTCAATATAAAATTACATGTTTTATAAAGAACAAGATTTTACTAAAAGGCTATAAATTTGCACATGCCACTCATAATTTTTATATAATTTATAATAAATTTAGATATTATATTTTAAAAAATTATTGTTATTTTTTAAAATCAATAGGTCAAAATTTTCTTAGTGGGATTTTTGTAATTTTTCTAAAATGTTTCATTTTTAATGAATAGTGAATAAGAATAATATTTAAATAAAAACCACCATTTCATTTAAATTATTTTTGATGTTATTTTATATTTTAAATTGGTTTTTATATAAAATTATTACAAGTATATATAAATTAATCCAATTTAGTCCATTGAAATAATTTTCATATTTACTGTTGATATAAAAACATGGTAATCATGTTTAACATTTGAATAGTTTCTCTTCGAAAACCCACATTATCATCAAATTATCAAGGTTAATTGTAAATTAGACATGTAATATTATGTAAATTTAATTAGAAAATATTATTTCTATATTGGTAATTATAAAAATTTATATAATGTAATAAAATTAAATTTATTATTGACCATAATGAATAGTAAAACCAATAAATGATATTTATTTTGGTTTTGGTAATAATAGATTCATTGGGGGTTACATAAATAGATAATGGTTAAATTGAAATAAAATGCATAAAATATATTTAATAGACACATTTATACCCAATTGTGAATAATTCATAATAATAGACTATTTTCAACGCTTTTGAAATGTGAAAAACATGGGTACACCTTTTTTTAGAAATTACATGTGTGCCACTTACCTCACCTAGAAAAGGCAACCCTCCCTATCTTATACGTTATCCATTATAAAATGATTAGTAAATACCAAAATTAATAATATCCAAAAATCCAAAACATAATCTTATATCCATTATTTGGGGATGAAATCCATCAGATTAAAGATTTTGGTGAAAACCTAAGATGGTTACCCAATGAAGATGTAATGTTCTTCAGTGGTCACTTTTATTTTTTTTCTATCCCCACCATATACCATAACTTTTCAAACATTATGATATAATAAAATCATTATTTTACATATAATAAAGGTATTTATGGGAATGACTTTTAACAATAACCATTTCATTCAAATGGGTTATAAATTTATCGTTAGTATGTATGAAAAACTACCACCTCACCAACTACTATATTTCATTTTTACAATACCAATACCAAACTTTTGATATTGTAATGGATATAATATCTCTATATTATATTTATGATGTAATTTTACCTTTTAAGCCACTATATATTATATACCTTTTTTACATTACAATCCATAGGGGATATGTGATGACCCTTCTCTTAATTAAACACTTTAACATGATTTATTAAATAAAAATGCACTTAATAAAACTCTGAGGATCGAGAGGTCTAGTGTCATTGTAAATTAGGATCATTACATAAGAAGATATAACCTAAAATATAAAATATGTAATGAAAACCTATTTTACATTATTGAAACATTTCATCATACTTATCATTGCATAGGGTAACCTAAAGACAAAAATAAGAAAAGGGTGATCAATAAATCATAGTATGGGAGTAAAAAATGAATAACATGATGAATAAAAACATGTTACAAAATAGGAATATCAAAATAGAATAAAAGAAACATGAACATACATTAATGATATAGCATGATTACGTAACATGGAGAGTTGGAAACAACATTTACCACAATATTATAATGATCCAGGACTCATGGCACATGTAGTACGAGTAAACCCTCATTTTACATGAAATAGAATTAGTAAACCCTCATTTCACTTGACATATCATGATACTAATCTATACATAATGTGTTTAAGCACTGTCAGGGTGCGCCGTTCTTAATCATTTAATTTCATTCAAAAGTGTTCCACATAGATCATACAACATGGATTTATTAAACATCATAAATTATTCCATGATTAAGAGATGTGGAATTAATAAATTTCAGTCCTCAATCATAAAGAACATGTGCATAAATAGGAATCACCATGATAGTGTAATGGGTACAGTATTCACTTTCACGATAATTTTGGTATGTGATATTTTTGTGTTAATTCAATAGCATAACGACATCAAATAGAAATTATAAAATGGATTGATGAGAGAGAAATGCATATCTCACAAATTATATTTTAAATTTATAACATGCGGTCCTGAAACATAATACCCCATCATATGTAATGTAATTTAGATGTGTAATATAAAATAATTTTTTGAATGTAAATTAGTATAAAAAAATCCATTACAGACTTTTGGCATGGTAATATGTGTACATGGGAGGAATTAATGATAGATAATGTGGTCTCTCATAATTTAAACATAAGGAGGGAAGTATCTGGGAAGTGAAAGATCATACGCCAATATTTTGAATTAATGTTAAATGTTTATAACAATAAAAAGAAACTTGGAAAAAGATGAGAAATGAAGAAATCCCTTATGTGGATGTGTGATCCCAATGGAATGGGAGAGGCTTGAGAGAGGATATATGATATATTGGGGTTCCATGGGAGGAATATAAACAAAGGTGGTAATGGTTTGGTCAGGATCCAATAATTTTAGTGAATAACAATTGTAGATTGAGTGATATTATATAGTAATGGAGAGGGAATCGATTATAATTTTGGTTTTGGACACTACTCATTAAAGCTATCTATACCAAATACCATCTGTATCATCCAAGGTAAATAAAGAACAATATGTTTTTTACATTAATTAATATTTGTGAATGAAATATTAATTATACTTTAAATGGGATGATATGTGCGATGGCTTACCCAATACGCAATAATGGGTTTCTTTGGAATCTTACATTGTACACTAATAATATAATATTAATATTTTAAATGGTAGTTAAAGCATAGTCATTGTTTTGGCAGGATAGAATAGAAATAACTAAAATATGAATATACTTTTTTTTGAATATTTTTAAATTCACCCAATAAATGTTGGAGACTTAAAATAAGTAAAGAACTCGATTTTAAGAATAAATACTCTAACATTAAATAAGATGTGGATTTACCACCTTTTAATGGTGAACCCTAATTAAATATAAAGTTTTTCACTTTTATATGGTATATTTAAAAAAAGAAAATTCTTCTTTCAAATCAAGAAACCAATATTTACATTGGATGATATTTTTATATTTTTCTTAAAATGTTTATGTTTAAATGAGTAGAGAAAAATACAGCATTTTAATTCTAAAGTTCTTTTTAATATAATTTATTTATATTTTTATTTTATATTTTTAATTGGTTATAAAGTGTAATTAGAATTTATTTTTATTATTTAATTTTTTTTGAAATTTTATTTAATTTTACATTGAAATTGGAAATAAAAAAAGTGTCAATCTTTTGCTAGTTATTATTTCTTAAAAACAAGCTTTTTTTACAGCGGAAATAAATTTTAAATTAATTTCTACCACTTCTATTATTTTGAATTTGGAAAAATGGATTCCATATTTAGAATCAGTGGGTTTAAATTGTTTTAATAGGTTACTTTTAATTTTAGAAATTTTATATATTTACTTCAGTAAATATTTTTTTACTATGATTAAACGGTAAATACAATAAATAAGGGTAAAATATAATATGATAATAATATAAAATTACACAAACATGTTTTTAAATCCTATTGGATGATACATATCCGACCATGGGAATCTTTGGGTATAATTTATGACCCCATGGAGCCACATGGGTGTGATAATGACTGTTTATATTAATTAATTTAAAGTAAAGACAAAAAATTTCATAAACTAATATATTTTAGTAAATAAATTTTTACATGGAGTTATATAAGTTATCATTTCTACTATAAATAATATTTGGAAATATAAAAATATTTCCTACATCATTTAATTTTTTTATAATTATTGTACATCCAATATATTAACTTATTTAAGACAAAATAATGATGCAATATTTACCTAATTAATTTATGATTTAAATAAATAAAATTATAAATATCAAAACAATATCCAAAACCATTAAAATTTTTATTGGATGATTTTATTTCTACAATGAGTCATTTTAAAATTAAATTTAATTATTAGTTGACCTTTTGAAACTAATATGAGTTTATAATAAAATAATTTTTTCAAACATTCCTATAGAACCCCTCTACCGCCTTCTAAAAATCCCTCACTTCCAACCCATTTCCCAAACATCTCAAGCCTTTAGCTCATAAAAACTCTGCTCCAATAAGCTCCCAAGATCCCTATCGTCATCATAATCACCTTACCTTAGGTAGATAGTACTTCAAGAAACTCTTTTGGTTCAAACAAAAAGGTGTGACCCGATCTAAAGGTTACATCATCTCTTAAGTTATTTTGTTTTATTTTACTTATCAAACCCCCTATAACTTTTTAGTTCTTTATATTATAACCAAACTAATATCCTCAATATAATAGGATATTTTTCTGAGAATTATTCAAACTACACTTAAAAAACCTCCATATAATGGCTAAAGAACATAATGTTTTTGTTGATAGAAAACTAACGCCACACGAAATGATGATTGTTCAATAAACACCTACCACCTCTCATGGTGACCATTATGATAGAACTATATTTATATATGATATATATTATGTTTATGTTTTTTTATGATTTTGTATTTTTTATTTATAGCATACCTTTATGGTTTCCATAATGGGTAAACTCAATAATTTAATTTTGGGAAATGCGGACCACCGCCCCCTCAAAGGGATATGACTCATTAATGCCTTCTGTGGGATGTATAAATGTAACAACCCAAGATTCCATGGTACGCTATCTTTGAATAATATAGTATCATGTGTTGTACGCAACTTTGAGTACTAACACACCACAACCAATCAAACTAGTTGTTATCAATAATAATACCAACTTTTTGAAATTATATAAATTTTATCTATTAAAATGGGCTTCATTTTTGGATTTGTAATATCGAGATTATCCTGGGGTGATGTTTTTGTATTTTTCTTAAAACTTTAAATTTTTTATGAATAGTGAAAACACTAAGATGTAGTTTAAAACCGAATTTTTATTTAAATAATTATTTATTTTATTTATATATATTTTAGTTCAAAATATATAAATAATACCTATATAATTTCAATTTAATTCATTGGAGTCATTTTATAATAATTTTTGATATATAAAAATTTTATTGAATATTTTACCGACTTTTACCCATCTCCTATGAGAAATAGAAAATTCACATAAACCTTAATTTTACTACTTTTGTGAGTAGAATTTAGAAAATCTTAGAGACAAGGATAATATTAAGGATAAAAATGTGGTTCAATAAGATAAAAATAATTTGTCATGAATAGTAACTTTTTTACTTTTATTTACCACGGTTAAAAGTAAACAGGGTAATTAAGGGTAAAAATGATATTTTTATTACCCTAACTCATTTCCTAATTATATCAGCTAAGTAAAATTCGACCAAAAAAACAATAAGAATAAAATATTAACCTCTTTGGTTCTCTTGTATTAGATTAAGAAATTTATTATTATTTAATTCAAGGAACATTTAAATGAGATAAAATCAAAGTTAAATAAAAAAAATTATATAAGTTTATGCATAAGATAAATTTGAATATAAATATTCATTATAAAGCTAAAAATATTTCTTATATAATGATATTTTATTTATAATTTTTAGTCATTAAATATTTTAATTTATTTATGACACAGTGGTGATGCAGTAATTACCTATTTAATGAAATATTAAAATAATTGATTTTATAACTATAAAAATAAATGTAATTTGAGAAATTTTATGAATTCCACTAATTTTATAGTTTAATATAACATATTATGGTTGGTTGGATTAATTTTATTAGAAGTAATAATGTTGTAATTAATTTTTATAAAAAAAATACCAAATAGTGTCATAATTGACATAAAAGAGATTTTAAAACAAATATTATATTATTAATTCAAATTATATTCCTAAAAATATAATGATTGGAAAAAAGACATATATAATGATATATGTATCATTATTTAACCACCGGGGGTTCTCTTTGAAGTATATAATATGTTTATAAACCATATGATATAAAAATACAAAGAGACATGGTAAATGTCAAACTATTAAACTAAGAGTTAAATATAAATGATAAGGTTAATATTGTGACCCAAACCTGTCTAAAATATATTGGTTGAAAGGATTTTGACCCATCACCACCTTATCCTAGAAATAAGTCACTTTGGATCCATTATAAACCAATTATTAATTTATTATAAAATAATATTTTAAGTTTTCCTAAGGTTCCTCTCACTCCTCTTATAAAAAGTCACTCCACCTTCTCTCATATTCATACCATCAATGCCTTTTGTCTTGGACAACCCATGCCAAAATACTCTCATAACTACCCTAACTTCAACATAGAGGCCTTAGTTTGATCTGGAAGCCATCCTAAGGATCCATTTTGTTCAAATCAAAAGGCCGAACTAGAAGAAGAAGTAATGTTTTCACCACCCTATTTCAAGTTCTTTTCTTCGTATACTTCTTATTTCATTGTTATTTCCATTCAAAAATAATAACACCAGTATCTTATATATACTATGATGTTTTTATTAATATTTCACAACTATATTCATTATTCTATCCATATTATGAGTGATAATGTCACCATGCTTGCGTACATACGGCTTACCGTCTCCACGTCGTGGTGTAATTTGTTCGTCCACACTATGTTATTTGGATGGATATAATGATGCGTAATATGTATTGAAATAATGAAAATAACATGATAAATTCTCTATAAAATTAATATATCATCCAATTCCACACCTTTAAGAAAATGATATTGTCGCTCGTGCGTTCGTACGAACTGTCGTCTCCACGACGCGATGAGATTCGTTTCTACATTCCCCATTCATCGATGATTATAAAATTATACATTACCAACATGTTTATAATATATTACATAATAATTCTAATAAATATATATATATATGTGTGTGTGTACTTACATATATTTAATTCACTTATTTCCGTTCAAAACGTTATGAAAACGGAAACAGCATTTATGCTTACGCACGGACTACCGTCTCCATAAACGGTGTTTTCCATTTCATATATATGTATATTATACATAATATATTCTAAATATATATGATATATAAATAATGTTTTATATTCTCAATGTATTTAAATCATGATCCATGTGATATAATCAAGAGTAACAAGTTAAAACACGTACAATAAAGAGCGCGATTATTACCCGAAATGTTAATTTAACATGGAATGGGTTGTATAAAGTCATAAATAAATAATGTATGATATCATAAATATTAATATGGTTCTGGTATAATTTAATAACATACTACGGTCTTCATACCGGAGGTTAATCATATCCTCGACTAAAGGAAAGTGCAAGGTAAGGGGTTTTCATCTCACTCCTTATTCCCGTGAGATTCCTACCATATTGACACTATTTCCTTTTGTGTGGTGTATTTACTGCCCATAATTGTATTTTTGTGTAATAAACTTTAATTTATGTGTATTTAAATATTTATTGTATGATTCCTCTTTCATGGAGTGTATATTTCATAAGTTACCAAATTGGTAAGGGTTAATTTCACAATCTCTTTATTATCCGAGGTTGTTTTTACATAAGTATCTACTGGGACATATTTATTATCCATTTCCATGTTGAATAAAATTATTTTCAAAGGGATTTTTAAGGTATTTTTTACTAAAAAATCATTTTAAATGTTTTAATGATTTATTATTCTAAACCAATCTCATTAATGTCCATGTTTTCAAAATGGTTGAAACAATTTATTTAAATGGACATGAATGATTTAAAATGTTAATTACATTCAAATGTTTCAATGTGGAATGGGAAATTTTGATTGAAAAATTTATTTAAATGACTTTATTTCAAAATTATGTGACTTTTAAATGTTTTCATAAAAAAGGGATATTTCTCTCAAATAGTTTTACAAATCAGTTTCATTTATGTCAAAATCCATTAATGGATTTTAAACATGTTTGAAGTTGATTTATTATGATACAAATCATCCAAATTGTATTAAAGGTTTTGTGATATTTTTTACTGTGGATATGTTATTTTTATACCATTCATTATTTATGGTTAAATTATTGACATTTTGTATGCCAGTTTTAATATGAATATTTATGTTATAATTAATCCTTTTCATATAAGGAATGAAATTGACTTAGTAAGTGATAGGTGGAGCATGCTATAGCTCCACAATGCATCGGTAGGTCTCATGTGACAAACTAGTGTCTGGGAAAAAGGCCTTGACAAAATCTTATTTGTACTGTTGTCACAAGGCCTTGACTATGTGGTTATGATAGTCTAGCACTACGCATTCCATCATTATGAAAGTTGTTAGTGATATTGCATGTGATTATTGGACTAGTAGAATATTCATGTGAATATGTAAATGGAATTACATCATTTTATTTTTTCCATATTATGTTGAAGATCACATTTATGAGGCTTTTATTTTAGTTATAAATTTCCTTAAATGTTTATGATTATTTATTAAAGTTTCTTTTGTATTGTTATCCTTACTGAGCATCTGAGATTACCCCTTTCTATGTTTTATTTTTCTCAGGATTCCAAGAAGTTTATTGTGATTGATATTCAGGGTTAAGCCAAGGGAATAATGGAGTTCATAAATGATTATTTATGTTTTTTTGTCTGTTATGAAGTGTAATGTAACATTCATGTATGTAATCTATTTCCAAGACTGCTAAACAGATCAATCCTTCGAGACTTGATTCCTTGTAATCATGACAATGTATTAAAATAATGCACTGACTCTGGGTAACCTGGGTCGGGGCGTTACAATAAAGTATGGAGTTAATGATATTATATATTATATTATACTTTAATTAATATATACCTTTTTACAATTATTTTTAAATTCCATTAAAATTAAAAATAGAAATGGAAGTAGTGTTCATTCGTACGTATGGCTTGCCGTGTCCATCAATGATGAATTTCATTTCTTATCTCCAAATGTTATGTAATGTTAAAAATACATATATATACAGGATATATATTATTTATAAGATATCTAAATAATGAATAGGATTCTGTAGATAATATATTTTTGACCAAATGGACATATTGTAATTATAAGAAGTTCATTTTTAACTCAATTTCCGAACATCGTCCAAATGTCTGATTTGAACACAAATAATTAACAAAATGTTATTGAAATGTAATATTTGAAATAAGTGTAATAATAAACAACAAACAGGTTATTATGTTTGTATAAATTAACTTTAGTTTATTATTCTGGAAGAAAAAGGATCATACAAGTCTAGGTGAACACGAGGTAAGGGATTTCATATCTCACATTTAATTCTGTGAGATTTCCATTATTCACAACTCAGTTATTGCATGTAGTGTATTGTGTACTATAATTTGATATATATTTTCATGATTCTATTTATATTCCTGGTATTCTTTGATTTATTTGGTGGTCATTAACTTTTTCTCATTCAACTCGATTGAATACAATGTGGAAACGATTTTTCATTTCACTTTTTATTCTCGTGAGATTCATGATATATTAGCCACTATTTAATTCTGTGTGGTGGATGTACTGCCCATGATTTTATTCTTTGTGTAACATACAATAATTTATTGGTATTTACATATTCATTGTCTGATCATTCATTCATGGGGTGTGTGATTCAAAAGTTACCCAATCGGTAAGGGAACCATTCACCCTACTCTTTTTAAAAGGCTTCTTTTTGTTATGTCTTTTAATTTACATCTTATTATGTTAGGGTTGGTTCTTCTATATCCTTATTGATGAAAATTTTATTTCCATATGGGGATATATACTTTTCTCCATCATCGACATATTTTCTGAATTTTAATGTGACTTCTTTAGGCTGTCAAATTTCTGTTAGAAAACATCTTAACCCAATTTCAATTTTTTTGGATAAACATCTACTTTTTAATTATGTCATGAGATGAATATGTGTGAGTAGCCTTTAATTTTTTGACACTTAGTATCCAATTATATTTGGGGTATTTATATTTATCACACATAATTATGTAATTTATTTATCCTTAATCTAAGGGTACTATCTTTATAAGGGATTTTGTCCCAATTTACATTTCCATTGAGACTTTATTGTTGATATGTACCAATTCACTCTTATATGGTGTACATACTATCCTTTAGGATATTATTTCATTAATAACTATATTATAGTGATATTATTATGTTCTAATTAAATGTTATTGCTAAATTATTTGTATTCTAGGGTCTCTCATTTTGTTAAAAACTCTTTAACTAAAATATCATTTTAAATTTTTTAAAGGTTTATTCTTCAAAATCTCTAACATTAATATCCATGTTTTAAAAAAATTTAAGGATTTATTCATGTGGACATGAATGTTTTTAAATTGAAATTTATTTCAAAAGTTTCAAAGTGGTATGTGACACTTTGATTAAAAAAATCTCATTATTTAATATTTCAAATGGTTTTGAATATAGATTGATAAAAGCTTTGATTTTGTAAATATTTTGAAATGAAATATTTTGATTACAATGTTGAAAAGTTTTCTTTCCATTATGTTTGTCTTATGGGTTATGAATATGTTATGTCTATTGGGCATTATTTACTTATACGAGTGGTTTCATGTTAAACCTAGGGCGGGTGAGCCTGAGATAGCTCTCCAATGCATTGGGTAACGCGACAGAGGTAAATTTGATTGTTTCTCCTAAGATATTTAATGAATATATTATGATGGGTATTCCAAATGCGACTCCCTATGTATCTGTAATCGCTACAATGTATGTTTTATATGGATTCCACAGGTTACCTTTATAATTTATGATTTCTGAGTGTTATTCATAAATCTTATGATTTCATGAGGCAAGTTTTGATTGAAAAGTATGGTTTCATTGTTCTGTATTTATTGATGGGATAATGTTTTCATTCCTTATTTTATATCCCTTAATGAGCTTTTTATACTCATCCCATGTTTTTGAATTGTTTTTCACATGACTTAACGATGAATAAGGGTCAAATATGGGATCATGGAAAAGTCATGTTGTCAAAACATGGAACTAGAGATGACTATTTTTTCAAGAGTTTTATTATATTATATAAAATTGGGTACTAGGTTGAATTGTCTACATGTAATATTCATGTTGTTATATAAATGTTATGACCTAATTTTCTAATACTCTAAACCTAAAAATATCTTTAATGTGAATTATCCATTTAATTTGAGATTATGTAATGTTTATAGATGGTTCCTTATACCACCCATGGGTTTCATTTAGTTTTTGAAAAATTGGAGTGGAAAATTTTATTTTATAAGGAAAATGGAAAAAATTAATAAAATATTTGGCTTGATTATGTGGAGGTGAGTCACACTCTCCAGGAAATAATTCTATGAAGATAAAATATTTTACAAGTCATGGAGGGTCCACTAAGCCCCCATAAAATTAATCAAAGAAATATAAAATCACATTATTTTCATAGTAAATAATATATTTCCCAAAAAAAACATTTATAGTATTTTATTACATCACTGTTTTAACAATATAATGTCCTAAAAATTTATATATATAAATGGTTTTTAATTTTTACTAAAAAATATAACTATCATATAAAATTATGTAAAATTCACTGTTGGATAATTTTGATATCCTGTTACAAAAAAAATATTCATTTTTCCTAAATAATTTTATAAATACATGAAATTTTTTCTTTAAAAATAAATAATGACATTTATTAAAAATTCATTTTTTATTACAAAAACAGTTTTAAAACCATAAATATTAAAATTTTATTCAAAAAAATTTATAATAACATTTGAATTTAAAAAAAATATTTAATAATAATGTTTTATTAAAATATTATTTAATTCAACTATCCATTAATTCATCAAAATAGATTTATTAAATATGCGTAAATATTAACTAAAAATACGATTTATTCTTTAACACCCATTTACAATGTAATAATAAGTAAATGAATATATATTCTTTATATAAAAATCATGTAAATAATCAACATGTTCGTGTCTTGTTACATATCTCCTTCAAACACCCAAATAAGAACTAAGGGCATGCTGTGGAATCAGTAATTCAAGTTCGGGAGATAGGTGATCAATGATGCAGAAGTTAGGGGAGGGTGATTCTGGTGGGTTGGGCCTACAGGTCATGTATTGGGCATTATATGCATCTGGTCCTTCAGGGAATGTATTGGGAGTCATGTCGAGACTTTTGCCTTGGGCCTACGGGTCATGTAGGGGTTCCCCTTCATCACTTAAAAGGGGGATTATCAATAAGAAAATAAAAAATAAAGCCTTCAGGCCATTCAGGACAACATGATGAAGATCATCTTGTTCTGGGTCAAGAGAGAAGCCTAGGGATTCAACCTGATTTCTGAGATGCGATAAATGGGCTTCTTATGAAGAAACTTTACTCAATGAGGCCATAACATCCTTTTTTCTAAGTAAATTGGATTTGTTAAAGACCTATATTCATCTTAATCATGTGATAATTATTCAATGGATATATTAGTAATGGTAACAATTCGTAACGGTATTATAAAATCCAAAAACATAGAACTATGTAAAAGAATATGTTTTATATAACTATTTTATATAGTAAAACATATAATAAGATCAAGATAAATATTAATTAATAAAAGTTTGGGTCATTTAATCTTCCCACCTTATGAAATTTCACACATGACATTTTATTTTCACACACTAAAACTTATAAGGCTTACTCTACTTTATAACTTCCTTCGATTGCCACAATGCTTCTTCAAACATGTTGTTTCACCACAACACCTTCACGAGGGAAACTGTCTTTTTTCATAGAACATTTTATATTCAATCTAAGATCCTCTCTGACTTCTCTTTGTTGGAGAAATCATTCTCAAATTTAACCTCCTATGAATTGATTAAATGGGATGCTTTGCGAATGTACTTCCGCAAAAGTGATACATGGAATACATCACCTAATAGAGATTGGGTCAGTGGGAGTGCTAATGTATAGGCCACTGCTCCAATGTGATCAAGGATCTCAAAAATGGTAGATATACTTTAGAATAACCTTTACATTCTTCCCAAATCTTGTAACTCTCTCCTAGGGTGATATGCGGAGGAATAACATGTCTCAAACATCAAAATCGTGGTCTCTTTGATGATTATTAGTGTATCTCTTTTGTTGAAACTGACCAACAATAATGTGTTTTTTGATGTTCTCAATATTCTACACCATTTCTTTTACAATTTCTAGACCTAATAGTTTTCACACCCCAACATCATCCTATCATGCTAGTGTACTACACCTCTTTCCATAAAGGGCTGCATAAAAAGCCATATGGATGCTTGAGTTGAAACTATTATTGGAATAGAACTCACCTAGAGGAACATATTGATCCATACTATATTTAAGTCCATCAAGCATGCTATCAACAAGGCCTCAAGTGTCTGAATTTTCCACTCAGATTGGCCTTTCTTTTATTGATGGTAATCCTTATTAAAGTTCACCTTAGTAATCAAAGTGTGTTAAATAATCTTCCAAAACATAGAGGTGATCCTTGGATCTCGAATAGATATAATAAATAGTGTAACTCCATATATCCATACCACTTCACTAATGTATATCCATTCCAGATGATCCAATGAGAAATCAAATAGATTTTCAATGATGTGTGCAGTCTTTGAAAGAAGATCCACAACAACCCATATTTCATTGTTTCCATTGGATGTCTTCAGATGTCTAATGAAAAAGTCTATGGGGTTGTTTTTCCATTTCAATTTTGGTATGGGTAATGGTTACATCATCCAATTAGACTTATTACACTCACCATTCACTTCCTAATATACCATACACATTCATGAATACTCATCTATCTCTTTTTTCATGTTATCCCACCAATAATGCTCTTAGATATTTCGATACATCTTTGTGTTTTCTGGGTGAATGGGTAAATTCAAACTATGGACATCATCCAGAAGTTCTTCCATTAAATCTAGATTTGAAGGAACACATAGTCTTGACACAAATCTCATGATTCCTTTTTCACTAACATTGAACTCTGATTATTTCCCTTTTTGTGAGTATCCACTTTCTTATGAATTCCCACATCATTCTTTTGAGCATCCTTTAACCATTCCAAAAGAGACGATTGAGTAATAATTGGTTAATGTATTGATGATGTTCCATTTTTTATGATTCCCAATTATATCTTCATCCATTCTAAGAAGATTTTATCCTTTCCAATTATCATCAATGATATAATTAGTTTGTCCATTATACGTAGTGCATCTTCTTCCATGTTCACTTTACTTGGGTGGTAATGGATTGAACAATCACAATATTTGATTAGATATAACCATCTTCATTGCCACATATTCATCTTGTTTTGTGTGAATATGTATACATGAGGATTTTGTGATCTGTATATATTTCACACTTCACCGCAAAGAGGCATTGTCACGAAATTTTATAAGTGAAGATTACTATTGACAACTACAGATCATATGGTGGATATTTTTTCATAGGAAAATTTAATTTCATTGAAGCATAGGAAATTACATTTTCATTGTGCAGCAACACACAGCTTAGGACCATCATTGAAGCATCACTGAATACAATAAAATGTTCTCAATATGTGGTATTTGTGGGCATGGGCATAGCGATAAACCTCTATTTCAAATCGTTGAAGATATATCAACATTAATCGCTCCATGAAACTTGACTCCCTTCCAAGATAAATTGGTAAGAGGGTTTGAAAATTGTATGAACTTTCTGAAAAATCGTAAATAATATCCAGCTAACCCAAAGAAGCTATGTATATCCTTCATATATGATTCCTCATCCATCTCTCTACTGCAGCTATCTAGGAGGGATCAAACGATATCTCATTGCATGTGATAATATTACCTACAAATAATAACTCCTTCGACTAAAACTCCTACTTGATGTACATTTCATACTTATTATCCTCTCCCAAGGTCTCTAGTATAGTGTATAGATGCTCCTCATGCTACTCATGGGTTTTGGAGTATATTAGAATTTAATTAATGAAGAATACCACAAATTTGTTGAAATAATTTCTAAATACTATATTCACCAAGACCATGAAATGTGTGGGAGCATTAATGAGTCCAAAAGTCATTACTATGAATATAGTTTCTATACCTTCTACAAAAATCAATCTTCGGGATATCCTCCTTCTTCTGACGTACTTGGTAATATCTCGACCACATATCCACCATGGAGAATTATTGTTCTCCACATAGTTTATTAAACAAGTAATATGTTTTGGGTAGTGGACACTTGTTATTTATATTGATATTGTAGAGCTCATGATAATCACTGCAATTGTTAATTGACCCTTCATTCTTCGTGATGAAGAAAATTGGTGCACCCAATGGTGAAGAACTTGGTCATACAAACCCTTTATCCAGATTATCACGTAGTTGTTTTTCCATATCCTCAAGCTCCAAAATAGCCATTATATATTGAGACTCAGATATTTTCAATTCCTAGGTTATATGATCGATTGAGAAATCATCATCTCTTCTACATGGAAGATTTGAAAATAAATTTGGAATCAATTTAGAAACATCCCTCACAATATGAATTTATTCAAGTATGGTTGCTTCCTTAGAATCCATCATCAATGAAAAATACATGTTCTCATAGGGTATTAATATCCACACTTGAGATAATGGTACTAAATAACAGCCATCCACATCCTTTCACTTGTATAGAATCAGCGATTGATTCGATATGTGGAGATTTATTTCCCTCTCACTGCAATTTATGTCGGCTCTATTTTGGGAAATCCACTCCTAGCTTTGAATTTCATAAAATTACACCAGAGGGAATCTTAAATGATTATTTTGGAAGTTAAATCAACAAATTACGATAGGGGAAGAGTTACATTCATGGGATGCATTGATTTCCCAATTTTCTGTTCTCACTGACATCATTACATCCATGATTTGTGGTGGTGTTGTAATTTTTCTACTAAACATTTTGGTTATAAAAGAATGCATAGCACCAGAATCAAAAATTAATCTTGTTATTATTGAATTTATAAATATCATACCTTTCACCGCATTGTTTTTAGTGTTCTCTTTGGTGATAGTGATAGAAAATTCTCACCCTTCTTTCCTTGGAAGATGTTAGTTGCCTTCGAAAACACATGCCATAGGGAACTAGTTTGAAATGAGCTCATGCAAATTTTAATTGAAGAAATGAACAATGATTTGAGGTTAAAATAGTGCATCCAAATCCTCTGTCTTAGCCATGTGTTTTTCTTTTTGGTAGTTAATGTCTATATTCCCTTCTCATCCACGCAAAAATCATATCCTCATCTCCTTGAAGAAATTTGATGGGTTCTTCATTCCATACTTTTGGAAAGTGGAGTGCTGGAATTTCATAGTACCATTGGATTTATCCAACAGTCCACTAGAATTAAATTAAAATTTCCTCTCATTATCCTTATTATATCCATAATATTAGATTAACTCTATTTCGACCTAGAGGGCACATCAGACAATTTCATCATGGCTATCGATGTCATGGATCACTAGGGCTTTCCTTAGTCTAGGTTTTATCCCATCCATAAAGCAATTAACAATGCATTATAGGGTAATGATCCTGAAGGATACATATCATTCAAGGCTTCTGATGTTTTGTTCGTATGCTCTGATGAATTTGTTATCTTTTTTCCATTATGTCTGTTAAGACAATTTCCATATTATGTCATAGGGTGCGAGGAAAATATTTATCAGAAAACCTTTTCTTGAAATCCATATAATCTAACACCTCAATATCTTCCTCTGGATTCATATTTTTGATCAATGTCCACCATCGATCAGTTTCACCCTCCATACGATATGTATCAAGAATAACCTTCTATTGTTCAAAACATTGAAGTATACCGAAGATATTCTCAATTAAGTTGATCAATTATTCGATGATTGAGGGATCAGATGATCCCTTAAAAGTAGGTTTCCATTATCTCATAATGCTCTCGATTTGGAATTGTTATTTTTTAGGGGGGTTTGGATGTTCCTCTTGATCATTGATTCTATTAAAAACATGAGTAAACTTAAAGAATATCTGTAGAGACCCGATGCCTGACGTACATTGACATTACATTACTTTTGCGGAATACTTAGTACATAACAAAAACACACACTAAAGGATCGTAATAGTTTAGTGTCTTTGGAAACTCGGAACGTAATCTTCTAATCGTGGTGAAAGTTCTTCAATATCTCCCATAAAGGTCATCCCTTTTTTTTACCTAAAACCTTTCTTTATATCCTGGGGAAAAGAAAACATAAAAGGGTGAGCTCAAATGCTCAGTAAGGGTAAACAAAAGAAATATCAATCACATCATATATATAAGAACATAGCTTTTGGAAATCTTAACCTGCAAAAAAACTCATAATATCATAACATGGGATAAATCATAGAAGTGAAATGTAATCCCAAAAATCATAACTTAAAACATGAAACTTTGTGGCATACACACATAATCATAGATAATCATTTCTTGTTAGTCAAGACTCAACGCCAAGACTATCTTAGTGGACAAAGTCCCATTCTGAATCGAGTAACCCTCGTTTCAGTCCTGTTTCACTGAACCAGTATAACCTACCATTTCAGCCATGTCTATCTCATGAGATATAAAATCTTTACCCAATGCATTGGAGGGAGATATAGGTCCCACCCATCTTATAATGAATCCTTTCTTATGTGTGGCACATAATCATAAACCATACATCATAGCGTAACCCATGTAATAAAAATGGAATTCTTAAACAACATGACATCATAAAACAATTCATATAAGATAAAGGAATTCATAAAAATATTTCCATCACAACATAATCAAATCCATGTTATAATAGGGATAAAAAACAGAACCCTTTTATTATCTTATATGGAAGATAATTCTGATAAAATACTTGAACTCCATTCTTGAGGAAAATATCGTTTCTACTTCAAAAACATTTTTCCTTTCATAACATGTCATACGACTTTAAAACAAAAGAAGATGATTAAAAATAAACTTGAAAACTTGTAAAGGAAGCTTCTTGGAAATAATGTTTTAAAAATCCATTCATGCCGTATAAGTTAAAAAAAACATTCTTCTCGTACTTTTGTCGGAAAAGTAAAAAAAGTACCTCGTATAAAAAAACGACAAAAGATTCCTTTCATATTCTTTACTAAAAACTCACCGAAGGGTAAAATTGGATTTAAACTATTTTAAGTGGATGGAAACAATATTACATATTGAGGGAACATGGATGTGGATGATAAAAAACACCCCAGTAAATACTTACGAATAAACAATCTCGGATAAAAATGAGATTGTCATATTTCCCTTACCTTAGGTCCGACTTGCTTTGTAAGTGTCCGAACCTCCTGTATAATGATTTAAATCATGTTATTGACTTATTACAGAATCATATTCATTGTTATGATATCATATATGGTTCACTTATGACATTATATTACCCGTTCTTTTGTAAATTCCATGTTAAAGAAGCGTTTTGGGTAAAATCGTTTCATTTATCGTAGGTGTTTTGACTTGTTGTTCTTGACATCATTATTACTTATATCATAATTTACTCACTTTCAGAATATAAAATATGATTTATATATCATATATATTCAGTATATATATATATATAATAGGTAGATAAATAAAATGAAAAACACCGTTCATGGAGACGGTAGTCCGTACGTACGCATGAACGCTGTTTTCCTTTCCTTATTGTCTTGAATGGAAGTAAGTTGATGACATACATATATATATATACATAAATCCAGTAACTTTATAATGTCATATATTTCATTATTATTTCTTATATATACTTTATAATCATTCTTAAATGGTTAACATGGAGAATGAATCTCATCGCGTCGTGGAGACGGTAGTCCGTACGTACGCACGAGCGATGATATCATTTCTATAAATATTGAATTGAATTGGAGTGGATTATACAATATATCAGAATCAATATGATGTTGTAATAACTATGTATAGTTATTCTTTACACCATTATACCCATCCATGTAAGGTGGTGGTGGAAAATAGATTACACCACGGCGTGGAGACGGTATTCCGTACGTACGCACGCGCGGTGATTTCTTTTTCCGTAGGATGGATAGATGGTGAAATAGGGTTGTTTCATAATTATAATAACATATCAGTATATTAGTGATACTGATGTTATTACTTGATAATGAAACAACCTAAGAAGAAGTGGAAGAAGAAATAAAGATGAAAGAATTGGTAACGGTAATTTCCTCTTCTTTGAAGTGCCTCTTTGAGACCTCCTCTTAGGGCACTAGAATTGGTCTTTGAGGAAGACCAGAACCTCTAGGATGTTGATAGGGAAGTGGAGAAGAGATTTTGGCAGGGTTTGGCCGAGCTTGAGTGCTCAAATTGGTGTGAGGAGGAGGGGGAGGAGGTGTCCTTTTATAGGGGAGGAGAGGGGCACCTTAGGAATACCTCAAAATATTATTTTATATTAAAGTCAAAATCGGTTTATAATGGTTCCAAAGGGTCTTATTTCGAAGCTAAAGTGGGGATGGGTCGAAATCCTATCAACCAATAGAATTTAGACAAGTTTAGGATATTATTTTAACATTATCAATTAGATTTAACTCTAAGTTAAATAATTTAACATTTACCGTGTCTTTTTGTTTTCTTTCACTATATGGTTAATACACTTACTATAACATGCCAAACGAACCCCAAATTGTTTATTATTAATATATATATCCTTATCTAAGTCATTTGGCCGAACCTTAGATTTTTAGGAATAAAATAACAATTAATAATATAATATTTGATTTAAAAACTATTTTGTGTCAATTTTGACACTATTTGATATATGATTTTTTTGTGAAAGTCATAACAGAATTAAATGTTCGAAACAAGTTGATTAAATCAACATTAATATATCATAGTATCCTATAAAATTAGTGGAATTCATAAAAAGTCTCAAATTACATTTATTTTGGTGTTTATAACATCAATTATGTCAATATTTCGTTAACAAGATAATTACTGCATCATCTTTGTGTCATAAATAAATTAAAATATTTGATGTATAAAAATTACAAATAAAATACCATCATGTAGGAAATCGTTTTAGCTTTCTAATGAATATTTACAATCGAATTTATCTTATGTATAACCCCATATTAAAAATGTTTTAGTAAATAAACTTTGATTTTAACTCTTTTAACCCTTCTTTAAATAAATTAATAATAAATGTCCTAATCTAATCGAAGTGGGCCTAAATGGTCATATTATATTCATAAGGTTGTTTTTGGTCGAATTACACTTATCCAATAGAATTAGGACATGTGTTAGGGTAATAGTAATATCATATTTACCCTTAGTTACCCTTTTTACTATTAACCGTGGTAAAAAAAAGTAAAAAGTTACTATTCACCAAAAATTATTTTCATCTCATTGAACCACATTTTAGTCCTTGATATTAACCGTGTCTGTCGGATTTTCAAAATTCTATTCACAGAAGCGGTAAAATTAAGTTTTATGCAAAATTCTGTTTTTAACCTACCACTTAGTAGTTTCACTATTCATCAAAAATTGATGTTTTTCAGAACAATGCCAAAATTTCATCCTAAGCTATATTTCATATTCCGAATTCAAAAATGAAGTCTATTTTACCAAATTCATAACATAGAAGTTGCATTAATTAATTTTATAATTAAATCTCGTTGTTAAAACAAATAGCGTGTTTTTAAGAAACAATATCTATCAAAAGATTGACACTTGTTTATGTCTGGTTTAAATGTGAAATTACATCCAATGACCAACATTGTATTAAATTGTAAAAATATATTCTAAATATACTTTAAAACAACTCAAATTAATAATTTATCACTATTAATTATTTTGATTAAAAAAGTTGTTTTTAATTATAATTTAGTAATTTTCACTATTCATCAGAATATGAAAGTTATCCGAAAAGTACCAAAATTTCACCCTAAGCTAATTTCGATATTATGAATCCAAAAATGAATTCCATTTTGAAAAATAAAATTAAAAAATTTCAAAAAGTGGTTATTACTATTCATAACGGCTAGTTTTAATAATATTTTAATAGCGTATTGTTGTTTAGTGAAACTCGTTATTGCGTACTACACACGCTATCGAAGAAGGTCGTGATTGCGTGTAATTCAAGGCAAATCAAGGATGCATGTTGTGAAAGCTCTTTTTGGTGTAGCGTACAACACAAGACATTAGTGAAATAAAAAAAGAATATTTTTCATAAAATCTCGGGCTGTTACATTCTACCCCCCTTAAAATGAATTTCGCCCTCGAAATTCGTCGGGGTTATAAATGGTTTACTATTCGAAAGTTTCTTTAATAGAAACCCACATCGTAAAAAAGGAATACCAAAACTTGGCTTTAAAAACTAAAGTATGAAATGTAACGATTACCCAAATAAACTAATCACTGGGTTTCCACATAGGTGAAAATATGGATATGGAAGAGAAATCTAACCATCATGTTCTGATGGAGAGTGGTAGAGAACATGGCTATGGAAAAGCCAGTAATCACAAATCCATAGATTTATGATGATATAAGGTACCATCTGATTCATCAGGTATAAGATCACTAGGACAACATTTTTGGTTTTCAAGATCATTTCCCTAATGTTAAAGAATTTGAATTAGAATAAATACTTACTTTATTTTGGTACAATCTCACTGTTGTTCGTGCCTTTAACAATTTCCACTTCATCTCTTAAATAAATGAAGTTGAATTTGTTATTCGTGAAGTGTTAGCAGATCATGTGATAGAATGACGGGTCATTCCATCTGTCTCAAAAGGTTAGCAAAATTTATATACATAAGTCGATCTATAGTGGGATTAATCCTATATGGTTCCTAAAATGGGCTTACACTTCATATATCATACTGCTTAATATAATAACACTAGTTTCTACTAAACAGGGACTTCCTGTAGGTCAGTGGTAGGCGATAAAGGCCAGTCGCACTTTGGTTGTGGGTTCGATTCCCACATCCTTGTCTGACGCGATGGGTTGTTGCCGTCCTGCAGGTTGTCCTTTTTCTAAAGCTATATTAATATAACATCCCATCAATAATATCGAAAAAACGTTTTATCCTAACTTATGTCCAACATAATCCATTCTAATCTTTAGGCTTATCCATAATATTGTAGTCCACTCTCATAACATAGTGAAAACGATTACCAGAGATTTAATACCATCGTTGATCCCCATATATCATAAGATATGTTTTGTTGGTCACATTCCAAACATTCAAAGTCCTTAATCATGTATTCTTTTGAATACCCATTGAACCTTAGTGAAAACATGAATGCAGTTAAAAGTTAACACTTTCCACATACAAAAATCCTCAAAATTCTATATACTCAAACCATGATATCACTTAGTCCTTATATCAATCATGAGCTCATGCATACAATCAAACATATCATTATCATCTTATCCCTTCATTAAGCGCATATCATCTACTTTCCAAAAATACTTGTACCATTCATCACATACTTTCAAAACATAAGGAAAGACAACAATGTAACAATCCTTAGATGTCTCCTTATTCCATAGTACCATGAGATTCTTTATACAACATTACACTTGATAAACATGTAATCATTCCACTACCTTCTTAAACCATTGACCGAGCTTCAACAATTCTTTCATCTCACATATCATTTTTAGTATCATCATCATCATCAACATAAATACTACCCATACGACCATACTGATTCTCTTCATGAGACTTTCCCATAGGGAATTGGTTTGCATAATGCCCGTACATTCCACATTTAAAACATTTAACCATTGTTGATGTCGTAGCAATACCATTATCCTCATCCCTGGTGTTAACTGAACCTTTTCCTTTGCACTTACTGGCTTTGTGTCCTTCTTTTCCACACCCAAAGCATCTTCCAGTTCCTTTGAAACATTCTCCTTGATGCCTCTTCCCACATGATTTACATAGGGGAAATTGAACTTTCTTTCCTCTATGATCATCATGAAACTCCATCTTTCTCTTATTAGCCGAGTCAAGAAACTTACCAAATTTTACTTTATTAATCATATTATGAGATTGCTGATTCGGCATAATAATGATGTTTGGACTTCCAAATCCCATTTCATTTGGTTGCTCATAAAAAATATCATTCCATTGTCCAGCATATCCTCCATTATCATGAATCACCTTGTTTCCATCCATTTTCTAAAACCCAAAAAGAATAGTGTGAGAGGAAAAAATCATGCTAGGGAAAACAACATTATAAAGGGGGAGTACCTTCAATATCTAACATCTTAGGTTTAATTCTATTATCGTTAGCGTAGTTCTAGTACTATAACCTAAACGTATACTTAACCTTAGGGACATCCCTAGACATACCTTAGAAATATCTCTAGGGATCTCACTAAAGTTCTCGCATCCTAGTTTCCAAAGGTTGACTAAACCTTTCCTTTGATACCAACTGTAGAGACCCGAAGCCTGACGTACATTGACATTACATTACTTTTGCGGAATACTTAGTACATAACAAAAACACACACTAAAGGATCGTAATAGTTTAGTGTCTTTGGAAACTCGGAACGCAATCTTCTAATCGTGGTGAAAGTTCTTCAATATATCCCATAAAGGTCATCCCTTTTTTTACCTAAAACCTTTCTTTATATCCTAGGGAAAAGAAAACATAAAAGGGTGAGCTCAAATGCTCAGTAAGGGTAAACAAAAGAAATATCAATCACATCATATATATAAGAACATAGCTTTTGGAAATCTTAACCTGCAAAAAAACTCATAATATCATAACATGGGATAAATCATAGAAGTGAAATGTAATCCCAAAAATCATAACTTAAAACATGAAACTTTGTGGCATACACACATAATCATAGATAATCATTTCTTGTTAGTCAAGACTCAACGCCAAGACTATCTTAGTGGACAAAGTCCCATTCTGAATCGAGTAACCCTCGTTTCAGTCCTGTTTCACTGAACCGGTATAACTTACCATTTCAGCCATGTCTATCTCATGAGATATAAAATCTTTACCCAATGCATTGGAGGGATATATAGGTCCCACCCATCTTATAATGAATACTTTCTTATGTGTGCCACATAATCATAAACCATACATCATAGCGTAACCCATGTAATAAAAATGGAATTCTTAAACAACATGACATCATAAAACAATTCATATAAGATAAAGGAATTCATAAAAATATTTCCATCACAACATAATCAAATCCATGTTATAATAGGGATAAAAAACAGAACCCTTTTATTATCTTATATGGAAGATAATTCTGATAAAATACTTGAACTCCATTCTTGAGGAAAATATCGTTTCTACTTCAAAAACATTTTTCCTTTCATAACATGTCATACGACTTTAAAACAAAAGAAGATGATTAAAAATAAACTTGAAAACTTGTAAAGGAAGCTTCTTGGAAATAATGTTTTAAAAATCCATTCATGCCGTATAAGTTAAAAAAAACATTCTTCTCGTACTTTTGTCGGAAAAGTAAAAAAAGTACCTCGTATAAAAAAAACGACAAAAGATTCCTTTCATATTCTTTACTAAAAACTCACCGAAGGGTAAAATTGGATTTAAACTATTTTAAGTGGATGGAAACAATATTACATATTGAGGGAACATGGATGTGGATGATAAAAAACACCCCAGTAAATACTTAAGAATAAACAATCTCGGATAAAAATGAGATTGTCATATTTCCCTTACCTTAGGTCCGACTTGCTTTGTAAGTGTCCGAACCTCCTGTATAATGATTTAAATCATGTTATTGACTTATTACAGAATCATATTCATTGTTATGATATCATATATGGTTCACTTATGACATTATATTACCCGTTCTTTTGTAAATTCCATGTTAAAGAAGCGTTTTGGGTAAAATCGTTTCATTTATCGTAGGTGTTTTGACTTGTTGTTCTTGACATAATTATTACTTATATCATGATTTACTCACTTTCAGAATATAAAATATGATTTATATATCATATATATTCAGTATATATATATATAATAGGTAGATAAATAAAATGAAAAACACCGTTCATGGAGACGGTAGTCC
This sequence comes from Viscum album, assembly GCA_963277665.1. Taxonomy (NCBI): domain Eukaryota; kingdom Viridiplantae; phylum Streptophyta; class Magnoliopsida; order Santalales; family Viscaceae; genus Viscum; species Viscum album. The sequence goes on along the minus strand of OY728130.1, from coordinate 622,055,818 downwards.
GTACGTACGCATGAACGCTGTTTTCCTTTCCTTATTGTCTTGAATGGAAGTAAGTTGATGACATACATATATATATATATACATAAATCCAGTAACTTTATAATGTCATATATTTCATTATTATTTCTTATATATACTTTATAATCATTCTTAAATGGTTAACATGGAGAATGAATCTCATCGCGTCGTGGAGACGGTAGTCCGTACGTACGCACGAGCGATGATATCATTTCTATAAATATTGAATTGAATTGGAGTGGATTATACAATATATCAGAATCAATATGATGTTGTAATAACTATGTATAGTTATTCTTTACACCATTATACCCATCCATGTAAGTTGGTGGTGGAAAATAGATTACACCACGGCGTGGAGACGGTATTCCGTACGTACGCACGCGCGGTGATTTCTTTTTCCGTAGGATGGATAGATGGTGAAATAGGGTTGTTTCATACTTATAATAACATATTAGTATATGAGTGATACTGATGTTATTACTTCATCATGAAACAACCTAAGAAGAAGTGGAAGAAGAAATAAAGATGAAAGAATTGGTAACGGTATTTACCTCTTCTTTGAAGTGCCTCTTTGAGACCTCCTCTTAGGGCACTAGAATTGGTCTTTGAGAAGACCAGAACCTCTAGGATGTTGCTAGGGAAGTGGAGAAGAGATTTTGGCAGGGGTTGGCCGAGCTTGAGTGCTCAAATTGGTGCGAGGAGGAGGGGGAGGAGGTGTCCTTTTATAGGGGAGGAGAGGGGCACCTTAGGAATACCTCAAAATATTATTTTATATTAAAGTCAAAATCGGTTTATAATGGTTCCAAAGGGTCTTATTTCGAAGCTAAAGTGGGGATGGGTCTAAATCCTATCAACCAATAGAATTTAGACAAGTTTAGGATATTATTTTAACCTTATCAATTAGATTTAACTCTAAGTTAAATAATTTAACATTTACCGTGTCTTTTTGTTTTCTTTCACTATATGGTTAATACACTTACTATAACATGCCAAACGAACCCCAAATTGTTTATTATTAATATATATATCCTTATCTAAGTCATTTGGCCGAACCTTAGATTTTTAGGAATAAAATAACAATTAATAATATAGTATTTGATTTAAAAACTATTTTGTGTCAATTTTGACACTATTTGATATATGATTTTTTTGTGAAAGTCATAATAGAATTAAATGTTCGAAACAAGTTGATTAAATCAACATTAATATATCATAGTATCCTAGAAAATTAGTGGAATTCATAAAAAGTCTCAAATTACATTTATTTTGGTGTTTATAACATCAATTATGTCAATATTTCGTTAACAAGATAATTACTGCATCATCTTTGTGTCATAAATAAATTAAAATATTTGATGTATAAAAATTACAAATAAAATACCATCATGTAGGAAAGCTTTTTAGCTTTCTAATGAATATTTACAATCGAATTTATCTTATGTATAACCCCATATTAAAAATGTTTTAGTAAATAAACTTTGATTTTAACTCTTTTAACCCTTCTTTAAATAAATTAATAATAAATGTCCTAATCTAATCGAAGTGGGCCTAAATGGTCATATTATATTCATAAGGTTGTTTTTGGTCGAATTACACTTATCCAATAGAATTAGGACATGTGTTAGGGTAATAGTAATATCATATTTACCCTTAGTTACCCTTTTTACTATTAACCGTGGTAAAAAAAAGTAAAAAGTTACTATTCACCAAAAATTATTTTCATCTCATTGAACCACATTTTAGTCCTTGATATTAACCGTGTCTGTCGGATTTTCAAAATTCTATTCACAGAAGCGGTAAAATTAAGTTTTATGCAAAATTCAGTTTTTAACCTACCACTTAGTAGTTTCACTATTCATCAAAAATTGATGTTTTTCAGAACAATGCCAAAATTTCATCCTAAGCTATATTTCATATTCCGAATTCAAAAATGAAGTCTATTTTACCAAATTCATAATATAGAAGTTGCATTAATTAATTTTATAATTAAATCTCGTTGTTAAAACAAATAGCGTGTTTTTAAGAAACAATATCTATCAAAAGATTGACACTTGTTTATGTCTGGTTTAAATGTGAAATTACATCCAATGACCAACATTGTATTAAATTGTAAAAATATATTCTAAATATACTTTAAAACAACTCAAATTAATAATTTATCACTATTAATTATTTTGATTAAAAAAGTTGTTTTTAATTATAATTTAGTAATTTTCACTATTCATCAGAATATGAAAGTTATCCGAAAAGTACCAAAATTTCACCCTAAGCTAATTTCGATATTATGAATCCAAAAATGAATTCCATTTTGAAAAATAAAATTACAAAATTTCAAAAAGTGGTTATTACTATTCATAACGGCTAGTTTTAATAATATTTTAATAGCGTATTGTTGTTTAGTGAAACTCGTTATTGCGTACTACACACGCTATCGAAGAAGGTCGCGATTGCGTGTAATGCAAGGCAAATCAAGGATGCGTGTTATGAAAGCTCTTTTTGGTGTAGTGTACAACACAAGACATTAGTGAAATAAAAAAAGAATATTTTTCATAAAATCTCGGGCTGTTACAATATCGTGACAAAGTTTGTGATTCCCAATCCTATCATATTAAGTATCTCATTAGATAATTCATCACATTGATCGCCATATTAGTTGTTAGCCCATGTCACTCTATTACCGTATATTATATGGAATAAATAGAATTGTAGGGGTAACACATAAAGGGTAATCCAATAAAAAAAGTTATTACATATAAATTACATATATTTTTTTAACTTATGAATTTATAGGTTTCCATCGATGTTATCCATGATATCTTTCCCAACATATATTATAGGGGAACTTTTTATTCCATTAATCATGGTTCATACGAATAATATGAATCTATCAAAGAATATCCTCCAAGAGTGTCATAACTAAGAGTTCAGTATGGCCCATTGTCCTGCACGAGTTCTCGTTTGAGTCTAACCAAAAGATGTGTTTTCATGTTTTACCCCATGATACATTTGTTTTAGATATACCTTTAAATTTTGGTATCTAGATAAGGATTTATTTTATTTATAAAACACTTACTCTATACTCACCCAAATTTAGGGATGTTTTTTATTTTACATAGTCTTATCCCTAAGGCTTTCACTTGGGATTTCTAATCATAATCCTCAAAATAATTAAACCTATCCTCCAATACCATCTATAACAACACCTCTCATTATTTTACACATCAAAATGGTTTAATACATAAGAATGCACATTACACAACTTTGAGGATTTATAGGTCTAGTATATTTGTAAATTAGGAATGTTATATAACAGCTTAGAAGATAAAATACAACATCTTTATAGAAAACTTATTTACATGGACTCAACATTCCTTTTTACTTAGTATTAAATAGGGTATCCTGGGGACACACATAAGAAAAGGGTTATCTATAAATCCCATTAATTGAGTAAAAAAAATTTAATTATGAATAAAATACAGGTTAGGAAACATGAATATCAATGAAGAATAAAAGAAACATGAATATAAAATCATGATATCGAATGATTATCATACAATGGAGGTTTGGAAACAACATTTAACATGATTTTATCACTTGACAAGGATAATTGCACATGGGGTATGATTAAACCCTCATTGAACTTGATTTATCATGAGTAGACCTTCGTTTAACTTGTTGTATCATGATACTAATTTTTACCCAATTCGTTGGAGTGATATCAGGGAGCACCATCCTTAATCATTTAATTTCATGCATAAGTGTGCCACATAGATCATAAAACATAAGTTCATTGAACATAATGATTTATTATATAAATGAGTGATATGAATAAATTTATGCAATTAATCAATAAAAAATTATATTTTTATAATGGAGAATAACCTAGAAATATAAATGGGTATGATATTTACTTACATGATGATTTTGGCATGGGAAAATTTGGTGTACCTTCGGCAGCATAACTACTTCAAATGGAAATCATAACATGCATTGATGGGATAGAAACTGTTATATTATAATTTATTCATTAAATGGATTTTTAGGGGTTCAGGAATATAATATCTTAAAATATGTACTTGATTTTAGATTCATAATATAAAATATTTTCCTGAATGTGAATGAGCATAAGGAATTCCATTGCGGAATTTCTGCATGGTAAAAAGTGTACATGGAAGGAATTAATGAGAGAGAAAGGGGTATGTAACTATTCAAACATATGTATTGAACTATGGGGGATGTGAGAAATCACACCCCAACGTTTTTAATTTTAATTAAATGGGCATAATGACATAACGAAACCTGGACAAAAATGAGATAGGGGAAATACCTTACTTGGAAGTATGATCCCAAAGGATTATGTGAGGCTTGGGAGAGGATACATGGTATCTTAGGATACCTAAGTAGGAAAATAGAAAGAGATGGTAGTGGGAGGTCAATATCCAAAGGTTCTGAATGAAGCGGAATGGGAGATTTAGTGGGATTATAAAGGATGCATGAGGGAATTCATTATTAGTTTGGTTTTTCACACTACACATTATACTAATCAAAAAGAAAAACTATTCCATGATTTTTTCCAATGGTTTTTTCCAAGTTGGATTAGAAAATATTATTTTTTAGTAACAATGTCTGGAAATATTATAATATTTTGATTTCATATATGGAGGAGAGTCCCACTCTCACAGAATTCATTTTATAATGATTAAATATTTTATAACTCTTGTAGGGTTTCTAATCCACCATAAAATTAATCAAAAAAATCAAAAATCACATTATATGATTGGTAAAACATATATTGTCCAAACATCCCTTTTATAGTTTTTATTAAAGCATTATTGGTTCATTATGATGTCATAAAACACAATATATTTTAAATTGTATTTAATTTTAACTCAAAAATTCCACTATCTTAGAAAATTATGAAAAATTCACCAGTGTAAAATTTTGAAATCCAGATTCCAAAAATAATATTTATTTTATCTAAATAATTTCATAAATATGCAAATTTTCTATTTTAAAATATGAATCAACATTTATTGATAATTCAAGGTTTTTGACTAAAACATATTCAAAAAATAAAAATTACATTTTTATTCATAATAATTATATGATTATTTTTATTTAATAAAAAGTAATTAAAAAAATTACATTTTACTAAAATAATAATTAATTCAAAAATCGATTAATTCATAAAATTAATTTTCTTAATTGAGTTTAAATATTAACTATAAATATTATTTTTTGAATTAAATACCATTTACAATGTAACGATAATAACATGAATATATATTATTTATATAAATATAATGAACATATCCATTGTTCTAATGTCTTCTTTCATATCACCTTCAGACAACCCCATAAGACTTAAGGTAACGGGGTGAGATTGTAACATACTCTTGGCTTGGATAAAATCACTTGGATGGTAATCTATATTATCTCCCACTTGTCTTATAGGAAATTTTGTTCAATTATAACGTGTTGAAACATAGATTGGGATTGGCTGGGAGCAAAACCCAATGATGCTACCTAATTCCTGAGCTCGGAAAACTGGGCTTTGTATGGATCAATTATACTAGATGAGTCCATTTATTCCTTTTTCTTAATAAATTTTATTTTTAATTCCCTATATAAATATTAATGATGTTATCAGTATTCAACGACTATATTAGCAATAGTAACAATTGTTAATGGTATTTTGAAATCCAAAAACATAAAACCAATGAAAAGAATATGTTTTATATAACCATTATACTAAAGAATATAATTATTTATAAAAATAGATTTTTCATTAATATAAGTTTTGGTCGTTATAGGATATGTTATTGTCACTCGTTTTTATAGAGGACTAGGGTGATGCAAAGCAATGAGATCCATCATACACTAATTCTTTACGAATAAGGGTATAAGCATAATATTTTTGATTATATGTTCTATAAATAAAATTATTGTGATATACATGACATATTTAGAAACCATAAAAGATAATATATCATTTTATTCTGACATTATAACTCATTGATAGATGATAATGCCGTTTGTGTAAGTGTTGACTGCCACCTTCACAAAGCATTATGACTATATTTTTATCACCACACCATGTTTATGATATATATAATAATATTTATTTAATTAAAATTATATAAATGATATTATTATTTTTATTATAATATAATATTTTACTTCACCCCTATCAATAATGATCATTGAAAAATGGAAATGTTCCTCATGTGTATGATCAACCTACAGTCTCAATTGTTGTAATGTAGTTGATTTTTCACAAATATATTTCATTATTAGTTTTAATTGTATACTTTATACACATATGATAATTATTTCATTATTATTATTCTAGATTTTTTTATATAATATCCCCTTTCAGTATTTTGAACATACACATGTCATTTTTTGATATAAAATCCAAATATTTTCGAAACATATAATGTAAACATAATAGATTAAATAATAATATATAACATGGTCATAGATGAAAAGAGAGTAACAATAACCTAGAAATAGGTTATTAAAAAAATAATATTAACATATTATTATTCTTCATGAACATTTATAACCTATGTGATGAGTCAGATTCAAGGTAAGGGTTTCTCATCTCACCTTTATTTCTACAATAAATATTCATTATTCTCCTCCCATTTATTTATTGTTATGTATATAATTTCCATTTTTTTTATATAATTAAAAAATTTATCTTCATGGTACTCAATATTTTATTTAGATTTATTTCATTTATAGGGATTATTATATAGTATTTACCAATATGTTAATAGTATATTTTACAATTTCATCATTATTATGTATTTTTTATACCTCCATTAGTGGTTATATTTTATATTTCCATCATATAATCAATATATATTACTCTACTTTGGTTATAAATGAAGTTTTTCATATATTAGTTCCAATTTTCTCTCTTTATTACAAAAAAATAATTACAAAAATGATTTTAATAAAATCAGTCATTATTTCTCTATTTAGCCAAAATCATTTTTCATAAAAATACATTTTATGTAAAAATATATTAAATATGTATTCGTAAATTTTTAAAAAACATTATAATATAATTTTAATAAGTTTTTTTGTAGTTTTTAAGGTAATCTTCATGTCATTTTCAAAATAATTCATGTTTAGATTGTACCAAAAAAAGAAGGAATATTTGTTTTAACATATTTTTCATGAACATTATTTTTCGACGTAATGAATAAAAATTTTATTGATCCTTATTTTACATGATTTAAAATTTAATTTCAAAATAAATTATTTTCAAAAACGTTTTTCAACATTATAGTTTAAAATGTGATTTTCAAAATACAATGTCTAATTTCTAAAAAAAATTAATCATGAAATTTATTTTTCATCAATAACATCAATACATTATTATAATTTTGATCCCCATGTTATATATAGTGTTAATAACATAATTTTAATTTTCTTGGAAGTCTTATGATTAATTTGAATGGGGATGTAAAACATTGTACCCATTAATCATTTTTCCTTATAGGGTTTATGAATATGTTTTTTTTATTTTGGTTGGAAATAAAATGTCATATGTTAGATGTTTTCAATAGAAATGTTTATGTTTCTTAGGTTTCACCCATTTATATTGGGAATTATTTAGAGTTAGTATATGATGGTATAGTCCCACGATATTTATAGGGACCCGACCTTAAAGATTACATAATCTAGAATTAATGGAATCATTTGCATTGAGGAACTTTTCAGGTTTAAAACTTTTGAGAATTAGCCCATAAATATTACATCACATCTCAAAAATTACATTTTATACACTTTTACTTAGATTCCGTTTTTTTCATAAAATAAAAAGTATTGAAAAAAGAGTCATGTTAATTCCCATGTTTAAGACATCTTGAATTTTCATTAATCCTATATTTGACCCTATTAATCTTTAAGTCCTATGAAAAATATTTGAAAACATCTTTTGAGCATAAAAAGCCCAGTAAGGGTTATAAAACAATGAATCAAAACCTTATTTCATTATTACACACATAACATAAGCACTTTAACATACCTCATGAAATCATAAGATTAATTAATAACAAAAATAAATCATAAATTATAAAGTTAACATGGGGATTCCATATCATAATTATATTGTAGCAATCATAGCTACGCAGGGAGATACATTTAGAATACCCATCATAGTATATTCCCAAAATCTATTAGGAGAGACATTCACATTTACCTCTGTTACATAACCCAATGAATTGAATTTCTATCTCGTGCTCACCCACCCTAGGTTTATGATAGATCCACCCACATACGTAAAAAATTTCCAAGAACCATAACACATAAAACAAGAATAGTGAAAAGATAACATTTCCACAATCCAATCATAATATATCATTTAAAGATATTGAAATAATCAATGCTTTATCAAAACCATTTTCATTACAAAAATATGTGAAAAGGATATATAATATTTATTTACTATAGTACAACTTGTTAAGGAGTCCAAAGATCAAATAATACTCATAGTGGAAGAAAGGTCATTTTCCCCAATTACATTAAAAAGTAATGTTATTTATTATAATTTATTAAAACTATTTGTATAAAAATATTCCCATTGAATGAAATGAAATTTCAAAGGAATTTATACGCTGTATAAAAAGAAATTCCTATTTTAAAACAAAATATGCTTCAATTAAAGGAGATTGAGACGAAGTCCCTTACCTTGTGTCAGACTTGACCCGTTTATTTTTTAATCTATTTAATAATCAACTAAAATTAATTTCTACATGATTAATATACATTTTAATGTTTATTATTTATTTTATATTACTTTTTAACATGTTATAAATATTATTTAATCATTTATTTTAATAACGGTCATTTTGTCGATATTTTGTACTTGAGTCAAAAACGAACATCCTATATTTACAAGTTGTCTATGTGGAAAAAATTACAATATATAAAGAATGATATTCCAGATTAAGATATCATATATATATATATAATATATCCATTAAATGCAGGTATATATAATAGTACATAACATTTAGAGATATTAACTGAAATGCACCGTTCATGGAGACAGTAAGCCATATGTACGCATGAACGTTACTACAATTTCTATTTAATATTTTAATGGAATTAAAACATAATTATACATGGGTATGTTATCATTCCAATATAATATAATAAATAATATCATTAACTCAATCTGTTATACATTCCACATATGGAATTAACGAGTCATATCACTTTGGGGGGACTGTAGTCCGCACATTCTCAAATGAAATTATCTCATTTACCCATAATGGAAACCATCAAGGCAAGATATAAATGGAAAATACAGAATCATTAAGAAAACATCAAATAAAATATATCATATATAAATACAGTTTCATCGTAATTTCCACCATGATAGATAGTTGGAAATAATTGAGCAATCATCGTTTCTTGAGGCATTAATTTGTCATCCACATAAACAATATGTTATTTACCTAATAGATGTAGGTGTATGTAAGTTTAGTTATAATACTTCTCATAAAAACAACCTTGTATATCTAAGATACTCGTTTTGTTATAAAAGAAATTAATAATTTGATTTTAGGGGTTGGAGAACTAAAAGAAACAAAAGAACTCAAGAGAAGACGTTGCCTTTGCATCAGGTAACTCCCATTGGTTTGAACCAAAAGAAATTCATGAAGTGAATTATGCCTATTTTAAGGATTTTATAAGAAGTATAAGGATATAGGGAGCTATATTGGGCAGACATTGGTTGATCCAAGAGGCGTGAGAGGTGTGATAAATGGGATAGAGGTGACAACATTTTATAAGGGGGGGAGGGGCTCTTTAGGAAAGTGTGATAATATTATTTTATTATATATTGATTTTCGGTTTGTAAATGTCCAAAAAATATTAATTTAAAAGTTTGAAAGACAAATGGTCGAAATAAAATCTTCCAATAAGAATTGGATAGATTTTGGATATTATTTTAGTGTTTATAATTTTATTTATTAAAATCATTTTTTAATGAGGTAAACATTGCATCATTATGGTGTGATAAATAATATATTTTATGTGATGTCTAAAAATTATAAAAACAATTTCCAAGATATATGAAATTTTTTTAGCTTTCCAATAAATAGTTATAATTGAATGGATAACTTATATAACCCTATTTAAAATATAATTTACTAAAAGATATTTGATTATTTTAGTTTTTACTTTTCTTATGTTAATTAAAATAAAGTGTCATTATCACCCCCAACTAGCCCCATTGGGTCCCAAAATTGACCCAAGGATGTTCATTGTCAGAATTGTATCATCCAATAAGATTATGAACCATGTTATGGTAATTTTATATTATTATTGTAATATGTGTTTACCATTATTTACTAGATTTATGCTTTAACCAAGGTAAATATAATATTTACTTAAGTAAATATTCATAATGTCTCAAAATAAAAGTTACATATTTTAAAAATTTAAACATCCTGATTCCAAATATGGAATTCATTTTTACATATTCAAAACATGGAAGTGGAATAAATTATTTCAAAATTAATACACACTTTTATAACAAAAAGTGTGTTTTTTAAAAATAACTATCAAATGATTGACACTTGTTTATGTCCAATTTCAAAGTGAAATTGCATCCAATGACCAAAATTTGATTATATGGAAAAAATATATTCTCATTAAACTTTATAACCAATGAAAAATTTAATATAACCATATAAATAAATCAGATTAAAATGCGATTTTGAATTAAAATACAGTATTTTCACTATCCATCAAAAATTGAATTTTTTCAGAAAAATCCCAAAATTTCATCCAAAGTAAATTTTGATGTCCCGATTCTAAAAAAGAATTTTATTTTGTAAAATAGAACATATATAAGTGACAAAAACAATATTTAATGAGTGTTATCTTTCAAAAGGTGGTAAATTAATCTTTTAAAGTAAATTGTGCTTAAAACTAGATTCATTCACTTTTTAGGCCTCTAAATTATATTAGATAAATGTAAAAAAAATTAACAAACATGTATAATAATATTGTAATTAGATATGTTTATTCTAGAAAATAAAATTCCTAAGATATAAATACCATTTATAATATTATTACTATATTATAATTGTGCAACATATGATTTCAAAGAAACTCATTGTTGCATATCCGGTACGCCATCAAACATAGAAACCCATTTAACGTAAAGTTAATATTTAATTCACAAAATATTAATTAAAAAGAAAATTTATTATTTCATTATTTACCTAGGATGTAACATCCTTCCCCCCTTTTGGAAATTACAACCTCACAATTTTATCCACTTATCAAAAAAATGCGATTATTTATCTTTCATTGCATTTTTCGATTCCCATGTTTCTTTTTCAACCATATGGTTTTTCCACAAAACCATTACCTGGTGAATTTCCTTATTCTGCATTACTTTATCTCTTCGGTCAAAAATTTGGACTGGCTGTTCATCCTAAGATAGATTCTCTACCAACTGAACTATCTCTTGGCTTAAAAGAGGAGATGGATATGGCATATACATTCTCAACATTGAAACATGAAAAACATTTTGTACCTGGGATAAACTTGCAGGTAAAGCCACTATGTATTCCACTGATCAATCATTCACCACGATTTCTTATGTTCCAATGAACCTCAGACTCATCTTTCCCTTTTTTCTAAAACGCATCACGCATTTCCATGGAGAAGCTTTGAAAAAGATATAATCACCTAACACAAAAGAATGATCCTTCATCTGATTATTTTCATAACGTTTCTATCTGTTCTGAGCTATTCTTATGTGAATATGAATAAACTGATCTTTTTCTGCCATCTTCAACCAATACTGGTCCCATCAACTTCCTTTTACTATCATTATGCCAAAAATCTAGAGTTCAACACCACATCCCATATAATTCCTCAAATAGAGCCATATGTATACTGGAATGAAATCTATTTTTATAAAAAAAATCATCCAATGAGAGATGTCGGTCCTAACATCCATGGTAATCCATCGAGCAAGCACGTAACATATCCTCCAGGGTCTGCATTGATCATTCTGTCTGCCAATCTGATTGAGGCTGGAAAGAAATACAAAAATTAAATTCATTACTCAACTACTTTTGAAGGCCATTCCAATGGTTAGAATTAAACCTGAGATCATGATCAGATACAATAGAGAGGGTAACACCATGCAACATGACTATATCTTTAACAAACAACAGTGAAATCTGATCTAGAGACAAAGTATCTCGAATAAGAAAGAAACAAGAATATTTAGTCAATTGATCAACAATAACCTATATTGCATTATTACCTCGATATGTCTTCCGTGATACCATAGTGAATTCAATCGATATATTTTCCCATTTCCACTCTGGCACTTGTACTGACTAAAGCATCCCTTTCGATAAATGCTGCTCTACATTAACCTACTAAAAAGTCAAACACATCACTGTAAAATCAGAAATATATATTTTCATTCCATCCCTCTCGTAATACTGACAATGATCTCTATACATCTTAGTAATGCCATGATGAACTAAATACGGGGAACTATGAGCTTCACATAACAACTCATTCTTTAATTGTGAATCAGAAGGCACACATAATTTCTTTCCAAATCGCAAAACACAATAATTATCAATGTTAAATTTAGGAAACATACACTTCTAAACCAACTCTACCTTTTTCTTTAACTCACTCTCTTACTTCTACACTTACTTTTTTCTGTTTGATATAGATGATTTCTCTAACACCTGAAACTAAAAAAAAGAATTTCCTACACTAAAATAATTGATGCCTAATTTCATCAAATAGAAAACCAAAGGATCTCATTCCAAATGTATCATGGTCAATGAAGCATTACTTGTTTGAGTCAAAGCATCAGCCAATTTATTTTCCTTTCATGGATGATAATTAATCGTGAAATCATAATCAATGATTAATTCTGACCATCTCTTATGTCTCAAGTTCAAATATTTCTGAGTGAATATATAATTAAAAAATTTGTGGTTAGTATATATTTCACATTTCACTCTAGACAGATGATGCCTACACATTGTTTAAGTGAAAACAACAGCAGAAAATTCCAAATCATGTGTAGGGTAATTTAACTCATGAGGTTTCAACTGACGTGAAGCATTATTAGTAACCTGATCATTATGCATAATGACATAACCAATTTCTTTTAATGAAGCATCACTGTATATAAAAAACTCACCATTTCTGAATGGTAGTTCAAAAAATGTAGCATTCACCAATCTTCTTATCAATTCCTAAAAACAATCATCACTTTCATTTGTCCAAACGAAATTAACACCTTTTCGAGTTAACTTAGTCATTTGACTAAATTACCATGAAAAATGTTCAACAAAAATCTTGTAATAACCTATCAAACCATGAAAAATATGAATCACGGTAATATTTTTGGGTCTTTCCAATTATTCAACAACTTTTTTTAGTAGGATCAAAAATTATGCCATTTTTTTAAACAATGTGACAATGGAATGAAATTTGTAGTAACCACAACTTGCACTTGCTGAATTTCGCAAAGAGATTCTTTTCTTTTAAGGTTTGAAAGACAAACCTTAAATGTTGTTCATGTTCCTATTTAATTTTGGAATAATCCAAAATATCATCAATGAACACAACCCCAAACTCATTAAAGATCTCATAGAAAATTATATTCATAAGATTCACAAATTCAGCAGGTGTGTTGGATAATCCAAAGGCATAAATAAAAATTCATAATGCCTATATCTAGTATGAAACACATTCATTGAAATGTACAATTCCTTTACATTCAAATGATGGTACCCTAACCTTAATTCAATCTTCTAAAAATACTGATCTCCCAGGAGTTGATCAAACTAATCATCGATATGATGCAAAGGATACTTTTTCTTAGAAGTTGTGTTATTCAATGCTCTATAATCAATGAAAAGTCTCATTGTAACATATTTCCTTCTAACAAATATAACAGAAACACACCATGGTGATGTGCAAGTCCGAATGAAACATTTATATATTAACTCCTACAATTTATTTTTTAACTATACAAGTTCAATTTCAGCCATTCGATAAGGGGGCTTTGAAATTGTCTTAGCATCAAGAACCATGTCATTATTAATTCAACTTACTTATTAGGTATACAACTAGGTAACTTATCAAAAAACATTAAGGTACTCATTTACCAATGGAAAATAAATAATCTGAAAACTTACTTTGTTTTCAAAAATATGTGAAAGGTAACATTAGTTTCCATATTTTACTAGTTTCTCAGCTTCCAGATATGTCATAAATAATAAGGGTTTATTTTTGTACAAGAACTAAAAATATTAATGAAGAGAAACCATTATAGCTCTGCTGTCAATCTTAGAATGATAAACAGAAATCCAATCCTTACCCAAAATAACATCAAAATCTACCAGATGTAAAACGATATGGTTTGAAGATAGATTGATTATGTACATAGGGACATGAATGTTCTTATAATTTATTTTTTCTTCAAAATTTCTTCTAGGTGTTATTAAAATATGTTTAGGCTTGATATTTTGACATGGAATTCCATTTTTTCTAAAAAACATCCCATAAATGAACGAATGTGTTGACCCCTGATCAAAAAACACATTGGAATAATCAGAGCAAAAAAACAGTATACCTAATACTACTTCATTTGATGGCCCAACATCTGCTAAAGTAGTTAAAAATTATTTCACCACCCCTTTCTGCTTGTAGTCTTGCTACAGTCCATCAGTTGAGTTCTTTCCTGGACACTCATTTTCATAATAACCAATTTTATTGCACTAAATATTTTTTACTAATTGTAAATCATATTTTGTCACACCATTACCCTGATCTTTTTTTAGTGAAATTATGAGGTTTATGTCCAATTTAACAACATTCTTAGAACTTACCAGAATTCCAAAGAAATTCTGAAGCATGCTTTTTACCACTATTTTCCCAAACTGTAAACTTATGTTTCATAACAACAGACATTTTTGAAGAGTTTTTCCCATTCGCCTACCACCAAGAATTCTTATTCTATTATTTATCAAAGAAGACATGATCAACGGTAAACTCAATTTCCACCTTCTCCTCACATCAAACTTGTTTTTCATAACTTTTGACCTCACAATAAGCTAAACCCATCGACACAGTTTCATTAATCCTGATTAAAAATGGTTAATTTTACTATCTAGATCTCATATGAAAATTTGAGCATTCCTTTCCAGTAGATTGAATGTTTCCATATAAGCATCCACCGAGTCATCATCCAGCCTCAATTACAGGAATTGTTTTTCCATCCCAACTCGAACCACATTAAGAAAATATTTATCAATAAACATACCTTTGAATTCATTCAAATCAAGAGAATCAATCTCTTCACTTTTCCTATCATTTTTCACCATTTACCACCACAGATCAGCTTCACCTTCATAACGGTAAACAAAAAGACTAACCTTTTGATGTTCTAAACATCTCATTACATTGAAAATTTTTTCTAGTGCATTAATCCACCATTCTTATAACACATGGTAAGATGATCCTTTGAATAATGGGGGAGGTTGCCTTATGAAATTCTCAAATACTAACATGTTCCTCTACGGATGATCTGGTTGATCTCATGCATGGATACCACCACTATTTATAGCCTGATTCAACTATTCCATAATTGAATCAAACTATTCAGTTCCATGTCCGACCATCTCAGGTTGCTGATTTGGATGTTTGTATTCCTCTTGATGTCATCCCAACATTTCTGCCTTGTTTCCTCTGTGGAAAACCATTCTTAACACCGATATATCTTAGATGAAACAACATGGTAAATTGTAAATTCTATATCACTTCAATATTACCATAAATTAATTTATGGAAATTAATTAAACAATTTCTTAACATCTAATGTAATCTATACCGATCTGTGATACCTACTATAAGGACCTGACCATAAACATTACATCATCTCATATTAAATGAATAATTCCAATTTAGGTTCTTTTCAGGTTTATTTTTTTAGAGAATTAGGACACAAGTATTACATCACATCTCAAATATTACAATGTAGAGACTTCTACTCAGTTTTATTTTTTTCATAAAATAATTTTTTTTGAAAATAAACATTCATGTCATGTCCCATGTTTTAGATAGCCTGACTTTTCCTTGATCCCATCCTTGACCCAATTCATCTTTATGTCCTGTGAAAAACATTTCAAAACATAGAATGAGCATAAAAAGCTCATAATGGGTTATTAAACAATGATGGAAAACATTAGTACATCATTACATACATAACATAAGATCATTAACATACCTTATGAAATCATAATATTTATGAATAACACACATAAAACATAAATCATAGAAGTAAATTGTGGCATCCATATCATACTTATATTGTAGTTATCACAGCTATGTAAGGTGCTCTATTTGGAATATCCATCATAGTATATTCTCAAAATCTATTAATAGAAACATTCATGTTTACCACCATTGCATTACCCAATGCATTGGAGAGCAATCTCAAGCTCACCACCCTAGGTTTATCATAGAACCACCCATATATGTAACCAAATCCCAAGAACCATAAAACATAAAACAGGAAAAATGGAAAGGTAACATTTCACCATTTCAATCACAATATATCATTTCAATATATTGAAATAATAAATATATTATCAAAGTCATTTTCAATACCAAAATACATAAAAATGGTATATAGTATTTATTTTCCTTAAAAAACACTATGGCTTGTTAAAGAATCCAAAGATCAAATAATACTTGCGGCGGCGGAAAGGTCGTTATCACCGCTTACGTTAAAAATTACCATTAGTTTTTGTCATTAAGTAAAACACTTCATAGAAAAATATTCCCTTTGAATGAAATTAAAATTAAAATGTGTTTATACAGTGTATAAAAGAATTATGTGTATTAAAACATAATATGACTCAATGAATGTAGATTGAGACGATGTCCCTTACCTCATGTCCGACATGACTGGTTCGTTATTTAATATATAGAATAATAAAAAAAAGATAATTTCTACTTGTTTAAGAACCTTTTCCATGTTCATTATTCCTTTTATGTCACTTATTAACATGTTATAAACATTATGTTCTCATTTATGTTAATAACTGCCATTTTGATGATATTTGGTACATAAGTCAAAAATGAACTTCTTTTATTTACAAGTTGACTGTGTGGTCAAAAGACCATTATACTCAGAATGATATTCATGATTTAGATATCATATATATCATATATATCCTATATATTCAAGTATTTATAATAGTACATAACATTTATAGGTAAGAAATGAAATGCACCGTTCATGGAGATGGTAAGTCGTACGTACACATGAACACTACTTCCATTTCTATTTCACATTTTAATGGAATTAAAACATATTGATACATGGTTATATTATTATTACAGTATAATATCATATATAATATGATTATATCCATTTTATACATCCCACATATGGCATTAACGAGTCATATCACATTGAGGGTGCGGTAGTCTACACTTCTTCAAATGAAATTATCGCATTTACCCATAATGAAAACCATAAAGGCATGCTATAAATGGAATTTACGGAAGCATAAAAAAACATAAAAATAATATATATCATATATAAATATAGTGACATCATAACGGCCACCATGAGAGGTAGTAGGAGATAATTGAACAATCATCATTCTGTGAGGCGTTAGTTTGCAATCCATATAAACAATATGTTCATTACCCATTAGATAGAGGTGTTTGTGAGCGTAGTTCAATTCCTTATCATAAAAAAATACTAGTATATTTAGGATACTATTTTTGTTATAAATTAAAGTAAAAAAATGTTAATGGGGTTAGAGAGGTAAAATAAAACAGAAGAACTATTGAAAAGATGTTACCTTTAAATTGGGTAACTCCATTTGATTTGAAATAAAAGGGCCTGTTAAAGTGCCTTGTGAAAAAGATAAGGCATCTATAAGGAGTATAGAGATGTATGGATCATAATTGGGTAGTGTTTGGATGAGGCAAGGGGATTAAGTGTTGTGAGGAAAGATTTAGAGGTGAAGGATTTTTATAAGGGGGGAGGGGCTGTTTAGGAAAGTGTGATAATATTATATTATTACATAATGATTTTTGTTTTATAAATGTCCAAAACTTATTCAAGTCGAATATATGATAACTCATGGTTGAAATAAAATCATCCAATAAAAATTGAATAGTTTTTTGATATTATTTTAATCTTTATAATCTTTTTTATTTAAATCATTTATTAATGAGGTAATCACTACATCATTATTGTGAAACAATTAATATATTTTATATGATGTATAAAATTTTAAAAACAAATACCATAATGTAGGAATTTTTTTATATTTCCAAGTAATATTTATAGTCGAATGTATAACTTATATAACAATATGAAAAAATTAATTAACTGAAAGATATTTGTTTTTATCATTTTTTCCATTCATATAAGTTAATTAATATAAAGGGTCATTATCCCTCCCAAGTGGCGCCATGGGCTCCTCAAATTGACCGAAGGATGATTATGGTCGGAATTGTATCAACTAATAGGATTTGGACACATGTCAGGATAATTTTAAATTATTGTTATAATATTTAATTACCCTTATTTTCTATATTAACCCTTTAACCATGGTAAATACATTTTTTATTGAAGTATATATTCAGAATTTTTAATAATAAAAGATACTTATTTAAAAAATTTGGAACTCCTAATTCCAAATTTGGAATCAATTTTTCCAAATTCCAAAAGCAAAAGGGGCGGAAATTAATTTTAATGTAATTCACATTGTTAAAACAAAACGCATGTTTTTAAGAAATAACTATCAAAATATAGGCATTTGTTTATGCCCAATTTCTATGAGAAATTACTCCTAATGACCTACATTGGATTAAAAGAAAAAAATATTCTAATTACTCTTTAAAACCAATTAAAAAAACTATATATCCATATGAATAAAAATTATTAAAATGTAGTTTTGAATTAAAATACATTATTTTTCACCATTCATCCGAAATTAAATTTTATCAGAAATATACCGAAATATCATCCAAAGTAGATTTTGATGTACCGATTATAAAGATGAATTTTATTTTTTCAAATATAATTTTTAAAAGTGATCAAAACTATATTTAAAAAGTGTTCTTCATCAAAAGGCGATAAATCAAACATTTGAAGTAAAGTATGCTTAAAATTAGATTCATTCAAATTTTAAGCTT
The DNA here is from genome assembly GCA_963277665.1 of Viscum album. Taxonomy (NCBI): domain Eukaryota; kingdom Viridiplantae; phylum Streptophyta; class Magnoliopsida; order Santalales; family Viscaceae; genus Viscum; species Viscum album. Next base: position 622,036,549 of record OY728130.1, on the reverse strand, counting down.
CTAACTATTATTGTACTGATGTAAAAACATTTAAAAAAATGTATAATCACACTGTAGTTATTTTGGTATATTCCCTAATATAAAACGACTAGGAAATAAATACCATTTAAAATAATAATATTATATTATTATTGTGCAACGTAAGATTTCAAAGAAACTCATTATTGTCTATCAGGTACGCCATCAAACATAGCAACCCATTTAATTTAAAATTAATATTTAATTCACAAAATATTATCTAAAAAGAAAATGTATTACTTTTTTTATTTATTTGGGACGTTACTATATTACCTTGATGCATCAGTAGGTATCATAAGAAAAACATAATTGGATTTTGGATAAGGCCTTAACCATTTATGTAGATGTCTTGGAAATTTTCCTAAATAGAAATGGTTTTCTTGGAACAATATATATCCATTATTAGATGTCGTGGAACAATAAATAAACAGAATAGCTTCCCATCCTTATTCATTCCATAATTATGAATTTATTTATTTATATTCCCTGAGATTATTCAAATAGTAATAAAATCAATGTTTAGGTTATCAAGATAATTTTATTCATTACACTATAATATTCATAATCATCTATTCATGTCATTGTATATTAAAATTATTTATTAAATAGAATTTATTTCAGTTATTTACCTTGGAATATTAATTGTTCCTTATTTATACATATCTTCCACTATACTCTTTCCTTAATGTGCAACTAAACACACCCATTTCTTTGTTTTTATTTTCCCCATGGTTTCAAATTTTTTTATTTATATATTGTTATAAAATAAGTGAAAAAGTAATATGATTTGGTAAATAAAATTGTTTATTATTTTTTATAAAATGAAATGTTAATTTCAAATATGTATCTAGATTACAAATACTACTAATTTGTTTGTTACTATGGGTGTGATTTGTTTATCTTATGCCAGTGTTATAAATTGGAAACTGAATCTTCACTATTGGGGTCAGAGAACGGCAATGAGTATTATAAGAAGTTTAATAGAATCCATGGGAACTAGATATTGGAAAACATTAATAGGGGAACATAATCCTATGATATTCAATGGTGTTTAGAATAGAAGAAACTCCTATTGTTTTTATAAGAAATATATTATCTGTTTTTTTAAGTAAATACACACATTTATAGATAAAGCAATTGGGAAAGATTGAAGTATATATTTACCTATGAGTAATAAAATTGAAAGGAGCACATTATATTTGACTCTATAGACACCTGATGCATTAAAATTTTCCCTTCTACATACCTTACTTAAATCTTCATGGGGATATTCTTAGGATAAATATTATATACATTACAGACAATTATGATGGAGTTGGTAGTAAATATATACATAGAGAAACCATTTTTATGATTATGATATTAGTTTGGCATATCATATAAACTTTTTAATGTATTTCACTTGTTTTGGTTTTATAAATTATGTTTTATAATGATATTTTCTAATCTGGGGTCAGAAGTTATTTAAAAATGTATCATAGAAGAAGGAATGGAAAAAATCAATACACATAATCCAAACAGTAAGAGTTATTGTTTCATTGAGGGTATTACGACAATTCATTGAATGGAACATTTATCCAAAATCTCATCATCGGACGAGTACATAGTATAATCTTATAAAATGATATTGAAATAAAAAATGATTAATATTTCTATGAAGTGATGGAAGAGAAGTAAGAGATGATTATATAATATTCAAATAAAAGGAAGAAGGTAATGAATAATTTTTTCCACTTCTACAATTCTAGGTATTTGTGAAGGGATCATGTCGCACATATGCTTTAGTTAGGGGGTCTCATCCCAAATAGACTGTTAAAGAAAACGGTGTTGCAAAAAATATTATTTGCGACGGGCCTGTCAAAAATAATAGTTTTTATGACGGTCAACTTCACTGTCACAAATAAGGCTCCAATTATATAATTTATATATATAAACTTTTTTGCGACAGGCCTGTAGAAAATACTTATTGTGACAGTCCTATAATCCCATCACAAATTCCTTTTTGAAAATATTTAGTTAGACTATTTTCGATGGGACCATGGCAAATACATTTTGCGACGAGCCCATAATCCAGTCGCAAATACATTCCTAAAAAAATTTCTTTAGGCTATTGGTGACATGAACACGTCACAACAGATCCCGTTGCAAATAATAAATAAATTTTTTAAAAATTAAATTTAATAAAATTATTATTATTGAAGAATTAATTTAAATATTATTAAAAATTATTAAAATAAAAAATATTAAAAATATCAAAATTCACAAAAAATATAAAAAATTCATAAAATATTAGTGTTATTATTATTATAATTATTAGTAAAATAAAAAGAAATATAAAAAATATAATTCTGAAAAAAATAATTAATAAAAATATGATTAATCACACAATAATATTAATATTATTAAAAATATAAAAAAAATTATTAAAATTTTCTATATTAAAAAAAACATAAAATATTAAAAATTAAATTATGTAATATTCACACCGATATAAAAGACAGAAACTGTAAATAATTCATATTACAATAAATGTTAAATTCAAATGGTTTTAACATTAAAAACTCACTGGGGGCGTCTTCTGGAGGAGGTGGAGGAGCCGAAGGTGATAGTGGAGGAAACATCATCCCTAAACTACGAGTAAAACGACAGATGTACTTCATCTTCTCATGATGCTGCTGCTGCCATCGATGCATCTCCTCCTCATGATAATGCTTCTGCTGCTACTACTGCTAATGCATCTCTTTTTACTGCTTCTGGAAACTCTCTATAAAGTCATTCTGAGCTCAGAACTGCTCCTGATACTGTGAGGCAGTAGATGATGCCTCTCTATGAGAACATCTTGAGATGTACACCGGCATCGTAGTAGTACCATAATAGGTACTAGGAGTTGCATGAGTGCCGATACCAACTACGCCGCCCTTCTTAATGATATACTGAGTTGCCGACATCAATGCTGCCTCATCAAAATGGCGGGCCCTGGTCTGATCAGTCACCTCATCCTGAGTCTCAGCCTGTGTCTGAGTGGTTCAAGCCTCATATGACTCCTTTAATTCCATTTTTAAATGTAAATTGTGACAATATTATTTATAGTTAATTGTCAAACTGAAACAAATAAAATTAACCACATTATGATGCTGGCGATCACCTCTAATATAACTAGTGCTGGATCACAGTAAATCCCCTAATAAACATCGTACTCCGTAATATCGGGATGCTCGACTGCCTATATGAATATAAAATAAACTATTTATATTTGAATTTATATAAAATATTTAAAAAATACATACTAGATGCACTCTGTGCGTACTGAATGTACGGCTACCAGCTCGATCTGTCGCCTCCTATCTCCCCTGGTTATGTCGACCCAATAAAGACCTCCTCTAAAATCCACCACCCAACCAGTGTGCACATAATCCATCCCAAACCTGAGAGGAAATGTACTCTAGTTGGTTGGCTCAAGAAATCTCATCAAATATTATCGCCCATACTTTCTTAATGACCGTCTATCTCAAGTTGTACAAAACCTGACGAAAATGATCATGCATTGCCACCTCCCATGCCGCATGGATAGCGTCATGCATGCTATCATTGATGGGGTACCATAAACCCTACAAATAATTTATAATATCAAGTTATTAATAAAATTGATTTCAAAATATATATTATTTATTTACGTACCAGCCAATGATTGTACATTTCAAGCTTCATATCAATGGGAATCTATTCCCATGTGATCCATGGGTGAGAAAAATAACTACACAAGATAACGTTCCCATGTCCAACAGCTACAAGAACAAAACTGTGAAAAAATATTAAATAATCAATCAATTAGTATATATATAAATAAATTAATGAATTCTAACTAAAATAAATAGGTTATCATACCTCTGTGTGTGTGGATTGAAGCCATGACGTGAATATTGCTCAGGGATAGGGTCAGGAATCATCAGTCACACAAGATCGCACCCCCTCCACGTACCTCATGAACCACCAATAGGCTAAGGGTCAGATGATCCCATATCCCCCTCATCCAAGGGTAGCTCAGCCTCCTCTAACTCATGAAATAGATCTATTTCCATCTGAATCCCAAAATTATTTTTGATTGTAGATAGTTGAAAATAACTATTATATAAAGATATATATTATTTATGATCATAACTAGAATTTAAGTGTGTCAATGTTCACCATCATCATTATCATCATATCTGACGATGTCAATATCATCATATTCCTCCTAGGTATCATCAATAACCATATGAGTTTCACTTTAACCATCCCTTGTCATTTCAAATTCATTTGTAACATCATTAACATCTTCGTCACCATCGACCCTTGATTATGGTGTGTCATCATCGATATTCAGGTTTCTTTGTGAAAAAGATGGATTCTGATTAGTCTCTTGAAAAATTTCAATTCCTTCATCTTAAGCGGAACCAAAATCAGTTTGAGTAAATTGATTTTCTCAAAATTTCATTTTTATTATGCTCCACTGATCACCCAGGTCTTTTAATGTAGCACATTACTTTGCGTAATAAATCTGATCTGCTTGTTGAGCCAGTAAAAATGGTCCATTTTCTGCAAGAAGAATTTTATATTTAATATCGATGATTTTTTGAGTCTGATAAACACGCAAGACTCTCTCAGTATCCAACCAATGACATTTAGACATTGTTTTGTAATTATTTTCAAATTAACATAGATCAATAATTTAATCCAGAATGTCGTAAAAGTATACTTCAGTTTCTCTATGATGCGATCCTCTCAAATAAACTCCACTGTTCATTGTTTTTTTATTCCCCATATGCACGTGTATGAAAATGAAAACCATTCACCACATATGCATTATAAGATTTAACCATTTTGGATGGTGGTTTAATCAATATACTTAGTTTATAAAAGATAATTAATTACTACTACTTATTAATAATTTCCATTAATTAAGGGAGATACAATTTCCAGTGGATTGATGACTACACTTTTGTCTGATGACTCATTTACTTGCATCTTTCTCACACTGAAATCACCATGAAGAATCTGGTCGGAGGTACACATATTCATTCTTGTATGCATGAGAATGAAAAATTGTATTTCAGATGAGATTCTTCTTCGTGATTTCATTGTGAGAATGATGCAAGTAAATGAGCAGTCGGACAAAAGAGCCCCCTTTTCGTTGATGAATCGTCTTCTTCCAACAATCACCACCTTAAAACATTATAAAAAATATGATCCTATGAATGCATATCCAATCTCGTTCATACGAGATTGAATATGCATTTGTAGCAGCACATTTTACACAATGTTTTTAGTCAGTGAGAGTTGAAAGGAGAAATGTCATCGAGCAAAAGGAGTTCCATCAATCCACTGGAAATTGTGCAAAGTTCTTAAAATTAATTAAATTTTATTAAAATTTCGTTCAAACTGTTACTAACTTTTCCTAATTAATTGTTACTATTTATTACTAATTATTAATATTTATGACTAATTATTCCTATTTATCACTAATTATTCATAATTATTACTAATTATTCAAATTTATATATAATTATTCATATTTAATACTAACTATTCCTATTTATTAATAACTATTACTATTTTTTACTATTTATAAGTAATTATTCCTATTTATTACTAATTATTACTATTTATAACTAATTATTTTTATTTTTTACTAATTATTCATATTTATTACTAACTATTCATATTTATTACTATCTCTTACTATTTATTCCTATCTATTCCAATTTATTACTAACTATTACTATTCATTCCTAAGTATTACTAATTATTCCTATTTATTACTACTTATTCGTATTTATTCCTATTTATTACTAATTATTAACAATTATTACTAATTATTACGAATTATTACTTATTGTTACTAATTATTCCTATTTATTACTAATTATTCCTAATTATTCCTGACTATTACAAATTATTCCTAATTATTCCAAATTATTTCTACTTATTCCTAATTATTCTTAATTATTGTTTTTTATTACTAATTATTAATAATTATTACTAATTATTTCTAATAATTACTAATTATTGATAATTATTCTGAATTATTCCTAATTATATCAAATTACTACTAATTATTGAAAATTATTCCTAATTATTCATAATTATTGATAATTATTTCTAATTATTAGTATTTTTATTAATTATAAGAAATTATTAGTATTTATTACTAATATTTACAATTATTACTAATTATTACAATTTCATACTAATTATATGTAATTATTCCTAATTTTTACTAATTATTCCTAATTATTACTAATTATAACTAATTATTACTAATTATTCATATTTAATACTAATTATTCCTATTTATTACTATTTATTTCTATTTATTACTAATTATTGCTATTTATTCCTAATTATTGTTAATTATTTCTAATTATTCTTAATTATTTCTAATTTTTGCTAATTATTATTAATTATTTCTAATTATAAGTATTTATTACAAAATATTTGTATTTATTAATAATTATTACAATTTATTACTAATTATTACAATTTATTAGTAATTATTACACTTTTTTAATAATTAATACAAATTATTACTTATTATTAAAATTTATTACTAATTATTACAATTTATTACTAATTATTAATATTCATTACTTATTATTTCAATTTAATTCTATTTATTACAATTTATTACTAATTATTACAATTTATTACTAATTATTACAAATCATTACTATTTATTACTAATTATTACTAATTGTTTCTAATTATTACTAATTATTAAAAATTATTACTAATTATTACGAATTATTAGTAATTATTACTAATTATTAGTATTTATTAATAAATATTACTAAATATTACTAATTATTAAAATTTATTAGTAATAATTACAGTTTATTACAAATTATTAGAGTTTATTACTAATTATTTCAATTTATTTCTAATTATTACAATTTATTACTAATTATTACAAATAATTATTAATTATTAGTAATTATTACAATTTATTAGACATTATTACAATTTATTAATAAATATTACAATTTATTACAATTTATTACTAATTATTACAATTTATTTCTAATTATTACAATAAATTACTAATTAGTACAATTTTTTACTATTTACTACTCATTATTACTATTTACTGCTCATTATTACATTCTATTACTAATTATTACAATTTATTACTAATAATTACAATTTATTACTAATTATTACAATTTATTACTAATTATTACAATTTATTACTAATAATTACCATTTCTAACTAATTATTAAAATTTATTACTATTTATGACAATTTATTCATATTTATTACTCAATATTACTATTTATTTCTCATTATTAGTATTTATTAATCATTATTACTTTTAATTACTATTTATTAATAATTACTAATATTTATTACGAATTATTTGTATTTATTATTATTTATTACAAATTATTATTAATTACAACAAATTAAGTATATACGTTACTAATTATCCTTAACAATTATTAATTACTACATATTATTACCAATTAATAATAAAATTATCAATTTATTAGTAAAAATAAATACTCATGACAAAATAAATTAAATTTAATTTAATTACAACTAGTCAACAATAATAAAAATTAACATTAAAAATTGAAATAAATAATAAATTAAATAAAACATAAATACCTTTATGCGTGATTTTCTATTGATGTCGACGGCTTCACAACCGCTTTGTGAACAAAAAAATTTACCTAAGAAAAATTTCCCTCTCAAATCAGATTTCAGAGATAAACATGATCTAAGAATTGAGAGGAATGAGAGGAAAAATGGATGCGGTAATATATAGGTGAAATTATTTGTGACATGACTATTTATGATGGGTATCCCGTCGCAAATAGTTTCTTTTGCGACGAGACCCGTCACAAATAGTATCTTGTGTGATGGGACCCATTGCAAATACCTACGCCCCCATTCATTACTATCGGCGGTTAAAAATTTATTTGCGACGGGTCCCATCGCAAATAGTCCCTGCCGACACACCTTTTGCAACGGGATAACATCTTGTCGCAATAAGCTATTAACCACCGCAGGGTATTTCCAACGGGCCCCATCACAAGTACTTCACAATTTGCGACGGTGGGATCCCACCGCTGCAAATAACATTCACGTGGTTTGGCGAGCTATCCACGCCAAACATTTTGCAACGGGAGATGAAATCTCTTTGCAAATAATTTTTTATTTGTGATGGGTCATTACCCCCGTTGCAAATATCCCCAAGGACAGACTGTTTGCGATGGGATTTTTTCCCATCACAAAAAGTCCGTCGCAAAAATCCGTTTTCCCGTAGTGTGTGCAAGTGATAACTATGGAATGAATCTCCCTAGAAAATGCATAAATGTAATAAAAGTATACTAAAAGGGTGTGGAGAAAGACCATCATTCTCATGATTGAAAGGGAAAGAAAAAGGTTTCCAATTTTCAATTTCTAAACTATAATGAGATGGAACACTATGAAAACAAGTATTCTAAGCATTAAGGGAATATACGTCAGAAGATGCTAAGGGTTCAATGTCATGTTTAATATATTGACATAGCTAAAGTAAAATGATTATTGTGCTTCTATATTTTTATCCATGAAAATTCAGGTAAAATCAATTTACTAATGGAATTTAAATTATAATAATAATCAACATATAAGTATGGTGATGCAATACATTTTCTTAAAAAATTTGAGAGAATATTATGAATGGGATCGATGAACAAGAAACGTGAGTCAAGGAAAAGATCAACAAGTTGTGGGACAAAAAAAAGGTAGAATAACAATTATTATGTTTTTTATGTTTAGTTAATAATGATATTTTTATCGGATTATTATGGTAAAGATGATGTTGGTTATAGGATCATTGGTTTAATTTATCTTTGATGGAGTTTATGACATGTATTGACTTACAGAATATATGCAACAAGTTAAATTTATTTATTTTTATTCATACATTTATAATTAATGGTTAATCTGGATCAGGGTATTCAGATATTTGGATTGTGAGATTAATCAAAACATTATATTTAATGGGGAATATAATGTTAATTTTGTAACCAAACATCAAGATTTGTTGGACATTGAATTTAGATAGAAAAAAATTTGATGAGTATTCTGGTTAACTATTTATTGAATGGTTTGACATTAACTATTGTCATTATTTGATAACTTATTTTAAACATTTTCCATAAATTTATGAGGAATATACTATTACTCGTTTATAAATATTTTATTTTTTAAAAGATAGTTTTAGTGATTCAGGCATAAATTTCATGTTGGATATTTATTATTTATAATACGAAATGATGACCAAGATTATTAAAGAATTAAAAAATGTCCTAACAATACCAAAGAGATTGAATTATTTCAATTAATTATATATACATATATTCACACTCTATATGGTAAATGAATTACTCGACTCTAGGAAAATGTTATTAAAACAACATTTTACCCTAATAATTTATTTATATTGAACTAGTGGTATTTTAAAACATCACATATTTATAGATTTGATGTTCTTCGCATTACATTTTTCATTATATTTCTTTGTGATCATTAAACTCTCTCATGCTCTTTAATTATTTACTATTTTCAATAATTTTCAAATATTCACATGCCATCAATGTTCCCCATTTTGGAAACTTATTTTTGTGATATTTAATTTGAAATTCATACTTCTCATTCAGACATATTAAGATGATATAGTATGAACCATTTTTATGATGTGGAGTTATAATGATGTAATTTTTTAATATTTAAAATACTTCATTATGGAGATTAAAATCAATTTGTGAGAAAATTTGTTTTTAAGGGGTTTGGGAATATTAAAAACAGATAGTTTCGACATAGAAACATCCTGATTGATTGAGTGTATTATAAAAAAAAATTAATAATAGAATATAAAATCATTATATTTCTTTATATAATTAAATAAATTAAATGTCTTCGATATCTTAAAATGCACACAACACCAACATTTAAGGAAATATAATACTCTATTAAAGTATTTTTATTTATAAATTACCAATATAACATAGCCTCCATTTTATAGAGTATAAATATTAAAAAATTAAATTCTAAATTATATTTTTTATAATTGTGTTAAATTAATAATATATATATATATATATATATATATATATATTCATTAGAGATAAAATTAGAACCATATGAACGAAAATGAAATGTTTTCTAAAAAATTGTATTTTCTTAAATGGTTGTTTACTCTCTTTATGAACACATATTTTATTATTAACCATTTTTAATTCTAAGGAATATATTTTTTTAAAAAACATTATTATTGTAATATACATTAAAAAAATATATAAGATTTCTCTTTTTGGGTTTTTCTAAAGAATTTATTTTTTCAATGAATTGTGAGAAATACATAATTTTATTTAAAAAGTACATTTTAGTTTATATTAATTATAAATATAAATTATATTTTATGTTTTTTATAAAGTAAAATTAGTTCAATTTTATATAATTTAATCCTTTTTATTCTTTATACTGTTTTTATTTATTAATTATTATATTAAAAATATAAAACATTTGATCTTCTTCAAAACAGAAATCCACTTTGTTGCCTCATCTATGAGATAATTTTCAATTAAAATTTTCTATTTTTTGGAATGAAATTAAGAAAAATTGATTCCTATTTTTATTATGAATAATGCTTATTAAGATATTAGGTAAATTATTTCTCAACCATAATGAATAGTAAAATAGTAAAAACAATTACTGTGGTTAGGGTAATAATGTCTTTTACTAGGGGTTAAACTAAAATGTTAAAAGTTAAAATGGCCTGAAACCCATTATACAATGTAGTTTATATCGAAAATTCACCATATAATGTCTATTTCTTTAGAATAAACCATTTTTTACCCTTCATAAATGTTAAAACCCACTGTAAACCTTATTTTTTAAAAATTTACATGGCTTCCATTGACATCACATTTAAAAATAAACCATCTCATCACTTCTTAAAACAATGAAACCATTTTTGGAATGTAATTTCAAAAATATGATTCCATATTTTAAAAATGAATAATTACTATTATATTTTTAGTTAAAATTAATATTCCACAATAATGAATAGGATACATTGTTAAAAAATATTGATTGTGGTTATGGTAAATATTGGTTTATTGGGTGGTTGAACTAAAAAGTAAAACGTTAAAATAGACTAAAAATGAGTATTAAATGTTTTTATATCAACAATTCACCATATAATGTATATTCATTTATAGTAATCTATTTTTGACCCTTTATAATTTGAAAAACATGTGTACTCGTTTTTCTTTTCAAAAATTACATGTGTTCCATTGACCACACATATAAAAGGACACCCTATCATGTACATTTTAAGTTTCAATTAATGTTTCATATTTAATAGGGCTTATATTATAATAGTTTCCCATGTGGAAATGGTTTATTTACAAATCCCCACATTATTCATAAATTTTTTTATTTTAATATCCCTTTAAAGAATTGCTTTATATTCCTATAATAAAATTATACTATTTTTTTATTATCTGGTTATATAGTATATTTTTATAACAATTTTATTACTTTTTTCTCTTTGATACATAAAATGGTCAATAAAATTGTTAATGAATATAAATATATATTTTTTATTTTAGTATGAATTAATTTTTCATTGAAATCATTTTTTATGAAATCGTTTTTATTTTTTTAAAATTTCTAATATGATATACATATGGAAATTCTACAAATTTTTAATTTCTAGAAAAAAATAACGCAATCTTTATGTAATTATCAAAGCAATGCATGTTTGTATATTTGAGAAAATTCTAAAGGAATCTTAATATCAATTTCAAAAAAATGCATGTTTGTATGGCATGAACATAATTCTGCCACATAATGAATACTCATTTTATTGAACCTTATTTTACATTATTTTAATTTTAATTTCAGTGAAATTACTTTAAAATAGTTTTCTTCCCATTCCATTTTAAAATGATATTTTAAAAATCCATTGTTTAATTTCATATACAATGTATTCATTACATTTTAATGTTCTTTTTCATTAATGAAATCAATCTATCATTATAATTAAGATCCCTTGGTTATATATTGTTTTGATACCATCATTATTATTTACATGTAAGGTTTATGATAGGATTGAATGGGGATGTAAAACACTGTTACCATTAATCATTATTTTTTATATAGCTTATGATTTTATTTTTTTATTTTGGTTAGATCTATCATTTCATATGTTAGTTGATTTCAATAGGAATGTATATGTTTCTTATTTTCAACCCCTCATATGATGAATTATTGGGACTTAGTATGTGATGGTATATGCCTACAATATCTCGTTGATGCATCAGTAGGTATCCTAATAAAAACATGATTGGGTTTTGGATGAGGCCTTACCAATTTATATAGATGTTTTGTAAATTTGTCTAAATGGAATTGGTTGTCTTGGAACAATATCTCCCTATTATTTTATGTCTTGGAACATGTTATCAATGGTATAGATGCCCAACATTATTCATTTTATAATTATGAATTTTTTTATTGGTATTCCATGATATTATTCAATTAGTTATTATATCAATTTTTATGTTTTCATTATCATGTGATCATTTAAAAAATAATATTTCATAATCATTTATTCATGTCAATATATATTAAAATTATTTATTAAATATAATGTATTTGATTTATTTACCATGGAATATTAATTCTGCCGTATTTATTCATGTCTTCCATGATACCCTTTCCTTAATGTGCAATTGAACTCACCCATATTTTAGTTTTTATTTTGCCCACGATTTCAAAAAATCCTTTTCTATTAACATATAATGATAAAAAAAGTGAAAAAATAAAATTATCAAGTAAAACAATTGTGCATCTAATTTATAAAATGTAATGTTAATTTCAAATATGTCTCTAGGACACTAATACTACTAATCTATTTGTTCTTTTGTGGTGTAATTTTTTAACCTTATTCCTATGTAGTAAATAAGAAATTGAATCTGGAATATTGGGGTCGGGGAACTGCAATTGGCATTAGAGAAAATTTAATAGAATCATTGGGAACTAGATACTAAAAAACATAGATTAGGGAACATAAACCAATAATATAAATGGATAATTAGAATAGAAGAAAATCCCCTTGTTTTTATAAGAAATATATTATGTGGTTTTCCACGAATATTAATACCCTTATAGATACAAAACGTTGGTGCAGTTATAGTATATATTTAACTACGGGTAATAAAAATGAAAGGGTAACCTTAGAATTGACCATATAGACCACTCGCAATTTAAAATTGGCCTTACTACATTCCATATTTGACATTTACTGGAAATATGTTTGGATAAATATTATATAAATTACAAACCATTATGATGAAGTTTGTAGTAAATATAAAAATATATAAACCATATTTATGATTATTAGAATAGAAATGTGTATAATATCAACTTTTTTATGTGTTTCACTTGTTTAGGGATTAAAAATTCTGTTTCAAAATAATATGTTATAATATTGGGTCTGAAATTATATGAAAATGTTTCCTACTAGAAGGAATGGGATAAAATCAATACACGCAATCCAAACAGTAAGAATGATTGTTTTGTTAATGGCCTTAAGACAATATTTTTAATGGAACCAATATCCAAAACCTTATCATTATATTAGTAAAATTTATAATTTGGAAAAAAGATATATAAATAAAAAATGATTACAATTTCAATGATTTAAAGGAAGAGAAGTTGTAGATGAGTATAAAAACCACTGATAATGGGAATAAAGTAATGAAAGATTCTCTCAAAAGTGATAATTGTGGAATGAAACACCCTTTTATATGCATAAATAGAATAATAGTTTAGCAAAAGGGTGAGGATAAAGTCCATAATGCTAATTATTTCAAGGGAAATAAATATTTTTCCTATTTTAAATTCCTAAACTATAAGTATATGGCACACTATGCAAAAACAATTCCCTAAGAAACAAGGGAATATAGATCAGAAGACATTAAGGGTTCATTGTAACATTTAATATATTGACATAGCTTATGTAAAATGATTATTTTGCTTCTATGTTTTTATCCATGAATTTTTTTTAAATTAATTTATTAAGGGTATTATCTATATCTAAATCATCAACATAATTGTATTGTGATTCACTACCATTTCATAAAGGATTTGAGAGAATCTTTTGAATGGGATCGATGACCAAGAATATCGAGTCGAAGGAAATGATCCAAATATTGGGGTCCAAAAAATTGAGGTAGAATAAACATTAATATGTTCATTATGTTTAAGTAATAATTATATGTTTATAGTATAATTTTGGTGACCATGAAATTGGTTATATGATCATTAGTTTAATTTATATTTGATGGGGTTTACGACCTGTATCGACATATAAAATAGATTCGAAATTGTAAAATTTTATATTTTTATTCATACATTTTTAATTAATGGATAATTTTGATAATGGTATTCATATATTTAGAATGATAAATTTACAGTAAAATTATATTTTATGATGAATATATTGATAATTTTTTGATCATACATCAATTGGTTTTGGAAATTTGATTTTAGAGAGAAAAACATTCGATGAGTCTAGAGGTTAACTATTTTTCGAATGGATTGAGTTTAATTTTCTCCATTATTTGATAAAATATTTTAATAAATTTTTCAAAATTTCATTAGGAATATCTTTTTACTCTTTTATAGATCATATGATTTTTAAAAATAATTTTTTAGTGATTCAATGTTAAATTTCATGTTAAATATTTATTTATTATAATCACAAATTATATCGAAAATGACTGAATAATTAAAAATTTCCTTAGATTACCTATAAAATATAAAAATATAAATTAATTATATTTTCATATATTCTCAGTCTAGATTGTAAATTAATTACTCATATATATGAAAATGTTATTAAATAAAATTTTCATACTACTTTATTTATATTGAAAAAGTTCTATTTTAAATCATCATGAATTTATGGATTTGTGGTCCATAACATTAAATTTATCATTAGATTTCTTGTGATCAATGAAATATATCATGACCTATAATTATTTAATCTTCTCTTCAATGTGTATAAATTAATATTCCACAAATATTCTCCATTTTAGAAAATTATTTTTGTTATATTTAATTTCAAATTTAAAAATCCCATTCACACATATTGAGAGGATGCAATATGAATCATTTCTATTATGTGAGTTTCTCTTGAAGGTATTTTTCAAAATTTCAAACCCTTGATTATGTAGATCAAAATTAATTTTTGAGTAAAAAATTATTTAAGGGATTGGGGAATGTAACACCCATATATTATCAAAATAGGAACATTATGTTGGATATAGTGTATTAAAAACAACAAATATACAATAATAGAATATAAAATCCCTATATTTCTTAATTTAATTATATAAATTAAATCTCTTTGATATCTTTAAATTCACACAACCTTGAGGTTTAACGATATCTAATCCTCTATAAATGTATTTTTATTTAAACATTACCATTAATGCCTAGCCTCTACGTTAAAGAGTATAAATATTAATAAAAAAATATAAATTATATTGTTTATAAATATATAAAATTAATAAAATGGATATATATATATATATATATATTCATTAGGGTTAAAATATGAACTATTTAAAAAAATGAAATATTTTCTGAAAAATTGTTTTTAAAATTTTTTTGTTTAGTTTCTAGAAGAACACATAATTTATTATTATCCTTTTCTAATTTTAGGAAATATATTTTTCAAAAAAAATCCTGTAATATTCATTAAAAAATTATATAGGTTTCGATTTTTGGGTTTTTCTATAGAGTTTCATTTATCGATGAATATTGAAAAAATGCATAATTTTATTTGAAAAGTACAATTTTTTAAATGATATATAATGATAAATTACATTTATTGTATTTTTAAAAGAAAAAATTGTTCAATAATATATTATTTAAAAAAAATTTAGACATTATAATATTTTTTATTCATAATAGTTTTATAAAAAGTTTTAAACATTAGATCATTTTTGAAATGAAAACCAATATTCTTGCCTCATATGTGATATAATTTTCAATTAAAATTTTCCATTTTTTGGAATGTAATTTTGAAAAAAAAAAGATTTCTTTATTCAATATGAATAACTCAATTTATCTTATTAGGTAAAATTATTTCTCAACCATAATGAATATTAAAAATTGTAAAGAAATATTTACTACAGATATGGTAATAATGGGTTTACTAGGTGGATAAACTAAAATGTTAAATTGTAAAATGTATTAAAACTAGTATAGAATGTTGCTTCTATCCATAATTCACCCTATAATGTCTATTTAATTATAAAAAACCATTTTGATCTTTCAGATATGTTAAAAACATGTGTAAATTTATTTCTTTTCAAAAATTACATGTGCTTTATTGACCTCCCATATAAAAGGCCACTCTATCATGTTGAATTTAAGTTTCAATTAATATTTCATGTTTCATAGGGCATATGATATATATGCTTTAAATGTATAAATGGTTTATTTCACAATCCCAACATTATTTAGGATTGTTCTTATTTTAATTTCCCTTGGAGGAATTATTTTATATTCCTAGCATAAAATCAATCAATATTTTTTTCATCTGGTTTTATAGTTTATTTTTTATGAAATTTTATAACTTTTATCTCTTTGATATATAATAGTTTTAATAAATTTTTTAATTAATATATAAATTTATTTTTGTCTTCAGTAAGAAATCTTTTTTCCAGAATAAAATTTGTTTTATGACATCTTTTTTTTAATTTTTCTAATATGATATACCTATGGAAATGTAACAAAATTTTATTTTTTAAAAAAGATAACAGAATCTTCATATCATTTTCAAAACATAGAATGTTAGTATTTTATAGAAAAAGATAACGGAATCCTCATTTCAATATTTCAAACTTGAATAAAATTTCAAACCATCATGATCAATAAATTTTTTAACACATTTTTAACAAAATTTAATTTTTCACTTCAATTAAATGTATTTCACATTGTAAACATTTAGTTTTAGATGTTTTTTTTCAAAATAGAAAAGAAAATGTTCCACAAAAACGATTTTATGGATATTTTAGGGTATTTATATTCAATAAAGACATAAACAATTCATTATAATTATGATCCACTAAGTATATGATTTAGGGATTACATGATTATTATTTCTTTGGGTGACCATTTTTATTGTGGACATGATATTGTAATTCTATTCACCAATTCAATATGCATGGTTTTTGATTATTTGTATTTATTTGGATAAGTATTAAAATTTTGTATGCATGTTTTATTAAAATTAATGTTATGTTTATTAAGCTTCACCCCTTTAATATATGTAATGAATTCCACTTAATACATGATGTCAAGGTCCCATTTTAGGCCTATGATACATCATTCGGTCTCATGAGATAAACTAATTTGGGTTTTGGCTGAGGCCTTACCCATTAATATAGATATCATTTCATAATCCCAAAAAGGTATTATATGTCTTTGAAGATTGACCTGATGGTAATAGATATCATTGCATGAGTCCTCGACTACTTAGAAGTCCATTATTAGACCATTATGAATTTTATTATTTTTATTCCATGTTATTATTTGATTAGTTTGAATATCCATGGTTATGATTTTAATATTATGTTATTAATTATTTGGAATTATTTGGTCATCGTTTATTCCATACATATTATACTCATGGTGTTGATTAAATAAAATGCATTTCACATATTTACCATTCCATATTTATTATGCCCTATTTATTAATTCTTCCACTATACCATTCCCTTTATAAACATCTAAAATAATGCCTTTTTATGTTTTGTTTTTCCTTAGGAAACCATGATTAGTTTTATGGTTGATATGCAGGGATACACTAAGAGAAATAATCGAAATATCAATGAAAACACAATATGTATTATTTTTTTTAAAATTTAATTTGAATTTAAAATACGTACCTAGTTTAACAAGACTAATTAAATATTGTTTCTATTTTGATGCAATTACCTATCTATTATTATGATGTAATAAATTAGATAGCAACATCCAGATACAAGGGTGATTGTACTAAAACACACAAATATATGTTTAGGGTCATGTGGAATCCAAAATATCCTTGTAATTAATTTGTTAAATATTGTATTTCAAGAGAAAGAAAATATAATCCGAAAAATTTCTTTTCTGTATGGGTGTGGGAATGATCAGATTTTCGATAGTATCAAACAAGGAAATAAATTATTTGAAAAAATTTGTGTGAGAATAGTGAGTTTTAGAAAATAATTTTCCCTATGATTATGGTTGTTTCACAATTAAATTATATTTATAATGTTATGAAAAAAAATTATGTTACATTTAATTTCAAAGAAAATGAAATTTTTCATAATGCCATATTAATTTTAAATTATTCGACACCATTATGTCACAGTCACCTGGAATTTAATATTTGAGATATGGTTTGAACAATTTCATATATTTTATGCTAATTTGATGTTATTTTAAACATCTCATATTTCTATAACAAGTTTTTATATTTTAATCTATGTTCTAATGACAAGATATTTATTTCTCACTCATATATTCTATCATGATATTATGTGTTTTTATCTTTACTATGTATCTGAGATCACCACTTTTTTAGGATTCTATTTCTTCGGTTATAATGATAATTAAATTTTTTAATATTCTATGAATTTATTCTAGTTGTGAGTGACTATAATGAAATATTTCTGTTATTTTAAAATTATTTGTTTCTAAATCTAAAATTCAAGACACTTCCCTATTTGATCATTGGATTGGCTTACTATTTATGAGATATATTATTTAAATCATGTGAATAATGTATTATTTTTTTTTTATCATGTATATTTATGTATATATTCCAATTATCATTTGAACATGACTTTGAAGGACCCTAATACTATATTTCATATTTTATTTTTTCCATAATACTCTTAAGAAAGATTATATATCATTATGAAACATGATTCATTATAAATTAGTATATATTTCACATTTAATACGTCATTATAATTTGTATGATAATCTATATTATATATTTTTCATGGAAAATATATGAAAATAAATTTGTATTGGGTTTTTTATGAGGTATGTTGAATTTATCAGTCACTTCATGTGTATCCATATTTACAAAGGTTCCTATTTCATTCTTTATCAACACATTAATTGATAGAAAAATATTATTTAAAACTGATAATGGGAGCCACATACAAAACAAGATTGATTATACTTAATCTATTTGCACTAATTCTATATAACTTCTATCAATATATTATCATGAATTCATCTCCTTTTATTATATTCAACCCATAAATCATATCTCCCACTTAATACCTCATGATATCCAAACATCATATGTTAAATTTTGGTACATACGGATAGGTTAATCAAATTTCATTCTCCAAACATTGATTAATATTTTACTTTTTGAAAAAACATATTTCATTAATCAATTATGTAACACTTCATAATGATATTTTGATAAATTATACTACTAAGTATATTTTTCTCATTACACAATTCATTCTTACTCATCTTATTATTTTCCTTCTTTTATCATTTTTTGGTATCATTTTAGACGATTATACTAGTGTATCCTTCCTTAAATTTCCTAAAAATACATTCATTTCTAGAGTTCCAAGTCACACAATGTTATATAAAAATAAAATTTCAAAAACAAATCATTCCATTTTCTTATCTTTTACTACATGTGAGTAAATATTTGAAATATATCATATATTTTGAAAATGTATTCTTTTCCTTCCATGAAAAATTTTACACCATAATATTTTTTGGTTTCCGATATACATCCCTTAGATATCCCATCTTATATTACATAATTCACATTAATAAATTCCTTAATATAATAAAATTTTCATTCCACAGAAGCTTCATTTATATATATCATAGTAATATATTTCTTTTACATCATCCAATATATTCTTCTAATATTACAATTCAATTCACTATTCCCTTTATATCACAATAAAATAACTTATTTGTACACAATATTTATATTATTTTATTATAAACCATGGATTATACCCCACATATTCAATTCTACAAATAGTCATCAATTCAACATACTAGACATAAAAAAGAAATCCCCAAAATTTATTATTTGAAATTGTTATTTTTGGACATAACCATATTTCCACATTTGTATTTTTATTAAATTTTAAACATCACTACTCCAATATAAATAAACAAGATTATAAAAATATACCTATAATAATATGGAAGAAAATAAATTTTTAATTTATTTTATTAACAATTTGATATCAATCCAACTGATCTTCATAATATTTTAATGTATGTATATATGTTCTCAAATAGCTGAATTTACAGAAATATCATCAAATTCAATAAAACTATTTTATTAAACATAATTCTTCAATTTTTTATTTTCAATTGATAATTGACATTTATAAACTACTCTTATATAACTTTTTTAATTTTCATTTAGTTCATGATTTTTTTGGCAGATGATGTATGAAACACCAAACCTACATTTTGCATAACATATAAACTTTGGGCTACAGGACACTCCTCTAGATTTTTATAAGGAAATGAATATAAAATAAATTCCATTACATTTTGTATAACAATTATTCTATTTTTTTACATAACCTCTATATCAATAATAAAAAATAGTCATAGTATATTTATTTTGACAAATATTTTACTTCTTCTCCATACAACCTTTTGAGTAGTTTCAGAAGATCATTACTTTCATCTTGTAGTCAATCGCAAGTTGTTTTTGTCTTTAATCATTTTCATTTTTCTTCCTACATTAATAATATTTCTATATTATTCATTCTGTTAATTCTCTATTCTATATATTCAATTTTACATCATATGTTTTATGCATTTTGTAATGAATTACCTCATGGTCCTTCTTTGAAAACTAGTCTGGATCTTCTTCATCACTACTATCATCATATATTGGGGATAAATTTTTATCTCTACTACCCCTCAACATTCTCCAAAAAATTAATAAATTTATTTTGGATACATGGAATTAATTTTTTTAACTATAATAATTTATTCACCCTGAGGATCAATTCTTTCACATCAGTTTTCAAAAAAACATTAAACATCTATGAATAATTATTGCTATTAATCAACCTCATAATTATAATTTTTTTTATAATCATGTTTTTTAATTTAAAAAACATTTTAAAACGAATCCAAGATTCATTTTCATTATGAGATTCAACTTTATATACAATTTCATGATCAATATGGAAACATTTTGCCTAATTTCATTCATTATAATCATAGAACTCTATTTTTATTATTAATATATTTTGAATCATATATATTTTAATATATAATTTTTTAGGGTCACCATAAAAATACATATAATGGTTAATAACTTATAGTACTTCAATGTAATCATAAAATATCATCCTACCCATTTGAAAAAGAGGATATATAATAATATGATAATAGATAATTAATATTAAACTCAAAAAGAATAACCCTTAGGCTCAAATACAACTTGTTATAAGAAAAGAAACCCTAAGATGGTGAAGGTTTTAATCATGGATATATTCCATTAAATTTATCTGTATTACATGACACATTATACTTAATTTATTCACCGAATGAAACATGTTCAACATTAGATTATATTATCATGAAATATATTCAAATCTATGTACAAATATAGAAATATAATAAAATCCCGTCATTATTTTAACTATTTCAAAATCAATATGATATACCCAAATTTTATACACATGATATTGTTCTATTATACCGTTATTTTGATATAAACTCACTATTTTTGTAAACATAAGATTTTACTGAAGTCACTCCCCACCATTGATAACTACATAAATAAAATTTAATAGAAGTAAAATATTTCTTATGATAACTACGTGTAAAATGTATTAAGGAGTATAATACTTCCTTAAGAGGGTTATTATGTCCTCATATTTCATTAAATACAACATAAGATATCATTTTATAGATATGTCGAACTATACCATGTTTATCAATTTGGTGTTCCCTCCATGAGAAACACTTATATTTTATTTAAATGACATTATAATTATACATGTGATTAATCAAATGTATACCATGTTATTTCCCAAAATACAAAAACATATATATTCAACATTAAGTTTTTAAATATCAAGAAATGTGTTCTAAAAATCATCACATAACAGGAAAAAAATAATCTCCATATAGAATAATTATAATTTAGGAAATATCATTAATATATTCGGATTTTATAAGCTATGCATACTGTAATAATAAATTATAATCAATACCCCCGAAGTTACCATCTCCACTCAATAATCGATTAGAATCTATAAAATATGGTTAATTTATATATTCCACAAATCCTATGATGCTGAAAATCATGTTGCATAAACCTTCACCCTTCTATGAATGTGAAGATATTTTTCTATCTATTATTAATATTTTGGAAACCTATATATGATATCACAATATATTATTATAATTTAGATATTCAAATTATAAATTCCTCCTTCAAAAAGGTACCAACTTCCTTTACTTCTACCTCAACCATTGGACACTCCTACAATTAATTAGAATTATCGATCATTATTAGCCAGTAAGATAAAATGAACACACTAAGAAATCATATTTTTGAATCAAAATCATTATATATGAATATAATTTTTCAATTATTCAAAATTCATAATGTGATAACATTATATGTAGAATGATTGGTTGATTCCATTAATTGTTTTCTCAAACAAATATTGTTATTTCAATGTGACAAAACATGTTAATATTTTTTCACGTATCTAAAATTAAAGAACATAACATTAATGTCCATAAAATTTTTTTATTGGTGTATCCATTAAGGTGTAATTTAGTTTATTCATAGAGTGACCATTAAATTTTTATTGATGTGTCACTTCGTTGAAAATAAAGTATAATGGAATCTTCCAAAAAAGGACAATCTAGGACATAATGATATATGTTGCAGTATGTATTATATATTAGAGAAAAAATTGTCTATAAATATTATCTATTGGGTATAATAATTAATATATTATCCTCATATTTTTAGTATCATATAAATTTGATAAACCTTATGTTTTATCCAGATGGAAATATGTACAATGTATACATAATTTACATATCATGATGATTACCGTTACATATAAAGTACATTTCCATGTAATTATATCATGGATATGAACCGTGCAAATCATATAGATAACCCTTATGAATAAGGAAGATATCATTCTCTTGTTATGTGGGAGAACATTTATTATCAGGTGATTTTCTCGTATTGGTGGAACTTTATATTTATACAAAGTAACATTATGCTACACATGTGGAATTATTTTTACCTATTTATCATTTATTTTTAGTATTTATTTTAATTTCTAGTAATTTTATTAGTTTTCTTTGAAAAATGGTAGTTTTGGTTTAGATAGTTGGTGGCTCACAGTTAGCACATTTATTCTACTGACCCTCCAAAATCCATATGTCATCCATTTAACATAGAATTATTATCTATGAAAGACAAATAGAGGGGTGAAAATCATTCTTTTTTATCCCATAATACTATGTCCCCCCACCCATTATTAGAAAAAATAATTATGATCTTGGAACATGGTGTGGAAGACCATGTGTTTGGGAAAATCACTAATGTTGTTGAAATTTAATCTATTTTATACCTAGTTTTTAATCATTTTCATCCCCATTTTTTCCATATGAACTGGCTATTACTATCCATGCCACCCCAACTTCTCTACAACGCCATAGCTCAAATAAATTGGTGTATCAAGGTGGATTTGTATATATTTTTATATTTAAGTGTATCTTATTCTCCATCCTCATTTACTAGATTCTTCTTCGTTTAATAATGGGTGTCCTCTTCTTCATTAGTAATAATGACATAATGTGGGAGTAATCTGAAATTTTCGGCATGGGTTATGTTGTATGTTGTCTATTCCCTCATCTATAGAATATCATATTGTTATAGCTTCTTACATGCAAATGGAAGAGGTTATTTAATAAATAATATTTGGGGTTCTATTTGAAGATATTATTTTATGGTTTTGTTATGACTACCTATATTTATAATGTTTTAAAAATGTTTTTTTATTCAAGTGGATATTTCTTGGGGGATAGTTTTTGTATTATTTTTTTATTTTTTAAAATCTATAGAAATAGTTATAATTGTTGTGATATGATTTTTGATGTAATTTTTTATGAAAAGGTCATTTTCATCATTGAAAAATTTGTAGAAGCACATAGTAAACCTTTGAATCAAGGTGGGAGACTTTAGAATGTGTGTTAGGAATAACCGACCCTACCTAACAGGATTACGGTGCAACACTAAATAAAATTTGTTGATGGGTATTTTTTTGGCATGAGTAGGAGACAAACTCAATAACCCAGAATCTCCCAGATCATTCCTTTGTGAGAATCTAGTGTTTATGGTGTTATGGGAGGAAACAATGGATCATTTCAAGAGTTTTATAGTTTTTCCAGTTTTCTATTGGTGACTCAGGGCATCGGTGCTGGCATGTCAGGGTGTCATAATTTCTGTGTCTCAGTATGTCAATGTGTCGGTATGTTAGTGAATTGGAGAGTCCGAGTTGTCTGGATCAGGGAGTCAGCGGTGTCAACATCATTGTCTTAGGGGAATCCCCATCGGTGAGTTTGGGGTGTCCACATTGGTGACTCAGGTGCATCAAAATCAGTGAATTATTGGTGTCAGTGTCTGTTAGTTGAGGGTGTCAGTGTCAGTCGGTCAGGGGTTTAGTAACTCACCTGTTAGTGGATCAACATCGGTGGCTTAGAATCTGTAGGTCACCTCGGTAACTTAACTATCAATGGCTCAGCGTCAATGACTCAATTTCATTTTTCCCTATTTTCTCCAGTTTTCTAGTTTATCCTCTAATGTATTTTTAATGACATAAACTATGTTTAAATCCCTCATTAGGTATTTATAAGAAAATTTTAATTGTTATTATTTATTTATTTATATATCCGAATGTCTTGGGATATTTGAGATACCCGAAGTGAGTGATCTATAATATGATCCCACAATAATGTCATTTAAACAGTTATACCGTTAAAATAGGACTTGACACTTCAAAGCATGGATCAAACCCTACTTATTTGTTTTCTGTTTCCTCTTGGTTCTTGGAGAGCCTTCCTCCCTAGATGAGTTGTGTTCCTATGCTAGAGCCCCTCCTAATGAGTTTTCCTGGATTTATTGTCTATTACTCATGTGAAACTTTTTTATTGGAAAGAGGAGGAACGTCAATCCTCTAGTAATTTGGTAGGGATTCAATTTATCTCTATTTATTTATTCATCATGTGGTGTGAGTTTAGTAATGATTCCCTACGATAAATGACTGAATACTTTTAAAAAAAATGAGAAATAAACAAAAATTAATTATGATCAAATGATAATAGGGGTAATTATAATGAAGTAATGGGAGTGGATTGATGTTGATCTCCTATTTTATTTTTTGTCATTGATTACTTAGTTTCTTTTTGTGACTGTATGAATCCTAAAATTCATAAATGTTGGTGGTCTTTTCTTATGTACTAGTGATGTTCTGTTTTTCTAAATTTCTTTGATAAATGGTTATAACATAAAAAACTATTCGACCACACATACAAGGTAAAATAAATAGATTACCCAACATCAATCCTATTGTGTGACCACCCCAATTATAATTATATGGAAATAAAGGACCTATTCTTGTTAAATCTAAATATGGATACACAACATGTTGGTAGGTGTGGCTGAGTATTGTGTTTTGTTTGTTTTGTGACTTTGTGTGACATATATGGTGCAGTTGTTGGGAGAACGATTGTGGGTACATGGGTGTAAAGTATAGTTTATTCCTTGATATGAAAGTGGTATGTGTGTAAAAAGGGATTGTTGGTTAATATTGGTAGATGTGGTCTTTGACTGTGGGGTAGTACAAGGGGTGTGTCGGTATCCTAGTTATAGAAACTAATTTATTTTGAAATGGATGGACATATAGGAAGATGAATTTCATTTGTTTGTGTCGTGGTCATTGAATATAGTAGAGAAGTGGGAATGTGTTGTGGTTATGAACATGTATGCAGTGGGACTGTATCTTGTAATTTTTGGGCAATAGGGCTGTAGAGGTAGGTTCTGAGAGAAGGATTGTGTTTTATAATTAAGAATAATGATTGATGTGTAGTAGACTATAAATCTTCTTTTGTGTTGTTGTGCAATGGGGATACAATTGGGTTTCTCATATTGTTTTTGTGTGGTTTTGGTTGGTAGTTTTCTGATAGTGGTAGAATAAACTAATGTGAACCCATTAAAAAATAAATTCCGTGTCATTAAATGAATGGGGGTTGGGATTGTGTGGTTGTGCATATAGGGGTATCAACTAAAGTGGTTTTGAGTATGATGATTATTTTTTCAGAAACCAAAATATTGGGATGAGTGTTTCATATCTATATATATTAATTGAAGTTCCTTGACATTTCTATATGAAACCAACACTTTTGAGAACCATGTTTCGACCACCCATACTTTTTAGGTGCGGGTGTCTTTCGCAACTTCCTGATGGGAGGATGGATGGTTGGTCACTTTCATTCCTCCTCACACCATCTTATGGGTTCTTACTACTCAAGTGTACATAGGTAGGCTTTAATGTCTTGATACTTACCACCACCCTAGAGCCTTCAATAAAGGGTATGTTATGGATTAGAGGCCTAGGGTTTTTCAGTCCATGACTATTTTACCTGGTTTCTTCAGATGAGGCCCTTGTGTCTTTAGGAAAGGGACAGGGTTGTTGTGTCCCATGTGTTTGTGAGAAGGGTTTTGTGCGGTTTGAAGCCTAGTTGTGTGTGGGAGGGTTGTGGCAGTGGTACTATGTATGGGAAGAGTGGTATCATCACGAAGTTATCTATTAGGAATGAGCCATTAACCAGTGGTAAAGTAATGTGGGGTACCAAAATATCAATGTTCTTATACAAAAATATTACTTGACATTCATTATTTGGTTAGTCTACCATGGTGAATCTGGGCTGGTTATTATTCCACGGAAGATGCTTTTAGGTTCAAATATTTCATTACATAGACGTTAGTATGTTCCCTCACTTGTTCATGAGTGGATGTAGTTTTCCTACTAAGTATACTTGAATTCACACCATACATATATAAAATTGTTTTTAGGAATCTAGGGGGAATTCTATGATCATGCTAGACTTTACTAGTTTTGGCATCAAGATTAGTTGATGTTGCTACATAGTCTCATTTCATTTGGTTCAATACATTGGAGTTTTCTTATACCTTGTATGAACTTTTCTTTTGAACATGCATGTGGGAATCAAGGGTCATTATCTACCCTTATACATGAAGAAGGAATAACATGGATCATTTTTGTCCCTCCCCTCATATTAAAGATGGTTGTTGGTGACAAAATGGTATCAAGGGGAGGTTGTTGGAGTTTGAGGGTTGGGAAGGAGTTCTGAGTTAGACAAAGTGATAATTGCACTGGATGGTAAGGAATAGGTGTTAGGTGACCTTGGTGCAAGAAATAGGTCATTGAATACTAGCTATGAAATAGTATTTTAGGGACCCCCATGATATAAAAACATGGAATATTGACATATTGAACGACCAAGTGAGGGTACATCGATTTGATTATAGTGACAGAAGGAAATGAACATGCATCATACTGACTTGTGTTCATATGTGTCTTTTGTGTATTTTTAATATAAAATAAATGAACTGTTTAAAAATTCAAAAGAAATTTTCCACACTTCTCGGGCATAAGAGTTCATTGTTTACATTTTTAGCTATGGCACCTAGACGTTTCCCCCTAGTGGTACAAGCAGTTGAGGACAGACAATTTGACCCGATTATTCAAAGGAGGGCCGATCGAGAGGGGGGATATGAATAGTTGAAGAAGACACTTTGTGATTTACAGGAGAAGAATCATGGAATGTATGAGGGTTGTGTCACAGAAATGGAATTGGAGTGTTAGCTTAAGGAGATTGTGATTTCATTCATCTTGATCTGGGTTATAATAGAGTACTGGTTTCCTCTTGCAGTGATCCAGATTTGAGGACAAGCACTTTAGTGGTGGGAGCATTACCTCAGGTAGAGGAAGGAGATTGTTGTTTCATGGGATGACTTTGAGAAGCAGTTTGGGTTATAATTTATTCCCTCCATGATGAATCCCGAGAATAGGTAGAAGATACTATCCCTTTAGTAGGGGAGTATGCTAATGAGGAAACTGGGGATCTAGTTCAATGTTCTCTTTCCCTTCCCACCAGATAACTTTTTGGATGAGGAGTTCTAGGTATACACATAGAAAAGGAACTCCAACCTTCTCTTTAGTATGTTGTTACACCGTTCACTCAACTGACATACTTAGAGGTTCATAAGAAGTCTGATTTAGTGGAAAGGATTCACCTAATAGGAGGTGTTCTGTGAGAGGGGAGCCATCCAAGTTCATCAACGGGGAAATCCCTTAGTAGTAGTTCTCTCATGTTCTGGCCTTCCAGCATTCAGCTAGTGGGGAGTAGGCCCCAACTACTTCAATTTTTATCTTCTTGTCCTCAACCATTTCTGATCGGTCTTGGATAGAGGATCCTTGTC
The DNA here is from genome assembly GCA_963277665.1 of Viscum album. Taxonomy (NCBI): domain Eukaryota; kingdom Viridiplantae; phylum Streptophyta; class Magnoliopsida; order Santalales; family Viscaceae; genus Viscum; species Viscum album. The sequence goes on along the minus strand of OY728130.1, from coordinate 622,007,870 downwards.
AATAGAGACCATTGACATCTACACAACCAGATCCCTATTCGAGCACCGCACTGTGGGGGGTGGGAAGGATTAGCACCCACTTGTGCTGCAACAGTTGTCAGTTAGGCCCTTCCAGCAGTTAGGGGTGTGGGCTCCCACTCCACCAAAGATAGACGGTGCTCTGGGAGGCCAACCATAGGGTTCTCATCTGGGATCTCGATCTGGGTGTCATCCGTGAGGGGGTCGACCAGAAAGAGGTAGAGGAGCTAGGCATGGGTAGTTGCACGCCATAAAGGTAGAAGTTCCATTTGGGCGAGAGGTTCTTCTAGGTACAATTAGTATTTTTACTAATATATCATATTTTTATTTGATTGAAGAGATTCAAACTTGTTTGTGGAACCCTACCTATCTAATTCTCATGGAATAGTCAAATAGTAACGTCCCATGCCCCTGGTGTTGAGTACGATAGTTATAGGTCAGACTAAATTGTGTGATGTTTGTTGAAGACGTATAATGATTTTTGGGCCATATCATTCTTGTGCCGATCTACTTCTCCTATAGATACAACCATTAGACATTATCCTAGACATCGACTAGTTGTTTTCTGTGAGTTTTTTTGTCGACTACTTTTATAGAAGTTTTGTGGTCTTGGATATGGGTATCCAACGTGTAGATTTTGTTGGCAAGCGGAGGTGTCATGATGGGAGCCGGCGTGTAGAGCTTCTTCTTTTATTTTTAGCTAACCTCTCATTGGTATCAATAGTTACATAGATGAAGGATATTTCAAAGGTTGTCAGTGAATTCATGGATGTCTTCCCTAAAGAGGCTTTGACTCTACCCCCTCAATGTGACATTGAGATCAGGATAGACTTGAAACTTGGAGCACATCCGATTGGGACGGATACCTATTAGATGTCGCATTTTTAGTAGTAGGAGTTGTGGATTTTGGTTTACAAAATGATGAAAAGGGTTTTATCATTCCAAGTGTGTCATATAGGGGTGCTCAATTCTTTTTCTATAATATGTCACATAGTGCTCTATGATTGTACAAAGTCTATTAGAGACTGAATCAGCTGACGGTCAAAAACCATTATCCTCTCTCGAGGATCGATGACCTTTTTGACTTGTTTTTTAGAGAAGGATGGTTGTATAAGATTGATATATGGATTGGATATCACCATTTGAGGGTAAAGGAAGGTGTCAACCTGAAGACTAGTTTCAGGTGTAGGTATGGGATCCTTGAGTTTTCGCCATTCCATTCAGTATCACAAATGCACCAGCCGTGTTCTTGGGGCCATGGAATTGGGTTTTCCATGAGTACTTGGATCGGTTAATTATCATGTTCATCGATGATATACCAATCCACTCATAGTCAGAGCAGGATCACACTGATAATTTGAGGACTGACTTGGAGGACCTCCGACACCACTCCCTCTATAGAATGTTTTCCAAATGCATGTTCTAGTCGTGAGAGGTGCACTTCCTCAAACTTGTAGAGTCTCCGCATAGGATAACAGTGGACCAATCAATGGTTGAATCAGTTGTTTCTATGAAATCACCCAATAATGTGGTAGAGGATTGTACTTTCCTCAGTATAGTAGGATATTATTAAATGTTCATACCTTACATATCTTGAGATGTAGCTACACTGACTGCTTTGACTAGAAAAGACCAGGCCTGCACCTAGAGTGAAAAATTTCCGGAATCATTTAGCTATCTGAAGTGGATGCTAGTCAGTGTCCCATCGCATGGGTTTCTAGAAGAAGGGGTGATGTTTGAGGTGATCTGTAATGCTTTCGGCCTAGGATTAGTATGTTTGTTGATGCATCATCGGTGACTAATCTCATATCGTTCTAGGTAGTTACGTAATAACGAACATAACATGCAACCCGTGATCTTTATTTTCCAACCATCATGTTTGTGATGAAGTTGTGGTAGAATTACCTAATCGTAGAGCACTTTATGGTTTTCACAGATTATAATAGATTAAGGTGTATCATTTCCCAATGGGACCTGAACTTGCAGTTGTGAAATTGGATAGAGTTCCACAAAGATTAAGAATTTGAAATCTCTAACACCCTGGGGAAGGGAAAGTCGTGGTTAATGCCATGATAAATAAGTGGAAGGAGGAGGTAGTTCATGAATCTACTAATTCTTGGAAGGAAATGGAGGAGTTAGACTCTTTGTGTATAGATAATTGGGAGGAAAGTGGAAGAGGGTATCTGTTTTAGATGAAATTTTTGTTTTAATTAATGTAGAAAGTGGAGGACTCTCAATCAGGAGATTCCGAGACTACAGTGATGCATAATCAGGTTACCCAGGGGGATGCTCTAGTTAGATGGCTGGAGGATAGCTAGAATCAGATGTTATTCCACCGGAAGTTGTTTTTTCTCTTATAAATGGATGAAGTAGTTCTCTTTTAGTTCTTTATATCACCCAAGTTAGTGCATCTAAGATAATAAAAGATGTACCGAGGTTTGGGGGAAATGTTTTGGTGGCCTGGGGAGAAGTGTCCAGTGGAAGAGTTTGTGGCATGGTGCTTATTGTGTTAGTATATAAAGGTAGAGCATCGTGTTCCTAACTGTCTGTTATAACAAATATATGTTCCCGAGTGGAAATGGGATTCCATCTTCAGGCATTTTGTCACAAGACTTCCCAAGACATAGGGAGTATTTGAATTTCTATGGGTAGTAGTGGATATATTGATGGAATCAGCTCACTTCCTGGTGATCAAAGAGTCATGTGAATTGGATACCTTAGCACGAATGTATGTAGATGAGGTGGTATGGCTACATTGAGTTCCAAGATCAATTTTCATGGATTGGGGTATATGTCTTACCTAATTAGCTTAAAGGGGGTTGCATTATGTTTTTTCCACCCAACTACATCTTAGCACTACTTTCCACACTCAGATTGATTGGCAGATAGAGAGGTCCATCCTGGCATTAGAAGTCCATTTGCGGGCCCGTGTCTTTGACTTTGAAGGATCATGGGTATGATAGTTTCCCCTAGTATTTTTTCCCTACAATAATATACATAACTCTACCATTGGAATGGAACCGTTCGAGGATTTGTATGGAAACCTTTTAGTTCACCCCTAGGATGTACACATGATGGGAAAACATCCCTCCCTGGATCATAGGTAGTGAAAATCACAATGGGGAATGATAATCTTGTGCATGAAAAGATTAAGGTGTGTGAATAATAGTATAAGTTTTATTCCAATCATAGGAGGAGGGCCTTGGAGTTTGAGGTTAGGGACCACATCTTATTAAAGGGATACCCTCAGCGTGGACAATAGAGTTTGGAATAACAAACAAACATTCATCCAGATTCATTGGAGATTTAGAGGTTTATTAGAGAGTTGGATAGGTTTCATATATGTTGTAATTCCCACCACGATAAGGGAAGATCCATTTCATATTCCAAGTATCTTATCTTCACCAGCATCTTCACAATGAATCCCACATCAAAGACTGGGGAGAGTTGGATGTCGGGGATGACGTGTTTTTTTGGAGCAACTAGAAGGAATCAAGGATATTAAAGAGGGGTTCTTTGTGGGGGGAACAGTCTCACGATTCATGTGTTAGGGAGTCATGGTGGACTCAAGTAGAGTACTTGGTATGGAGAATCATAGATGTGTGCCCAATACACAGAGTAGTTCTTAGGTTTCTCCATTTTTTTCCTATTTACCAAGAATTTGATGTAATGTTTTACCTTTCATATTGTAAAAAAAATTATTTCCATGTTCTCTAATTTAGTGTGAAATTTACTGAAATGGGGAGGATATAACCCAATTCTTAATAATTTATCATTAATTTTTATGTGATTAAACAAATAATGGTGAGTCAGTGCTGCTCAAATAAAATAATATATTGAAATGGAGGAAAGAACTCTGTAATACATGTGTTTGGACGGTGTGACAATTATTGGTTGTGTGGGTTCTTAGGGTAGTGGAGTGGTAGTTTTTCTATAGTTTTTCAGAAGATTTAGGTCATGGATATGTCCTTGGATGTTGAGTATTCCACTCCATCTTAAAAAATAACACAAGGTGGTTTCCTCCTATGAGGTATCTTAAGGGGTGGTTGTTAGAACCCCCTTTCATCCAGTTATGTCTTGAAATCTAGAGGAAGATAATAGTTTGAGAAGTACCTAATGCAATAAATTGTATTTTCATATACATATCCTTTGTAATAATCCATTTTTAGGTTGTTCTAGGTGGCAAAAATTGATCATTTCAGGAGATATCTAGATTTTCTAGTTTTCTATCGATGACCCAAGGAATCTGAATTTGAATATCATTATGTCAGCATGTCTGTTTATTAGCATGTCAGTGCGTCTACAATTTATTATATCAGCAAGTCATAGGTTTCAGCATCAATGAGTCAGTGAGTAGACATTCGTGAGTCAGGGGCATCAACATTAGTGAGATAGGGGCATCGACATCGGTGAATCACAAGTATCGACATCAGTGAGTCAAGGGAATTAGTGTTGCTAGGTTAGGGCATCAGTAACATACTTTTCGGTGGCTCAATGTCGATAGTTCGCATCAGCAGCTCACCCATCACTAGCACAATTATGGTGACTCACAAGTTAGTGGCCATTTTCTGTTTTCTTCGTTTTTCCACGGTTTTCCAGTTTCTCCCCTCTTACATTATATTGGACATAAAACAATTTTAAAGACTTATTCGTTCATTTATAAGGTCATTACAAAGGGTATTAATTATATCTTCATATATCATAATGTCTTGGTTGAATTGAGATACCCAAACTGCATTATTTTGATCACGATCCCACAATAATGAATTTTAAAACTGTTCGTCCATTAAAATTGGATCAGATACATCAATGACAAGAATCTAATATTCCTTTTTTGATTTATGTTTCACAGTAGTTTTCTTAGATCCTTCGTCCTTGACGAGTCGTTCACATGTTCTAGAGCCCCCATGCTTTGATTTCTTAGACTTTCCCCAACAGATCACATGATCCCTTATTCTTGGTACAATGAGGAACATATATCCTTTGACCATTCAATATAAATTTATTCTCTATCCCATTATTTTTGAATCTTATGCGGTGGGTGTACTAATGATTATTTGATAGGAACAACTGAATGGGTTTCATAAAATAATAAATAATCAAGAATTAAATATGATAAAAAGATAATAGGGGAAATTTAAAATAATAGGTATTTAGTGGTTTGATATTGATCTCTTATTTTATTTGTTCTCATTGATTCCTTTATGTATTTTTGTATCTATATGGCTCTTGAAACTCATTGAAATATGTGTTCTTTTATTTTTCACTTGTTATGTTTTATTTTATTTCCGATGATTTAATAATCAAACGTAACATGAAAAACTGTTAGACCACACATACTTCGTTAAATAAATTTATTCCCTGAGATCAAACCTATTGCATGATCACCCCAGTTATAATTAAGTGTAATTAAATGAAATATATTTGTTAAATATGAATGTGTAAACACACCCTATTGGTAGGTGTGGGGGAGTGTTGTGATCCGATGAGTTTTGTGACTTTATGTGAGTTTTTTGGTGCTACTATTGGGAGAGTAGTTATGGGTACATGGGTAGACAGAGGAGTTGGTTCCATGAAAGGGTCTTGGGTTGTGTTTATAGTACGTATGTTTGTTAATGGTATTTGATGTGGATTTTATGTGTGGGGTAGTTCTAGGGGAGTGTTGGTATCCTAGATTGAGAGACTAATTTATTGTGGACTGGATAAACTTGTAGGTAGCTGAACATCATTTGATTGCATCATGGTTGTAAAACGGAATTGGACAGTGGGGATCCAGTGTGTTTATGAACTTATATGTAGTGGAACAACATTTGGGAATTTTTGGGAAGTGGGGTCGTAGATCTGGGTTGTGAGAGAATGATTGTGCTGTATAATTTTGTTGATTAATTTTCATGAAGTGGAAAGAAATTCTGGTTTTGTATTGCTGTGCAGTGGGACTGCATTTTGGATTATCTTGTTGTTGTCATATAGTTATGGTTGGTATTTTCTAGGTATGACTAGAATAATTTAAATTTAACCCCTTAATTACTAAATGTCATGGGGTTAAATGAAATGTTGTTGGGATTGTGTGGTTGTGGATATAGAGGTATAAGTGAAAGTGGTTCTGTGTCAGCTAGTTGTTTATTCCTAAACCCAATGGTTGGACTGAGTGTTCACTAATCTATATTTATATAGTTTACTTCATTTTTAAATTCAATATGCACCCCATCCATGCGGATCACCATGTTCGTAATATCCCTTTTTCATGGGGGAGATTTTCTTTCCTAACATCCCGATCGAAGGATGGATGGATGGTTACTGAATTTCTTCCTCACACCCTCTTCTGGGTTCATATCGCTTGAGTGTATTAGGGATGGTTGTAATGGATTGAGGCTTACCATCACCCAAGATCATTTGGTCTAGGGGTTTTTAGGATGATACGACTTGGTGTTTAAGGGCTATGGATGTTTTACTCGTTGTCTACAGGATGAGGTCCCAGTGTCTTCAGGCGTGAGACGTGGTTGTTGTGGCCCAAATTTATATGGGCCAGATTGTGTGTGGTTTGAGGACCAAGTGTGTGTAGGGTGATTGGGATAGTTGTAATGCATATATGAATGGTGGTATCTTCAAGATGTTATCCATTAGGAATGAGAAATTATCCAATGGGGAATTGGTGCGGGATATCCATATATCGATGTTCTTATACTAATTGTTTACCTGGCTTGTGTTATTTTAAGAGTGTTCCTTGATGAAGTTGGGTTTTTTAGTATTCCATTATAGGTTCATTTAGGCTATAATGTTTTCTTCCTTATAAATCATCAATTTTCCTCCCATGAAAATAGGTGAAAATAGATTCCCTACAGAGTATACTTGTATGCTCTCCCTCTGTATATAAAACAATTTGGCATGTTCTTAAGGGGACTTCTTGGACTGTGATATACTTTACTAGATCAGGAATTGAGATTAGTTATTGTAGCTTATTAGTACTCTTTATTTTGGTACATTACTTGGGATTATTGTTTTAACTTTTATCAATATTATTTTTTATCATGCATGTGGTAAAATTGTTTTCACTTTACATTAATTTTTTGTATTTTGAGATTCATGGGATATACCATCTTATCTCAATATATTATTCTTTAAAAAGGGTAATTCATTACATTTTATATGACATTCTATACCCTTGGTTCATGTTACAACTTTTTCATCTATTGATGGTGGGACTCGGGGGTCATTATCTCTCTTTTATCTAGAAGATGGAAGGGAATGACACTTTTTTCCCTTCACTATTCTCAAAAAAGGTGTGTCATGACACGAACATTCATTTATAATATCTACATACAAGTATAAAACTATAATTGTTCCCCTATAACCCTATATACACTGGAAGACCCATTGGTAATTTTTATATGTTATGATTTATAATATGTAATCAAGATACATTATCTTCATTTAAAGATATTTTTTAATAAAATTCTGAAACTAATATTCATCAATCAATACTAGAATGATTATTTCACTTATACGATAAATAAATAGAAAATATGGTTTCATCCTATAGATAATTTGATATCACACCCTAAATATACTCTCATATGAGTGCATAACTTAGAGATCATGGGTAATGGAAAGACATTAAATGTAGGTGTAAATAAAAGTTATTGTTAATTGATCTCCCTTTTGGCAAGTTTTGGAGGTGGTGGTAATGTGGGGGTTTCCATCATGAAACATTGATAACTTTTTTTATTTAGTTGGTTCCCTCCCTTTGTTTGTTTTTTTTCATATATTAAGAAGACAAATTTAATGAAACATTATACAATCCATTATAATGATCACTTAATAAAATGGGTTGAATTCATGAAAATCATGGATTTTTTTTGGATTTTGTAGTTAGTAGTTGTTCATATGGGAAAAATAATATAATAGGAGTTGTTTATTCATCAAGTAAATGTACCTAGAAAATGGTGATCCAAAATTTTCTTTATGTTATTCCACAGACTAGGTTGTTTGTCAGTTTTGATGTAACCCAAGAAAAATATATGAAATAATTATTATTGGGTAGGATTTTCCTTCATTAGGGTCATTTTGTATTGGGAATGTCCAGGTAGACATGAACTATGACTGTTACTAATTGAGGTTATAGTTGTGACTATGGTTTCTAGACAACCCGCTCCCTGATAGGACATGGGTCACAATGTGATTTTAAATAATTAGTTTGAATCCTCCATTAGGTGTGATGAATAGGTAGTAGACTAGCCATGGACACTGAGGTTCAGGGGAGTTGTTTATATTGTTGTGTGATTTTAAGATTTCGTTATGGTTTATGAGCATACAAAACTATGTTAATTTTAATCTATGTTGGCTAATGTATTGGTGAATTTCTACTTTTATGGGTCTTTTTATCATATTTCAAGACTAAATACATCCATTTCTCCCATGTCATGAAGTTAAAGAGAGTTCTACGTCATCACATGATTTGATATTTTTGGATATTGTGGTTAAAGAACACTGAGCTATCGATCTGGGAGTGAGATCTATGCATACTAATGCTAAGGACGAACAATGTTTTAGAAAAAGGATTGGACTTAGGTGTTTCCCATGAATAAGTCTTCATTCATCCTATAAATCATAGATCCACAAGAATCCTATGATTTTCTTTTAGAATATGGATACTATCTATTGGATCCTAAGGACTCCTAAAGTTATTAAGGTATATTGTGATAGGATTGTGTTGGAATTACAATTTTTATATAGTTGTAGTCAAATTTTAAAATAGGGTAACATAAGAAAATGGGTTAGATTTTCTTCATGTAATACTTTAATGAGAAATTATTCCTTGAGAATTTGACTGCATCCAAACCATGAGAGTATATGGACATCCATTATGGAGAGCTCTCTATAATGAAATATAATAATATTTTCATGGATTTAGTCTTTTTCATCATCTTGTAGTTTCTAGTTAGATGAAGAAATCCTAGTGGTTTGAGATGGGGTTACGATTATACATCTAGTGCCATTTCTTCTTATTTAAATATAATAAGTACATTAAGGTTGTCAACTGACCTCTATTGAGAGATATTGAAAAAGAATGCATTATAGGACTTCTATGGATTGATACCGTACTAATCCATATTTTGATTTTACCTCTTATGTTAAAGAGTATGTTTGGATAATAGATGATAATGTGTAGTAGTATCTCCATTTCTCCACCATGACACCCTTCATTCATATCTATTGGTGGTGGATATGCCATATGACATGTGTGTTCGATGTTATAGCACATGTTTTCTATGATTCTGGTCTCTCCACAACTCTTCAACCATTGTGGTCACATGGGTAACATGAAATGTTTTATTAAGAGTGAACCCCCATCATAGATCGGTGCAGGTTTTACATCACCCAGGGAATTAATATCTTATTCTAATGCATCAAGATCCATGGTGTCTTGTTCTTGTTATTGTGGTAAAAATGATTCATAATTTTATGTATCATGTTCAATTAAGGAAAATCCACAATTTTTTAGCCATTCTCATGAATTGAAGGAGGTGAATCACTTTCTTTCTATGGACCATTCACAAGAGTAACTAAATATAGATGTTGTGGTTGTTTTAGTTATTGTCCTAACTGTATTGTAAGTTGTAGATTCATTATTTAATATTGGTGTTCAGAAATCATTTATATAAACTCAAATTGTGGATATTCTGAAACAATTTAGTGGGATTATTACAAATGATAGGGATATGGTTACCCCTCTATTAAGAAGAATTTTTTTGTCTCTTTAATGTATGTCTTGTGTTTTCTCTATATAATCTGTTGAACTAAAATATCATTTCCATGTTATGGATGTGTAACTCTTTAATATGGTCCTTGGAATAGATTGGATGATGTGTATTATAGAACATATCAATTTCTACAACTTACATATGAAATTTATGTACCACTATTAGAGAACACAGGTTTTCCAATGTGAATTGGATACACTATCTGGATGAGTCATTCCTCTACTCCCAAAAATTAGAAAATGATCCTATCATGTGTGTTTTATCATTTAAGTAGATAAAAAGATAATAATAGAGATAAATATGCTTTCTATTGTGGATGAGTTTATGGGGGCGTAACTATATTATTTTTCATGTTTTCCATGTGAAAAGGATTTAGAGTTTACAAAAAACATGGCACTGGGATATAGATGATATATCTTCCCTTCTTTTTTATGGTCCCCTCCATGTTGAGGGAAGTAATAAACTAGTTATACAATTTTGAATCCAAAGGATTCTGTGTCACAAGAATCTCTTTTTTTGAATGATGTAAAGCATTCTTATTCGAAGGATGTTATATATTTCATGTTTTGTTTTTAGTAATTGTAGTTAATTAGAGTGAACATCACAAATAAATAAATTTTTCAAATATTAATGTCCTCTTTATCCAGACAAAATGGGAAAGGTGTTTATTGATTATTAACCATCAAATACAATATAATCATGGCACTGTGAAAGAATAATATATTCTTAATACATATTAACAATTATTGTATATGAATTTCTTGAATTTAGTAATGCTTATATGATTGAAAAAATCATATTTATTTTTAGATCCCTAATGAATCAGGTAATCTATAGATTCCTCAAATCATTTACTGATGTGTTTTTTGATGTTTTATGTTCTTATTTTATAGGTCAAGATTATCATGGGATGCACTTGAGTGGTGTTTTAAGGAATATTTTAGGCCATTATATTTTGGTCAAGCTCTCAAAATGTTCCTTCTTGATCTAAGAAGTGTTATTTCCAATTAATAACATTTAACAACATTGGGCTTCAGTTCGTCCAGATAAAATAATTTATGGTGTTTCATGGGAAGATATTTATATTTCATTAGAGTTCATAATATTTGTCGGGATGATTTAATATTTTTTGACATTTGGTCAGGGATTTCGCTCATATTTCTTCATCGATGATGGATCTGAAAAAAATGGGGGCATTTAAATTAGGGTGAAGAATTACATTGATACTTTATAATGATCAATTTGTTTTTGACCCTTTATCATATCATGAATTTTTAATGAATCCCAATTAGAATATAATATCTATTGTGATTCTTCCTATCTAAATTTATGGTTCTGATATAGGGTGACCATGTTATGGAATATGGATATAACTAACTCTTAGCACAAGAGAAGAATTATCCACATAACAAACTTGATCTATCAATAATAATTTTCCCCATTAAAAATGTAATCACTATCATTTTATGGAATATTTTATGATTAACATATTTCATTATCATTTGAGATACATCAACTCCTAGTAGGATCTAAATTAGTGGCAGTAAAAAAGGATCATGTACAATAAAAGGTTCAAAAATGATATCATCTATACCCCATGTAAAGGAAATGTTGTTATAATTTCATTAAATAATATAATGTTAACCCATTCTCTTAAGAAGTATTAGGATGATTGAAATATTTTGCGGATTGTTGAATAGATTCAAATGAAATCACTCGAATAGAGGGATGGTATGTTTTTTGCTAGTGTGTAGTTGAATCCATCCTATCTCAAGCTAATTAGGACTAAGAAATCTAGGGATGAAATATATCAACATTCTTATTATCATATGAATGTTGGAGAGTTTCATCATAAATTGTTATTTTCTTAAAGGGGATTTCTCTGTATTAATTTCAATTTCAGGATGTTTACATCTCCGTGGAATGATGAGATACAGTAAAACCATCTATCTTTGTTGGCCATCCATATTTGTTACTATGATATGTATTATGATATTAATCTCCTGATTTAAGGGTGGGTATTATTGACGATATATCTTATTTTTTAACCAGAAGTTATATAATTATACAAGTCAATTTTTAACTCCAAAATCCATTCATCTTTCTTCACGTACATTTACATATTAACTTGGAATGGGGTGATGAATCCATTCATAAAATTAATGGGTAAGCCCATACAACTCATTGAGGGAATGTATGTTAGGAGATTATTGATCATATGACTATGTACATGAACTTCATACCACTCTGGTGATCAACTAAAGTGGATGAATATTAATTATTATATGACCCGTAGATAGTTATGTTTAATGGTTTAACTAGAAAATATTAATTTTTTTACAGGGACCCCAATTTGACATCTTTTTCCTATGAAATATTGAAATAGATGATGGGGTCTTAGGTCAAGATCATCATGACATATGATTAAAAATATTATTGTCTGATAGAAATTTAGAACAAAATTCAAAAAGACATGCATCAAGACTATACAATAGACAATAGTGTCTCATTGAGAAAATCCTTTGGTATATAGATTTTCCTTACAAAAATAGTTAAAAATCATCAATTAGGACTGGTTATTTTGAATATATATATTTATATCCATGGTGGTTTTCAATATGATGGATGAATGTTGTTGATACTTACTTCACATGACCAACTATAATAAAGAAGATGATTTGTATGATTTAAGAAATCCATATGTGGTCTTTGACCGATTAGTGGAATTATAAGTCTTACACCGATCATTAATGGTGAAAATTGTTATTCACAAAATAATGTAAGGTTTTAGTAAAAGTGAAATTTTTTTGGATCATCTCTACATTTTAACAAATTAATCTACACTACTATAAAATGAACCATTCTGGTTTACAAACAGGTTCAGTAAATTGGCATACCTCCCGGAATTTACTTCAATACAAATATATATTTATTATTTTTTCAATGTCGAACTATTGAACAAGTATAATTTGGATCCTTTTCATATGTAGAGATGGGAGGAATGTGAGATGGAATTTGTGTTTACACTAAGTATACTTATAGTTATAAGTGAAGATTCCATTTGAATAAGTTTTTAGAGAAGTCTTTTATATTATTTTGGTACCTATGGAAATATGGGAATGATTTTAATGAGTAATGGTAAAATAAGTTGTGGATTGAAAATTATTATCCTCACATATTTTATGTTCATGATATAGGTCTAATTTATAAGGGTGAAATGTTGTTATGGTAGGGATAATTGTAAACCCATGTTTTTAATATTAATAATTACCATTTTTTGAATTTTACTATTGTATAGATTATTAAAATGATTTATCCATTAATTATTTTGGTTTTTGTTATGAAAAAAGGTTGGTGTATGATGGGTGCATGATTAGTAAAAATCTAGCATAATCCCCTAAAAACTGATCATCATATATAGTGGGTATTTCATAGACAAGAAACATTGATCATGATCATAATACAGCCCTAGAAAATGTATTTATCCTACCCCGCCTCTTAGGATAAAGTTCTACTAGGACATTTCATATTCAAAAATATCGTGCAGCCAAAGAATGTTGTTTTAAAGATCCATATATTTTTTTAAATTAAAATTTTTCTCCTCAAAGATTTCTATCCTTTTAGACCTCATTTTTATATATTTTTCATCTCCCACCCTTTGAATTCCACCAAATATTAACCACTATTCCTTGGAAAAAATAATCTATTGCTCAATCATGGATCCTAAATATATATGTATGTGTCTCCTCATTCCCATTATTCTCTTATCATTAATTCAGATTTATTTTTTCATGGGGTTTTAAATATTTATAATATTCATTGACCTGTTTTAATTTTTAAAATAAAACATTCTCTGTCATCCATCATGTTTTTTTTGCATTCTCTATTCCATCGGATATCCTATCGTCCAGGACTATTATTTCCAACCATTTGTTTGATATTTCAAAAATGATGAAAGTGGTTCTCTTATAATCTATCATATCATGTGTTAAATTTTCTTTCATATATTTTCATCGATTTTCTAAAATTATATGTGTGTGTAGGTGGACCAATTCCTTGAAATTATGAGATTTTATAAAATATATTCTTTCAATTTAATTTATCTCTTTTAATAGTTTTTTAATTAAATATATATTTTAACTTATATAACATGAAACACATATATTATTGTATAATGTGTTAATTAGTTCTATAAAAATTGTTTGTTTGTTTTACACATATATTATTGTATAATGTGTATATAATACCTATTATAAATGTTATATCATTAATTCACTTTTTTATCATGATATTAAAAGTTTCATTTAATGATTATTAATTCATGGGGTTTTCTATTTCATTGTCACCGAACCAGTAATGGTTTGTTGACACAATTGGCCTTCTTTGTGACATTTGTCATGTTATAAATAAATATTCTTTTATAATTGGTATATAATTTATTTTTTACATGTCATATCATTAATAATATTATAATAATAATAATGTTATGAAATTCATTTACTGTTAATAAATTCATGGGGTTAATGCTTCAAATGTTCTAAAGTGGTATGGGGCGCATTAGAATAATTAATTATTATTCTCCTAGAGAATGTATAAATGATATTTTAATGATATAATCATTCATCAATGTTAACAAACCATATTATTACATATAATCCATAGGGATATGGTATTATTTTTATCATATTCAATCAATCATTGGATGGATTGTATTTTACCCTAAGAGACTTCTATTAAACCCAATTCTATTCTATAGAGTAATCATGTTTCATAAACATTGATATTTCACCACTTTTTTTTCAATTGGATAATCATTTTTCCATGTTATTTTTATTTAAATAATTTTTTATACATGTTTTATTCATGTTTCAACAGTAATTTTATATATATAGTTTATTTTTCATGGGTTAATGTTGTTTTGAATCACATATTGGTTGATCCATTTATTTTATGAAATATTTTATGTGAGACGAATTTTCAATGGTACTTTGACATTTTATAGGTATTTACATGATAAAACCAAGATAGTGGTTCTATGATAGACCTAGTATTGGTGGTTCTAGGATATCCCTCCATTGCGTTAGGTTTGGATGTCATCCATTGGCTATTCTATTTATATGAGTGACATGTATGGAAGTTAACCACATGATTATTCCACTTATAAGAGTGAAAAGTATAATGATGTAACATGATAACATTGTGTTTTTATTTATGATTTCAATATTTTTATAATGTTTATATTGATTGAGATTTATATCATGTAGATCGTGATTATTCATTTAGATGAATCACACCATTTCCATGTTTCCATTTATGATGGTCCATGTATTAAGAAATATGATTTGATTTATTATCCACACATACATTTTCATTATTTTATCATTCCTTTAGGAACACTCATCCGAGAATGTTTAATTTAAAATTCATATTTTTACCTTTATTCAGCATTTGAATTCACCCATCATATGTTCCTTTTCCTGAGGATTTAATTAATGATTTTTAATGATTTATTCTAATTCAATAAATCACATGGATGATGTTGGTTACCGATTTGTGAGATAATAATTGTTAGGTAAATTGGTAGAAGTTTAGTTGTTATGACTAATGAGTCCACGTTGATATGATTTTTTATGTGGGACTTCTTCTTAACTCTATAAAAATCTAAAATTACTGCATCATCCAGTATGTATGTGATCCAAGATTTACTTTTGATGTTTTAATATTTTCATCGAAACGTTGGTTCAAACTTATAAATATAAAATATAGGAATATCATTGAGTAGATTTTAGTACAAAATAAGAGAGTGTGGATGGTTGCAAACAAATTTACCCTACAGGCATGCAGTTGTTGCAGAATAGGTCGAGGTCGAATCCACAGGGACCGAAGAAAGAACCTAAAGACACTCTGATTTTGGACGGATTTGGCTATGAAGTGTAAAACTATTCAGATTGAATTGATTTTAATTAAAAGTGGTTTAATTTAAAGAACAAAATAAATAAACATAAAATTACTTATTCTAAAACAATTAATGCATATGAGTTGATCATAAGTTGTCTCTTGGGTTAGATTGGATGTATTTATTTTCTTATAACATTCATTTCACTAATTCAAGATGCATCCACAAATTGATATAATTACTCAACATCATTATCCAATTTAATCCCTACACAATTCAGAGGCTCATCAAAAATTCACTTAGAGGATCAATTTAATGATCACTCCAAGGAATTGTATAGTACTTGCACTCGAATTGTGTCATTGTTAAAGATGGCGAAGAAGAAGAAGAAAATAAATCATCAAATAGAAATCTTAAAGTAATTAAATGATTATGAATTTAAGCACATTAAATACCATCTAATCCACCCCATGAAACTCCATAGGATAAACCCATAATGGGTTCACCCCCCATTAATGTTATATAATAAATGGAAGCGGGAAGTCGACTTAAAGATGCCGGATTGAAGAAGAAAAATAAAACAATGAAACGATCAATCCATCATTGTGTGAATAAATTCACAAGTGCTTGAGTGAATAAGATCAAACCATAGGGAAATAGTATCAATGTGAAAAGAAGATCATTACATGGTAAGTAGAACAGATTTTATTGAAAACTAATGTATTTCTAACAACATACATGAGAAAGAAAAATGCTACAAAGACAATTTGGCATAATAACATTACAATGAAAACAATGCTCCAAGATCCCTAAATCCTCCACCAGTACTGCCTTAAATACGAAAATAGGATGCCTTGCGTCGAGCCACCACTCCCCATGTCTCTGTAATTAATTGTGGGAGGGAAAAGTGGGTGGACATTAAATGTAGAGGAAACTTTTCAACTCAATCCTTGAAGTGGGATCCAGTTTGTATCTACAAAATAGAAGTGCCGAAATCACCTTCTTGAAGGCCGAATAAGAGTGGGACATGGAAGACATAAATAAATCCAGGGATTTCCCCTAAGAGAATGTAAAATTACAGCCCAAAATACATTGTGATTTTCGAGATACGATTTAAATGGTGGTCTATTTTTCGGGGTTGTGGAATCTGGCCCAGAATTGTATCTTCAATTTGGGCCACTCAGAATTGCATTAAAACAATCAAATTAGCCTAGGATAAGGTTTAATGAAATGCTCCAAATTATTTCTTCTATCTCCAATTAAATTTTGAGATTCTTTGGGGCTTGAATCATGGCTACTACAGTACGTTTATTGGGATGTTGTCCAGCTCACTTTGCCAAGAATGTGGTTGGGTCAAAGCTCACTTTGGTGGTCTTACAAATTGAATCTCCAAGTACTCCAAAAGAATTAATTATTCCTTATAGCATGTGAGAAATTAAAATTAAATATTAAAAAAATCAATATTATTTGGTGTTTTATGAGATGTTCAAGAATGTACTATATAATAGTGCATTTTAGGAAAGAATTGCAATCATTATGTGAAATGTTGTACAAATTATAAAATGCACTAAAATGATATTTATGAATAACAAGGCACATGAAAACTATATATATTAACAATGAATATTATCCTCTTCCAGTGGCTAATCACACCCCAACTTGAGTTTTAATAGTCCCTTGCAAAATATATATCACAAACGTGAAATTTGAATGACCTTTTCCAAAAACATTACAATACATATTGCTCATCCAAACAACTCATACAAAAATACTTATGAAAACCATCAAAATTATTTAAAACGAGATATTTCCATAGGCATATATCAAGCCCAAGACCATTCCTGGGTTCAAATTCATCACCATATTTCATCCAAATAAAATTTAGCATGATGAAGTGTTGTGAATCACAATAGACAAGGGGGTTCATTTTCATTTGATGGAGAAAAGATGGAAGTGCTTTGGGGAAATAATATTTTAATAATAAGATGAGTACTCATTTTTATAGTGTGTTTATTGTTTTTTTTTAAATTTTGACATGGTAATTGAAATTGAACACAGTCTAGTCAACCCATGTTGCAAGACTTTTCATATGACTCCCAGGCACAAATACCTTAGGGCACCATGTGAAGCTCACAAACTCGGGAATCATCTCAAGTTAACTCAATCAAAAAAATTATAATTACCAAAAATATAGATTAAATTCCCAACTCTGGGCCAGACAACTATGGAGTCATGATCCCCATTTGCCGAAAGCTTCACATTAGATCAATTCATTACTCTACATACAATTGATTTTGTTTGAATACTCATGTTAAAATTAAAATGATCCCAAACCCTTAGTCAATTATTATTTACCCCATTAACTCAAACTAATACCCCACAATCTAAAGGATGCACATTGTGTTTTTTAAATAAATGGATGAAAATATAAACAGTGAAAAATCAAAATAGAAAAAACACACTATCCAAAATCAATGGAAATGAACTTAAAGATGCATTAAAATCAGAATCAGGGCATTCTGAATTATTTGATATCCAATTTAAGAGTATGAAATGTTCGTTATCATGTTTAAGGTTTATGAAAATTTACCTTCCACACATTTTATGATGAAAAAAAAATCAATCCTTTCATTTTATCTTCACCAATATAGAATAAAAATGTCCCCTGTGTTTAATGAAAATAAAAGATAGAAGGGGGGTAAGAGAGGAGTTGAAAGAGAATATTGAAAATGATAAACAAGGAACAAATTCACCTGGTTTTTGAAGTTGAAGTTCATGATGCTCCAGATTACTCCTTTTATCTCTTGGGGGATGTAGGCACCTACTTGATTGAATATGTACCCCCAAAAATAGTCTATGTACCATAAAAATAAGAAAAACCCAGACAACACAAACAACGCAACAATTTATTTAACACCAAGTATCAACATTTTTGTGGTTTTCCCTATTTTTTTTAACTCCAACTAATTGATACATTGTCTTCATTTAAATTTCTGGGTAAGGTTTTAATCAGGGTTCACACTGCATGAGACAGATGAATATAGTGATACTCTTTCATATCCGTCTATAATCATAAAATAAGAACGTATCAACAATATATTTTTTTAATACCTACAAAAACATAAAATAAAATAAAATAAACTGATGATACATTGTCTTCTTTTAAATTTCTGGGTAAGGTATTACTTAGGGACCACACCATGTGACATAGATTAATACGGCGCTCCCCTTTCATACACATCCTTACTCATAAAACAAGAACATTTCAATAGTCTAATTTTTTTTAAATAACAAAATGATGAAAAAAATGAAAAGATAAAAAAATATTATTCACAACGATTGGAAACATGAAAACCACAGGTTTCCTCCCATGCAACGCTTAATTTAAAGTCATTATCTAAACTCGTACCCCCCCAAATTATCCTATTCCTTTAAAAATTTTAATGAACCCATCTGTATCCACTTCAAATTTATTGAGATTTATTTTAATAGAATCATTTCCTTGTACAAATCCATGTTCTAAATTCAATCCAAAGATATAAGGAATGTCAGAAATGGTTGATCTAGTGGCATTTTTTGTACTACCTAAGACGTTAAGTTTCAATCTAACCATATTGATTTCATGATAAGAATGAATGACTAAAGTATGGCCCTGGGTATCACCTAGGATGTAATTATTTTTTGGCGAAGGAAGGATAGTGATTTTGAGTTCTGGTTGATTTCAATTTCCTAATGAAGATTCGTAATTTGAATGAAAGTCAGTTTCTTCTCCAAATTTATTGGAAATAATTAGTTCCATTTGAAAATATGATTCATCACCAAAAGTTTCTAGTTGAATACCTGGAATGGGTTTGGTCTCAATGATTGGGATTTCTCCCAATTTTTTAGTGATTGGTGTATTTGAAAAATCATCAATGGAAAAATTTTCAATACTCTCCATCCATAATGTCAAATTTTCGTATAGTGAATACAAAAAATCAGTTTCTTTTTTATTTAAGCACCCATAAAAAATTCCTTGATTGTCTTAAAATATACAAAATTCAATGGTTGGTTCTTAAATAAATTCATGTGAGGTTTGTGGGAGACAATATTCTTATATTATTGATGAGGAAGAGACAACCTGAGTGGGAATGGGTTCTACACCCATTTCAATTCATTGTAGTTATACTATTAAGGATGAAATCTCATAATTCATTCGCTCCATTTATTGACATAATTTCACAAGTAATAGTTGTGGATCATCATGATTAAGTGGTTGAGATAGATGGTCTTTTCAAGGATGATAATTAAGTTGTTTTAATTCCATAAGAGAATGATTAGATTGGACTTGTTGGGATTAAAACTCATTATAGGTAGAATGTTTTGTATATAATAGGAGTTAAATCATTGTGGCTTAATTGGTTGTTAATTTTTCCACTAATAAAAATTAGGAAGGCCATTGTACATCAAAATTGGTGTGTGGTAGTCATGGTAGGGAGAGGATCCCCATAATTGGATTTTTTCAAAATGGCTTCCCATAGAAGTGAAATTGGGGGAGAGAATAGAGAATTGGGGTGAGAAAAATATGTTAGTGTCTAAGATAACTTACTTAGGTCCCTGGAAATGGCGCCAAATTTTGGTTGCGCCCAAATTTACTCTACATTCATGTGGTTGTTGTAGTACAGGTTGGGGTCGAATCCACAGGGACCAAAGAAGGATCCTAAAGACACTCTTATTTTGGAAGGAGTTGGCTATGAAGTGGCGAACTATTCAGATTGAATTGATTTGAATAACAAGAGATTTAATATAAAAAACAAAATAAAAAACACAATTACATAGTCTAAAATAATTAATTTAGACTAGTTGATCCTAAGTTGTTACTTGGGTTAGATTTGATGTATTTATTTTCTTATAACCTTTGTTTCACTAATTCAAGATGCATCCAAAAATTGATATAATTCCTCAACATCATTCACCAATTTAATCTCTAAAAAATTATAAGTCTAATCACCAATGCACTTAGAGGATCAGTTTAATGATCACTCCAAGGAATTTTATCGTACTAGGACTCGAAATGTGTCATTGTTAAAGTTGGGATAGACAAAGAAGAAAATAAATAATCAAATGTAAATCTAAAAGTAATGAAATGATTATGAATTTAAGAACATTAAATAACATGAAATCCCCCCAATAAAACTCCCTAGGATTAACCCATATGGGGTTAGACCTCCAGTTATTATATTTAATAAATTGAAGTGGGAAGTTGAGTTAAAGAAACAAGATTGAAGAAGAAAAATAAAACAATGAAACGATCACTCCACTGTTGTGTGAATAAATTCACAAGCACTGGTGTGAATAAGATCACACCTTATGGAAATGGTATCAATGTAAAAATAAGAATATAACATGAAAAGAAAAATAACTTTTATTGAAAACTAAGGTGATTAGAATAACGTACATGAGAAGGAAAAATGCTACAAAGATAATTTGACATGATAACATTACAATGAAAAAAAGCTCAAAGATCCCTAAATCCTCCACCACTATAGACTCAAATTAGCAAAATAGAATCACTGGGTCTATCCAACAATCCCCAAGTCTCTTTAATTATTTTTGGGAGGCCAATGTCGGTGGACATTAAATGTAGAGGAGACTTTGCAATTCTTTCCTTGATGTGGGATCCAACTTGCCTCCACCAAACAGAAGTACTGAAATCACCTTCTAGAAGGCTGATTGTGATGTCCCATTGAAGACATAAATGAAGCCCTGGATTAACGTTAATATCCTGTAAAATTTCAGCCAAAATTAAGTAGTGGTTGGTGTGATATGATTTAAATGGTGGGAAATTTTCTAGGCCATAGAATCTGGCCCAGAATTGCATATTCAACTTGGGCCACCTGGAGCACCATTAAAACATTCGAATTTTCCTATTATACTATTGTATTAAATGTTCACCATGATCTCTTTTATCTCTATTTATATTTTGAGACTATTTGGTATTGAATCATGGCTACTACAGTACGTTTATTAAGCTGTAGTCCACCTCACATCGCCAAGAATGTGGTTTGTTCAAAGCCCACTTTGGTGGTCTTCAAAATTGAATCTCTATGTGATCCAGAAGAATTAATTTTTCCTTATAGAATGGGAGACATGAAAATAAAATCTTTACCATTTGGTATTTTTTGAGATGATCAAGGATGTACCATGTATTAGTGCATTTCAAGAAAGAATTGCAATCATGATGTGAAATGATGTTCAATGTGTAAAATGCATTATAATGATATTTATGAATAACCTGGTAGATGAAAGCAATATATATTAACAATGAATATTAGCCTCTTACAGCCGATAATCAGTGGGTTATGGGCTATTATAGTTCGTATCAGAAGAGATTTAATATAATTTTGGAGGTTATGATTTAATTTTTTGAGGTTATCTTAAGAGTTATGGATACCATCATTGGAATATACTATTAATTATTATAATGAGTTCCATGTCATAGAAACATCATTTAAGGGTTCGAATTAGTAAAAATATATATTTAATTGATGACATTTTTGGAGAAATTTTTTTTGTTTTGGGTTCTTTTAAACCCTAGGATAAACATGATGTATCATTAGGGAGGAATTGGATTTCATGTTCAATTAAATAATGTTCAACTCATATACTCAGTGAAAAATAATCACATCTAAAAAGACACTGGTGCTTAATCCTATAACAAAAGGCTGATAGGTGTTTCATTCACTACCACTAGACCATGTGATATCTTTGTTAGTATAAATGTTTTTATTGGGTAATAAAAATTTTAATTTTGAAAAAATATAGGATTTTCTTTACAATTAATGGAAGATTTATCTTTGATGAATATACAATAAAATAATTATAATATTCTTGTTTCAAAATTATTTAGGATGTTTTTGAATAACATACATGGTAGTATAATATCTAATAATATAGCTTGAACATGGGGTATTAATTTTTAATTTTAATTAATAGTGTATCATTGAAATGTTTACTCATTTTGGGACTTATCATACCATGTTCTAAACTTTTTTTTGGATAATGTAATATCATAGGTGGAATAGTTTGGTTATACCTTTCTTGATAATGTGGTCATTAAATGTTATTTTATGTTCATGTGGAATTAAAAAAATCATCTCGAATAGTCATCATTTGGAGAAAAAATATGACATCATCATAACGGGTTATTTTATAATAATAAAGTAATTATATTTCCATTTTTCTCAATTGGTCTAGATGATTATAAGAAAATTATCTTTTAGTAAATGGATGTTTAAAAAAATTTACCCTATTATAATATATTTTGAAGATATAAATGAAATTTTTCACACCTATTTGGCATGTGGTGTTTTAATAATCAGGTTCTTATTGACCATCTTCTATATCAATAAGTATTAGTGAATGGGGATTTGTTTTCCTAAAAAATCATTTAATTTCTGACTTATGTTATGTAGATGTTGAATACATGTAATGAATAACATCTGGTAAATTTTAGGATTCCCTCTTCGGTTTTAAACGATTATGTTTTGTTTAATTTTTTTTACAATGTGGGTTTCAGTAAATCAATACTATAAATGTAAGTCATTAGATATCCAAGAATAATTATGAGAGAGAAATTCGTTTTATATGGGTTAGGTTGTAAAATCCAAATGTTTTATGTAATATATTTATTAAATTTATTTTATCATTTTAATAGATTATCTTACAAGAAAAAAATAGTTTATATTTAATGAAATAAAATATAATTTTTATATTGTTTTTGCAGACAACATCATGTCCCTTTGATAACATCTGATACACACATTGATGAGTCATATGGAACAATATTTTACTATTCATATTAATATTTAAAAGGGTAGATATATCTTTTACAAAAGATTAGATGCTGTGGATATTACTAAATATTTATATTTTAGTAATATATATATATATATTACATTTTTCTATTTATTTTATTAGATTCAAAAAAAGAAGATATACAATTTTAACCAAAAGAAGCTTTAATATTTTAAACGAATGATTAACCACCTATTAATGGTGCACATTTTTTAAATAATATTGATGTCACATGAATTACTTTTTTATATAAAAAAAATCATTCTCTAATGTGGTACATAAAAGTTATCTTAGAGTGAAATTTTGGAATATTTATGAGAACATTCATTTTCACAAGTGTTGTGTGAATACTACATTTTTTTTAAAAATATCATTCTATATAATCTATTTTGAAATGTTAAATTATATTATAATTTTATTTTATATTCAAAATTGTTCAATTATATATCTATTATTAAAATTTAGGTCATTTTAAAAAAAAATATAATTTATTTATATATAAATACTTAATTTACATTAGAACATTTTCATAATTAAAACAATCTTTCTCACAGAGTCTGGAGGATTAACATTAAATTTATTTTTTACACTTATGTAAAATGAATTGGGAAAACGGAAATAAACTATTGAAATATATTTAATATTTATAGTCTGGTAATATGCACATAGTATTTTACCAAAAAAAATTTTCTGAAAGAACATAAAAATAATTAGAGAAAATAATCTAAAATAAATATTAAAAGGAACTAAACCATAAATTAAAGATGAAAAATTACCGATAAACTAGTCCAAAAGAAATATGATACAATATTTAATCTATATAGTCCCTTAGTTAGCATATTATGAGTAATTAGGACACATGTTCATGAAAGTGTGTCATATATTATTTAAATTAAGAAAATATAAAAATTAGGAACATTTATATAATTTAATATTTATAAAGAATTATAATAATGAAGAATATACATAGTTTTGGTTATAAATGTGAATTTTATTGGTAAAAGTGTTTCTTTATCAAGATTATTTAACTATAAATTTTAGGGATGATATAACTACAATAATCATTTTACATACGCTAACACATGTACTATTTAGTAACAAATTAAACAAGATAAATGAAGATAAAAACATTAAAAGTAAAATAAATTGAATGAATTATAGTGTACCACTATTTTGGGAAAAGTTATATAATTTTACACAGATGTGAAATTATTATATTTAAATTCTAATAATGTTTTTTAAATTTTAAATTTAAATAAAATAAATATTTCCAAAATCGACATTAGATTCATTTTACAATATTTTTTATTAAATGCTTCAAAAATATTATAAATAATATCATTTTCATAGTGAATTTTAGGTTTATCAAAATATAAAATATGTTACATTTAAGGATCATTTAATCTTTTATAATTTACATATTGACCCATATATAGTAAAAACAATGTTATCCCAGTTACTGTTAGAGTATTTATTTAGGCAATACATGTTATTGTTTTGAAATTAATTTCCAACAAACATCGTATATATATTTTTATAATTAGATAAAATAATTAGAAATAATTGTGTCTATATTTTCTAATAAATAACTCATTAATTTTTCTTGATTGGTCAAATTAATATGGTTAAAAACTTGTTAATTTAATAAATATATTAAATGTTAAAATTTTATAACCTAATAATTATGAGAAACAATTAAATGATTAAATTTATTTTTTTGGTAGAGGATTTCTTCATCATAATTCCCCATTTATCTATTATTATTTTTTTCATTTTGGAGGAAAATGATGCAAGATATTTCTTCTAATACTGTATACATTTGTTTATTTACAATAACGGTACTCCCCTAAGAATATAATAAGGGATACACTCATCCCCTTATTGAAAACTCTCAAGTCACATTTTCTCACTAAAAATGAAAGCAAATAGTTTCTCAACATCCTATACCTAAAAATATAAAACTTGAAATAGGCAGAAATCAAACTAAGGAAGCCTATTTGTGAAAACCAGTTGTGGTTACGCAGAAAAAGAGAAAATATTCTCCAATATGCATTTATGTTTTATTATCTTCTCAACCCCTGGATTTTTTATTATTAAAATATTATATAAAAAATTAAAAAACCAAAATATATTTATTTTTTATATATTTTTCTTTAGAACTACGCATATAATCATAAAAATAAAATGGGTAACAAACTAACCATTCAAGCATGCTAAACTTCCACCTCACGAGAAAGTGGTCTTTATTTTTTCCTTTAATACCACTCATGGCAAGGAATTATGATGATAAAATATTTTATTATGATATATATATGTTTTATTTATGTTTTATTTTTAATTATTTAATTTTCATATAACTCTATCACAAACTACGCCGGGTCGTCATCAAGACCAGCACCCAAGCCGGTCGGTGGTAATGTCCATAGGGCATTTACGATCTCCATGGTCTGGAAACTAGTATCGAGAATCAAAATAATGCAGTTGGGAATGATTTATCCAATAAAATAAATATTAATAATTTAAACAAAATAATAAACTTTCAGTGGAATACTAAATAAACTAAGAAATGACACAAACCTCATGGGATCTTGTGTGTCACTATAGAACATAAACCTCAGTCCCTATAAGATAGATTCAAACCAGAAGACTCAAAAACTACGAAATAGAGTAAGTGTGATCACTGAGATGATCCTAAGGAATTCCATGGATAAACAGAACCTTACTACCATTCATTTAAAAAATAATCCCTATCATTCTAATATGAAAATATGGAATATTAAAATAATGTTTTTCATTCATTTCAAAATCATGTACCAAGCTTACATTTTTAAGGAAATCATTTTTATTATACTACCTTTTAATTATAGATTCAAATTAGTATTTAAAATTTAAAAATAATGCGAATAAATTTAAATTAAAATATAAATTTCACAATAAGGTAAACGAGCATGAAACAACTGAATTGAAAATCATATCACAAGAATAATATCATCAAAAAGCACCATGAAAACCCCTTATAGGTAACTAGCACAAGTTAGACCATATAACCTCGTGTCTCAGTGAAATGTTGAATATGAACCACGAAAACTTGTATTCTCATGAATGATCAACTAATAGGGGGCATCCCCATTAAACTAGTGGTCTCCAATCATCATTCATATATTTTTTTAGCATTATAGCCACCGAAAATTCTATGTTAGAAAAATATGAGGCCACTACGAATCACTAGAACACTAGTACTGATCCACCCACATAATAAACATGGGCTTACCATGTGATATATTTCATGTAGTGGTGAATTTTCATCAAACTAACATACATAAACACATTATTTTCCTTATTCAAAAAACACATTCACCCTCTCACCACAAATCCATACCTCGAGAACATTCCCCCTTTTTTTCTATCACACAATAATAACCAAACATCTTTACATATCACAATTCCCACATTCAATATAAATAATTTTCTAAAATAAGGTGTAATGGATCAAGAGGGGTGTTCCACTATAACAATATATTCTCTATGTTCAAAAAGCAACTCATTATTTTACATCAAATATATTTTCATTGGAAAATAGACTCACCCAACACATTTGAGGTCTAAAACCATTTGAAATTCCAATATAAAAATAAAGGCATAACATATTTTAAAATAACTTGAAAACCATAGATAAATAATATCAACTCATTTAAGAGAGGCTTTTCACTATTTATCTTTTAATTCACTTTAATCTACATACATCTCTCCGAACATACCAAATAACGAAATTTTCCTTTTTAATGAAAATCACATACCAACCCATCTTCATTAAAAATAAACATTTAAAAAAACATACACACTCATAATTTAAGGAAAATAATTTTAATGATTTAAATTTTTAAAATGAATTAAGAATTAGAAATGTATTAAAATTTTCAAACAGGTTACAGATAATATATTAATATAAAAAACACACATTTTGAACTAAGTTAATTTATATTAAATATTACAGAACTATTTCTAACAATTACAACCAGATTTCATGGATTATAAATTTACAATATAAATATAAAATATATTTTTGAGACCACCATTAAATTATGAAAAACAAATAAAAGGGTTAGGCATAGGGAGCTAACCTCAAGACATGAAACTTTTAAAAAAGGCAACATGATACTGCTTCACCATACATGCATGTACCTTTTCACACACACACACAGATATATATATATCTATTTCTAATGACCCAACATACATATTCCCAATTCTATGAGGGAATACATACGTGGATGATATATATATAAATATATATATATATTCTTACCTATGTATATACTTTTAGTCCTTTATTTTGGATGACCTGAGTTCACACCACGACGACCAAAATAGAAAAAAACAAATAGGAGTCTAATTATAACCAAATGCTTCGAATAAAACATAATTAAATAGGATAGTATAGAAACCCCAACTCGAATAGTGATCGATGATTTGAATCAGACCAAAACATCATGGAATAATCTAACACAAATGAAATTAAAAACCAGAGACTCAATAGTAACAAAACCACAAATATAATCCAACTCACTCAAAGAATATAGACAAACTTATGTATAATCATTGGTGGGTATACTGAAACTACATGAAAAACATCTCATTTGGTGGTAGTTATTGAAACATGGACCAATGCATCCCAAGGTGTCCCTTTCTTATCATAAAATAGTGGAAAACCAAAAATCAAATCAAAACATAAGATAGGGTTTCACCTAAGTTAAAATATGACAGAGGGATACCTTAAAATCATCTGAAAAAGGAGGAGAGATGGAGGTAAAATATTTAACATGATGCATTGGAAAATAATCTATAAGATCCAGGTGTGAATGAGCCAGAATGTGGGAAACCATGAGATAGTGTCATGGGCAGAAGAGTCTCAGATAAGGGGGTACATGTGTGCAAGACATGTTAGCACTGGTGGGGATTCACACTAGAGATTTATTGAAAGGGTGGACAACTGGAAAGTGGAAGAGGCTCCCTAAGAGGGCAGTGGGAAAGGTCTTCATCACACTTGGTTGGGGTGATATGGGAGAATATTGGGTAATGGGGAGACATGGAGAAATATGGATGAAAAGAAAAAAATCCTAAAAAAATTCATATAAATAAAATGATAATAATAATAATGATACTAATAATAATAGTAATAATAATAATATTTTGTAATAATATTACCAATATTATATGTATTAAAATAATTCTTAATTTAATTTTTATATAATTCTTTTTATATTAATAATATTATTTAATAATTATTATTTATTCATCAATATCGTGTATGGTGTTTGGTGACCTGGGTGAATTCGTATAGTTTCCACCATGCTCTTCACATGCATTGGTTTTTGTGAAGACCAAAACAATCATTTATCTGCAAATCAATGTTACAACTTGAAATCGTCCCAATCCTCGACAATGTCATCCTGAAACATCCTACTAGTCAGACCATATTCTCGATAGAAACAATCATGACCCGATCCGAACCAGGACTAAGGACAAATAAAATACATGGTGTGAATATTCTCCCCACTATAAAGCTTTAATCCCTTAGAAAACAAAAAAATGATTAACCCGAATGTATAAATCAATATCCCTTCACAGTCCAAGGATATTACCAGTGAACAACAAAAAATAAAAGTCAAGAAAGTAGTCACCAATAGAATATACCAACAAATTTAACTCATGAGACTCAAAATGGACATATAACTGTGTGCCACCCTCAACCAAAATTTTAATCACGTATATTTTGGTCGATTAAAAAGGATCAAATTTCATAATGCATAATAAAAAAGTACGAGGCAAAATTTCTTAAACATTCCCAAAGAGGCTCACACATTTTCTTAATCAACTCTGATGAGGCTACCATTGACTTGATGCCTAGTACCATTGGGCATTCTTCAACCCTAGTGTTTTACTATAAAATGGGATTCAGTATGATATAAAATTAGGAATGAAACATGATTACTAATATTGGGAGGCCCAAGAGGACTCTCCAACACACGATACAAAATAATCACCGTGTTTGAATCGGGCGACCAACAGGGGGACCGAATGGACTCCCCTACCTAAGGAATAAACTAACATAAATTTAATCTAGTTTAATTTTAGTGAGACCCATAGTGGGTGTCCCCACTATATTAGGATCTAGTATAACATTGACCCTTCTAAATCAAAACCACTCACAAAACCATACCAAATCATTCTCCAAAAACCTACGAGACCGGTGGTAGGTCTCCCCTCCATTTTGAGAACAAAGTAACACACATGGGTAAAACCTTCCATAATGAACCCGCCATCATTGACTAATTCCTAACACTAGAGATGGGGGTCCAAAAATAATGAAACAGAAGCAGACAAAAATTTTCAGATCATCACTCCCTCGGGACATGAGCACATCCAACAGGTAACACCAAATACCTAAAACCATTAAATTTTTTTAATAGAAACTCCTAAAATTATATTCCACAAGACAAAACCAGGAAAACATAAGGAAGGGGGACATCAAGACCGTTAATAGAAAAGGGAACCTAAAAACAACCATAAGGAAGGAAAATTAAACTTACATCCTCTTCAATGCTAGTAAAAATGTTGATTTCACATTCAACTACTCCCAGCGACTGCCCAACTACATGAAAAGCTACACATCAGGACCTATGACTGGAGTCCTAATGTACTGAATCATATATTGCCACACATTCAGGAACCGAGATCCTTAAACTGAGTCTCCATCCTTCGTTAACATTGCTAATAGATCATTTCCACAACCACACACTCAATAGGACTTTGAAGGATTATGAAAAAAGGGGCATATAGTGTCAAACAGAAAACATTATATGAAACAAGTGTGAGGGAAATAGATTGAGAAACATGGAATGATAATGAATACACACTAGGAATAGGTTCCTCAGGTTCCCACTCCTCACATGATGGGGAACCTTTCAAAAGAAACTCACGAGACTATAATGTCTTTTTTCACATTCCACCCATTGTGTCCCAACTTTCCAAAAGAAAATTGAAAGTTCCCTTCACCAGTCCAAACCGAATTATTTTACAAGAACCATAACTGATAATTCATGTATGACATCTAGACTTCCTAAATAACTGATGATACATGCAACTCCATCATGTTTCATAGAAACCACTGTCAAACCTTAGTCACCACTGGGAAAACAAAAAAAACAAGGAGGGATTTACACCAATACCTCCTTCCATATCAAGAAATAACATCGACATAAAAAGATTCTTCTAAAGCCATTGGACATTTATAGATGTGATACACTAAATGAGAAATATTAAACCAACTCCAAAAATATTTCAAAACATGCCATCACATCCAATCATAAGTCAAATATAAACATGAATATCATATCAACCTAAGAATACTAATTCAAAAACTATGCACTGAATAATAAAACCAAAACACCCATTATAAAATCACCATATTAATTTAGAACTAAAAAAATTATTCATATTAAAAATCATCTCAACACTAGTTCACACGTTAGAATTAACATTCCTTTCATTCCGTTTTTTGGAAAAATTCATTCCCACACTCCCACTTATCAAAACATACATAAATAATGTTCCTTGGAAACCAAGAACCCACTATTGGTATTCTAGGAAGCCTCATGTGTATATGAAATCTCATTATAGCTCAGGCTCCCATCCACACACACCATCTACACATCCACCATCCATATACATGAGCATCTATAGGAATAATAAAGGTCAAAAAAATCATTTCCCAATACACATATCCAAGAAACATTAATTTGACACTTCACAAAAAAATCCAAACCCAAATACATTTTCCACACTAAATCATGATTTAAACTTTGAAAAATCATTAAAAGATCCAAAAAATTATCCTAAAAGAACATCTAGAATGAAAATAACTCATTTAATTTTCATAAAATGAAGATTATCATTTTTGAAATCCACATTCAATAAAAAACCTTAATTTTTCACCCCGAAAAAACACCTCATAATCAACAAAAAATAAAACTATGAATAGCCCAAAGATTCTTATTCACTGAAGGAAGGATAATTCAAAATTCTCAAAGAAACTACATCAACTGGTGGATTATTCTAATGGTTTTGTAGACTACAAACCAATTTGGTGAGCACATAAGAAGTCATCAAAGACAATTTCATGGTCTGTACATTACATTACAAACTGTAACTAGCAACCATGCTCCCCTAAAAAATGACCAAATAAATTTAAGACCAACCAAAAACATAACCACAAATATGGACCTCGAAAACAACTAAATTCCAAGGATGGACTTCAAGGAAATACCATCTTGGACCACCAGGGAAGATCAAGTTTCATTCCAAATAGGTAGTGATAAATCACCTACATGAAATTGAAAACTTGGATTAATAAAATCCTAAATCCAAAGTATCATTCACCTCCAAAGGATATGGTCTAAACCTCCCTCAGATACCATTTTTTCTTGAACCATGTCGGGCCCTCATTTGATCTGATGCCCAATGTGGTATGTGGCAAGGCCTGAGGGGCATTTCTAATCCCTATATGTTGGCATTTATTTTTGGGAATAAAAATAATGAATTTTTGAGTGATTAATGTTATAAAATATAGATAATTGATTATAAAAAACTAAAAAACTGTCAGTGGAAAAAAATATAATGAATGATAAATAAATCAATTGTAAATACCCGTAAATTTGAAGGAAAATTTTTTCTTAATTTTATTAGGAATTTTAAAAGAACGCAATTTCTAGAGGCGCCTGATTCCGAGGCCTGGTGTGCCCGGAATCATTTTCCGAAGTTTAGCTCGGGTACGTTCAGTGAACGAACGAGCGAGAATTCCTATCTTTAGAACCGGTGCTCGGAATTGAATTCCGAGGGCACCGATGGAACCACAGCACTGATAATTTCTTAGGAACACCAGTTTCAGAGTTTCATTTTCATGAGAGTTGATGATGAAAATTGTGGAAGTTTATTTTATAATTATTCTACAATTTTTATTTTACTCTAATTGTTTAATCCTTTGGAAGGATTTTGGGTAACTACCCAACCTCCCTTGGGAGGTTATGAGGTTGGTGGGGCCCACACGAATCCCACCCCTTCATATCCTCTAAACCCCTAAACTAACCATTAATATTGTTAACTTAAGTTATTAACTTATGACATTAATGGAGTGAGTTTAATGTGAGTCTTTGAAATTCAAACACTTGAATTTCAAAAGCCAAGTTGAGTTAATAAATTAAGTGTGGCCTAATTTATTTTGGGTTTGTTCATTTGTTTCTTGGGAGGATTTGGAGAGGCTTGAAGAACATCTTCTTCATCGACGAAGAAGGTGATGAACGAATCGGTCTGCGATGAAGAACACCATCCTTCCACGAAGAACAACGACGTGCCATCCTTCCTCTTCACTGCAACACGTGAGGAGACACCGCTTCCTCCTTAGACGCACCCCGACGTCATCTTCAAATCCTCTTTCCATGACCCCACTCTTGAAACCGAGGTAGGGGGTTTACGTGTTTTCTATACGTGAATCTCTTCCGTCTTTTATCCGCGTCTATTTGGACCGCATGATATCAGTTAATGGGAGGAGGCTAGACCACAAAAACACGGCTGTCCCCCTCCATTTTTGTTTTTCTTGTTGTTGCGGATCGAAAGAAATTGACACGACATCGTCACACCGTGTGGGATCGAGCGGCAAGGATGCGCGACATCATCACGCCGCGCGGGATCGAGCGGAAAGTATGTGCGACATCGTCACGCCGTACATTCACATTTTTAAACTCTCGTGCGTGGGTTCTTGATTGCAAGGTGTTCGTATAATTTATTTTGGATAAATTATACCCTCGTCAATGATTGAAATCATGTGTTTATTATTTTCCAACTGATAACACCTAACGCGGAGGACGCGGGCCGAACAAACACCGCCCGATAACCCTCCGCAGCTTGTTTATCGATATGCGGATCAACGGATAACGACGAAGCAGGCCACTATGGAGTTTGAATCCATTCGCAGTGAAGTTCGAGTCCCGGGAGGACCATCGGCGAAGACGACAGGAGAAACAGACCACCGGAGCGCGTCCGGTGGTCCGCCGAAGGCGGTGGCGGTGCACCACGACGGCGCGACGGCGCCGGCGGCGCACCGCCGGAAGGCCGGCAGTGGCAGTTTGCCATCGGCTTCAATCAGCGGCGATGGGGGGGGGGGGGATCCGCGCACCCCCGCCCGCGGCTTTTGCTTGGCCGCACTGGCTGGGGTGGGCCCAGCCAGGACGGGTCGACCCGGTTCGGGCCAACCCAGGGGGGTCGGGCCGGGTCGGTCCGGGCCTAGACCCCCCGTTTCGGACCCTCTTTGGTCTTTTGCCCATATCATGGGCTACGGTACTCCGATCGACGCACCGTCAGTTGCGTAGCGATCCTTGGAACGAGTCGGTCGTTTCTGTATATCGCACTAAAGGTTTCAGAATACTTTGGGTTCATCCGGGTTGGTTTGGATACGAAACTAACTGGGCCCTCGGAGCAGAAATGCTTATATCTTGAGCTCCAGACGTCTGATTGACATGCCGTCGACTTTCATGGATTCCTATAAGTGAGACGAATCTTTTAGCTTACATCACTCGTGGTTTGTTTGCCGTCTGAGTGCGGTCGGGTTGGTTCGCTCACGAAACCAACCAGGCCCCTGGAACGAAAAATTCAATAACTCGCAGACCAGGCATCTGATTGACGCGTCGTCTGTCTCATTGGATTCCTCTTGATAAGATGGAACTTTTGGAATACTTCGCCCGAGTTTTGGTTGCTGTTGGATAGTGGACATGTTGGATTGTACCCGAAATCCAACTGGGCCCTTGGAACGGAAAAGCTTTTATCTTTCAGACCAGACGTCCGTTTGACGAACATTCAGTGGTGTTGGTGATCACGTTGAGAAACGGTCCCTATGAGTATACCCTATGAAGGTTCGGGGTACAGTTGAGATACGGCCGGGTGGGTTCGTTCATGAAACCAACCGGGCCCCTGGGACGGAAAGGCTAATAACTAAAAGACCGGGCGTCCGATTGACGCGCCATCTATTGCGTTGAGACCCCTATGACGAGGTGGTCCTTTGAGATACTTCTTCGCGGGACTTTGTGATACTTGGAGTATCGACCTGTAGCTCGTGGAGTGGATCCTCCCGGAGACGAGCGTACGGAGTACGGAGACCGTGTAGCCGGCTGAGACCTGACGACTGCTTGACCGACTCGACTTGGAGTGAGTCAACTAGCCTAGTGGACGGAGCGCCTAGTATTTGGAGACACCCCCATGGTGGACGGAGCTCCTGGTAGTTGGCCGCAGACTCATGGTACTCGATAGGAGGAGTACTTCTGTAGGCTATTAGGGGGATCTCCTGGTATTTGGCGATAGACCCACAGCGGACGGAGCACCTGGAAGATGGTCGCAGATCCGCGGTACTCGACAGATGGAGTACCTCAGCAGTCTTAGGTTAGTGAGAAATACCTCAGAGTCGTGACAGGACCATTGTACACTCCAGAGACGGGGCTCTTCAGCAGTTATGGTTTCGGTAATAAAAATCCTGGTTTGACCTGAGTCTATGACCTTTTTGTTTACCTCTTGATTGATATGGGTCACTTGATAACTTAGTTATATGTATAGGCATATACCTGGGTGGTGGTTATCCATTGATTTCATGATATTTGTGTTTTCCTCATGTTTGAGATGAGTTACTTGATAACTTTGGAATATGTATGGGCATATAACTAAGTAGAGGTTATCTATTGAGAACTTCTTTGTGGTTATCCTTGTTGGTTTTAGTGAGACCTTGAGGGTCTCGGGGTCCCTACTGAGTATCGTTATACTCACCCCTGCACGGGCTATGCCCGCATCTCGTTGTGTTGGTTGCAGACGACGGGCAGTGCTGACGGAGGCCGAGTGTTCGAGGACTGGATGGTACCCGGAGGTGGACTACACGACGAGTCAGTATCTGGAGGTGGACTTCATGGTAAGGCGACACTCGGAGAAGGTTGGCAGGTGAGAGCATTATGGAGTCTATCTGTACCTACCCTTCATGTAGGATCCGTGGTGGATGACCCAGGAGCTGCGCCATCTGTACCTACCCTTCAGGTAGGATCCGAGGAGGACGACCTAGGAGCCGCTTCCGTTCTTCCAGTGGTTGTCCTTTTCTGTTGTATTTTGTTCAGTTGTAGTTGTACTTTCATTTGGGTTTGTATTCTAGCCCATTTACCTTTCATCATTTCTCTTTGTACTTAGTGTTTTACTTTCGCTTGTACTCTGTGGTGTTCTGTTTACTTTTATAAGGTAATTCCTTCCCAATTATCGGGATTTATGCCTTTGGTGCTAGTCGCCATCCCATAGCCAATGGAAGGCGGGCTTGGGGTAGTCACGACACTGGCCCCAAGGACGGGTCATGACAAATTGGTATCAGAGGAGTCGGTTCTACCACAGAACATATAACTCTGATATTTTATTTCTGTGAAGAAATAGTGTTAAGAGTACCAAGTGTGGTTTTCAGTTCAGGGAGTCCAGTGTTGGGGCGAGCGGACGACGTATCCATACACCAGGACCCTGACAACTGATTTCCGACTTTGTGCACGAAAACACTGATTGCGTGTGTGTTTCCAGAAGTTTTATTTAAATATCATCTCAAACCAGGTCATCTCACCAAGTATAAGTCTTTTGACCGTGTCATGTTTGTTTCTTTCAGGATGACTCCCCGCGGACGACCAGCTAGAGCCCCAAGAGTTGTTCGTACTGATAGCCCGCCAAGCGACGTGGCCTCAGTACAGGGCTCTATTCCAGTTGAGGCACCAGCGGAGGCACTAGCTGTACTACTACCCTTTGGGCCACCGATGCCACCAGCCCCAGCAGCAGAGGGTGCACGCCTCTTGAGTTCACTGCACGAGTTCCAGCGCTAGAGGCCACCCAGGTTCCGGGGAGTGACGGACCCGCAGGTGGCTGAGGATTGGCTGGAGGCTATGGTGAGAGTCTTCAGGCTAGTGGGGACGCCGACAGACTTCATGGTGATCCTTGCTGCCAGCCTTCTTCAGGCAGTAGCAGGCAGATGGTGGATCCTGATGCTACAGATGCATGTCGAGGTGACACTTCTTTGGGCAAACTTCGAGAGCATGTTCCGGGCAGAGTTTGTACCAGCCACCCTTCGAGTGGTGTGTATACAGGAGCCACTTCAGCTGCGGTAGGGCAGCATGACAGTGGCACAGTATTCAGCGAGGTTCACATACCTCTCGCGCTACTCCACAGATATGGTACGAGACCGATTATTTGGGGCCCGAACCTTCGAGCAGGGGCTCAGGTGAGATATTAGAGCTTCTGTTGTTTCTCACAGCTTTCTGACACAGACAGGGGTGTTGGAGAGAGCCCTCTTAGTGGAGAGTTTCCTTGCTGATCAGTCTCCAGCAGCAGGACCCAGCACAAGCTGGCTTGCAGCAGAGTCTTCTGCAGTAGGCAGTAGACAGATGACGCAGAGGTCCAAGAGGACCAGACCTACCGGTGGCCGACTGCATGACTCAGGTTCAGTTGTGCATGGAAACTGGGGTGGAGTCATAGCCAGATGTGCCGAGAGTGGACAGTGTTACTCCTGCGGCGGAATTGGTCACATGGAACGTGACTATCCGACCCACCATGCAGATGACCATCAGTTAAATGAAGAACCTCCCAGCCAGAGGTAGAGGTTCAATCAGGGGCATACCGCAAGGAGCATGTGGCCATGGAAGAGGAGATGGTCATGCAGATGGAGGTGGACGACGCTTCGGGGTGTTGCCACCCCCACCACCAAGAAGCCCACCCCGACCGCAGGGGACAGGAGGACATGGGAGAGCTCAGCTTCAGGCAGCTGAGGCCTATGGTCATGGAGCTTCGGAAGCAGATGGACAGGAGCGGGACTAGCTCCAGACCTGGAGGCTATTGATCCTGTTGCTTTTAGTTTTGTTGATATTTGTCTATAGTTGCTTCGTGTCTTTGTACTAAGAGCTACAATAATAAAAAGACACTTATCTTTGTAATTTTTTCTTTCCTGTCCTTTTGTTTGGTTGATACTGAGTGGTCCCGGTTAAAACTATTGACTTGACCCTCACTTTATAGATTTCCACTGGGGGAGACCTAGTGACCTCACACTGATGCCGATAGTGTGACTCAACCCTTGGAGGCGAGAGTGACAGTTGGATCTCTTGGTAGTTACGTCAAGGCGTTACGACGTCATCCATGGAATGAATGCATCATTCATGTCAGTATTGACTATATTAGGCAATGAATGTGGTTCATCCAGGGGATGAGACCAGATTTCTCTTATTGGCAAAGAAGAAATCATAGCAGCTCTTGTGTGACTAAAGAAGGTCCGAGTCATCGAAGAGCGGATGAGGACATCATAGGGCCGACAAAAGCCTTATAATGGCAAGATTTGGAGGCCTCTAGAGTTCGAGTATGACGATCATGTCCTTATACGGGTCTCACCTCGACGAGGTTTACGGAGATGTGGCCAAGGCGTCATGTTATCTCCGAGGATCAACAGACCTTTCTAGGTCCTTAGCTAGGTAGGCGGGGTGGTTTACTGCTTGACCCATCCACCGCATTTGCACTAGGTGAATGACGACTTCCACGTATCTCAACTGAGGAGATACGTGCTCGACCCTTCGCATATCATCGACCATGATGAGCTGGATGATGGTGATCGGGTGTCTTTCACAGAAGTTCCAGTGGGGATTGATGATCGACAGGAGCGGATCCTATGAGGATGATCGATTCCTCGGGTTCATATTCTCTGGAAGTACGGGAAACTCCAGGTGAGCACATGGGAGATGAAGGCTCTGGTGCGTGATCGATACTGCTTTTGTAACCCTAGTTTGTGTTGAAGCTTTATGGGGACGTAAAGCCCTGAGGTTGGAGTAATGTAAAGACCTGGAAATTTTAGGGAAAATTTTTTCTTAATTTTATTTGAAATTTTACAAGAACATAGTTTCTGACGGCGCCTGATTCTGAGGCCCAGTGTGCCCAGAATCATTTTCCGAAGTTTAGCTCGGGTACGTTCAGTGAAAGAACGAGTGTGAATTCCTATCTTTTGAACCGGTGCTCAGAATCGAATTCCAAGGTCACCGATGGAACCGCAGCGCCGGTAATTTCATAGGAACACCTGTTCCAGAGTTTCATTTTCATGACAGTTCATGATAAAAATTGTGGATGTTTATTTTATAATTATTCTACAATTTTTATTTTACTGTAAGTGTTTAATCCTTTGGAAGGATGTTAGGTAACTACCCAACCTCTCTTGGGAGGTTATGAGGGTGGTGGGGCCCACACGAACCCCACCCCTTCATATCCTCTAACCCCCTCATCTCACCATTAATATTGTTAACTTAAGTTAATAACTTATGAAATTAATGGAGTGAGTTTAATGTGAGTCTTTGAAATTAAAACACTTGAATTTCAAAATCCATGATGAGTTAATAAATTAAGTGTGGATTCATTTATTTTGGGTTAGTTCCTTTCTTTCTTGGGAGGATTCGGTGAGTCTTGAAGAACAACTTCTTAATCGACGAAGAACGTGAAGAACGAATCAGTCTCCGACGAAGAACACCAGCCTTCCACGAAGAATGACGACGTGTCATCCTTCCTCTTCACTGCAACACGTGAGGAGACGCCGCTTCCTCCTCAGATGCACCCCGATGTCATCTTCAAATCCCTTTTCTGCGACTCTGCTCTTGAAACCGAGGTAGGGGGTTTACGTGTTTTCTATACGTGATTATCTTCCGTCTTTTATCCGCGTCTATTTGGACCGCATCATATCAGTTAACGGGAGGAGGCCAGACCGCACAATCACGGCTGTCCCCCTCCCTGTTTGTTTTTCTTGTTGTTGCAGATCGAAAGAAATTGACGCGACATCGTCACCCTGGGCGGGATCGAGCGACAAGGATGCGCGACTTCGTCACATCGCGCGGGATCGAGCGGCAAGTATGCGCGACATCGTCACGCCACGCATTTAAATTTTTAAATTCTCGTGCGTGAGTTTTTGATTGCAAGGTGTTCGTATAATTTATTTTGGATAAATTATACCCTCGTCAGTGATTAAAATCATGTGTTTATTATTTGCCAAAAGATAACACCTAACGCAGACGAATTCGGGCTGAACAAACACGGCCCAACAACCCTCCGCATCTTGTTTATCGATGTGCGGATCAACGGATGACGACGAAGCAGGCCGCTATGGCATTTGAATCCCTTCGCAGTGAAGGTCGGGTCCTAGGAGGACCGTCGACAAAGACGGCAGGAGAAACGGACCACCGGATCACGTCCGGTGGTCCGCGGAAGGCGGTGGCGGCGCGCCACGCCGGCGGTTTGCCGCCGGCTTCAATCGGCGGCGGGGGGGGGGGGGGGGGGGGGGGGGGATCCGCGCACCCCCGCCCGCGGCTTCCGCCCGGCCGCGCTGGCCGTGCCGCGGCTGGCCAGTCGAGCCTGACCAAGCAGTCTGGCCCCGGCCGTGCCGGCCAGGCCCAGCCGGGTCGGACCTAGGCCGGGTCGGTCCGGGCCCAGACCCCCTATTTCGGACCCTCTTTGGTCTTTTGCCCATATCTTGGGCTACAGACCTCCGATCAACGTACTGTCAGTTGCGGATCGATCCTTGGAATGAGACGATCATTTCAGTATATTGCAATCAAGGTTTTGGAATACTTTGGGTTCATCCGGGTTGGTTCGGATACGAAACCAACCGGGCCCTCAGAGCGGAAACGCTTATATCTTGAGATCCGGACGTCCAATTGACGTGCCATCGACTTTGTTGGATTCCTCTAAGTGAGACGAATCTTTTGTATTACTCCGCTCATGGTTTGGATGCCGTCAGAGTTCATTCGGGTTGGTTCGCTCACGAAACCAACCGGGCCCCTGGAATGAAAATGCCAATAACTCACAGACCGGGCGTCTGATTGACGCGCTGTCTGTCTCGTTGGATTCCTCTTGATAACACGGAACTTTTGGCATACTTCGCCCATGTTTTGGTTGCTGTTGGATAGTGGCCGTGTTAGATTGTACCTGAAATCCAACCGGGCCCCTGGAACGGAAAAGCTGTTATCTTTCAGACCAGACGTCCGTTTGACGAACCGTCAGCGGCGTTGGTGATCACGTTGAGAAACGGTCTCTATGAGTATACCATATGAGAGTTCGGGGTACAGTTCAGATATGGCTGGGTTGGTTCGCTCATGAAACAAACCAGGACCATGGGACGGAAAGGCTAATAACTAACAGACCGGGCGTCCAATTGACGTGCCGTCTATTGCG
Source organism: Viscum album (assembly GCA_963277665.1). Lineage (NCBI taxonomy): Eukaryota > Viridiplantae > Streptophyta > Magnoliopsida > Santalales > Viscaceae > Viscum > Viscum album. The sequence continues at coordinate 621,967,055 of OY728130.1, read as the reverse complement.
TTGAGACCCCTTTGATGAGGCGGTCCTTTGAGGTACTTCTTCGTGGGACTTTGTGATACTTGTAGTATCGACCTGTAGCTCGTGGGGCGGACCCTCCTGGAGACGAGCGTACGAAGTACGAAGACCGTGTAGCCGGCTTAGACCTGACGACTGCATGACCGACTCGACTTGGAGTGAGTCGACTAGCCCAGTGGACGGAGCGCCTGATATTTGGCGACATACCCACGACGGATGTAGTTCCCGGTAGTTGGCCACAGACCCGTGGAACTCGACATGAGGAGTACCTCTGTAGGCTATTAGGGGGAGCGCCCGGTATTTGGCGACAAACCCACAGCGGACGGAGCGCCCGGTAGTTGGCCGCAGACCCGCGGTACTCGACAGGAGGAGTACCTCAGTAGTCTTAGGTTAGTGAGAAGTATCTCGGAGTTGTGACCGGACCACTGTACACTCCAGAGAAGGGGCTCTTCAGCAGTTACAGTTTCGATAATAAAAATACTGGTTTGATCTGAGTCTATGACCTTTGTGATTACCTTTTGATTGAGATGGGTCACTTGATAACATAGGTATATGTATGGGCATATACCTGGGTGGTGGTTATCTGTTGATTTCATGATCTTGGTGTTTTCCTCATGTTTGAGATGGGTTACTTGATAACTTTGATATATGTATGGGAATATACCTAAGTAGAGGTTATCTATTGAGATCTTCTTTGTGGTTATCCTTGTTGGTTTTAGTGAGACCTTGAGGGTCTCTGGGTCCCTACTAAGTATCGTTATACTCACCCCTGCACGGGCTATGCCCACATCTCGTTGTGTTGGATGCAGACGACGGGTAGTGCTGACGGAGACCGAGTGTTTGAGGACTGGACGGTACCCGGAGGTGGACTACACGACGAGTCAGTATCAGGAGGTGGACTTCATGGAGAGACGACACTCAGAGGAGGTTGTTGGGTGAGAGCATTATGGAGGCTATCTGTACCTACCCTTCATGTAGGATCCGTGGTGGACGACCCAGGAGTTGTGCCATCTATACCTATGCTTCAGGTAGGATCCGAGAAGGATGACCCAGGATCTGCTTCCGTTCTTCCAGCTGTTGTCCTTTTCTGTTGTATTTTGTTCAGTTTTAGTTGTACTATATTTTGGGTTTGTCTTCTGGCCCATTTACCTTTCAGCACTTCTCTTTGTACTTATTGTTTTACCTCTGCTTGTACTCTGTGGTGTTTTGTTTACTTTTATAAGCCAATTCCTTCCCAGTTATTAGGATTTATGCCTTTGGTACTAGTCACCAGCCCCTGGCCTTTAGAAGGCGGGTTTGGGGTAGTCACGACACGGGCCCCGAGGATGGGTTATGACATCAATTGATTACATGGGTCAATACAGATCATAAAGCACCCTCACCCCAATAGCGATCCAAACTAAGGGAACCTATAACTGAGAAATAGAGTATCTTTGAGCATCAAGATACTTAGAAGGAATGCAAAGGATAAAAAATGCCATAGGAACATGCATTAAAAAAGATACCAAATCATTGTAGTTTTAAAACAAGGCATATTAAAATATTGTCATTCATCATTTTCAAAATCATGTAACTTGTTTACATTTTTATTGAAATCATTTCATCTTCCACTAAATTTTCAAAATATATTCCATGATTGCATTAAAATTTCAAAACGAAATTTGTATGATTTAAATTAAAATATGTTATTCAACAATTGGGAAAAAATAATAAATCAACTAAATTGAAATTTGTGTCATAAACAAGATGTTGAAAATCAGAATCATGGGAGATCTCTATAGGTATCTAACACATGTGGGACCCTTGAACCTCACGTCTCAGTAAAAAGTGGTATATGAACCATGACAACATGTGTTCTCATGCACGAACTACTAGTAGGTGACATCCCCATAACCCTAGAGTTATTTAATCATCATCCATAATATTAGTTAGTGTTTTTGTTTCCAATCCCACTATATGATGTCGGGCTAAAGCCACCTAGAATCACTGGTACACTATTCCTAGTCCACCAACCTATGAACTCCAAGATTCCCAATTTCTATATTTCTAGTGGTGGTGTGTTTTATCTATTTAACATAAAATAATATATCATTTTCATTATTCAAAAATACATTCAACCTCTCACAAACAACCTCCTCCTCAAGATCATTCCCCCCTTTTCTATCACATAATAACGCATAAGCCTCTTTACATTTCATAATTCCTAAATTCGACACAAAACAATTTCTAAAACAATTGTGAATTCCCCAAGAGGGGTTTTACACATTTGAAGACTATTGTCAATGTGACAAACTAACCTCATAATTTTACACGGAATGACTTTTCATTAGAAAAAAAGCAGACCCAACACTATTATTTTCTAAAACTCTTTGAAATTCCAATTAAACAACAAACACATAACACAATTTAAAACAACATGAACACCTTACATAAATCAAAGAAAATAATTTATTATAGAAATGATTCTATTTATATTTTAATTACCGAAAAATTTCATACATATCTCCAAACATACAAAATCATGGTATTTCAACTTTTAATAAAAAATCACATACCATCCCATCTTCATTCAAAATAAACATTAAAAAAACATACACAATGATAATTAAGTGAAACCAATTTTAAATTTTTAACAATATAAAAAAAATGAGCATTAGATAGGTATTTCATTTTTCAATCTTTGTCGGGATCATATATCGTTATGAAAACAAACATAGTTAACACAGATAAATTATATAAGATATGATGAACAATTTATAACAATTAAAACCTGATTGAATATCATATACCTTTAATACATAAATATAAAATATAATTTTAAAACCATCCAGAAATTATAAAATTCAAATTAAAGTGTTTGTCATAGGGGACTAACCTCAAAACACAAAACTTTTGATGAAGGCAACCTGATACCACATCACCTTACACACATGTACATTTTCACACACACACACACACACACTCACTCACACACACACACACATAAACCTCAACCCAAAGTACATAATCCCCATGCAATGAGGGTATATGTACAAGGAGGATTAATATAATTACATTCATTCCTATGTATATACATGTAGGTTTTCATTACTGATGACTCTAGTCTACACAACGATTAGCAAAACACGCTAAGAAAAATAAAAGGAGTATAATGATCACTAAAGGATTCAAATAAAACTAAATTAAACTAAAAATGAAGAGTAACCCAACATATAACAAAAAACGATGGATTGAAATGGAATGAAACAATATGACACAAACCAAGATACCTTAAATTAGAAACCCATGAATCTTAAATTAGAAAATCGACAAATATAAACTCTGTGATAATAAGAATGGAGGAGGCATCCTTAGGGAGTAGCGGGCAGAGGGTTCGACACACAAGGTAGGGTGTGATGGGAGATGATTGAAAGAGGTGAGAGAATGAGAGAAATAAATGAAAAGAAACAAAGAAAAACATAAAAAATGAAAATATAAATTCAATGATAATAATAATCATAATGATATTAATAATAATAGAAATAATAGTAATCATAACATTCATTAATAATACTACCGGTATTGTTATTTTAAAAAAAACTCTAAATTTCATTTTCATTTTATTATATCTTTATTAATCATCATTAATTTTTCTTAAATACCGACAGGGGTGCACATTGATATGGGTAAATCTTCACGATTTTGACAGTGTTCCACACATTTGTTAGGCCCTGTGAAGCAATAAAAACTTGTTTGTTATAAAAAAAATATTCCAACTAAGACTCATCCTAAAACTCATTAATGTAATCCCAAAACATCAAACATGTCACACCTAATTTCCAAGACAAAAACACCATGAACTGACCCCAATCAGGACCAATCATAAATAATAACATGTGTTTCATATGTATCCACAACATAAATATTTCCACCACTAGAAATCCACATGAAGGAATAACCCCAATGTAGAATTCAACACCTCTCCATAGTCTAAGGGGATATCTAATAAATAAAACAAGAAAAGTATTGAAAACTATTAATAATTGTAGAAACATACAAATTAGACTCTCAAGAATCGAAATGGACTCATCACTATCAACCACCAACCCCCAAAATAATAAACACCACTAATTTGTCCATAAAATGGAATAATTTGCACAATAAATCATCAAACATCCCAAGAAAAAACACCTTTAACATTCACAAATAGTATTGCACATTTTTCTAAAGATCACGATGAAGGATAACAATGCCTTACTTCACTATACATTTATGTATGATTCAAACCAAATGTTTTACTCAAAAAATTGTTTTGGGGTTTAATATCTCCAAATGAGACCACCCCTACTATGCTAATCATCAAGAATGAAACTAAATTACTAACACTGGTGACACAAGTGGACTCTCTGCTATAAGAGACAACATAATACCCTAGAAATAACTTATACACCAACTAGCAGTGAATGGAATCCCTACTATTAGTAATTGACTAACACCAATTTACTCTATTGGAATTCAAAGGATACCCATAATGGGTGAACCTACCATATATTGATTCGATCAATCATTGACTGTTATGAATTGAAACCACTCCCAAAATCAATCCAAACCCACCCCATGAAACCAATTAGACTGACGGTATGTCTTCCCTACATTTAAATTACAAGCTACTATGTGTAGGTTTGACCTCCCATCATGATCCCACTAGCTCGGAATGATTCCCAACATAATAGAAGGGGGTTACCAATCAAAGTAACCAAAAATCGAACACTGATTTCCAACTCATCACCCCATCAGGACACGATCACCTCCATCATGTAACACCCAAAATCCAAAACCATTAAAAATGAATAATATCCATTCAAGACAATAAATTCTCTAATACACAGACATGACAACTTCGAGAAAAAGTCCACCATGACAATTAATGGAAAATGGTTCTTGAACAAATATCCAACTAAAAGGAAAATTAAACTTTCATCTTCTCTGACATCGAAGTAAAAAGGATAGATTCATATTCTCTTGCAACCAGTGTAAAGCTGACTAAGGGAAAAGTGTCACTTTGGGACATATGGCTGGAGTTTTAATGTCATAAAGGTTTTGGTTTTCCATAGTGTGGAACTAAAAAGCTTCAAATGAGGCTCCATCCTCTAAAAAAAATATCATACAAAACATTTCCATGGCGACACCCTCCACATGGATTTTATGTATTATGAGTAATGGGTGAGAGAGTGTCAAACTAACTATATTAGAAGCAATGAGTTTTTGATACCTATATTGTGAAATAGGGAGTGATCAGGAATACACTCCAGGAATAGGTTCCCCTATGTAAAATCCTCAGTAAATGGGAATCCATTCAGTAGCACCTCATGAAACCAAAATGCCTTCTATCTAAGTCCACCTATTTTGAATCAACTTGAAAGAAGGGGAATGTTTCATTTACTAGTCCAAACAATCTCCTTTTAGAAGAACAAGAACTTCTATGACCCCCCACAACATCTAGAGTTACCAATGACCTGAAGATACATGAAACACTCTCCAGTAACACTGGAATCACTATCAAACCTCAATCACAACTATTAAATCAAATAGAAAACAATGATTCGTTTACAACAAAACACCATTCGATGTCTGGGAAATAACATTAACTAAATTATTCATCATGGAGCGTTGTATTATATCAGAGGGAATAATATAAATGATAAACCTAAAACCATCCTGAATACCGTTTCAAAAAAAGACATCACATCCAATAACAAATAAATTATCTACTAATACATCATCTCATTCTTTGAATAATAATTAAAAAAACCCATTACCATATAATAAAACTAAATCATAGCTTAAAAACATTCATTTCAAACTCAATCCATTTGACACATTAAAAATAATCTCAAAACTAAAACCAACATCAAAATTAACATTCAATTAAATCCTTTTTTTCAAGAAAAAACATTCCAAGAAACCCATTTTTTAAAAAAAATTTGGAAAAAAAATTTTTCATGGAAACCTAGAACCCACCATAGGATTTCTATGAAACCTCAGGTTAATATAAATTCTCCTCAAACTCAGTCACCCATCCACCAATACCTACTTCAATCCACAATTTTTATATGTGAGAGTACATAGAATTACCCAAGGTCAGATAAATCATTTCAAAATTAATTTTTCCAAGAAACATCTATTTTACACTTCACAAAAAAAATTAAAAACCCAAAAAAAATTCCGGACTCATTTTTGATTTACACTTTATAAAATATTCTAATGATCCTAAAGAATTCCCAAATGAACATCTAGTTTCAAAATCACCCATTTAATATTCATACGAAAAAAAATTATCATTTTTGAAATCCACTTCTAATAGACCAATAATTAATTATTTATATGGGAAAAAACCAAAAAACCAACAAAGAATCACAATTTGAACACGAAAATGAAACCAATTAATTCATTGAATTGAGATTCCAAATTATCAAATAAAAAACCACTATACACGGATAATTCACATGGTTTTGAATACAATGCATCAACAAAGTGAGAATATAGGAGGTCATTAGAGGCAATAGAATGTTCTACCCATGTAATTCCATGTTCTGTGCAGTATTCTTGAACCACTACAAAAAAGCCACAAAATAATAATACTAACCTGAAATATCCAAATAAGACTAAAGTCCTCGAAAACAAAAGGGATCTAAGAACAAACCTCAGGAAAGGTAATCCTCGACCAACCTATAAATTCAGGTGTCTATTATAATAGTTGTTGATGAATCACTTACCCACAATTGATGATTTGGATTATGATAACCCAAACATCAAACAATCATTCATCCCCAATGGACATAGTATAATCATCCCTTTGATACCATTTTTTAATGAACCATCATTGTTCATCACTGGAACTGGTGCCTAAACCAATCTTTATCAAGGAAAAAAGGGCATTCATGATCTCCTTGGGCTTGCAACTATTTCTAGGAATCAAAATAAAGTAGTTGGTAATAATTTCGTCTAGAAAAGAGATATAAGTAATTAAAACAATCTAAACAACAATCAGCAAAAAAATAAATAAAGTAAGAAATGAAACCTACCTAAAGTGATCTCATGGGTCACTAGGAAACACATTCCAAACTAGCTCCAAGAGAAATACAAACTCGAAGAACCTATAATAGATATATTTATTTGGGATGACAACTGAGATACAAAGTAGGAATTACAAGGTAAAAATTCCCTATGCCCATTAATTTAAAATGAAATTCTATAATTATAATTTTAAAATAAGGCATATTAAAATGATGTTTTCATTCTTATACAAATCATGTAACAAGATTAAATTTTTATGTAATGCATTTATCAACCACTATATTGACAAAATCGATTCCATATATGCATTAAATCATATGTTTCACCATAGTTGGGTACCTATAACCTTTAACTGAGGCTCCAAACACCACCAGAAATCCTTAAGAAATTCTCCACAATAATACCATCAACTGGCCTTCCTTGGATTATGTAAAATGCAGCCATATAGTGTAATACTGACATCATTAGAAGCTATATGCGTTTTTGGCTTTTATTGAGAAACATACAGTAATGAGGAATACACTCTATGAACAGGTTCCTCTAGTTCACACTCCTCACTAGAATGTGATCCTTTCATGTGTACCAAATGAAACAAAAAACTTCTATCACAGTCAACCCACTAAAACTAAACATGCCAATAGATAAAAAAAATACAAGTCAATGGTTCGCACAAGGTACTTTTATTAATCCTAGAAATTCTAATTCCCCAAAGACATCTTGAGTTCCCAAATTCCTATTGATACACACAATTCCTGAAGATACACTACAATCGCTATCATACCACAATCACTATTGAGAAAAAAGCTGTAAACAAGGAGGTCATTACCCCAACACTTCTTCCAATGACCAATAAAATCCATAAACTATAAAATAATCTTTAGAGTCCATTGGATATTTCTTGACCGCAGACACTAAATGTGAAACATGAAAACAACTCAAAAACATTTTAAATAAATCCATCACATCCAGTCATAAATCAAATCTCAACTTGAACATCATATCAACACACAAATAATAAATCAAAAACCTTTCACCCCACAACATAAAAATATCCCCTAATAAAATTACAATATTCTATTCTTGCGTAATCTATTCTCAATGTTAAAAATCATCTTAACACCAGAACCCACCTCAAAAATCACTTTCATGTTCAGCTCTTCTTGGGATAAAAATCATTCCGACACACCCACTTATTAAAACAAAAATTTAGAAAACAAATTGATCCTAACAAAAAAACAGGCACCCACCATTGGTATTCTATTAATCCTCATTAGTATATGCATTATCGTGCCAACTAATGAACCCATCCCTATATACCAACTCTACATACACTATACATATATAAGAGTCTCTATAGGAATTCCAATAGTCAAACAAATCGTCTCCATGTTGTTTTTTCAAATAAACATCAATTTCACACGTCATAAATAAAATTAAAAACCCAAAATAATTTTCCAGACACATTTCTAATTTACACATTATAAAAGATTTAAATCACCCAAAAACAATTCCCAATTGAATAACCACTTTAAAAAAAACTAATTTCAATTTCAAAATATCCATGATTCTCATTATTTAAATCCACTTTAAATAGACCAATAATCAATTTTGAAATCTAAGAACCCCCCCCCCCCCCAAACTAACTATTCCTCAAAATAAGTACACCAAATGAAAAAAATTCATTCGTCGAATAATGATTCCAAATTATCAAATAAAATACAGCTATAGATGGCTTCACCAAATGGTTTTGTAGACCATGAAAAAACTAGGTTAGCACATAGGAATCTGGTAGTGTCAATTTCCTGGCCTATACATGGATTTCCAAGATGTTCACAACAATCATACACCCCACAAAGAAGACCGCCAAATTTCATGACCAATCAGAAACATCCAAGGAGCACTAAGGTCCTCAAAAACTATAGAGAGACAAGCACAGACACTAAGGCAAACCATCATAGACCACCTTTGCCATTCAAGTGACATTATGAATAGGTGATGATCAAGAAAATACAAGCAATTAACCACTTGGATTCCAATAATAGTAATTCCAATATAGCTTTCTTCTAAAAAAGACATGATCTATACCTCCCTATGATTTTATTTTATCAATAACCAAGTCATTTCGCCATCTAAACTGGTGCTTGACCCGATCCCTAGAATGGACAGAAGGGTATTCCTTATCCCCATAGGCTGAAAACTACCATCATATATCAAAATAAATAAATTGGGAATGATTTATCCCAGAAAAGGATGAAAAGTAAATAAAACAAAATAAAAAACAATATTTACAAAAAGAAATAATATAAGAAATGAAACATACCTCTAGTGATCTCATTGGTCACTAAGAAACCAAAAACACACTCTCTCTAAAATAGATCTAAACTAGAAGAACATAAAACATAGAAATAGTGTTGACGAGAGAAACGAGATGTTAACTTGGAATGAGAATGATAAAAAAATCCCTATTACCTTGCCATTCAAAAGAATCCCAATCATAATAGTTTGAAAATTAAGAAAATTAGAATAATGTTTTTCATTATTTTCCAAATGAAGTAACATGTTTACATTTCAAAGGAATTAATCTCAATTCCACTATATTAAAAAAATAAAATTATTCATTACAATTTCAAAGTTAATGGGGAGAAAATTAAATTAAAATATGGTTTTCATGAAAATGAAAAATCCATGAAATAGATGAAATAAAAATCTCAACATTAGAATCATTAAACAAATGAGAACAATGGGAATCATTTATATGTAACTATCACAAGTGGGTCCCAAGAACCTCACATCTCGATGAAAATTGGTATAGGCACTATGAAAACTCATGTTTTCATGTCTGATACACAAGTAGGGAACATCCTCATAACCCTAGTGGTCTCCAATAATAATCCATATATTTATTTAGTGTGGTTTTTATAATTCTTTCAATGTGCTACCAGGAAGAAGCCACCTCGAATGACTAGAACATTAGTCGTAGTCCTTCCACCAAGATTGGTTGGTCTTCCCATGTTCTCTATTTCAATTGGAGTCATGTTTTCATCAATATAACATACTTGAATATCTAATTTTTTTTACTCAACAAACATTTACTATCTCACCAATGATCTTGACCTTAAGTGCATTCATCCTTTTCCCATTAATCATTAATTCACAATACTCTTTTCTTATCACAATTACCCCATTAAACACACTTCATTTTCTAAAACAAGTGTCATTCTGCAAGTGTGTTTTCCACTTTCATGTACCATTCTCAATGTGTCAAATATGCATCATTATTTTACATGGATTTACATTTCGTTGGAAAAAAAGCTCACCAAACATTTTTAAGTTCAAAAACCATTTGAAATTACAAATAAACAATAAAGGTGACACATTTAAAAACAACTTGGTAATCATTATTAAATAATATAATATCATTTCATATGGGTAAGACACTATTTATCATTGAATTCACATCAATGTCCATACATCTCTCTCAACTAACAATATCAATGAATTTCCCCTTTTTAATGAAAATCACATACCAACCCATATTCATTAGGAATCGATTTTCACAAAAATACATACACTCATATCCTTTATGGAAACTACATATAATGATTTAACATTTTAAAAAAATTATATTATTGAATTATTAGATTTTACGAACAAGGTCAGGAGTATATATGAATAGGAAAAATGCACATTTGTAACATAGATAAATTATATAAATAATAGAAATATACATATAAAAATTAACACTAGATTGCATAACATAAAAATTTACTAAATAAATAAAAAATATATTTTTAAGAACATAAAGAAATTATGAAAGACAAATTAATGGGTTAGACCTATGGGACCTACCTAAAAACTTGGAACATTGATGATGGAAGCCCGAGGGGGCTTCAAATTACATGAATGATCATTTCATGCACAAACACACACATATCCATTGAGCTTAATTACATATTCCTCATTCCATGAGGGAATATGTAAAATGGGGATACATATATATATACATGCTTACATAAGTTTATAAATAATGTTCTTTGATGCTAATGACTCGATTCAACACTGTGATGACCATAATATGCTACATCAAATAAATGGAGTCTAATAATCACTAAAGAATTCAAAGAAATATAAATCAATGATGGATTCAAGAGAAAACCAACCTAAAAAAGAGAATAATAAATTAAAAATAACTGAAAAACATGTCACCAAACTACAAAACATAAATTAAAAACTAGAGAATCCTGAATTATAAAACATAAAAATATAACCTAATCAATACTAATAATAGAGGAAAAACTTACTCGAAAACATTAGAAGTCTGACTGAATCAAAGAGAACCATCTATCCTTTGGAGGGGGTTTCTATAACACTGAAAAAAGTATTAAGAGGTCCCTTTATTATCCATTAATATAATATGATCAAATATTGGATCAAAACCTGAGCTAGGGTTTTCGAATAGTAAAAATATGGTTGTGGGAGACCTCAAAATCATCAATAAATTAGTGAAGAGGGAGGAGAAACCATTACCACGAAGCCTTGGAAAAGTATCAGAAACATCCATGTGAAAAAGATGTAGAAGGAGGGAACCTGGGCGATTGTATCATGCATGAAAGGGGTTCAACTAGGTGGTCTCATCATGCTATAGGGGGTTGTGTTGGTGGGGCTTCGCACCAGAGCATCGTTGAAAGGTAGGCGGGCCAACAAGAGGAGTAGGCAGCCTTGGGGAGTAGTAGGTAGGAGGTTCAACGCATAGGGTTGAGGGTCTGATTAGAGAATAAGGTGGGAGGGGAGAGAATGGGAGAAATGGTGAAAAAGGAAAAAAAGGAATAACAATGAAAATAAAAGGCTAAAAGTTAACTATAAATACGATGGTTATAATAATAATACAATTTAACAATATTACCATTATTATTATTAAAAAGAATTTTAATCTATTTTTTATTTTTATCAATGTATTAATCATCATATTAATGAATTATTATTTTTTCTTGAATACCGAGAAGGGAGCACGATGACTTGGGAGAAGACACATGGTTTCCACTACGCTCCACCCATGTTTCTAATGTTGGTAAAACCAAAAAAAATGTTTATTAGAAAAAACAATATTTTAATCAGGACCATCCCAAATCTCTACAAAGTCATCGTGAAACATCAATTGCGTCAAAAATAATTCTTAAGAAAAAAAACTGAGACCTGACATTGACTGAGACCAAGCCTAGATCAAAACCTAATTGTGAAAAAAACATACCATTATGAGTTCCATTTATAGTAATTATAATAATATAATTTCTGGGCGTGTGGACTACCACCTTCTCAAAGCAATGAGAGATGCTCACACATTTCGTTGATTTTATTAAGGATGGGTTTAACTAAAAATAAGTAGTAGAAATGAAAATATATTATATTCATGGGATAATTATTTTTCTGGAAATATAATATATCATTTCATTTATTACCCTTTCACTCAATGAAAAAGTGATAACATCGTTCTTTGACTTGTGGACCACCACCTCCTCAACATGACGTGAGTCCATTAAAACCACAATAATTATATTTATATGTTTATAAGAATTAATAATATTTTCATTATGATATAATTATCATTCAGGGATGATAAATGTTACTTACCTTTATTCCATAATGATGATTGAAAAATGGGAATGTAACACATGAATATATTTGACCAACAATTTGAAAGATTTTAATTTCGGTACATTTTTCATATCCATCATTCATGTTTAGATTAAAAATTATAATTTATATAAAAAATTTATAATTTATTCTTTATTATTATTCATTAAACATCCTAATAATTACACCTTTGACCACAGTTAACTTAGAAATGTCGATTTTGACACACAAACCGATCATGGTCAAAAAATATATGTTAAACATTATTGATAATGAAATTGTATGTAACATTTTTATTAGTGAAACGAAAGTAATAAAAATCATATTAAAGGAAACTAAGAAATTATATAATTAAAATATTTGTTTTTTTCAATAATATAGAGAACATGTATGACAAATCAGACTATATGTAAGGGGTTACATCTAAATTAACATTCGAGTTATTCTTAATAGTTATGATTAACCTACTAACTTTTATATTATATGTAAACAACCACATTGAGAAGTTATGTCATGAATCACTTAATTTATATTAACATTTTTAGTTTTGTTTGATTTTTGTTAATGGGGTTTGTGCTCTCAATGTTACAAAAGCGGTAATGAATTATCCCACAATGTCCCTTCTTCTTGCCGTTTGTAATGTTATACACTTATATTCTATTATAAGATGAATATAATCCATAATAGAAATGTTTTATCATTAATATCATTATTTATCATTATATTCTATGTTAATTTAATGATTATTATTTCATTTGGATTACAGATTCAAATTTACCAACGTGGCTATTGATTGTTGTCAAAAATTTATTTCATGGTGATGATTGTCAATTTATACATCTATTTTCATTTATAAGTTGTACATACATACTATAAGACAATTTATAACAAGTAACTACTTATTATCATTGTATTATATCTTTAATTTATGTTATACGATACACGACGTCAATGGTTCAAACGATTTAATGTGGTATGGGATTCATTGGAATGATTAATGATTATTTTCCTCAAGAATGTTTGACAAAAAATTTAATTATATTTACATTCATCAGAGTAAATAAAACATGATGTTACATATCCTCCATTTGGGATATTTTGATTTGATACCATCTTATTTCATTCTGTTTGTAGATTATTCTTGTTATAAGGAGATTGTAATTTTAGTCATCGATTCTCTCTAAGATAATCAAGTTACCAAGAGATACTTGTTTGAACCATTTCATTTCAATGGGCTAATAATATTTCATATATATTATTATTTAATCCTTTTCCACTCAATGTGTTATTCTTGTTTAGAATATATACCTATAGAACACATTTATTTTATATAGGTTAATCATGTTTTGAAGGGGTTATTTGTTTCACCAATGTGTTTTTGAATTATTTTTTGTTTAATGATTTTTCATATGTACATTCACATGTTAAGGGTGGATATGTAAGAACCAATGATGGGTGGTCTTGTGACTGACCAAAAATTTGTGGGTCTGTAATAACCTTGAATTCATTGGGTTTGGTAGTCTACCATATAGTTATTGCATTAGTAAGACAGTCATGTTTGGAATTCAACCTTATTTTTATTCCATTTATAATAGTGAAATGTATATTATGTCCCAAGAAAAATTTATTAATTTCATTATTCTTGATATATTGTTATAAAGTTCATAATGATCGAGATTGATGTCAAGTGGTTCATGATTATTTTTTTGATGACCCTTTCCACTTACTGGTTTTCATGTTGGATTGACTAGTTATTTAATATTTGAATTATTTTAGTATTCGCTCGTATATTTATTATTTGTAGTCACCCCCTTATGAACAATTAATATTATTGATCAAATTTAATTATTAATTCTAATATTCAACCTTACAGATCATTTAATATCAACCATTTTTTGTATCTATTTACTTATATTTTATAGAATGATGTTGAACAAATTAAAAATATTAATGATATCACAAGGATGGTATTGATGAATTGATTGTGATATAAAAAAATATAAATTAAATTGGAGTAATGATATTTTGACTGGTTAAGAGTCGGGTTTTATTTGAGTTTTGTGTGTAAGTCATTGTCTTAATTTTTTAAAACTCTAATCCTAAATAATCATCCGGTCTCTGAGTGATCAACGTTTTTCTTTTGATGTTGTATGGATGTCATAGAAAATTTTGAGTCAGAATTATCATATTGAAAGATATAAATGAAATGATATGGACGTTAGAACCAGTTCTTTGAGTGTGGGTTCTAGGATATTATACTTATGTGGTGCTGGTGAAACAACATTAGTATTTATAAAACAGTATATTTTCATTTTATAATTTAATAGTTAAATTCGTTATAAAAGTATTATGACATAATTTTTATTTACAGTAATTAATGAATCTATAATAATATAATTGAAACCTAAAATATGATTTTATATACAAAATTTATGTATCTCAGAATTCAAAGTACTATATATTTATATCATTAAATAATTAAATAAATGTTTTGAAAATGATAAATTAAGTGTTTGAATTTTTTTGAATCATTAATGTTTATATAAAATATTATAATGAATGTAATGGATTAAAATAAAATTTAACTTCATTAAATAGATTTATAAAATAATATTTTTATTCCCTAGGATTATAAGTTAGTTTTATGATCCCTTAATTAATTTTTCAGAGTGTAAAAAACCTGTTATATATTTAATTTTAGTATTTGTACAATAAATGCTCATTTTATAAAAACTATTAAATTCTAAATATATGTAAAAATATATTCATAAAATGGAGTTGATTTTTTGATTCTCAACTTCCCAAAAAGTTCAGGGTGATATTTTGGGATGTTTCTGAAAGAGAGGACCATGTGGTGAATAGTGAAATACTGCAATTTATGATACATAAAATTAAAAGTAAAACCATTTTTTAGTCATTATTGATGTAATGATGATAATGTAAAAATCCCCTTATATATTTACTATATTTATTCATTTTAATCAATCATATTCAAAGTCTTTATCAAAAGATATACTAATGAATAAATTAATCAAAATACAACCCTCTTCTCTACTAAAAATTCCACCTCTCACCACCACTTCTTATCAGACCTATTAATCATTAATGTATATAGAAATTATAACCAATATTAAGGAGAAGCATCTATTAATTATTTGGATCATTTGGTATCAAGAAAATATGAAATAGAATATTATTAAATATGATCTTAATATGAAGAATTCAAGATGTAAAATCCGCTTTCATTTTATATTATTTTCATTTTAATTTTATTATTATTATTTAATAAAATACACTCATCCAAGTGACATGATAAATATATTATCAATAATATAACATAATTATATTTTTTTTAATGTAATATAAATCCTCAATCCTCTCATCTTCCACTTTTATTATATAAAATGAAAGCAGTGTCTGTGATGTGTCGATTCAGCACCTTCATGGATACCAAATTTTGATTTTACTTTAACACATTCAATGTAAGTCAGAAGACAATTGTTATGGTTAAAAAATCTTTTAATAAGTATATTGTAACTTTGTTAATGTTATTTATCAAATTTATAGAAATAAAAGTAAATAATATGAAACTAGATTGTCAGTGTTAGAAAAATGTGACAAAAATAACCCAATATTTTCTCCTCAATGTTTTATCTATGAAATAATCATCATATAAAAAATGGTATAATTTAAAATTGTAAAAAAAATATTAATAAATTTTATTAAACCATTTTTTATTTTTCATCCCTTTTAGATGAAATTCCTTAATGAACCAAGAATATAAAACTTGAAATAGATAGACCCGAAATTAAACATAGAAAAGTATTAATAATTAATTGGTGGAAATATAATATAAAAGGATCCTATAATGTAGTATAAAAATGAAAAAATTTCCATAATAAATTAATGACACCATTTAAGCCAGTAAACATGAGGTTGGAACACATTTTAATGAAGATAAACTAGTGGTAATGTAATTTTCAATAAAACTTCTCATTTACATTTCTATTTTTAAAAAATTCCATTTTTTATATAAAGAATCATTTAATTTTTCTACCTTAATGAGTAACACCACAAGGATTTAAAAATTAATTGAAATTAATATAACATTTTTTTATGTAGATAATAATAATTAGAACTATAATTAACATTCCCAATTTTGTGTTTTGAATTTCAAAATACTGACAAACACAGTTGCAATCAGTATGTTATTTAGAGTCTGATAAGAGAAACATTATTATTTCAGAATAACAACATACCGTTATGAATAGTAATGTTACCCTTATGAATAGTAACATTCCATTATGAATAGTGACATCAACTATGCTACTGAACATATATTATTTAATGGAATTTATGAAATATTCATATCTTGGAATAATGAAATAAATGTTTTAAAATTGTTGTTATTTGAATTAAATAATATTTTATTTAAAAATTAAATTAATCATATTTATTAAATTATTTTCCAAAAATTCAGTTCTTGTTTGAATTTTACATGTAGAAAAATATTTATGGTGAGTTGTTTTTTTTGATTTTTATGAAATACTTGAATTTTTGGTGAATAGTAAAATAAGATAAATTACGATAAATGGTATATACGTGTTTTAATACATTGTCGGTGATGTAGGGATGATTTAATCCTAATTAGTTCGAAATAAAATGAACATATTACTATTTTAATTCACATTAATAAAGACTATTCACATTCTTGAGAAAAAATATTAAACTAATGATTCAAATAATATAAAACCTCTCCTCTCCCCCACTATAAAAACCAACATCATTTCCCACATTCTCCCTAACCTCTCAAGACATGATCTATAAATAAGTTATATAAAAACTCATCTAAATACCCTTTCCCCATGTTTCAGACCTAATGGTAACACTAAAATTAAAAAAAATAATGGGCATAATAAAGATCTCATAGAAAAGAAATAAAGAGGTAAATTTCCTATTTTGTTTTCTTTCTTTTCTTTTCAATTTATTTTCATTTTGTCATATTTACTCACCTACCCATATCCCAGAGGAATGAAATACCAAGTATCTTACATATTCTAAATTTCATTATGATTATCTAATATTCACCATTATACTTCTTTTCCTCTCACAGTTATTCTAGAAATGGTAACGTTGTCTATGATGTGTTGATTTACTGACATCGTGGACGATGGGATTTCAATTTCTCTTAATTCCTACAAGGATGATCATGAAACCATTTTTCTGGTTGAACCAGATTGAAATTTATTTATTATATCTTATATGTTTTTCTATAATAATTCATTCCACAAGTTATTAATATTTAAAACACATGAGTTCATTATGATCAAAGAATCACCAAAATGACCTAAACAAATATCAATAAGGGGTTAACTTATGAATCATCATCATGTCAGAATTCAAAATTATATATTATATAATTTATGGTTCTTGAAATATTTAAATACAATTCCATTATATTTTTTTGTTTTTCACATCCAATCGATACAAATATCCTTTACAAATAGCTCATGGAGATAATGTTATGAACGCACCCAAAACATTGCAATTAACAATATATTTTTAATCAGTGGGTTAAATGATGTTATAAAATGATAAGGAAAGGTGTTACAAACAAGAATATGTTTATGTAAATTGTTAATAACAGTATTTTAACCCTCATAAAACGTTTTTAAATATGTTTAAGGAATGTCGAACAAAGGTAAAGGATCCTCTATTTAACATTTTATTAAAGAATCACAAATATGTTATTCAATTTAATTTACGATTCCTAATGATTTTGTATGATTTCACTCCCCCAATACTACCATTATGATATATTAATGTTGAGATTCCCCATTCCTAACTCATTAAGCCCTCCAATGTATATCCATTACAATGATGAGATTTTGTAAGTGTATTCAAAACCCAACTTCTATTCTTTAGGTTAACCATGAACTTCAATATTTTTTTTTCATTATAAGATGAAATGTGAAATGTAATTTGATTAAATAATGTGATATTATGTGTAAATACAGTATATATACCTAATACTATTATTTAATTAATTATCTGTTCAATGATAAGGTATTATTAAAGAACATTCCCCTTTAATGATTCTAAATGCCTCCATTTAGAAATACAAAGAGATTGGTCTTTTTATTAATATCATCAGTGTTATGTTATAATATTATGATTTTTTATTTCTATAATATCTCCGTTTAATATTATCATAGTTATTTTTGAATATTATTAATTTATTATTTTGTATGCAATGTTTATATTCCAGAACTGTTTCTAAACAAAAAACGGTATTTGAAATTATTTTTGTTTTTATCAGCAAGGTAAATAATTTGTGTAGTGTTTTATTCATGATATGTATTTTGGAAATTATTTATGTTGGTTTGATCTCATTATAGATTTATATATGATGGTTTTTCCCCATTATAGCTAAATATATGTTGTTTTGAGCCCATTATAGGTGAAGATATTACTGGTGAGACCCATTATAGATGTCCAATGCATTGGGTAATCTGGGGATTGAAGTTAAAAAATTATTATTACTTGTGTAAGGGTAAATGTATGAGTGATATGGTAAATATGTCCTGATTAAACTACAAGATTTTTCTATGATTATTAGTTTTTATGATTATGGGTTATATTAGTAATTATGTTATAACATGACTAAGAATTTCATTCTTTATATCATTTACAGTGGTTTATAATCATCTCAAGATTTCAAAAATGTTTTCCATATGATATAAGGATGTGTTAGGGAAAAATTGGATTCGTAATTAATGATATGGAGTGTTTAAAAAGAAATCATATTTTATGTTTTAATTTTATATATTAGAAAAAAATAAATAATGTTTCTAGTAGTATCCTCTTTGTATGATTGTTTAATATTATGAATGTAAGGTATCCTAAATTTCGAAAAATCTAAACATGAAAAGATACTCAATGTTTAATAATGTATGTTATTGAATAAAATTCAATATTAAGTAATGTTTTAAGGTTGGGTCCTTATATCATGAAACCATGATATTTTTATGTCTTCATTACAATATTAAATGCATATTTTCAAATAAATGGTTTTCTTTTTTATGTGAACAATATTCTTTTAAATTGTGTTTTTAAAAAGTAATGAATTTTTATGATTAAGTAATTATTTCTTTATGATTATTTTATGGTTCTTCTTAAATTTTTATGATGATTGATGGGTTTGTGATATCCTTATATTTATTTGGGTTTATTTATGTCAGAATGTGAACATTATGGTCATTCCATATGTAACTGGGATGGCTACATAATAATATATCAAGAGGCACACATTTTAAGGTATTAGTGAAGGATGTATATCATAATGTATCCATGAGGGTTATAAAAAATTTATTTATATTAAATAAATCATGATAGAAGTTACTTTAATGTTTTATTAATGTTTCATTTTTTTTGGAAACCACAATTTTTCAATAATTACATGATATTATTAATGGCGAGAAGATTATCATTCAGTTTTATGAATATATTCATAGAATAATGGGTTTCATTAAATATGTTTATTTATCTTATGAAATTTTTATGCTTACCAAAATTTTAATAAAAAACATACGAGTTTTTGAAGGGATGATTTTATGTTTAAAGGAATTATCAATTTTTTCATAAAGAAAACATGTTTGGTTTTTAAAAGTATCATATTGGGAATAAATTGATATTGAGTTTAATTATCTACCTTCTAATACATAATTTAATATTTATATTTTATGACATAATTCAATAAAAATCTAAATTTAGAAGACATTTGGTTACATAAAAATTGATTTTCTAATTGAATTTAATATAACATCTAACGATTATGATTTCTTCCTTATAGTTAGTATCAATGCACATTTTGGGTAACATTAGGGATTTTGATGATGTTAATAGAATAAGGTAAATGATTTTTATATTATATTTATTTTGAAATGATACATCATTTAATGGCTACATGTTGCTTCATCAAATATATGTATGTTCATGATGGTTTTCATTAGAATAGTCATGGAAGATGATGTAGGAAGGCACTGAGGGGACAATATCTTTTAAAATATGAAACGTAGAATGGTAGGAATTAGAACGAAGAATTTTTTGATTATAAGGGATCTATTGAATTAGGCTATAAATGGGAGTGGAATTTATGTAAGAGAACATCCTATTATACAAAAATAAATTTGATTACTGTAAAACATTTTACAAGACAGAACCTCGCACCATTTAGTGGATCTTTTGACTCGGTGGTGGTTGATGTGTGGATTAAATCCCTTGAAAATATATTATATTTCATGGGGTGTTCAGATTATAAATGTTTTAGCCTTCCCATTTATTATTTTTAATTTTATGTTGACCAGTGGTGGACAATGGTTAGAAATATCTTGGAATGAGAAGATATTGATGCCTTGTGGTGGAAGAAATTTACGAATTTTTTCACTGGAAAAATATTTTTCTATGGATGTTTTGCATAATTTGGAACGAAAATTCATTGAATTGAAACAAAATAAGGAAGATTTAGTGGTTGTTTATGAATGAAAACGTTATTATTTTGGCAAGGTACACTCCAAATTTTACTTGGGATCATAATGGTAAAATAAATCTGTTTTACTCAGGGTTGATGCCATGATATCGAAGTGAATTAGCATCCTTGAATTAAAATGTTAAGAGAAACATATTTTATGTGTTGAGAGATTAGAAATGTATATTTATAATGATTTAGTGTACTTTGAAAACAAGATGATGATAATATCTAGATTAGAAGAAATGTAAAATAACTGATCAAATAATTATGACGGTATGAAGGAAATATTTTAAATTTGTAGATAGTGTAGTAAAAAATATTCATGGTGAATTACTTAAAAACATGGGATGTGTTTTTGATGTGTTATGTTTGGATAAAATTCATTATATTGCAAAGAAAAATATCACAGTTTTGAAAATTTTAATTTTGATAATAAAAATATGAAGTGTTTTAAATGTTGTGATATGGGTAATTATGCATATACTTGTGAAATAAAGGATCTAAATGAATGGAAACAGCCATAAAAAATTTTCAAATTTGTAGTGAAATCGCTTGAGACTATATAATAATACATTTCGCCATCCAATGAAGTGATATTTGGTACATTTTTGTTTACTCAGTTTTTTCTACATTACTGTTTGATATGAGGTCTACATAGTAAATTATTTCTTATAAATTTTCCAGTAAATTTGAAATTTTACCTTAAAAAATGAATCTGGATAGTCTTTTAAAAAAACCAGGGGGAATATTAAGGCAAAAATGCATCATAAGAAACTTCATGTTGTTATTTTTGTAATTTAATTAACCAAAAACCTTGGTTTTCCCTTAAAATAGATTGATGTGTTTCTGAGTATATATTTTATTTATCTTTATCGTTATAATATTTATTGTATAGATAAAAAAATGTTTTATAGAAATAAATTCATTGTGTATACGAGAATGAACCCATACCCATGATAACATATGATAAAAATAAGAAACTGTTAAAAGATGGAAAATAATTTTTTATTTTAAATATTAATAAAAATAATGGAAGTAATTGTATTATTAAATTTATAGTGATAAATTAATACCATAATGTTTCAACTGATGAGTTTCTCTGTGGTATACCTGATTAGGATGTCGAATTTACTAATGACTTAGTTTTTAAATCTAATCCAACTTCAAAATCACCTTATATAATGGATCATGTAGAACTTCTAGTATTACCAAAGATGTTTTTTTTTCTTAATAATGACTTCAATCATCATAGATCATCACTTTATTATGCCCCTATTTTTTCCAAAAAATTATAGATGGTTCCATGATTATTTGAATTGATTTTAGATATATGAATAAAATTTCTATTAATAATAAGTAACCATTTCCTCATATCGATCAATTTTCAATCATCTCTTTGTCCCTTAGTATATTTTCATGATAAACATGATATCTAGGTTGAATCAACTGAAGATGAAATATGATAACATTCATAAAACAATATTCTAAAATGTATATTAGAATTATGAATATCTTGTTTTTCCATATTGTTTGAAACATTCTCTTATTATATTCATGGATATTTTGAATTGAATCCTACATGAATGTTTGGATGGGTTTTTTGTTTTTATTGATTAAATATTTGTTTATTCAAAAATTGATAAGGAACATGAAAAAATCTAAGGATATTATTCCAAACCCTTAAAAATATATGTTATTTGGGAAATTTATGAAATTTTGATTTTTGGTTTCAATAGATTTATTTTCATAGAAAATATATAAATAAGTATGGAATAATATTTGATCCCATAAAAAGTGGTAGTTGAATGGAAAAGGACAAAAAAGTATCTATGATTTGTAGTTTTATTGGAATACGAAGGTATTACTGAAAATTTGTTAAAATATTACTTGATTATATATCATTCTATCTAATTTAATATGAATGGTGAAATTTTTTTAGATAGAACAGTGTGATTTTTGTTTTGACGATCAAAAAATAAGATAGATGAATGCACCAGTTTTAGCTCTGCCATCAAAAATTAAATGGGTTTTCATCTACACAAAAGCTTTATTAATGAGACATGCTTGGGTTCTGATGTCGAATGATCAAGTTATAGCTTATGATTCAAGACAACTGAAACCACATGAGTTAAATAGTCACACACATGATATGGAATTATCAGTTTTGGTCATAAATGTAAATATTCTGAGAAATCATTTATATGAATCCAAATATAAAATAAATAGTGACCATAAAATTTATATATATATATACTCTCCAAGAAGTAATTTAACAAGATGAAGAGAACATGACTTGAAAAATATAAAAGAGTATTATGGCATGATCAATTATACTCATATAAAATAACAAATTGTTGTAGAATTCATATTCCAAAAAAGTCATGCTACATTGACCATGTTACATTTCAAACATGAACCATTGGTTAATAAATTAATGAATTCTTGAATGTATGTTATTAGTGCTGGAATTTTTTCATTTTTGTTTTAGGTGTCACAATAATGTTCTCTCTCAAATAGAATTATGAATGTAAAGAAGGAAGACTGTGAGTTGTAGAAAATTTTATAATTTTTTAAAATTGGAATGGTTCCAGTATATCATAGTAATAGATATTGTGGTTTGAGATTTGGGAAGTAATTTAGTTTTCCTGGTGATTCATAGTTAACTAAATAGATATTATGTGAAGATCCTAATGGTCCATTTTTTATTCATCATGGTATTACTAAGATATACAAAGACCGTTTGGAGTGTTATAGTTTGGATGGAATGAAAATAGATATTAATGATCCTACCATAAAGTGTTTTACTTTTCAATCGGTTAATGTAAAACATTAACTACAAAAGAAGATGCATCATAAATTTCTAGTGCCAAAACATAAATGGGAATATATATCCATGGATTTTAAGTTGAGACCTCAAGAGGATTCTTAGGGTAAAAATTTTATTTGTGTTATTATTTATTGACTGACTAAATCTACACATTTTCTTCATATACAAAATATAATGTCTTTTGAACATCATTCTCAATTTTACCTCAAATATATTCCATGGTTACATAGACTTAATCCATAAATATGAAATTATAGTGATCCTTGATTTTCTTATAACTTTAGGATAGGCCTTAGAAAGTCATTGGGCACATAAATAAAAGTCTTCATATCCTTTCAACCTAAATCTGATAGACAATCCGATAAATCAATTCATACATTGGAAGAAATGATACATGCTTATTAAATAGATTAATAACTATGTTGGGATGATAATATCTCATTAGATAAGTTTTCCTATAATAATAGACTTCATTACTATATACATATTTATATTTTTTTGGCGTTATATGGAAAGCACTGTTAGACTCAAACATTTTGGGATAAACTCAGCAAAAGGATGTAGATGGGGCAAGAATTAGTATAGAATGTTATTGAGAATGTAAAAATCATCTAGAAATATATGAGGGAATCTTTGTGTATGATGATAAGTTATAAAGATAATTGTATAAAGGATATTCTATTGAGGTACATGATCATGTATTTCACAGTGTTTCTCCATATAAAATTCTGATGCATTTCAGTACGAAATTGGAGGTGAGTCCCTGATTCATTAGAACATATGAAATCTTCGAGAAAGAAGGACTAGTTTCATAACTAGTGTAATTTCCTCGGTTTTTTTCCCAGGTACATTATTTGTTTCATAATTCATTTTTAGGATTATGTGTCCTAGATTCATTTCATGTTTTGATCCCCTGGGATTTTTCTAAGAAGATAACATTTCATATGAGGAAACTCTTTTTCATATTAATTATTGTAGAAACATAGTATTGAGATATACGGTCTCCCACAATGCTATAGTATTTTAGAGAAACCAAATGGTTAAATAAGAATAATGGTAATCATAAAATTATATTAGGTAAAGGTATCCTACTTTGATTATTAAGTAAATAAAAATTTTGAGAATTCAATTTTCAAAAGGGGGGAGAGTGTTTCAATCTAGGAACATATAAAATATTTTTTTCATTATGAAATAATATAACTAATAACATTTTAAATATATAGTGAAGTAAGATAACTATATAGAAAAATATGTAATCTATAATAACATAATTGTAAACTCATATATATGATTATAAATAAAATTTTTATATCATATATGTAAAAAAATAATATATTTGTATCATGGAATATGTGAATAAAAGTTTTGAAAATAATAATTTTTTTGAATGTATATTCATTAAATTTAAGGTAATATTTAAAATTTTAAAATTAATATAATTATTTAATATAAAATATATCTTAAAAATTATATTTGTAAATTAATAATTAATGTCATATGATTATAACATAATTTTTTCGAGACATTAAATATGGTATCAATGAGTAAAAATATCAGTTATAATTTCAAAGTCAAAATATTTATAATAAATGAATCTCTTAATTAGAAAATAATTTTATCTAAATTTATAAAATTATTTTAATAAAATGGATGTAATTTTTGAATTCCATATTTCATAAATGGTTAGAGTGAATTTTTTGGATTATTTAGAAAGAGTTAATTTTTGGTGAATTGTGAAATATATTAATTTAGGGAATTTAACAATATAAGTTAAATAAACTATTTCTTGAGTCATTTCTAATGTATGAACCGATAAATTGAACAAACCTTCTATATTTACTATATTTCTCCCTGGGAATCAAAAATATTATTATTCTTCAACAATTATAATAATCTAAGGAATGAAACAATCAATAAACACCCACTCTCCCAAATTGTAAGTACCACACCTAAACACATATTCTCCTCACACAATATTATCTTAAAATATTTTCTGAATTATGCATAATACTCTTACAAAGAATCTTCTTTACAACTAGGAACCTTTTTTCTTTAAAAAATCCAAAAATTCAACATTATAAAGGAGGTTCTTGGGGTATGATTTAAAGAGGTAATGTCCAATTTCCTTTTATTTTATTTTCATTTCAATTTATTATATTATATTATAATATCCTCACATACCCTCATCCATGTTAAAGTATAATTACAGTATAACACATATACTTTAATGTAAATTTATTAATAAAATATCAATATTCAAACCTCTCTTCATTTACACTTATTCATGAAAATTAATGAAACATCTATAACATATAGATTAACTACCTTCATTAATGTCAAAATTTAGTATTATTTTACCACTTATAAGACTGGTCATAAAATAATTATTTTGGAAAGTAATTATTTTAATTTTTATAATTAATATTTTTTATTTTTCTTGAACTAAAATATAGAAATAATAAAAAAAATATAATATTTTTTGATGATTGAAAAACCCGCTAAATATTTTCCAAACTTTTTTATTTGATGTTTTATCTAATAAATCATAATCATATAGAAAAAAATAAATTGTATAATTTTTAAATATATAACCATATTAATACCATTTCATTCAACTTTTTGATTTTCTTCCATTTTACATGAAAATCTATAAGGAATGAACCATGTTAACCATGAAATAAAACCTCTTAAAACAATGAATGTAAAAAATATAAAAAATAAATGATTAAAATTATTTTATAAAATTGTCATTTAAAAAATTATAAAAATTAAAATATTTAACTAATAAATTAATAAAATTATTTAAAACATTATGCGAGAGATTTTTTATTCTTTATGGACGTTAAACCTAAGGTAAGGGACTTTTCAAAAACAAACCTCTTAAATTTCCATTTTTACAAAATTTTGAAGGAATTTTTTTAAAAAATATATGAATTCATTTTATTTTTTCATGTTCAATATTCAATAATGTTTTTATGTTTTCTTTACACAATTACATTGTTTTTTTCAAATAAATGTTTTTCCTTCGAATGTGCACAATATTCCTTTAATATGTAATTTTTTATCAAGGAATTATTATTTTCATGCAAGTATTCTTGTTTAAATGATTATGTTATAGTTTTTGGGAATTTTTTATGATGAATGATGGGAATGTGATAATCCTCCAATTCATTGGGCATGTTTATGTTTGAATTCAACAATAATTTTCATTCAATTTGTAAATACAATGTCTACATCCTAAGGTAGAAGTGAGGGTTACATTATAATATTACCACGAGGGTTTCAAGTAATTTGATATGCACGTGGGTTACATTCTTATGTACGTATTGTTGGAAAATGATTTCACAAGTTACCTAAATGTTTTATTTATTTGTATATATTTTTGTAAACCATGTTTTGTAATAATGTAATTATATATTTCTTTTACAAGAATTGATTTTTTCCTTCATATCATTATAATTATTCATGGTTTAATGGTTTTCATTCCTTATTTTTATATACCCTACAATGCTTTTATCCTCACCAAAAGATTGGGAAATAATTTCATTGGGTTTAGGGAAGGGAAGATTTAATGTTTAATGTCACGAAAATTGTTATAGAAATAAATAATATTATGTTTTTAAAACACCAAATTCTGAAAAATGGATATCTAGTAGAAGTATATAAATTATAATATGACATATCCTTTTTATTTTTTATGGAATAATTCTTTAAAACTATAAACTAAAAATATATTTTCAATTTTGAAAATTTATTTTGTAGTTGAATTAAATAGATTATGTAATGTCTATGGATGCGGCCATATCGTAGGAGTGTTTATGTATTGGAAATGGTTTAACACATGTGAAAACAGTTGGAAATGGGATGATTTGATTTATAATGATATGGTTTTTAAAATGTAATTTAATTTCATTATAATTTTTTTAAAATGTTGTAATATTTGGTATATATAATTATAGACAATTATATGTATTCTAGGAATGAGCTTCCATACCCTGTTGGATTATGACACAACACTCACAAAAATATGTTGATGGTTATTTGGTTGGATCATAACGAGAGTGACCTTCATCTCTAAGAATGATCAAATAGAGTACAAGGATACTGGGCCTCCAATAAACCTATCAATATTTTGATTACCCATAGTGTATATATAGTCCATTATTTGTTTCAATTTAATATGGAAATCCTATTTTCAGGAAATGAAAATCAGGACTTATAATTATAATTACTTTCCTTCTTATAAAATTAACATTTTTATTTGACTTATAATTTATACTCATGGATTTTATAGTGTACATAGATCTAGTTTTATCTATCACTATAATAGTTAAGGGATTCCATGGAGGTGGTAGTGGATTATCTTTTATTTAGCTCTCTATTTTGGAATGTTTTCATGGTGGTGGTGGGGAGGGTACTGACCCTCATTTCATGAGGTGTATTTTATTTAATTACATGGTTCCAATTTTTTTTTAAATTTTTCTTAATTTTCATAAATTTCAATGTGCATATGAATTAATCCATTTATATTCCATCCAGATTTTGTACCTGGATGTTCATCACAATGTTTTTAAATCATTTTTCAGGTGGATTTGAATGATCATTATTGTTTATATGGGTAAATAACTATTGTAAGAGTTATTGGATTGATATGAACTAGTTTAGAACCCGTTTTAATTGGGATCACCGTCCAAGAGATTTAATGGGATGGGATGACTATTGGGTTGGACAGCATCCAATGATTGTTCGTGGAACCTTATTTAATACCCCATATGTATGGGTACCTTTCAATTTTATATATTGAAATTATGTTATAAATAATGATCTCAAGACCGTTATATATTAACTGTAGTACTCGAGGGAATTATACAATAAATAATTTTCATTTTTAGAAATATTATTTAGATAGATATATTCATTAAAAAATAATAAATGTTTAATTAAATGAGATATAGATTCATCTCAATACTTTTTGTATAAGTTTACATTTTTGAAAAATATTTTCTAAATTATATAATTTTAATTAGTTCATAGAAATATAATTTTTTAAAATATAATATAAAAATATAGTTTAAGTATACATTTTAGATTTTTTGGAAATTCATTTTTAGTGAATAATTAAATGTTCTGATTTCTATAAAATTACTTTTATGCTTGAAAATAAATTATTTTAATATATAAATATGTTTTAAATATGATTTAATGTATGTAATTTATTATTTAGTAATATTTATTTGACATGATTAATTTTAAATAAAATTTATATTTTTTTTAATATATGAATATTTTAAGATTAAAAACGGGAATTTTTAAAACAAATTTTTTAAAATACATTATCTTTCTCCATTTTAAATATTTATAATAATCACATATGTTTATTTTTTTGGATGAAATTTATATATTATGTATCATGAAATATTAATTTTGTTTTAGAAAATTAATTTTATTAGACATATAGTATATATAAAATCATCATTTTCTCGAAAAATCATTTTCTTAAAAAAGAACTCTCTCATCGTGTCTGCAACATTAATATTAAAATTAATTATCACAATTTTTTTAATTTAATTTGAAAAATAGATATTATTATTTGAATCATAATAATTTCTAATTTAATAAAATTTAATCTTATGTTTTTACTATACTGAATAATGAAAATAGTAAAAATAAATTCTTATGGTTAAGGTAAAAATGGGTTTTCTAGGTGATTAAAATAAACTGATATTACTAAAAAGTTTCTATAAACTTGTTTAAAAAACAATTTCTTAACCTATTTTAACAATTACATTTATAAGTATTGATATGGGTATATTTGTTTACCATTGTTTTGAATGGAGAATGTGGGAGCTTTAAATTCTATTTAAAAATACCTAGCGTATCCTCTACCCCACTTATAAAAGGAAACCCCCACATGTCCCCTATTCACAACATAATACCTATTTAAAAAAACATACACAAATAACATCCAAATTTGCAAAAAATATCCTAAAAAATCTTATTATAAGAATAAATCCATTATAGAATGTAATTCTTTTAAATCATAACAACGATAACCAAAGAAGAGCGATCATTAATCAACAGTGTTTTTTAGTCTATTCTCCAACCCATTAAATTTTTGTTCAAACATGATTATATAATAACCATCGTACTATATATATATATATATTTATATTTTATTATGCTTAAGGAATAACATATATCATTTCTATTTTATATCAAATTTTTTATAACATCATTATTCCTTCATAGGACGATCTACTTCCACAAAAACTGATGTAATTTTGTTTTTTCCAATAACACCAATAACTATTTAGTATGATGACAGATAGAAAGTATAAATATGATATTTAACAAATAATTAAATATATGGGGTCATGATATTATATATACCATTTATATTTCATTCTCTTTGCGATAAGACAACATTTCTCGTGTGTACAGTCGACTGTTGTCACCTAAATCAGTGTGATGTCTTTTCACTAATATGTTATAATGAATTTAATAAAAGTCACGAAAATTATTATATGTGATATAAAAATATTTTTTATGAATTATTCGATAATTATCTAAAATAATAATCCTAAAAATGTCCTATAATTAAAATATTATAAAATTCCTTCTATAAATGAATGATTATTTAATACATAATGTTTTGTACTTATTATTTGTATTAA
This sequence comes from Viscum album, assembly GCA_963277665.1. NCBI lineage: Eukaryota > Viridiplantae > Streptophyta > Magnoliopsida > Santalales > Viscaceae > Viscum > Viscum album. Next base: position 621,936,322 of record OY728130.1, on the reverse strand, counting down.
TGGGTTTTTATAAAACTATAGAGTTTAGAATATTGTTAATATCATTCCATTGATTTTTTCAATTCAGGTTAATATAAAATGATATAGAATTTTATAATTACTACACTACTTTATAAAAATAATATCTATTCCGAATGTGTTTTTATAGAAGAAATAAGGATGTTGTAGTGGATCAATTGAAGTAAGATATAAATGGTGTTGATATGAATTCCAGAGATGAATCTAATCTGAAATGAAGGAGAAATTCTATTGAATATAAATGAATTTTGAAAAATACCCCATAATTCTATTGATCATATTACCCTATGGTAGCTAAAAGATGGATCAATACTATGTAGCATATATTTTATGTCATTGGATGTTCAGAACATCAGATGATAAATCATGGTGATTATCATTGTGTTTGTGAAATTAATAAATGGTGGACTATAATTTTAAATATCAGTGTGAAATATGATATTTATTCCATGTAATGGAATATATTTAAAGACCCATTAATTGTTTTATATTTCCCATATATTGGTCAAGTTTGGATGGAAAATAAATCTCCAATTAAGGAAAAACTAAACAGTTTCATTGGATTTATATGAAGATAAATTTATAATATTTGGGAGGTATGAATAATATTTTATTCGGGATAATTCTATAAAAAAATAAATATATTTTAATCAATATAAAAATTAATTCAATGAATTCTTTTGACCACATGGAAATTTGAAATAAATTATATTTTTTTGTGATTTAAAAATTTGAGATAGAGTTTTCTAAAACTTATGTTCCCTATGATGATGAATATAAGAAGAGGTAATGGTAGAAGGTGATGGGGAAATATACAATAATGAAATATCAAAGTAGTAAAATCTAATTCCAATCATGTGGTATATATGGTAAAAAGTAACCTTGAGAATATTAATAAATATCTAGTAAGTTTTGTCAATGTGGAATTTTGGTTCATATAGCCAATGATTTCTGGTCATATAATCGTGAATAATATAATATTTTTGTCACCGTTATATGATAAATGGTAAAATGATTTAGTTTTAAAAAGATTCATCATTATTATAATGTGTTTTTGGTGATTGATTCAATAGATAGAATTCATCATGACCATGAACAAAAAAACTATAGTAATGTAATTTTATAATATTACTATTGAGGTTGGGCTATAAAATTATGTGATGATATGTATGGTAGTTTTCTATTATGATTTTTAAAATACCGTTTTAGAATCTATATATTCAATTTTTTTTTGTTTTTGATGAATTATCATGAAAATTGTGAATATAACCTCTTGAATGTAATATGTAAATTATGGTGAAAATTCAATGCGAATGTATTAAATAAATGAAGATTTTTAAGAATATTCCTATTATTATGAGTGGGTGGTATTTAATGAAAATAATTTTTAACATTATATATTAGATTTTGATATCATTTTGTTCATGGATTATATTTTTTATCCTTCTTTGATATATTTCAGTGCCAACCATATCTATTAAATGATTTCATGCCATTGAAAAAAAGCTAAGAAGTAGAAAAATTAATTTTAAACAGTAGTGATTTTTACATATCTCAAACCATTTAAAAGATAAATAATAGTAAATTAGGGATGTGTCGGTAGAAAATGAATAAAAGGATGTTTTTTCAGATGATTTTCCAATAGATATTTCTATTAGGGAATTTGAGTTTACTATCGACTTATTACATGATGTTATAAGTATTTCTAAATACCCTTATAGAATGGATCAAGTGTAATTGTTAGAATTTAAAGGAAAATAGTATAAGTTATTTGAAAATGATTCTTCTGACCTCACACTCTACTAAATTGTGGTCATGCCTAATTTGAAAAAAATGTTCAATGAGACATTTCATTGATTTTATAACTTTGAATAATATCACCATTCAAAATATGTATTCTTTATCTCAAAATAATGATCTATTTATTCTACTATTTTGAGTTTATTATTTTTCATTGGTTGAACTGAGGATGGTGTATCATTAGTTGAATATAAAATAAGTTGAAATTTTAAAGACTGTATTTTGGTCTAGATATGGGAACTATTGGTTTCTTGTTATTCTGTTTTGGGCTTTTAATGAATTCACTTTATTAATGGACAATTTAAATAGATTTTTTCATGATTTATTTGAATTTTTTTAATTTACTCAATAATGTTTTGTATAATATAAAATTCAAGTGGAAGATGAAATAAATATCTGGATGATTATTAAAACATAAATGAAAAGATAATACATGGGAAATTTATCATGTTTTTGTTTTGGTTTTAATAAATTTCTTCCCAAGGACATATTGTTTCTAAATATTGATTATATTTTGACCCTTGAAAAAAAATTGTAGAATAAACAGGACCCTCAAATATCATAGAGATTTATAGTTTTTATTAGTAAGTGGCTACAAGAAAATTGCTGAAGAAATTTCACATTTTCTATCAAACTAACAATACTAATTCAAAAAAGAGTAGAATTAATGCAGTCAAAATAATGTGATGATTATTTTTTAGAATTAAAAAATAGATGGGTCAATGATGTAGTTTTGGTCCAACCTCCCAGAATATGTTAAATTTTCATCTATAGCGATTCTTCTTTGAGAGGAATTTATAATGTCAAAATGAATAATTATCAGATACTTTCTTGATATTTATGTATTCTAAATCTTCAGGAATTAAATTACCCTAAACATGATAACGAAATTGATCTAATGGGGTTTTTTAATAAAAATTTAGAGCCATTATTTTTTTAGCGTAAAGTGTGAAATCTGTTCTTATCAAATAAATTCTATTATATGATAAATAAAAATTAATTTAAAATGATATAATAGAGATTTCTAGAACAAATAGAGGATTATGATTCCATGATTCATTAACATCAACGAAAATAAGACAAAGTGACTGATCCCTTGGGACAAAAAATAATATTACATTAATAATGTTAGATTTGGATTGTGACCCTTTTGTTGTTTATTTGATATGTTTTGGCATAACTTTTTTTATTGTGAAATATATTGTTCTATTTTTTGTTTCAGTACATTTGAATTTCATAGAAACAATTTTGAAAGCCTAGAAATATGATCAATATCTTTATAAAAGGGATGAATATTCGAAGGAGTGTACATTTTCTAATATTAGGTTTGATGAACATGGTGTTTTATGATTTAAAAAATGTTATATCTGCGTATTGATTCTTTGTTGAGGAAAGTGTTCTTGAGTGAATCTTTAATTTTTCCAATTTTCATCCATACAAGATACACAACGATGTATAGAATCCTTTAAGAGTGTAACCATTGGGATGTAATGAAAAGGGATATGGATTATATCAACATGATATGTTTTAATTTTTATATGTAAAATATGATTTAGAATTACCAAAGGGGATTCTTCAACCATTGAGAGTGTCAGAGTGGAAATGATAAAATATAAAAACAGATTTCAGGGTAGGATTTCCAAAGAAAACTTACTATAATATTGAAATTTGGGTTATTGTTGATCAATTAAATAAAATATACATCTTTTCATAGTTTTCTAGATATTTTTTTTCTATCATCCTTCCCTATTGTATCTAAATGTGATAACATTGTTATATGGAGTGTATATATGTATCTTTTCATACCATGATCCTAGGTTCACACCTAACATTTTTGAGAGGACTTTTGAATTCACTATTCACTAAATTAAATTTCATTATATCTTTTTATTCTCACTATTATGGAACATGTGAGCATAAAATTCAGACCATGTATGATATGATTATTTCTTGTTCAATATATTAAAATTGAATAGGTATCAATATATTTCTCTAGCTCAATTGTTTTATTAAAATTGTTTTTTTATAGTATAATGATAGGGAAATTTGAGGCATTATATGTCATGTAGAATCAATTAGAAGATTTTCTGTTTGATGTTTGTCAGAGGAGGTTGATGGGACACAAAATAGTATTGTATATGGCTAAGAATGTGTTGTTAATTCAATTAAATAGGATGACATCACAATGTAGGACAAAATTCTTAGTGTATTACCGAAGTAAATATCATTCTTTAAAGTTAGGTGATAATGAATTTCACAATGTTTCTCCATTGTAATGTGTTTGTGATTTCATAAGATGTTGGTGACGAGTCTAGTATTTATTCAAATGTATGAAATCATATTTAATTTTAGAATAATTTCACACTAAGTTCCCATACAACCGAGTTTATCCATGGTACACAAAGTATATCATGTTTTGATGTTAAATAATTCTGTAGCTGATTCATGTCATGTTTTCATCCCTAATGTAGTTTATTTGTAAGATAATATTTTTTATGATGAACCCCAATTTTTTATTTTAGACTATATATACCATGTTTTCTGGAATAATCAAACTTACCCAACAATGGTTTAATATAAAACCTATATTTTTAATGTGGAAACAATGGACTATTAAAATAAAACGAGTGAAATACATTATCATTTGGTTAATAAGTAAACAATAGTACGAGAAAAAAAATTATATAATGTGGGTGAATTTAAAAATCTAGGAAATGATAGATTAAAATATTTTCATTTTTATTAATATTAATTATCTTATTATATTATTTATAATATTTGATAAGTATTTTTTTATTCAAAAAGGAAATAATATTTATTATTCACATTTATTATTTCTATTTCATTTATAATATATATTTCCAAATTTTATAATTTAAATTTTATAATATATAATAATGTTTTAAAAAATTTAAAAATTTCAATTTGTTGATATTATTGGGATTTTGGGAAAATATTATCATTTCTCATAATAATGAAAAATACAATTTTTTTTGTAAAAAGTCATTTTAAATACATTAATTAATTTTAAAGTATTAATATTTCAGTAATATGATATCATTTAAAATATGTTTTATTTTTTTATATTTAATACAATTATTTAATTTATAAATAAAACTATATTATATTTTAGTATACGTTTTGTTTGGTGAAAAAATGAGGGTTTTTATAAACGGTGTAAAATTTTATAATGATTCTCCATTTTCATAAATGAAAACAATAGATAATTGGTTATAATTTAAATGAAATTTAATTATTATATATCACCATTTATTCAATTATTTTCATACTATTATATTAATTATTGAAGGATTTAATAATGAATCATTTTTTCTTAATAATTAATCTTCACAAAACACTCTGTCTTGGTGTGTTTGTGGGATTAATATTAAATATAAATCTTCTAATTCATTTACATTAATTATGAAAAAAATTCCATAAATTTAGTCATGATAATTTACAATTACTAATAATGTCAATATTCATTTCATAAAAAATTAATAGTAAAATAATATATGTCATTTATAGAGTTTAAGGTATAAATTGGTTTATCAAGGGGTTAAACTAAAAATATTGGGAAAAATATGACTTATGAACTTATATAAAAAGTTTTTTATATACATATTTACCCAATTCAAATTATTTGTTTCTATATAGTTCTATTTATTCCCATTTTGAAATATTAAAATCATTGGAGAACATAAATCTTTTCAAAAATACCACGTGTTTCCATTCCCCCACATATAAAAGGCCACCCCATATCCTCATCTATCCACAACATCAAGACACATTTTTTAAGAAACTAACTAACCAAATAACATTAAAACATCAATCCCCTCATCCAATAAAACATATTTTTTCTTCAATTTCAACATATTAAGGATTTTGGTGCAAACTGAAGGAGGATACCCGACGAATATGAACCATTAATCAATGTGCAATTTTGTTTTATTTGTTTCTACACCCCAACAAAATCCCATTAAAAAGGATTATATAATAAAATCTACATATTCCATATAATTAGATGTTATTAATTTAATATAACAAAATAAATCATCTCTCCCATCCATAATTTTTTTTAGGAAATCATCATGTGTTTGAATGACAAAATACCACCTTGCGAACTAATATCATTCGATTTCACATACCACCTCTTACTGTTGGGTAAGATGATTATTTTAATTCATATATAATATATTTATAACGTACATATACTTATTGGTCATTATAATATATATAAATATTTATACAATTTTAAATTTCATTCTTTATTTGATATGATAACGTCACTCGTCTGTATAGAAAGCTACTTACTCACGAAGAGATGTGATTCAATTTTCACTAAATAATTACATGGTTTGTGATAATGGTAAATATAATGAATATAATTTATATAAAATATATAATTATGATATTAATGAATATAATATCATTATAAATATATAATATTAATTTTTCATTTATAACATTCCACTCATTGAAAATAATTATAATGTCATTCATGGATGTGTGGACAACAGTCTCCTCGAAGCAATGTGAATATTGTTTTCATCACCCATCACAATAATGAATTATATAAATTTATAAAAGTAATTATTAATGTATTAACTTTATTTTTATCATTATAAAAGGATAAAAAATTACATTATTCCCATAATCATCATTCAAAAAATGGAATCGTTAATCATGCATATGTATGACCTACCATCTCAATAATCATAGAATTAGTTAAATTTCCATCCCAGTATTTCACTGTTAATTTTAAAATTATCATTAATTTATAAATATGATATTGTGTTCACAATTATTAATATTTTTATGTTTCAATAATGAACTCTTCGAACATTTTTAACCTACCTAAGTCATTATTGATATATAATCCAAATATCATCGAAACATCCCAAATAAACAAAATTGATTAAATAATTATGTATTAAATTATATTTACTGATAAAAAACATTTAATAAACAAGAAAAGTTTTCTCAAGTAAGTAAACAATTATCATATTTTTTTCGTAATATAGTGTCATACATAACATGTAAGTCTCAAGTTATGGTATATCATATAAATTTCATTTTGGGAAGGAATATTTTGATGTTAAGGAACTATATTTATTTATATTTTTAATATAAATAACCAATGAAATTTTAAATCAATATTAATTGTTTTACCCTGAAATTTAATATTTTTTAAAAAATTTATTCTTTCACGGGGATTATTATTTTAATGTTTATAATGTAATAAGGGAATCCTCTTCTAAATAAGCACTTTTTTGATGGTTTCTATAAAACACACTTTTTTAATAATTTAAAATGTTTCTATGATTATTATATAAATTTTCTCATGAAAATAATATATTTTAAACATTCATTTTATTTCACTATAACATTATTTCATTAGTTTTTAAAATGAATGATTTTTATGATTAAACAAAACAATTTTTATAATTAAAAATTGAATCTTAAAATCTTAAATTATATGAAGATGATTAATATTTTCTTCTCCTTCAATTTTATATAATTTTTAGCTTCTATTGAATTATTATATGATTTATTAAATTAAAAAATACCTTTCACATTTTTTTTATTTTGGTATTACAAATGGAGTTTTTCAAAAGAAAAGAATATTTTTATTGAAAAGTAAATTTTGAAAGAAAATGATATTTTAATATAAAAGAGTGATTTTTGAACAGGTATAAAATACGTTTTCAAATGATAAAATATTTTACACATGTTGTGGTTCTTGAAATTACATTCTATGGTTTTTCATAGATACAACTAGGTTATCCTGCTATATCATACAGGATTGGGGCCCCCAGATAACAGTCCAATACTTTAAATAATGATTATGTCATCTAGATAATTATATTCAATGTTGGTGGTATGGATATTTTAATTTTTAGTAACTCTGTAAGGGTTCTTTATGAGTTATATGTGATGATGTCATTGGGTAACTACATTACAATTATATTCGTTCTAATGAGATTTTATATAAATCGATTATTTGGAAAAGGTAAAACTAAAATTATATTTCAAGGAATTATATTTCCATTTCAGGGTATAAATAAATGTTTTTATGAAAATGTTTTTCATGTGTTTTCCTATTTTTCATTGGGATAGTAGTTTTATTATTTTTATATCCCTTAGTGATATTTCTTAAACATACCAATATTTTAATAAAATTCACTAGATTTGAGAATGGGTATTGGAATGTAAGTGGTGATGTGGAAATTCATGAAGAGATTTCATGAAAATGAATCACTATTAAGAAATGTTTTTCCTTAAAAAATTGATACTCATCCAAATTATTCACATTATACTAAATTTTTATGTTATTAATGTTTTATGACACAGTTATCTATAATTATAAACATAAAAATATTCTTAATCTTATGTAATATATAATTATGAACATAAACTCAAAATTTTGTGATGTGTATGTTCATGTCCTTATATTGACCCTAACATGTGGTAATTTTCCATTTTTCCACATGTCCCTTATAAATAATTTAGAGAACCAGATTAAAATATACATATTAACCTTTTGTATATGGATATTACAAATTTCTATATAAAATATGATCATTACCTATCAATATTTTATATTGATATTTATGTATATGCACAGTTATAAATTATCAAAAAAATAAATATATCTAGAAACATTGATAAATTATCTCAAACATCTCATGTGGACTCCACAACTAATCAATATTTCACACACCACATTCAAATCATGAATATGAATAAATAAAATTCTCTATTACATATAAAAGATAGATATACCTTCACGAATCAATAAAAAATTGTATATTTATGGCCTGGTCATGATATAATTAAATATCATTATGGATCTATATTCACCTCATCCATGTTATATCCTTCATGATCATCCACATCCATTAGTGACCTGTTATATATGAATTCATAAAAATAGTGGTAACCATATATGGTAATTAACATTACTATCCATTATACGACCCTTAGTTAAACTAGTAATGTTATTATTTTCTTAAATTGTGTAAATTTATCATCACTAGCACATAACAACATCATCCAAAACTTTTAGAAATAAATAAAACATACATCCTCAGGTTGAATCAATGTTGAATCTTGGTTTCAGGTTTGGTGGTATGATATAATGTTTTCACTATAATGTGAGTATATATATTATATTTAATAAAAAGTGTATCTTATTTATATGTAATGAAACATTCATATCAAATTTAAATAAATCTAATTTTTTCTAGAATAAAAGTATATTATAACATACAAAAAATAATGTCATATTTTTAGAGATAATCAAATTATCACTATAATAATTTTTATGATTTTGAATATGGTATATACGTTATCACTAAGGGATCCCCCATAAATTGTTTTTATATTAAAAATGAATATAGTAATGGTTTTGATGAAATCTAAAATAACTAAATTCAATAGATAATAAAATTTTCAATTTCTTTGCAGTGTGATTGATATATTTTTTATTCATCAAATTTACATTGTTTTTGAATATTTCTAAAAAATAATTGTCAATTGAATGTTTAAATTATAATTTCATGATTTTTACCATGATTTATACTTTCTATATGAACATTGAGGTGGTTATAGGTGTTTCTGTAAAAGAGGCTTAGAGTTTGAGGGTGTAGGGTATATGTGGGTCTATAATAAGTTAGAATGACGTTGTAACGAATTAGAGGTATAAATATATTGGTTCTATCTTAGTTATAAACTTTATGAATTTCTAGTATTATTATATGTTTATATTTATAGTAAAAATCTAGGTGATATTCACATATGTGTATCAGGGGGGG